>JAPQWN010000007.1:14264098-15464098 GCA_028538565.1 Umbellularia californica | reverse complement strand
GAGACTCAGAAAAATGGGGAATTCGGTAGAAAGAAAAAAGCGATCAAACGTGAAAAAATTGTGGACCCCAAGTGAAGAATAATCAATTGACTTGCTTCTCGTCTTCCTTTCACTGAAGATGATTCCTATCTACGTGAAAACAACTCTTGTAACTAGATTTCTCATCCTCGGAGCATAGGGATTATGATATACAAGAATATCGTGAAGCACGTTAAGGGTTACGTTGCGATCCGTCACAACGGGGATACTTGACAGATTTATACAACGATCCTCTCGATCCTCTTTATGCGTCGACGGTTTTAAACTTCCATAACATAACAACAAAGACTTATTTTTGTAAAAATATGGATCGGAATCCGTCGCTCTAGTGATACGTGACAGAACTACCGCGCAATCATCTGCTTAGTCTTTTGCATCAAATGATTTCAACATCCATCGTAGGGCAAGAATGATACATTTCGGTCAAAAATGGAATGAAGCGGCAATGGTGGAGGCAAGACCGGATTTCCAAATTCAAGTCAAAAATATTCTCAAAGATATGGGTCGCATGTCGGGAGAATAGCGGATCAATTGAGTCCATCCATCAATACAAATTTGACTCAAAATACCCCAACATTAAAAGATTAATTAGACCCCAACGTGAGGGATTGGACCCACGTGTTCACGACCCCAATCGAGCTTAAAACTTGCCCCAAAAACAGTTTCACTGAACCAATATTGTGGCTACTGCTCCGAGTATAGATGGTGGGGGTCCACTACAACCATAAGGACGTTCCCAGTACTACCTAAATGAGAAATAGCAAAAGTTGCACCGTTTCCTTCTGTACTCGGAGACTCAGAAAAATGGGGAATTCAGAAGAAAGGAGCAAGTGACCGAACGTGAACAAAGTGTTGACCCCAAGTGAAGAATAATCAACTGACTTGCTTCTTGTCTTCCGTTTTCTGAAGATGATTCCTACCAACGTGAAAACGACTCTCGTAATTAGATTTCTCTTCATCAGAGCATAGGGATAATGATATACAAGAATATCGTGAAGCACGTTAAGGGTTAAGTTATGATCAGTCACAATGGGGATAAATGACAGATCTATAGAACGATCCTCTTGATCGTCTTTGTGTCGATGGATTTCAACTTCCATATCAGGACGACACAAACATAATACAAATATGGTACGATCTCTGTCCCTATATTGATACCTGACAGAACTACCACGAAATAATCTGTATAGTCATTTGCATCAAATGATTTCAACATCCATGTTACGGCAAGAACGACACATTTCGGTCAAAACATGGAATCAAGGGGCCATGGTGGATGCAAGACTGGATTTTCAAATTCAAATCTAAAATATACTCAGAGAAATGGGTTCCATGTCAAGAGTTTAGTGGATTAATTGAGTCCATCCATCAATACAAATTTGACTCAAAATCACCCAACATTAAAAGATTAATTAGACGCCAACGTGAGGGATTGGGCCCACCTGTTCACGACCCCAATCGAGAATAAAACTTGCCAACCGAACTGTTTCACTGAACCAACAATGTGGCTGCTGCTCCGAGTACTACTGGTGGGGGTCCACTTCCACCCAAAGGATATTCCCGGTATTACTTAAATGAGAAGTGGCTAAAGTTGCATCGTTTCCATGTGCACTCGGAGACTTCGAAAAAAGGGCAATTCGAAAGAAAGAAGCAAGCGACCGAACGTGAAAAAAGTGTGGACCCCAAGAGAAGAATAATTACTTGTCTTGCTCCTTTTCTTCCTCATTCTGAGGATATTTCCTATCAATGTAAAAACGACAGCCGGGATTAGATTTCACATACTCGGAGCATAGAGATTATGATATACAAGAATATCGTCAACCACGTTAAGGGTTAAGTTGTGATCTGTCACAATGGGGATACAGGACACATCTATTCAACGATCCCCTTGATCCTTTTTATGCGTCGACGGATTTAAACTTCCAAATCAGGACAACAAAGACTTATTTTTGTAAAAATATGGATCGGAATCCGTCGCTCTAGTGATACGTGACAGAACTACCACGCAATCATCTGCATAGTCTTTTGCATCAAAGGATTTCAACATCCATCGTAGGGCAAGAACGACACATTTCGGTCAAAAATGGAATGAAGGGGCCATGGTGGATGCAAGACCGGATTTCCAAATTCAAGTCTAAAATATTCTCAGAGATATGGGTCGCATGTCGGGAGATTAGCGGATCAATTGAGTACATCCATCAATAAAAATTTGACTCAAAATATCCCAACATTCAAAGATTAATTAGACCCCAACGTGAGGGATTGGACCCACGTGTTCACGACCCCAATCGAGCTTAAAACTTGCCCCAAAACTGTTTCACTGAACCAACAATGTGGCTGTTGCTCCGAGTATTGATGGTGGCGGTCCACTACCACCGTAAGAACGTTCCCGGTACTCCCTAAATGAGAAATAGCAAAAGTTGCACCGTTTCCTTCTGTACTCGGAGACTCAGAAAAATGGGGAATTCGGAAGAAAGGAGCAAGTGACCGAACGTGAACAAAGTGTGGACCCCAAGTGAAGAATAATCAACTGACTTGCTTCTTGTCTTCCGTTTTCTGAAGATGATTCCTACCAACGTGAAAACGACTCTCGTAATTAGATTTCTCTTCCTCGGAGCATAGGGATAATGATATACAAGAATATCGTGAAGCACGTTAAGGGTTAAGTTATGATCAGTCACAATGGGGATAAATGACAGATCTATAGAACGATCCTCTTGATCGTCTTTGTGTCGACGGATTTCAACTTCCATATCAGGACGACACAAACATAATACAAATATGGTACGATCTCTGTCCCTATATTGATACCTGACAGAACTACCACGAAATAATCTGTATAGTCATCTGCATCAAATGATTTCAACATCCATGTTACGGCAAGAACGATACATTTCGGTCAAAACATGGAATCAAGGGGCCATGGTGGATGCAAGACTGGATTTTCAAATTCAAATCTAAAATATACTCAGAGAAATGGGTTCCATGTCAAGAGTTTAGCGGATTAATTGAGTCCATCCATCAATACAAATTTGACTCAAAATCACCCAACATTAAAAGATTAATTAGACGCCAACGTGAGGGATTGGGCCCACCTGTTCACGACCCCAATCGAGAATAAAACTTGCCAACCGAACTGTTTCACTGAACCAACAATGTGGCTGCTGCTCCGAGTACTACTGGTGGGGGTCCACTTCCACCCAAAGGATATTCCCGGTATTACTTAAATGAGAAGTGGCTAAAGTTGAATCGTTTCCATGTGCACTCGGAGACTTCGAAAAAAGGGCAATTCGAAAGAAAGAAGCAAGCGACCGAACGTGCAAAAAGTGTGGACCCCAAGCGAAGAATAATTACTTGTCTTGCTCCTTTTCTTCCTCATTCTGAGGATATTTCCTATCAATGTAAAAACGACACCCAGGATTAGATTTCACATACTCGGAGCATAGAGATTATGATATACAAGAATATCGTCAACCACGTTAAGGGTTAAGTTTTGATCCGTCATAATGGGGATACAGGACACATCTATTCAACGATCCCCTTGATCCTTTTTATGCGTCGACGGATTTCAACTTCCAAATCAGGACAACACAGACTTATTTTTGTAAAAATATGGACCGAAATCCGTCGCTATAGTGATACGTGACAGAACTACCACGCAATCATCTACATAGTCTTTTGCATCAAAGGATTTCAACATCCATCGTAGGGCAAGAACGACACATTTCGGTCAAAAATGGAATGAAGGGGCCATGGTGGATGCAAGACTGGATTTCCAAATTCAAGTCTAAAATATTCTCAGAGATATGGGTTGCATGTCGGGAGATTAGCGGATCAATTGAGTACATCCATCAATAGAAATTTGACTCAAAATATCCCAACATTCAAAGATTAATTAGACCCCAACGTGAGGGATTGGACCCACGTGTTCACGACCCCAATCGAGCTTAAAACTTGCCCCCAAAACTGTTTCACTGAACCAACAATGTGGCTGTTGCTTCGAGTATTGATGGTGGCGGTCCACTACCACCGTAAGAACGTTCCCGGTACTGCCTAAATGAGAAATAACAAAAGTTGCACCGTTTCCTTCTGTACTCGGAGACTCAGAAAAATGGGGGAATTCGGAAGAAAGGAGCAAGTGACCGAACGTGAACAAAGTGTGGACCCCAAGTGAAGAATAATCAACTGACTTGCTTCTTGTCTTCCGTTTTCTGAAGATGATTCCTACCAACGTGAAAACGACTCTCGTAATTAGATTTCTCTTCCTTGGAGCATAGGGATAATGATATACAAGAATATCCGGAAGCACGTTAAGGGTTAAGTTATGATCCATCACAATGGGGATAAATGACAGTTCTATAGAACGATCCTCTTGATCGTCATTGTGTCGACGGATTTCAACTTCCATATCAGGACGACACAAACATAATTGTCCCTATATTGATACCTGACAGAACTACCACGAAATAATCTGTATAGTCATTTGCATCAAATGATTTCAACATCCATGTTACGGCAAGAACGACACATTTCGGTCAAAACATGGAATCAAGGGGCCATGGTGGATGCAAGACTGGATTTTCAAATTCAAATCTAAAATATACTCAGAGAAATGGGTTCCATGTCAAGAGTTTCGCGGATTAATTGAGTCCATCCATCAATACAAATTTGACTCAAAATCACCCAACATTAAAAGATTAATTAGACGCCAACGTGAGGGATTGGGCCCACCTGTTCACGACCCCAATCGAGAATAAAACTTGCCAACCGAACTGTTTCACTGAACCAACAATGTGGCTTCTGCTCCGAGTACTACTGGTGGGGGTCCACTTCCACCCAAAGGATATTCCCGGTATTACTTAAATGAGAAGTGGCTAAAGTTGCATCGTTTCCATGTGCACTCGGAGACTTCGAAAAAAGGGCAATTCGAAAGAAAGAAGCAAGCGACCGAACATGAAAAAAGTGTGGACCCCAAGCGAAGAATAATTACTTGTCTTGCTCCTTTTCTTCCTCATTCTGAGGATATTTCCTATCAATGTAAAAACGACACCCGGGATTAGATTTCACATACTCGGAGCATAGAGATTATGATATACAAGAATATCGTCAACCACGTTAAGGGTTAAGTTGTGATCCGTCATAATGGGGATACCGGACACATCTATTCAACGATCCCCTTGATCCTTTTTATGCGTCGACGGATTTCAACTTCCAAATCAGGACAACACAGACTTATTTTTGTAAAAATATGGACCGAAATCCGTCGCTATAGTGATACGTGACAGAACTACCACGCAATCATCTGCATAGTCTTTTGCATCAAAGGATTTCAACATCCATCGTAGGGCAAGAACGACACATTTCGGTCAAAAATGGAATGAAGGGGCCATGGTGGATGCAAGACTGGATTTCCAAATTCAGGTCTAAACTATTCTCAGAGATATGGGTTGCATGTCGGGAGATTAGCGGATCAATTGAGTACATCTATCAATACAAATTTGACTCAAAATATCCCAACATTCAAAGATTAATTAGACCCCAACGTGAGGGATTGGACCCACGTGTTCACGACCCCAATCGAGCTTAAAACTTGCCCCCAAAACTGTTTCACTGAACCAACAATGTGGCTGTTGCTTCGAGTATTGATGGTGGCGGTCCACTACCACCGTAAGAACGTTCCCGGTACTGCCTAAATGAGAAATAACAAAAGTTGCACCGTTTCCTTCTGTACTCGGAGACTCAGAAAAATGGGGAATTCGGAAGAAAGGAGCAAGTGACCGAACGTGAACAAAGTGTGGACCCCAAGTGAAGAATAATCAACTGACTTGCTTTTTGTCTTCCGTTTTCTGAAGATGATTCCTACCAACTTGAAAACGACTCTCGTAATTAGATTTCTCTTCCTTGGAGCATAGGGATAATGATATACAAGAATATCCGGAAGCACGTTAAGGGTTAAGTTATGATCCATCACAATGGGGATAAATGACAGTTCTATAGAACGATCCTCTTGATTGTCTTTTTACGTCGACGGATTTCAACTTCCATATCAGGATGAGACAGACTTATTTTTGTACAAATATGGAACGATATCCGACGCTATAGAGATACGTCACAGAACTACCATGAAATCATCTGTATAGCCGTTTGCATCAAATGATTTCAACATCCATGTTAGGGCAAGCCAGACACATTTCAGTCAAAATTGGAATGAATGGGCCATGGTGGATACAAGACTGGATTTCCAAATTCAAGTCTAAAATATTATCAGAGATATGGGTTGCATGTTGGGAGATTAGCGGATCTATTGAGTCTATCCATCAATACAAATTTGACTCAAAATATCCCAACGTTAAAAGATTAATTAGACCCCAACGTGAGGGATTGGACCAACATGTTCACGACCCCAATCGAGCATAAAACTTGACCCCAAAACTGTTTCACTGAACCAACAATGTGGCTGCTGTTCCGAATACAGATGGTGGGGGTTTACTACCACCCTAAGGATGTTCCCGGTACTGCCTAAATGAGAAATAACAAAAGTTGCACAGTTTCCTTCTGTACTTGGAGACTCCGAAAAATAGGGAATTCGGAAGAAAGAAGCAACACACCGAACATGAACAAAGTGTGGACCCCAAGTGAAGAATAATCAATTGACTTGCCTCTTGTCTTCCTTTTTCTGAAGATGATTCCTATCTACGTGAAAACGACTCTCGTAACTAGATTTCTCATCCTCGGAGCATAGGGATTATGATATACAAGAATATCGTGAAGCACGTTAAGGATTAAGTTGTGATCCGTCAGAATGGGGATACATTACAGATCTATTCAACGTTCCTCTCGATCCTCTTTATGCGTCGACAGATTTCAACTTCTATATCAGGACCACACAGACTTATTTTTACAAAAATATGGACCGAAATCCGTCGCTCTAGTGATACGTTACAGAACTACCACGCAATCATCTGCAAGGTCTTTTGCATCAAATGATTTCAACATCCATCGTAGGGAAAGAACAACAAATTTCGGTCAAAAATGGAATGAAGGGGCCATGGTGGATGCAAGACTGGATTTCCAAATTCAACTCTAAAATATTCTCAGAGATATGGGTTGCATGTCGGGAGATTAGCAGATCAAATGAGTACATCCATCAATACAAATTTTACTCAAAATATCCCAACATCCAAAGATTAATTAGACCCCAACGTGAGGGATTGGACCCACATGTTCACGACCCTAATCGAGCTTAAAACTTGCCCCAAAAACTATTTCACTGAACCAATATTGTGGCTGTTGCTCCAAGTACTGATGGTGGGGGTCCACTACCACCCTAAGGATGTCCCCGATATTGCCTAAATGAGAAATAGAAAAAATTGCACCGTTTCCTTCTGTACTCTGAGATTCTGAAAAATGGGGAAGTCGCAAGAAAGAAGCAAGCGTCCGAACGTGAACAAAGTGTGGACTCCAAGTGAAGAATAACCAATTGACTTGCTTCTTGTCTTCCTTTTTCTGAAGATGATACCTATCAACGTGAAAACAACTCTCGTAATTAGATTTCTCTTCCTTAGAGCATAGGGATAATGATATAAAGGAATATCATGAAGCACGTTATAAGTTAAGTTATGATTTGTCACAATGGGGATAAATGACTGATCTATAGAAGGATCCACTTGATCGTCTTTATGCGTCGACGGATTTCAACTTCCATATCAGGACAACACAGACTTATTTTTGTACAAATATGGAACGATATCTGTCGCTATAGTGATACGTGATAGAACTACCACGAAATCATCTGTATAGTCGTTTGCATTAAATGATTTCAACATCCATGTTACGGCAAGAACGACACATTTCGGTCAAAACATGGAATCAAGGGGCCATGGTGGATGCAAGATTGGATTTCCAAATTCAAATCTAAAATATACTCAAAGAAATGGGTTCCATGTCGGGAGTTTACCGGATTAATTGAGTCCATCCATCAATACAAATTTGACTCAAAATTTCCCAACATTAAAAGATTAATTAGACCCCAACTGAGGGACTGGACCCGCTTGTTCACGACCCCAATCGAGCTTAAAACTTGCCACCAAAACCGTTTCACAAAACCAATAATGTGGTTGCTGCTCTAAGTACTACTGGTGGGGGTCCACGACCACCCTAAGGATATTCCCGGTATTGCTTAAATGGGAAGAGGCTAAAGTTGCACCCTTTCCGTGTGTACTCGAAGACTTCGAAAAAAGGGCAAATCGAAAGAAGCAAGCGACAGAACGTGAACAAAGTGTGGACCCCAAGCGAAGAATAATTAATTGTCTTGCTCCTTTTCTTCCTCTTTCTGAGGATGTTTCCTATCAACATAAAAACGACACCCGTGATTAAATTTCACATCCTCGGAGCATAGGGATTATGATATACAAGAATATCGTGAAGCACGTTAAGGGTTAAGTTGTGATCCATCACAATGGGGATATATGACAGATCTATTCAACGATCCACTCGATCCTTTTTATGCGTCGACGGATTTCAACTCCCATATCAGGACAACACAGACATATTTTTGTAAAAATATGGACCGAAATCCGTCACTATAGTGATATGTGACAGAACTACCACGCAATCATCTGCATAGTCTTTTGCATCAAATGATTTCAACATCCATGTTAGGGCAAGAACGACACATTTCGGTCAAAAATGGAATGAAGGGGCCATGGTAGATGCAAGACTGGATTTCCAAATTCAATTCTAAAATATTCTCAGAGATATGGGTTGCATGACGGGAGATTAGCAGATCAATTGAGTACATCCATCAATACAAATTTCACTCAAAATATCCCATCATTCAAAGATTAATTAGACCCCAACGTGAGTGATTGGACCCACGTGTTCACGACCCCAATCGAGCTTAAAACTTGCCCCCAAAATTGTTTCACTGAATTAACAATGTGATTGTTGCTTCGAGTATTGATGGTGGGGGTCCACTAACACCTTAAGGATGTTCCCGGTATTGCCTAAATGAGAAGTAGCTAAAGGTGTACTGTTTCCTTCTGTACTCGGAGACTCAGAAAAATGGGGAATTCGGAAGAAAGAAGCAAGCGACCGAACATGAACAAAGTGTGGACCCCAAGTGAAGAATAATCAACTGACTTGCTTCTTGTCTTCCGTTTTCTAAAGATGAATCCTACCAACGTGAAAACGACTGTCGTAATTAGATTTCTCTTCCTCGAAGCATAGGGATTATGATATACAAGAATAACGTGAAGCATGTTAAGGGTTAAGTTGTGATCCGTGACAATGCGGATATAGATTTATTCAATGATCCTTTCGATCCTCTTTATGCGTCGACGGATTTCAACTTCCATATCATGACAACACAGACTTATTTTGTAAAAATATGGACCGAAATCCGTCGCTATAGTGCTACGTGACAGAACTATGACACAATCATATGCATAGTCTTTTGCATCAAATGATTTCAACATCCATGTTGGGGCAAGCACGACACATTTCGGTCAAAAATGGAATGAAGGGGCCATGGTGGATGCAAGACCGGATTTCCAAATTCAAGTCTAAAATATTCTCAGAGATATGGGTTGTATTTTGGGAGATTAGTGGATCAATTGATTATATCCATCAATACAAATTTGACTCAAAATATCCCAACGTTAAAAGTTTATTTAGACCCCAACGTGAAGGATTGGACTGACGTGTTCACGACCCCAATCGAGCTTAAAACTTGCCCCCAAAACTATTTCACTGAACCAACAATGTGGTTGCTGCTCCGAGTACAGATGGTGGGGGTTTACTACCACCCTAAGGATTTTCCTGGTACTGCCTAAATGAGAAATGGCAAAAGTTGTACCGTTTCCTTCTGTACTCGGAGACTCCAAAAAATGGGGGATTCGGAAGAAAGAAGCAACCGACCAAACGTGAGCAAAGTGTGGACCCCAAGTGAAGAATAATCAACTGACTTGCTTCTTGTCTTCCTTTTTTTGAAGATGATTCCTATCTACGTGAAAACGACTCTCGTAACTAGATTTCTCATCCTCGGAGCATAGGGATTATGATATACAAGAATATCGATAAGCACGTTAAGGGTTAAGCTATGATCCGTCACAATGGAGATACATTACAGATCTATTCAACGATCCTCTTGATCCTTTTTATGCGTCAACAGATTTCAACTTCCATATCAGGACAACACATATTTAATTTGGAAAAAATATGGACCGAAATCCGTCACTCTAATGATACGTGACAGAACTACCACGCAATCATCTGCATAGTCTTTTGTATCAAATGATTTCAACATCCATCGTAGGGCAAGAACGACAATTTTCGGTCAAAAATGGAATGAAAGGGCTATGGTGGATGCAAGATTGGATTTCCAAATTTCACTCAAAATATCCCAACATTCAAAGATTAATTAGACCCCAACGTGAGGGATTGAACCCACCTGTTAACGACTCCAATCGAGCTTAAAACTTGCCACCAAAATTGTTTCACAAAACCAACAATGTGGTTGTTGCTTCGAGTATTGATGGTGGGGGTCCACTACCACCCTAAGGATGTTCCCGGTATTGCCTAAATGAGAAGTAGCTAAAGGTGTACCGTTTCCTTCTGTACTCGGAGACTCAGAAAAATGAGGAATTCGGAAGAAAGAAGCATGCGACCAAACGTGAACAACGTGTGGACCCCAAGTGAAGAATAATCAACTGACTTGCTTCTTGTCTTCCCTTTTCTAAAGATGATTTCTACCAACGTGAAAACGACTCTCGTAATTAGATTTCTCTTCCTCAGAGCATAGGGATTATGATATACAAGAATACCGTGAAGCACATTAAGGGTTAAGTTGTGATCCGTCACAATGCGGATACAGATTTATTCAACGATCCTCTCGATCCAATTTATGCGTCGACGGATTTCAACTACCATATCATGACAACACAGACTTATTTTGTAAAAATATGGACCGAAATCCGTCGCTATAGTGATACGTGACAGAACTACCACGAAATCATCTGTATAGTCGTTTGCATCAAATGATTTCAACATCCATGTTACAGCAAGAACGACACATTTTGGTCAAAACATGGAATCAAGGGGCCATGGTGGATGCAAGACTGGATTTCCAAATTCAAATCTAAAATATATTGAGAGAAATGGGTTCCATGTTGGGAGTTTAGCAGATTAATTGAGTCCATCCATCAATACAAATTTGACTCAAAAATTCCCAACATTAAAAGATTAATTAGACCCCAACGTGAGGGATTGGACCCACCTGTTCACGACCCCAATCGAGAATAAAACTTGCCAACCAAACTATTTCGTTGAACCAACAATGTGGCTACTGCTCCAAGTACTACTAGTGGGGGTCCACTACCACCCTAAGGATATTCCCGTTATTGCTTAAATGAGAAGTGGCTAAAGTTGCACCGTTTCAATGTGTACTCGGAGACTTTGAAAAAGGGCAAATCGAAAGAAAGAAGCAAGCAAGAGAGCGTGAACAAATTGTGGACCCCAAGCAAGGAATAATTAATTGTCTTGCTCATTTTCTTCCTCTTTTTGAGGATGTTTCCTATCAACGTAAAAACGACACCCGTGATTAGATTTCACATCCTCGGAGCATAGGGATTATGATATACAAGAATATCGTGAAGCACGTTAAGGGTTAAGTTGTGATCCATCACAATGGGGATACATGACAGATCTATTCAACGATCCTCTCGATCCTTTTTATGCGTCGACGGATTTCAACTTCCATATCAGGACAAAACAGACTTATTTTTGTAAAAATATGGACCGAAATCCGTCGCTATAGTGATACATGACAGAACTACCACGCAATCATCTACATAGTCTTTTGCATCAAATGATTTCAACATCCATGTTAGGGCAAGAACGACACATTTCGGTAAAAAATGGAATGAAAGGGCCATGGTAGATGCAAGACTGGATTTCCAAATTCAAGTCTAAAATATTCTCAGAGATATGGGTTGCATGTCGGGAGATTAGCGGATCAATTGAGTACATCCATCAATACAAATTTGACTCAAAATATCCCAACATTCAAAGATTAATTAGACCCCAACATGAGGGATTGGAGCTACGTGTTCACGACCCCAATCGAGCTTAAAACTTGCCCCCAAAACTGTTTCGTTGAACCAACAATGTGGATGTTGCTTCGAGTATTGATGGTGGGGGTCCACTACCACCCTAAGGGCCCGTTTGGTAATTTTATTTATAAAGTCAAATAAAGTTAAGTCAATTTAAACATCCCATCAAAAGCATCTTTTACCAAAATTCCCTCCATCTTTTCCCAAAAAAGTCAAAAAGCAACTACCTTTACTCACTAAATGACAAAAATATTCCACTTCTCTATACAAAAAGTCAAAAAGATTCCATAACAAACAACTAAAAATAAAATACCATCATAACCCATTTATATTTTATTATTTTTTCAAAATCAACTTTACTTCACTTGACTCAATCAGTAGAGTTACCAAACGTGCCCTAAGGAAGTTCCCGGTATTGCCTAAATGAGAAGTAGCTAAAGGTGTACCGTTTCCTTCTGTACTCGGAGACTAAGAAAAATAGGGAATTCGGAAGAAAGAAGCAAGCGACCGAACGTGAACAAAGTGTGGACCCCAAGTGAAGAAGAATCAACAAACTTGCTTCTTGTCTTCCGTTTTCTGAAGATGATTCCTACCAATGTGAAAATGACTCTCGTAATTAGATTTCTCTTCCTCGGAGCATAGGGATTATGATATACAAGAATATCGTGAAGCACATTAAGGGTTAAGTTGTGATCCGTCACAATGGGGATACAATACAGATCTATTCAACGATCCTCTTTATGCATCGACAGATTTCAACTTCCATATCAGGACAACACAAACTTATTTTTGTAAAATTGTTTGACTCGGGAATTCATGGTCATCGTGGGTTATTATAATTGGAGAAAATTTTTAACACGTCGCTATTGTTCTAAGTCAAGAGATTTTTTTTTTTGGGTACCCCAGCTATAGGGGGCTTGGACCGCTGAAATCAAATTTGGCTACCCAAGACACATTGAGTAGGTTGGTTGTGGACCCCACATGGCCCACTCCCTGATCACAAGATCCCCAAAATCTGAAAGACAACTTCCAAGTGACCCCCTAGTGGTGTATGACTCTCGTAAGTTGGGTTGGATTTGGCTGATAAACCTGCTGCCCAAATTCCAACAACGTGCATGCTATGTTCCTGTAATGAATTCTCTGGATATTGCAAAACAGCCCCTTGGTATTTATGGGTACTGTTTGGCCCACCTACAATTGCCTCCACATCCGGTAGGTTCGATCGCAAGCGTGCAATCATTGGTGATGCGGTGAGATCCAAGACAGGACCCGCAGGCCCTGATGGACCCGCTTGATGGGGTCCACATGATCTCTAATTGGGATCCCTATCATTAGTTTAGATAGTCTCCAGATTAGTAGTGTTACTTTATTTGCTTATTTCTAGAATAGTTGGTTGCTTAATTGTTTAGGAAGATTTTCTTTCTAATTTATGCGTTAATTAGTATTAGCTATTTCCTTTATTGTTTATTTAGGATCAATGCTACTCTATATATAGAGAAGCTCTTTATTGTTATGTTCAAGCTATATTTTTAATAAAAGTTTAGAGAAGTTCTCGTGAGTTCCTCTTTAGGATATTTTCCCAAACTGATCTTAGGGTTTTGAGTCTTAGGACTTGATCTCACCGTTGGAGGAGTAGATCTTCATCGTGGCCTCCAGGCTACGCCATCAATTGGTTTCTTTATTCTTGTAAATTTATGGAAAGGAAAAAAAAAAAAAAGTTCTCCCATGGGCCATATGTGATCGTCAGGTTTTTACAGTGAACCAATGCAACAATGTTGGGATGTTGTGATCTATGATGAAAATCAATCATGGATGAAACAGAGAAACTTGATATCTAAGAAGTTGGTAATGTTGTCGGTGATCAAATCATTGACAAGAATCCAACTAAAGGTTCCGTTGCTTTGTGCAACTTCTTATAATCATTTGATGTCTTCTTGCTTTGCCTTCTATTGTCTCGTGAAGCACTTTTCTATTTCATTCAGAGAATCATGTTTGTCTTCACTGCTTATAAAAATAATTTCATTCGGCATAGGATTCTTTTGTTGGGGGTTAAAAGGACATATTGAAGTGAGGGTTGGAATATTTAGTTACTGATCATACTAGTTAAACTTGGACAAATAATCTTGACCTTTACACCAGAGGGTTTTTATTCCTTAGTGATCAACATCAGAATGACATGACTAGTTAGGAAGGCATCAAAATGCTGATAATGTTCAGAAAAATAGTGGGTCTAATTCTAGTTTCAAATTTGGTAGAAACCAATCCAGTTTCCAGATCTGGTAGAACGATCCAGCCAAAGAAAATTATACCCTTTTTTTCTTTTCCATATGAATAATCTTCTCAGGATTCTTCAAAGGATTTCAGCAAAGAAACTGCTATCTCAAAGAATTCGATGGAATTTACAATCTACATAACCCACCCACACCCATGCGCACGTCCACGTGCACACACCACACCTATTGTGTGTGTGTGTGTGTATAAGCCAGATAAAAGATAGTATTAAAAACATATATAACTCTCACGATCTCTAACAATACACATCTCATACAGAATTTAGAGGAAGATTTAGAAAAACCAAGGAATCAACAATAACATACTAGCAAAATCTTGTTCTAAATACACCAAAAGAAGTTCGGTTGAAACTTTTAAAACATAAAAGCATGCAATAAAGTTTTCAATTCCTACTGCCAATAAACCTACATAGTAAGGTATTAACCAATAACCACAGTAAGGTCTTAAAAATCAACGACATAAAGAGAAAGCCGAAGATCGCATACCTGAGACGAGCTCTATTTGGAAGCTGCAAGAGAAGCGAGGGAGGAGAGATGGTGTTTTGCGGCAACGGAATTCCTCAGAAGCCAATTTCCCTTGGGAGCACATAGGAACTCCAGATACTCGATATCAGAGGAAAACGGATGCTGAATAATGATAACAAGATAAAAATAACAGCTTCCAACACCCTAATTTCAATAACCATTCCAGCCGATTCAGGGCTCTGCAAGGCCTTGATTTGGCTTAATGAAAGAAGCAAGAAAGAAAAAAAACACCCAAACGCAAGCAGATACAAACAATGAAAAGCCATAACAAAACCCTAGCATATCATCACCAGAAAATCTTAAAAGAAGGAAACAGAAACACTAACACTCGGTGAACATCATGATATCAGATTGCGTCAAATTTGAAACCCTAACTTCGAATTCATCATTTAAACTTTAAAATGCTTAAAAGAAAAGAGATAAGCGCCATTGGATTTGCACAAGATCGAAACCCTAGAGAGAGATTGAGAACATACTTGTTAGTGGCGTGACGACGAAGAAAGCGAGAAGACAAGAGAGTGGGAGGGTTTTCTTTCGCCTCTTTTTTTTTTCTCAGACGGGACTGGATTCAAAAACCAGAAGCGCGCGAAGGATGAGAACAGAGAGGTATGTGGGCGGCTCGGGTTTATATATAGTGAATAAGATGGTGGAATACAGCTGTCAACTTGTTAGGTTGGATTTGGGTTGCATCGTGGGCCCATGGGTTGATCTCGAAAAGGAGCTTTTGGTCCGATGGTCAAAACCGGCCTAGTGTAGGCCTTTTGCATACTTAAAATACCCTGGACTAACCTAGCCACGAACGACCTTTTAGTGAAACAAGTCTAGGTGATCTTACAATTTTTTTTTCAAAAAGTCTAATTGTCTCGAATTCAGGACCGAACATCCACGTGGTACACAGTTGTGCTACATGAGCATTGACTTTTGGGGGAGCGGGAGAGAGAAAAACACTGCAGTGTTATGTTTGGTCCCGAATTCGGGAATGAATTCGGGACATGTAGCACCACTGTTTTTTTTTTTTTATGATAAAATACGTATAAATAGAAAATATTTATATGCATACGTCTCTCATCATGTTACACCGTATTATAATGAGGGTAACATGGTGAGGCCGACTTTATAATTCATCAAAACCATCCATATATGGGATCGCTTGAATACATTAGATTCAGCAAGTATTTATTAATCTAAATGGACTAGATCGTTGATAAAGTATCAGATATTTTAATTCGATACAAAGTCGTGAATTTGTGGGCTATAGATGAAGAAGTTAGAGGCATGGGATTAATTCCAAACTTAATATTTGGATCCATCCAAAATATTTCTTTCTGTCTCTCGGACTTGTGATCGGTAGGGCCCAAGGAGGGCCATATAGGAGGGCCATACCGATCTATCCACTTCACCGTACTACATTGGTTGACTTATGCATATGAACATTGTCAACTATAACAGGCCCAAGTTAATAATTGAGAGTTGCATGCATGTTTTAAAACTTGATCACACTCAACTTGGTCTAATCATTTGGATAGACGGTGGAATCAAGTTCTACATGGTATTGTAAGATTAATCAAAATCTCTAACAATTCACTTTTATTTTTAGTCATAACAACATTAATCAAATTTTATAACAATCCAATCTTATTTCTAATCTAACTCAATCTATTCTCTCTAACATCAAGAAGGTGAAGCAATTTTTTGAGTTTGATTAGAAACTTAACCGTGCTCAATGCACCAAACTCAGTTAAAATGAGTTGAGTTAACCAACTGTGGTTTTAAAGGTCAAGCAAAATTGAGTCATCTTGCCATATACCGTATTGTATGTATTTTCTCTCTTTTTCCCCCTTTTACTAGGTGGGTTGAGTAACCAAGAGTGATACTATCCACTTTTAAAAGTAAAAGAATGGATGTGATGCCGAGGTGCCAACACCAAGTTTCGTGAGTTTGTATTGGAACCTAAAGGTGGTCAAAAGAAAGTAATAAGACTGTACATAGCTTGGGAGCCTCTAATGCATCTACAAAATACAAGTATGCATTCAAAATTGATATTTTGTGGCAGTCAAACAACCTTATGGCATGGAATTTTGATATCATGTATGACATCATATACAAACTTAAAAGCTTAAGCTAATATTTGAAAGATCCAAACAGGTGTGTGTGTGTGTGTGTGTGTGTGTGTGTGTGTGTGTGAATCCATGTCCAACTCAAAGTTAAACGATGTGGGATGAGGGACTTCCCAACTGGTTGAATGCCTTTGTTTCAATTTTTTTTTTTATCATATTGGCACTGTACTCAAATTTGAACCATCTAAATCATGGTACATCTTGAGATGAAATCCTTTTTTGAGGACTTGTTTGGCAAATCTTATCTGTTTGAAATGGATCTTATTCGAACAGATCTGTTTGAAATGGATCTATAAAAAAATAGACCATTTTGCAAATAGACCGTTTGGTAAGACATGTTGTATTTGTCATTCAATTAGATCTGTTTAAAAAAACATGTTTGTTAAGTATATAAATAAGAGCTCATTAGCAGGGCATTTGCTGTCTTTTCTACAAAAATAATGTATCATAAAGTGTGTTCTAGATTAACTCTATTGCTTGTATGATTGAAGCATTACCCATGTAAAGAATGTTTCTAGATGAGGTTTAGGTTAAATTTCTCTTATGTGCTCTAGAAAGGTTAAAGTCCGCATCATTGATCATACGCTTTTTTCTTTTTCTTTCTTTTTTTTTTTTGTTGTCATTTTTACCATCCAACAGCCCATATTGCTCTGATTAGGCATTTGCTGCTTTAAGTGTTCTTTTGTGGTTTTTAATTAATGATTGATCAGACAAAGGTTTTTCATTTGGTAGTAAATCAACCAACAAATTCACGTGCCAATTCTGCTGGCTATATCGAACCAGTTTTTTATTGTAAAGAATACATTATTCTATTTAGGAGAGAGTATTGGTAATCCATTTTTCAATCTTGATGTATTTGGGTTCAATATAAGATGGGCCATATTTCAATCTTGATCTGTTTGGGATCAAAATCAACTTGGAAAGCTCCAGTGATCACAAGATGACAATAAAATCCTAAAAAAAATTGTGTAGATCATTTAATATTGTGATTTGTGACTCACGTAGAATTGGACTTAATGACATAGGATGCTATGAGCAATCGAGCTGATGATGCTCGCGTGTGCGT
This sequence comes from Umbellularia californica, assembly GCA_028538565.1. NCBI lineage: Eukaryota > Viridiplantae > Streptophyta > Magnoliopsida > Laurales > Lauraceae > Umbellularia > Umbellularia californica. The sequence goes on along the minus strand of JAPQWN010000007.1, from coordinate 15,445,950 downwards.
GCATTTGCAATAGCTTATAACACGAATTGATTTAAGGAATTAGGGGAAAAAAATTACAAACTGGTTTACAATTGTATTGACATCTTTGTTGGTCCATTAAATGACTGTCATGGAGGAAATCCCAATAAGAAAACCCCAAATAAAAAAGAGATAATTAGTTAAAGGTCCCTATAATTGAATCTATCCAGTCTCCAGTTCAGACAAATTTTTTTTAAGTGCTGTGGTCCAAGCATCCAAACTGTTTGCAGCCAGAGGTCCCTGGATTTAATTTACATGATTGATTTGCCCTCTTTCAACTGTTTAGGCATCTAATTTTGAATTTTAAATTTTCAAATGTTCCATTCTCCCCCTCATTATAAATTGGGCCACGATCTCTGTGCAGATCGGAGAAGACGCACAGATCTCTACCATAACTACTAGATCGGAGAAGACGCACAAATCTCTGTGTAGTTTGAACTGGAGAAGGCAACTTTGCCTTCTCACAGTAGTGGGCCACAACCTTGATTGGTCAAAGGTTTTGCATCTCGGTTTTGACCAATCTCGGATTCGGCGACGGTCCCTGAACTCGGTTGTGACCAATCAAGACTGAGAAGGCGAGATGCATCTGATGCAAAACCAAGATGCATTTGCCAAAACTTAAACAAACCATTATATTAGATGCACCTCGCCGAATCCGAGATGCAAAATCGAGATGCATCTGATGCATCTGATGGCCTTCTCAGTTTTGACAAATGCTATCAGATGCATCTCGCCTTCTCGTTTTTGGCAAATGCCATCAGATGCATCTCACCTCTGCAACGACCTGTCACCTGCTGTGATCAGGCTATCAGATGCATCTCGCCGAATCCGAGATTGGTCAAAACCGAGATGCATCTAACCAATCAAGGTTGTGACCAATCAAGGCTATCAGACGCACATATCCCATGACTCTGCTGTGACGCACAAATCTCGGTTTTGCATCTGATAGCCTGGTCACAGCAGTGGGCCACAACCTTGATTGGTCAGAGGAGATTAGCCGGACTGCGTTTGTCGCCAGAGGTGAAGAGGATATCGGAGTGAACGAGGTCGTTGCAGAGAACGAGGTCGTTGCAGAGAAGAAACAGCCTGAGGCTTGGTTGTCCCGATCCTGTTTAGAAAGCCCAGTTCAGCAGAGTCACGACAGTAGTACGGTCAACGGCCAGAGTTGACCAGGTTCAACCCGACTTACTTTGCAGAAGCCCAGTTAAGCAGAACTCAGTTTATTTCAGTTTTTGTCAAATTTATCTGAGTTCCAGTGCAATTTATCAGAGTTTTTGTCAAATTTATCTGTATTTTTGTCAAATTTATCAGAGTTTTTTTAATTTATGAGTTCTATTATAATTTATCTAATTTTTTGTCAAATTTATCTCTGTTCTTGTCAAATTTATCTATGTTTTTATCAAATTTATCTGAGTTCTTTTTTCAAGTTTATATGAGTTTATGGAAAATCTATTTGAGTTTTTTAGAAAATTTATTTACATTTCTTGAAATCTATTTGCATTTTTTTAATTTTATTTGTGTCTTTTGAAGTTTATCTGTGTTGTTTTAAATTTATAGTTTTGGAAAAAATACTTGAAGTTTTTCGCTAAATTTTCCAAAATTTAGAAAATTGGTTTATCGTAGTTTTGGCAATGTATTTGCGCTTTTTGAAATTTATTTGTGTTTTTAATTTTATTTATGTCTTTTGAAATTTATGTGCGTCTTTTGTAATTTATTTACATTTTTTGAATTTTATTTGGATCTTTTGAATTTATTTACGTCTTTTGAAATTCATTTCCATTTTTTGAAATTTATTTGGATCTTTTGAGATTTTTTGCGTCTTTTTAAATTTATCTTCGTTCTTCTGAAATTATTCCCTTTTTTGAAATTTTATTTACGTCTTTTGAATTTTATTTGCATCTTTTTAAATTTATTTATATTTTTTTAATTTTATTTGGATCTTTTGAAATTTATTTGTGTCTTTTGAAATTTATTTATATTTTTTAAAATTTATTTGGATCTTTTAGATTTATTTACATCTTTTTAAATTTATTTGTGTTCTTTTGAAATTTATTGCGTTTTTTGGAATTATTGCGTTTTTTGAAAGTTATTTGCGTTCTTTTGAAATTTATTTGTGTTTTTTAAATTTATTTCATTTTTAGAAATTTATTTGCAATTTGTTTTCTGTTTTTGAAATTTATTTGTGTTTTTTTGAAATTTATTTGAAAATCTCATTAGTGGAATTTTAGCAATCGTAATTAATTTAATGGTAGTTGACCTTTATTAATGGCTTATCCCACTAATCAAGGGATATGATTTGAAGAAAGGGTAAATTAGACATTTTAGGTTTTCAAATTTGAAAAAAGAACATACCACACTATAAGAAAAGATCGTGGACCTAAGGCAATAAAGTGAAATGTTCATGGACCCGTCGCCGAATGCCCCTAATAAAAAATCCCGAATTGCATTACCCATTTTCGCTAGAGCATCTTTAAATAATTATATAAAATAATCCGAAGGCACCAACTATGAAAGCTTCCAATAAAAAAACATTTATGATGAGTACAGAGCCCAACAAGAAAAAAAGAAAAAGAAAAAGACGAAGATGGAGGAGGAGGAGGACCGAGGTGTTGGTGGGATTAAGGGATCGGGATCAAGAGACGATCCAAAGAAAGCAGTTGTAGTTTAAGTCATGGTGCTGCCCATCTTCCATTTGTCATACACAAGAAGAAATCCTCCATCGCCTCTTCCTAAAGTCGAGCTCTGTTAGGGTTTCTCTTGGAAGATAGAGGCGAGAGATGGAAAGCGTGCTGCTTTTATATTGGCAATGTTGTAATATGTTAAAGGCTTAGGGGTAAACTTGTCACGAAAAAATGAAAATTGTCTTTCCGCATTAGACATTACGGTCTGATTCAATTTTCTGCCGTTTTGTAACTTTTTGGAACGGACCAAAAAACATCTTAAATCCGATTCAATCAGACATTAGCCTTAAAGTTACCAAACAGTTTGAACGCACAAAAACCTCTATTTGAAACCATTTTAAGTGAAATAGAGCTTTGAAATAGAGTTGCTAAACAACACCTGAATAAAGAAAAGACAAATAGGGTGACCTGATTGAAGAGCGTAATAGGAAATTGAAAACAAGTTAATAGAAAATAAAAAATGAACACTATATACACCATGTCTTCCATGGATCTTCCTTTCTGTAATCTTCTTTTGTTTAACTCATTTTACCATAAATAACAAGGAATTTATGGAAGGTCAAAGATGGAATGAAAATGGGATTTAGTTTTTAAAACAAGGGAGAATTTCAAAAAAGTCATTTAAGTTTCGGCCTTATTTCAAAAACGGATACAAGTTTCAAAAGTTTTCGAATTAGTCCCTAAGTTTTTCAGGAAGTTTTCAATTAATGACATCCATCTATTTTAAGTTATTTTTCGGCAACTTTTTTTCTATTTTTTTAAATACCCAAATTACCATTCATTGTAATAAAACTCTCATTCACTTCATCTATATTCTCCTCATTTCCCCCGCCAGTGTGCTATGAAAGGACATCCAGTATTCCCACAGCGATTGGCTACATGTAGGGGCTGCTGAAACCATGTCATGGCTTCAAATAAAGGGTAATTTGGGTATTTTCAAAATATTAAGGGAAAAAGTCATCAGAAAATATCTTTAAATGGCCGGATGTCCGTAATTGAAAATTTACTGGAAAGCTTAGGGACTAATTTAAAAAGTTTCAAAACTTATGTCCTTTTTTGAAATAAGGTAAAAACTTAAGGCCATATTTGAGAATTTTCCTTAAAACAAAAACACTACTTTTATTATGGTTTCACAGATAAGTCCCTTGATGGTCCATTTAGAGCCCAAGCCAATGGAGCCAAAATAGGCCCAATATTCTTAACACAAGGGTTAGCAAGCCTGAGATCTGACCCAGCAGAACCAAGCCTAGATTAGGCCTCATCAAGAAAATGGCGACCTCTTCCAAACCTTCAGCTGGTCCCGCAGGCTCACTAGTTAGCCCCACAGTTTCAAACATGAAAACAGGTCCCCATTATCTACACTTTCACGTTCAATAAGCTATCCTTGGTAAATACTTCTCTAACTTAACAAGCTACGAAGATATATACATCAATCATTGAGTGGTTTCCAATTGATGAGAGAAATAAAATATAAATTGGTCGAACGTAAATTTTCTCCTGCTCGTGTTCCTGTGGGAGTAAGCATATAAAATTGACCATGCATGTAAATATGCACCTATATAGCACGTTTACTTATCTCTTATTAATTTTCATATATTTTTTAAAGAATTTTTTTTTTCCGAGATATGTAGAGTAAAAGGAAAGTTTGAGTTAAATCATGAATAAAAGAAAAAAAAAGGAGTTAAAGTATAAAGCACTAAAAGACAAATATGGTATTTCTTCCAAGTATAAAAATGAGAACTTTCAAAAAAGTATAAAATTTAGCTTATTTTCCTAAAAGTACATATAGATTTGATTATTTTAAAAGAGCATCATAGTTTTTCATATTCCTCTCAATTAAGTTCTCTCAATAAAAAATAAAAAAAAAACCTACAAAAGTACCCCTACGCCATTTAAATTTTTTTTTATTTTAATAAATCATTTAAGATAAAAGATCAAATCCGGTCCAAACACCTTAAGGAGGGCCATTTCCCATACCTACTTTTTTTCATGGATGATCAAATCCAACCCAAACAATCTAATCATAACTATTGTAGCCTTTGCTAAACCTTGAAATTGTACAAGAGATAAGCCAACGTTTTTTTTTTTTTTTTTACAAGGAAACACGTGTGACTTGCATTTGATTTGGATGGATTGCTTGAAAAAGAACATGAATCATATAGAATTTAAGGAAAAACCTAATATATAAGGCTTCGAAGGAGGATGGATGGATGGAGAAAGGTGGTGGACTTTAAGAAAGAAAGAAGGTGAAGAAAGGACAAAAACCTATCATAAAAGTAATTTTATCATTTTTTTTTTCAAAATTTTTCATGATGAAGACTTGATTGAAATAAATATGGAAAACTTCATATTATATAAAAATATTCACATACTACATACGTTGAAAATGTGCTAAAAGTTTTATTATTTGAAAATCTCCCAAACAAGAAGTCAAACCGGGTAAAAAGCAAACTTCGTATTACATCAAGTTGACACTCTCTTCCTCTTTTTCCGCACAAATAACAATGAATTAAGCATTCACATTATCACCATAAGACAAAAACAATTACTTTTTCAATGCAGGTGACATCAATTTTCTACAAGTCTAGCATTCTCAATTGACATCACCATTGTCTGATGCTGGGAATTAATTACAATAACTTTTTTTTTCTTACTTGAATTCTAATTACTTTAAAAAATGTTAAACTCCCCTCCCAACCCCCCAAAAAAAAAAAAAAAAATCCCAAGGACCTTTCATAATTAAAGAAAAGATAGAGGTTTATTTCTTAAAAAAAAAAGTTTAAAAAAAGATCAAGACAAGACAACAGATCTGTCCACTTCAACACTATCCACAAATGTACAAACCCATGCTACAACCATTCATTCATTTCCATACATCCTCTAATGTAAATGACTGAATCAACAACTTCCATTTAAAGCTTGAAAACATCGATTTTCCACAACTCATCTCCTTGGATGATGGCGTTGCAGATTCCCTTCTCCTCATCTCTTCGGCTCACGCACTCCGATGTCTCCTGCTGCCCGAACCCGAACGCCATGCTCCTGCCCGACCCGCTCCGCACCAGAGTCCGCAATCGGACGGTGGGGATGATGTCGAGCGGTCTCGAGAGAGGGAGGCGACGGGTTCGGGTATCGGTCCGATCGAGCCTGGATATGGCGGGTCCTGTAGTCGGGCAGGTTACTGAAGTGAACAAGGACACTTTCTGGCCTCTTGTGCGAGGTGCCGGAGATAAAGTAGTAGTTCTCGATATGTACACTCAATGGTATCTTCATCTCTATCTCTCTCTTTATACAGTAGAAATTGAATGAAGATATTGGTTTTTTTTTTTTTTTTTTTTGAAAATGAAGATTCCATTTTCCATAGAAAATGAAACCAACGTGGAAATGGAATTCCGTGGAAACTATGACTATGCTTTTATAGGAGGGAGTTAAGATCCGGGAGAAAACAGGTGTAGAAAATTTGAGCTCTAGACAGTTTTCTCTCCACCTTTTCCACTCATCCAAACAGACTCTTATTTTCCTTGGAAGGGGTCAATGCAACCAAATATCATTCCCTTTTTGTTTTGTTTTTGCTCGCAATTGTTGATTGGAGAACTTGATTCATAGAGATAATTTTTTTTTTGATGGGTGAAGATGACTTCTTCACATGGTCAGCTCAGATTTTAGCTTGGGTCAAGAGGATGATCACTTATTCACTTCAACCCAAGGATGGGTGTCACTTAAATTTTAGTGATATTCATGCCAGCAAGACAATAACATTCATAGGGCATGTATTGATCCAATGGTTTCTTTTGACTAGAAGTGGGCCAAAGATGTTGATTTAGCTCACTCATATCATATTTGCTGTATTGGTGTAGGTATATAATTATCATTCTATTTATGCATGTTGAATTCTTGAAATTCTGGAGATTCTCATTTTCTTTTTATCTATTTTTGGATGGGTAGAACATTGACATATTCATATGAAAATGAATGAAGTGATTGAACATTTTAGAATGCCTTCTGTAACACCCCCAAACCCGGATTCCCAAACAATGCGGAAGTCCGAATCTTGAGGCGTGGCCATCCAGGATCTGATGCCTAAGCCTTTTTGGGAGCTTATGGTGAGCTTTAACTTCCCAGAAGTTACAGCTATGGTGCAAATCTCTTGCGAAAACCCCTCTAATTCACCTCCAATAACATCTCATTCCAAACCAATCCCCGTCATCAAATCACATAATTAAAGGTGTCCTTCATCAATTAGGGTTCCAAACAACATGCATTAGGGTCTATATCATTCAAAGGGCATAGAAATAGAAGGAAACTAGATCAAACATCAATCACCATCTCAATTCAATATGAGAATCATTGAAAATAAGCATGCATGCCATGCAATTCATATATTGCGCGTGCCTTGCCTTGGTTGCCTAGAAAGGGAATTCTCTCCAATCCAAGCTCTCTAGCCAAGAAAACCCCAAAATCACTCCAAAAACCCAAACCCTCAAGGTCTAAAGCTCCTACACAGCTACACCCAAATCCAAGGGAGAAATAGGGATTAGGGCTAGATTTCAACAAAAATTCTAGAATTGGAATTCGGGATTGAAACTCACCTTGATAGAGAGAGAGAGAGATCCAACGAGAAACTAGAGAAAGAGGGCTGGAAATCTTGTATTTGATGAAATCCTCCCAATGAATTCTCCAAGGGAATTGCTTGATCTTGCCCTAGAAGCTTGTAGAGATGAAAGGAAAGAGAGAGATGGAGGGAAATGAGCTAATTTGAAAATGAGCCTTCACAGGGGAAATGTAGTTGGTTTTGTTGTTATGGATGGAATGTCCAATGACTAAACTACCCTCCATTTAAGTAGTATACGTAGAAGGACATAATGGGGTAGTGCTGGAAACTCAAGGGAAATCCTTTATTTCTCCCAAGGACCATACAATTAACTTAACTACAACCAATTGCCCAACTTCCTACGCTTTCTAAAATTACAAACAGCCCCCTACAATCTCTCAAAATCATAAATAACCCCCCTAAACTCTACAATTAAGCCAAAAACCACTAGAAACACTCATAACTAGTTATCTAACCCACTAGACATCCTCCAAACCACACAAATCCGGAAAAATTATTGATACAAAAAAGCATGCATATGAAGTTGTTAGAGTATCACATTTCATTCTTCATTTGTGAAGAGATACTACTGGTCATAATAATCGTCATTAGAGTTGACAACTAAGTAGATGTCACAAATTGTTTTAGTCACCAATGCAGAGAAGTTTGAGACAATTTAGTTATCAAAGCAGAGCTTCTGTTTCGATTGTTGTAGAAATCAGCAACGCTTGGAATTTATGTCTTTATTATCTTAAAAAAAAAAAAAAACCCATCAAAACCTATGAATCACTTTTCCCTTCTGTATTGCCATTTAAGGCATTTATTATTATTATTTTTTGAATGGTTCATTCTCTTTAAACTGTTATTTAATAAAATTGTTGTAAAAAGTGGACAATTTATTCTGCTGAATGTTCCCCTCATGAGAGTGTTAGAGTTAATTTATTACCAAGAGATTGCTTACAATAAATACTCCTAGTCAGTGCATAGTCCACGGTAAAACAATGAACTACTATAAACATGATATGGTGCTCTGTAATTGTACATAAAAAAAAGGTGCAATCTAACAACCCCCCTCAAGCTGAGGTCCATCATACCCAACTTGTCCAAAATACTCTGCATGTGATTTTTGGATATGGCATTTGTGAATTCATCTTCGAATGGATCTTTTCATCTAACAAACACAGTGCAAATTTATCCTTTACTGATCTTTTTTTTAATTATTTTTTATCAGCCTTTTACTGATCTTCTCTTATTTTATGATAAAATCTTTGATCTTTAATAAGATCTCATCGCTAATCCTCGGCTATGATTGACCTCAAGGGTGTCACTACTCACTAGGTCTACACCGAGATTACCAATAGAATGAAATAGATCCACGTACTTACTTAGTGATGGGAAAATACCTTTGGGAACTTCTTTAACAGCTCAAAACCTTGATATCAAAACTTAGCCAAGAAAATTCTTCAATTCTGTTTTAGCTTTTAACATCACTATCATTTTTAGTTAGCACGAGATCATCTACATACACATTGAGAATAATAGTTCCTTGAGGTCTCTTAAAAAAATTGGATGTTCAGAATTACACATTCTAAACACTATTTGAAGGAATGCATTGCTAGAATATCAAACGATTCCCTCGGGGAGTTTTTTCAAGCTGAGCCCAACTAGAGCCTGAGTTCTAGCAGGTCCAAATATTGGACGCATACATTGTTTTGGCAGTTCTGTCCTTCGAGTATTTGCGCATTTAGGAACTTGTCTTGGTCTCTAGATTGATACTGAGCTGGATCTGGCTGGAATAGGCTGCAGTTTAGGGCTTATTTCTGGGTTGTTAGTTGTGTGGGCTATAATTTTGAGACTGATTTTTATGTGAATGGGCCTGTCAAACAGACAGTTGCTGTAAAGAGGTAGTTTTGTTGGTGGTTTGGCTGTCAAGAGACTCTTTTGGGATTAAAAACAGACTGCATTATCAGAGTCTAAAGGGATGTTAACAGGTTGATATAACAGATTGTATAAAGCAGAAACAGGGCAGAGATGGGTTGTTGAACTGGAACAGATTTGGGTCAGGATTGAGAGACTGTTGCAGAACTATTGAGAGTTTTCAGTACTGTATAGGACTGTCGACAGGGGCTTTGCTAGGTCATTGAAATTTTTTTTTGGGACTGCTGTTGGGGTTGGATGCGATTGGGGATGGTAATGTCAAACAAATTTTGAACCCTTCGAAGTGATATTGAATCCCAAATGTCGACACATTTTGGAGGCAATTGGTAAAGGTCATGGAATCGATAAATCATAATGATCGCCGAATACGTGTCTACATGTATGCATATAGGCTGATACATTGGGCATCTCCGTCAATAGGCCCGACACATATAGGGTGACTCCTTTTGAGTCCAAAAACATAGCATCTCAATCAATAGGCCCGCTACATATAGTGTGACTCCTTTCGAGTCCAAAAACAAACTTTTTCTCCTTTTGCAAGGAGAAGGCTCTGGGAAGGGTTTTTGTGCCATCTTGCTCTCAAGTTTCAAAGAAAAGCACTTCTAATGAAGAATCCTAGAGTCCTAGCTGATACCCAACCGATAGCTTAAGGATTATTTGTTTTCATGGCCAAGGTTGGACCGGGCTGAGGCATATTGGGGCCCGACCTAACTTTAAAAACACATGCACATGTCTGGCCCAAGCCCTATGTGGCCCATAGTGCTTAGCCCAAGCCCAGCCTGCTTCAAATATGTTAGGCCCGAGCCTGCCCATTAGTCAATTTGTCTAAAGCCCAATTAAGATAAAAAAAAAAAATGAATGAGAAGGAAAAGAAGGCCAAGGAATGAATGTTTGCAATCTTTTGATCATGTAAGATCCCACATTGCTCATGAAGCATCCAGAGCCTGGGCTAATATAGAGGACACCATCTTTATTCAGTATAACACGTTTTGGGTCCTTATAGGGGGCCTGAAAACAAAGCTGTGAGGCTCATAGGGCCAAAGCGGACAATATTATACTGGGTGGGCCTGGTCGTTACATTTGGTATTAGAGCCAAGGACGGCTCTCCTCTGAGGATGGGAGGATGTAAGATCCCACATCGCTCATGAAGCGTCCAGAGCCTCACAGGGCCAAAGCGGACAATATTATACTGGGTGGGCCGGGTCATTACAGTTTTGTTGATCATTCATATACCCATCTTGGTGGGAACCATTAGATCAAAAATCTTATAGCATATATCTACACCGTGGCCTCACACAAATGGAATTGGGTGCCTTAGCCATACGTTTGTGAAAAAAGAAAAAGAACTCCTTAAATAATAAAATATTTGTGGAGGAAAACAAAAATATAGCATGCCTCTTACAGATTGCAAGTTTTTTTTTTTTTGGAAGGTTACGGATTGCAAGTTCGCTGTGATGATTCACGATTGTTGCCATGTTGGTTGACCATAGAGTGCAAAAGAACCAAAAGGAGAGGGTCAGAAGAGGAGAGTTTGATAGAAAAGTGTACACTTGGAGGGAAAGAGTTTTATCATAAAGATGATGAAAATGGAGAGGAAAAGGTGGTTGTGCAAGGTGGAAAGGTGAAATGGTTTGCATAATTGCATGGGACTGGGAAGATGAAGACTTTTGGGAAATAAAAACCTTTGATTTCATACTTTTAAGGGGCGAAAATTCCTTATAAGATAATTGGCGAGAGATTTTTTTTTTTTTTTTCCGGTAAAGAACACCTCATTATTACAAAGGGCATTTGCATGGGATTGGGAAGATGAAAAGGTTTCTGGGAAATAAAACCCATTGATTGCTTAATTATAGGGGCATAATTCCTTAAGAAATGCAGTAGCAATAGCATTGTATATCTCGAAACTCAGTCCGTGAAATTAAGGTGTTGACTGTGCAGGCTCTTTATTTTTATGTGTAGGGTGTAACATGAAACTTGGTGACAACGAGGAAAGAAATGAATTTAGTAATGCATTTTCCCTCGAAAAGGGTGTTCTTGTCTTCAGCAACATGCATGCCCTATAAAGTGCTATATAATATGTGGCATCCAACCTTGCCAATATTCAAACCTCTAGTTGTTTTCCCTTTGACTTGTAAATTCATCAATGGCTCATCAACACTAATAGCTTTAACTTGTATCGGTATCTCCCATCCATATGGGGTTGTTTTTCTTTTCCACTAGACCCTTTTTTGAGCCATTTTTTTCACTCGGGTCTATCATGTCTTTCCTTTCTACTTCAAGGTTTTTTTTACCGATACTCTTCTCCTAGTTCCTTCACCTCTATCCTTTTAGTACATCGTACAGGGTCTGTTATTGGCCTCCTTGTATGTAGACCATCTTAGATAACATTCCTTGCTTTTCTCTGACATTGAACCTGTAATTTTCCTCTTAATGTACTTACTGCTAATCTTGTCAATTCTTGTAACTCACAAATTCATCTTATCTTGTACATCTAAATCTCATGTACTTTTACTCCCATTTCTTCACGGACAAAGCTTGTGTAATTACCATTTAATATTAATGTTCCTTCAATCAAAGTGGAGCTTGATGATTGCTTAACATTCTGCTAGCCTGTCTACAGTTAGCCTACCAAGCACTATTCCTATTTGCACGAATCAAATCTAACCTCTATTTTGTCCGATTCTCAAATTCTATAACACTGTGCCACTATGTTATTGTCAATTTTGGCCGATTATTCTCTCTTAGATTCGCTAAACTCTCACTTCATGGTTTATCTTTGATATGCTTTTTTTCAACCATTTGACTTAAGAGCCATTATCCAAAGTTCTAGATTACTCATTTACTTTCTTTCTTGTCTAATTAGAGAATATCATGTTCTTTTGGAAGCAGCATAGACCAGGGAAGTTCATTTTGAATATCCGTTGTTGCCTCATCTATGAAGAAGGTGAATTAAGTAGGGGTTCAAAGTGGAGTTTTGATGTGTTGGGAAGTCCCACATCCCACATCGCCTAAGTAATAGGCTTGACATGTCTTAATATACCTGTATGGGCCTTCCACCTATCAGCTTAAGCTTTTGGGTTGGTACATGGTTTATTACATGGTATTAGAGCGGGTTCCGATGCCGTTGTTCTTGTGTAGCCCACGTGTCAGGCCCGTCCATGAAATCTGTTGAGCCTGCATGTGAGGGGGAGTGTTGGGAAGTCTCACATCCCACATCGCCTAAGTAATAGGCTTGACATGTCTTAATATACCTGTATGGGCCTTCCACCTATCAGCTTAAGCTTTTGGGTTGGTATATGGTTTATTACATGATGCAGGTTACTTCCGATTGGGCACTCCAACATCTCCCCACAAGCAGCTTAGAAAGCTTGTTACCACCCCTCTATACATGTTTTGAAAAGAATTATGGTAGTAAGAAGTAAAAGAAAGAAATGGAGAAGAGAAAGAAATGGCCATGTGCAAAAATTGAGTGATTGTTTGTGCAGGTTCTATTGTATAAGAATAAGAGCAGGATGCTCCAGTTTCTGACTAATCTATAAGCCCTAAACTTGCTCTGAATTTTTCATATAAGCATAGAATTTGACTACAGAATAAGTCATAGGTCAAAATAGAAAAAAATATCAACAGTACAAGAGCCGTTGATTAGAGATGCAGCTAAAAGTTCCTCCACAAGGATTTTCTTTTCTTTTTGGCTAAGCACGGAATTTTACATGATTGGTTTAGGCACATTGAAACCGCTGCATACTGCATTCTTCTAGTCAATCCTAGGACCTCTCCCCTAGTGGGACAATGCTTTAACCGCAGCACCAGTTGTGTGGTTGGCTTTCAGAGTTGTTTCAGCAGTCACCCGTGGGCCGTGACATCTAGAAGCAGAAATCATCCTGTATTTTCACTCTTCTATGGGAGCGGGATCTTTTTTCCTAGCTGTTATTTCAGCTGTTACATTTGAGCTGATAATTAATCTGGCCCCATTCAAACCAAGAAACCATGGCTGTGAACAACCATACAGGTTTTTTTCAACAATGAACAATATTTTTAAGGTACTTCATGGCTTTGAGCTTTATTGATGACTGCTTTCTGCAAGGTAATGGCTGTTAACATTCATGACTGAAGTCCTAACCTCTGTACTGTACACATGTATTTGGGTTACATATGCTTCCTAATATTCACTGCTATCAATTCACATGTGAAGGTGTGGTCCTTGTAAGGTGATAGCTCCAAAATATCAACAATTGTCTGAGAAACATCTTGATGTCGTCTTTATGAAGCTCGATTGCAATCAGGAAAACAAGGTCTCTCTCTCTCTCTCTCTCTATATATATATATATAGTTTTTATTTTTATTTTTTATGATGGTCTCTCTCTTATTAATTGATTATTCATTTTTGCAGTCGCTAGCAAAAGAATTGGGAATAAGGGTGGTTCCTACATTCAAGATTCTCAAAGAATGCAAGGTTGTGAAAGAGGTGACAGGGGCCAAATTTGATGATCTTGTTCTTGCGATTGAGACTGCTAAATCCAGTTAATAGCTTAATGTACACTTCCCATTATGATATTATCAGGTGTCCATAATAATATCGCCTGAATGACAAATTTCAACTGTCAAGCCAAGGGCTTAATCTTTGTACTTGTTTTACCTCCCCAGATATTTGTATTCCCCCCACATAAAGAAGCCTATTGGTTTGGTTTACTGATCTCTCATATCTCATTTAGCAGAAATGAATGCATCCGATGGATCTTCCATGCCACTGGCTTTGATCTTGTTTTAACTTTCAAGTGTTCATGTGCCATCCCATGAACTGTATAGAATGGAACTGTAAACTCAGGCTGCTGAACTGTACAACCAAAATTTCAGCTGAAACCATGGTTTTAGATGTTACTTACTGACCTCTATGTATTTGTTTTTTTAAGGAAATTATGGAGTGTCAGTGCAATATACAATTGATACAATAGCAAAATTTTCATATGCGAAAAATACACACTGTATGAGAATTTCTCACAGGTATTGAAATCTAGATCGCTCCCCAACCGGACCAGGTCAGGTAACAACGACCAACCTGTAGCACATATACTGATCCGGCCTGGAAAGAAGGCCCATAACCAGGTTTTCCGGTTCGGGTGCTAAGAGTAACCCATATGTTGATTGTCATAGTTAAGGTGGTTAAAATTATTGAGTTGACTCATGGCTCAATTGAGTCACCTCATTTTATACGAGGGCTGAGTCAGATCAAGAGAAAACTTGATTTATATATATATATATATATATATATGAAAAAAATGCTTTCAAGACAGTTTTTTTTTCCTCCTTTTCTTCTTATTTTCATTTATTTAATATAAATATTTATTAATTCAGACAATTATCTTCTTCACTCAATCCGATTGGGAAATCAGGGGGTCTTACCTTTGGTGATGGTCTGGATGCGGATGTACAGCCCTGTAGGAGTACATGGGCCGGAGTAGATCTTACTTATTAATTATCACAATACATGCAAATTAATATATTTATACATTTATAAATATATAAATTCTAAATATTCTTCAAGTTTGAAGAAAAATAAAATTTTTCGGGTGGTCCCTCATATGGAACCCGGTGTAGACTTTTGGCGGCACGTATTTTTTACCCTACCTCATATGATTCAAACTTATTGAATTCGCGAGTCGCGACCGGTTGACTCTACTACTTAACAATGGGCCCGTTTGGTAATTTTATATGTACAATAAAGTGTAGAATAAAATATAACGGGGTTACTATGGTATTTTATTTTTAGTATTTGGTATGGAATCTTTTTGATGTTTTATATTAGAAAGTAGAGTTCTTTTGTCTTTTTGTGGGGATATAAAGTTGCTTTTTACTTCTTTTTTTGAAAAGATATAAGAAATCTTAAATTAAAGTGCTAATAATGTGACTCTCGTTTTAAAAATGGAGGCTTTACTTAATTTTTACTATTCTAGTAAAGCGACAAGTGGGCTCTAAAGACGGTGTTGATTCCACAATGCACCTTTTCAAATGGACTGGATTGTTCGAGACACTATATATATTTATTTTGGAGTCTGAAAATTTATTATATCATTGATTAAGTGATTCGTATGAATGCCTCACTCTCCTTTGTTTTTTTTCCTTTTGGGTGAGCTGAAGTTGAGGCTGAACCCCGAGCATTCCCACCCTGGCAACAGCTACTGGACAGACAGGCACTGCCTTCTACTCCCTTTTATCCTTTCGAGGCGGGCTCCGAATCCCAGTCCACAATTCTTCCTAGCTCAAGCCCAAAACACAAGCCCAAAACAATACAAACGGTGAAGAAAAAGCTGGCCAAAACGAGAGAACGAAAGAAAAAGCTGATGTATAATTCAACAAAACCATCAACACGTAGCATTTGCTGTTTCGCCCGCCGCTCCAACAACGAATAGAAGACAATGCGTGTGAAATAGGCGAGAAGAAGAGACCACGACCTCTCTCTCTCTCTCTCTCTCTCTCTCTCTCTCTCTTCCCAGATCACAGCTTATAATACCCAATCTCTCTCTAGCCCTCGTTCAACCCTCTCTCTTTCTCTCTCTAAGCCCTCTGAACCACCGCTCCCTGCACCATTCACTTGCCTACGTTTGTCTGAAGGCGCACAGTTCAGAGCATAGAACAAGAAAACTCTTCTTTCACACTAACTAATATTAAAACTAGAGAGATAGAGAGATAGATTTTTAGATTTTCTTTCTTTCCTACTTGTTAAAAACACACCACTGGGTCTGATGAGTGTTTGAATTGTTCGAACTTATCCACAAAGACAGCGGAAAGTTGTAACTGAACAATAAAAAGAGAGAGAGAGAGAGAGATCGATCTGGAACGTGAATGAGCGAGGTGCAATGCTGACCGTTGGTTTGCACTTGATTTCATCAGCACTCATAACGTGGCAGCGGCTGTTTTGCGTTTTCTTCTGATGGGGAAGACTGTCTTCTTCCTTTTCTGCCCTTTAAATTATGGATTAATTGCAAGTACTTAGCTGTATTTGACTTGTAGGATAGAGAGAAAGAATCATCAAAGATCACATGCATTCGGGCTTCTTTGCCATCAGGTCAGAATAACTGATGCTAGTGGACGGGGCACTTGTGAATCATCATCCAATCATTTTATAATGCAAAACAGGGTTCCACTTGCTACCCAGTTGTACTGCTTTGAGAGATGATGATGAATGGCTTTGAGAGTTGATAAATGGGAAGTTGATGAGTCTATTAAACTCTCATATCTGGCGAACTGAGAATCATTGAAGGTTTATTTACTTACATGAAAATGCCTGCCTTGAAATTCATATTCAAATGAGCTCCATCTAATGAAGGTAATTTATCATAGATTATTTGAATACTAAATCTATTATATATGCTTTAAAAAAAACTGTTGTATATGATAAATAAAATTTATATGTATTATGTAAAAAATAGAGAAAACTTGCAAATTTATTATAAAGTTAATGAAGTAGATCAAGATTTGATCTCTGTCAACAATAGAAAAGAGCTCTCAATTTTATGGCAATTGTATGCCAACAAACACAAAGAAAGAAAAAAAGTGAACTTATGCAGCCATGCCAGAGAAGATTTCTATATTAAAAAAATAAAGATTGGAGAATATAATAGAGAAATAGTGTAGGATTTGTCATTTTCTTTGCTGCCACTCAGGGAGCCGCTTGGTATTTTGAGAAAATGATTCTTGCGGATTTGTAACTCTTACATCTCATTATTATCTTTGGTAATATTATGATGCGAATTCTTTTGATAACTCAATGTGGTGAGGCACTTTCTCATTATAAAATAAGATTGTAATGAGTATTTGCCTGCGAAAAATAAGTAAGAATTATCTCAACAAGGAAAATGTTAGAATTGGGCTCTTACAGATAGGAGATTGCATAATATTTGTGGACATTGCATAATTATTTTATAATCACACCCGAGCTTGGCCTTTGTTCGTGAGCCCATATGAACTCATGCTAATCAGTGTACAAAAGAGAAAAGATCCAAGTTTGAGTAAGAAATCAGCCTCATCAAATTATACAAACTATTTTAATCTATTGCTTCTCATAGTTTGAATGTTTTATAAATATCCATGTTTGGAAATTTTAATTAAACGAAGATCCAAGTATTAAATCATGTTTCAATGTCAATTTACCACTTTCGAAAAAAATGGGAAAAAAAGTTAAAAGATTCCACACACAGTTAGTGCAAACGATCCAAATAATATCTCATTAGCACATAGTTTTGACATTTTTTTGATAAATAAGTACATATAAAGATAGGGTGGTGTAGTTATTACGTTAGTTATTAAAAAAAAATGCAAGATGTCAAAAGTTCTAATCAATATTGAATCCAAAACCCTATCATTGTCTGTTGCAATCTTTGTAAATACTTTTTGGATAAAAAGACATATAACCATTAAATTTTATCACATTCTATTTTTTATTTTATTCCATGCCAAACAAACAAGCGGCATGAGAAATTGCTCAAATGAGATTTCTAGTAATGTCATGCAGGCCTACTATTCTACTGATCGTCTCTACACTGTTTCAATATATCCCTAAGGACTCGTTTGACACTTTACTAATACAATTAGAGTTAAGTAAAGTCTCTATTTTTCAGACAAGATGTCACATCAAATGCACTTTATTCAAAACTCCATCAATTTTTTCATAAAAAAAGTCAAAAAGTCAAAAATCAACTACCTTTATCCACTTAAATACAAAAAAACTCCACTTTTTCATACAAAAAGTCAAAAAGATTCCATAACAAACAACTAAAATCAAAATACCATCATAACCCACTTATATTTTATTCTTTCTTCAAAATCAACTTTACTTGACTTGACTATATTAGTAGAGTTACCAAACTGGCCCTAAACATACCATAACATGACATAAACTCAAGAACAAGTAATAAAATAAGATAAAAAAAAAAGCTAGATAAGGATGGATAGATATCTACGCCTCATTAGGTTTGGTTATAACTAATTCCTACCTCTCTTTCACACTCTGACCACACAACCGTACACCTCCTCCCATCACACAAACCTTGAACAGCAGCATGCAACTCGACAGAGACGCCTACGAGAGAGAGATGGAAGACGAAGCCATCGGCAGAGATGACGCCATCCTCACACACGAACGGGTCGGATCTAATCTCGACTACACCAACTCGAACATCGGGTCGGACATGATGAAGATGATGCTCAAAGAGAGAGAAGAATCGGAAGAGAGAAGAAGAAAAGGCATGTGGGTAGAAGACGACAACGAAAGATCTATCTTTTATGGAGATTTCCCTTCTCTCCCTGAAATTCCATGTCTCTCTTCTTCATCATCTTCGTCTTCTATGTCGAAATATTCTTCTTCTTCATCATCATCAACTTGTTCTGCTTCCTCTTCATCCACCAGCTCTTGGACTGTTGTAAAAGCAGAGAATGAAGATGGGGTGGTCGAAAACCATCAAAATCGAGAAGACCCAGGAATTGAAACGGCCATTGCAGCCTCAGATCAACCTTTGGAGTGCATGGATGTGTTGGAGGAGCTCGGTGGAATGGATCTTTTGGATTCCTCCAGCATCTGGGATCCTTCTTCTCTATTTCCATGTGATACGGACGATGAAGAACAACAAAATCATCATCATCAAGAACAGGAGCAGAAGAATCAAGAACAGGACCAAGTGCTATCAGGTGATGGAGAGGAGAAACAGTCAGAAGATCTGGCCATGGTATTCTTCGAGTGGCTGAAATCAAACAAGGAATCGATCTCACCCGAAGATCTGAGGAGCATCAAGCTGAAAAGATCCACTATCGAGTGCGCTGCAAGGCGTTTGGGTGGAGGAAAGGAAGGCATGATGCAATTGTTGAAACTCATCTTGGCTTGGGTGCAAAATAACCATCTTCAAAAGAGAAGGAAGAGAGAAGACGACATGCAATCGATGTCCTCTTCTTATCCTTTTCATCAACAGCAGCAAAACCCATTTCCTGTTCAGGTTTCGATTTCTAATCCTGTTTTTCAAACGCCTAATCCTGATCCGAATCAATGGGTTTCTCATTCTCCCTTCGATCCAACGTTTTCTCAACCGCCACCACCGGCATCTCCATCTATTATGGGATATGTAGGTGATGGGGTGTTTTCTCCTGGGAATAATCATTTCCACTGCTCTTACTCTCCACCACCTGATTATCAGATGTTCGGTTCTAGTTCTTCATGGTCGACTCATCTCTCTCCCTATAACACCACCTTTCCCAATACATCGTCTCCTTCTTTTCTGGGGTTTGCTAACAAGTATAACGGTGGTGGGGTTCAAGTGCATGGTGTGGGAGAGCCTCTGGTGAAAATGGCTCCTTCTGCAACGAAGGAAGCAAGAAAGAAGAGAATGGCAAGGCAGAGACGGATCTATTATCACCACCGCCATCAAAACCACCAACAGCAGCAGCAGCACCAGATCCACCATCTCTCCGCCAACCCCAACTGCACCAACGCTACACCGCAGGCGGATCCCGGTAACTGGGTCATGTGGTCTTCCGCTCCGACCCCGTCTTCATCGTCTTCTCCGACGCTGATATCTCCAGATGCATCATCTCTCCGTACAGATCCCATGCAACCACAGCAGCGTCAGTTCTCTTCAGGGCGTCAGGTGATTTCTGCTGTTTCTTCCTTTTGTTGTTGTTTTATAATAATCAAGTCTAGGATTTTACTTTTTGCTCTCTCCTTTTTCATGGATTTTGATTGCTATGGAAACTAAAAATGATTTAGTCTTCTTTTAAAATAATGCAGACCATATTCTTGTACCATAAGTTAGGTTTGTACTTGTATTTGCAGGGATGGAAGCCTGAGAAGAACTTGAGATTCTTACTACAGAAAGTACTGAAGCAAAGCGACGTGGGTAACCTTGGAAGAATCGTGCTCCCAAAAGTAATATACTCTGTGACATGCACCTTTGATATTCTCATCACTTCACTTTGTTGAAATTTCTTTTGAAAAATTGCATTTACTCCCAGACATCATCCTTTGATATTCTCATCACATTTGTTGTGCATTAAATTTGAGTAATCTCTCTCTGACCTGCTCCATTTGATCTTCTTATCACATTTATTGAAATTTCTTTTGCCAACATTTTCATTTTTTAAGTAGCCTCTTTAATTAAGGCATGAACCTTTGATGACCTCATCACATTTGTTGAAATTTCTTGTAAAAAACTTCATTTTACACAATCTCTCTAAGATGTGCACTCTCTAAGATACGCAGTACCATTTGATATTCTTGTTGTCATTTCTAAGAATTTGCATTTTATTAGAAAGAAGCAGAAACCCATCTTCCAGAGCTAGAGGCAAGAGACGGCATCCCCATTGCAATGGAAGATATTGGAACCTCTCGTGTCTGGAACATGCGTTACAGGTACTTTACTCTAAAAAAACAAAAAAATCTGAATAGCATGTATAAACGTGGATTTATGTTTACGTATAACATGTCTTTCTTCATTTGCAGATTCTGGCCTAATAACAAAAGCAGGATGTATCTACTAGAAAATACAGGTACATAACTGATTTCAGATCACAATCAACAAGTGGATGCTTGTGCAGATCATTTTCCGTGAAAAGAAAAATCCCCATGCGGTAGAAACTACAAGACAACATTAAAACCCCATGCGGTAGAAACTAGAAAGACAACATTCTCCACACTCTTACACCCTTTTCATTTTCTGCAGAAAATGAAATGAAATCACCATGCAAGGTGGAAAACTCTCTCTCTCTCTCTCTCTCTCCCACAAAACATGAATTTGAAACTCTATAAAGTCTAAACTATTTTCTCGAGTAGTAGGCTAGAGATGAGAACACATTTTCCCAATGTCTTCATTTTTCTGCAGAAAATGAATTCACCGTGTAAGTGATATTCCGTGGAAAACCGTCTCCACGTATATGAATTTGAAATCCACTCGCAACTTTCTACTCTCTCTCACATTTGCAGTCTTTGGTTGGTTGCAGCGGACTTCGTGCGTTCAAACGGCCTCCAAGAAGGAGATTTCATAGTCTTATACTCCGATACTAAATGCGGCAAATACGTACGTAACTATACAAATTTCAAACCCTCCATTTTTCTCCACGTCCTCAGCTTTTTCTTGTTACATTTCCCCACACCTCCCAACGTTCGAATTTTGCAGATGATTCGAGGGGTGAAAGTTCGGAAACCGGAATCCAAGCAAGAAATCAGAAATCCTGGGAAAATGCAGAGGAATCCCTTGATCGCATCATCTTCATCCAACGCAGATGGAAACTCATCATCACCGTCGATCTTGCGAATGAGCCCGGCTTAGCAGATGAACGGTTCAGATGCAGCGGTCTAGCTTTGGGTCAGGTCCTTTTGTGGTGCTGTACAGCTGCCTCTCGTTTCGAAAGTAGCGGTTTTTGGCTTTTATGCGAAATGCCGTAACAGAAATTGACAACATCTGCTTTGTTTTAAATGGGTCGTGTGATGTGTTGGCGGGAGTCAGTGGGGGCCCGATAAAGACAAGAAGGAAAAGGACATATTGATTTGTGACAGTAGTATTGTGGATCTCACTCTCCAGTTTTATAGATAGCATTTTGAGAGAGAGAGAGAGATATGAATCACATGATATTTGTAATTTTGGTTTTTGGAGGACTGACTGTCTATATCAGAGTCACACCCCTACAGCTCCGATACTGTTACAAGATGGCTGAATGTGATATAAATAGATTGCTTGTTTGTTGGGTATATGGTATTTAGTTGAATTGCTTCTCTTTAGGGCCCGTTTGGCACTTTACTAATACAATACAAGTCAAGTAAAGCCTCTATTTTTCAGACAAGATGTCACATCAAATGTACTTTATTCAAAACTCCCTCTATCTTTTTCATACAAAAAGTCAAAAAGCAACTACCTTTATCCACTAAAATAAAAAAAAACTCCACTTTTCCATACAAAAAAGTCAAAAGATTCCATAACAACAACTAAAAACAAAATACCATCATAACCTACTTATATTTTATTATTTCTTCAAAATCAACTTTACTTGACTTGACTATATTAATAGAGTTACCAAACTGGCCCTTAGGGATTGGATTCATGTGAATTCATGTTAAAACGGGTTACAGATGAAGAGATTCAAAATGCAGCTGGTGCAGATGTGCCGGTTGCGAGTTGACCCTGATTCCAGGTTACAAATGAGGAGATTCAAAATGCAGGTGGTGCAGATGTGTCGGTTAGGAGTCGGACCCTGATTCCGGACACGGAATGAACCATTTTTTAAGTGAGAATCTAGTATCCGATTTCCTTTAAATAGAAGACTAGATCCGGTTATATAAAAGGTTTCAGTTTAGAGGAAAAAAGTTTCAATTAATAGGATTGAAAACCGGTTCGTTTGGTCTTATTTTTTTTAATTTTTACTTTTTGATTAAATATGGATGTTATTTAGTATATAAGAGTGTATCAAGTCTACTAGGCCGTGTGATAATTTTTCCGTATTTTTCCGTAAAATAAAGCATCAAATTAAAAAAAAAAATATAAGAGGGTTGTGATAGTATTTTGTTTTTAGTTGATTGATAAGAAAAATTTTTAACTTTTTTTTTATTTATAAAAAATGTATATTTTTTTGTCATTTAGTGGGAAAATGATGTTGCTTTTTTACTTTATTTTGATAAAAGAAGAGAGGATTTGAAGATGTTTACTTTTTTATGTGATTCCTTGTCTGAAAAATGGAGGGTTTAAATTATTTTTTACTTTAATAGTAAATTTTCCAAACGGGCTCATTAACCATCAAAGTAATTCGTATATTACATTTACAAGACAAAAGAATAATATAATGCATATAATTGCTGTATTTTGATATATGGAACCATTAAATATAACATCTGGCATATGATAATAAATAAATATATGGTCAAACAGGCCCGCTCGGGTTTATGGGTTAGAACCTATGGATCAAGAATTGGACCCATCTTTTAATAGAAATTTAGATTGAGTTTTGGGTCCATACTCGTTTATCAATTGAAATATAAAATAGGTTTAAATGTAATTTTTAGTGGTCAGAATTAATCTTCAGATAATCAGAGAATTGAATATTCATTTGCATCACTATACATATTTTTTGGATTTAATTTATTGGCCCGATGGTTAGGCAGTCATTCCGTATCTTCCTATAATTCATTTAGTAATATTGGTGGGGAATTATTGGATGCTCATTTTTTGTTTACTTTTTCATGTTTGGCCTGGCTATTTTTTTTTTGAGGAATCCAATTTTTTGTAATTATGTAGGAAAGCACTTGGATGGAGGTAGGAAAAGAATTCAGTGCAAAACAGGAAAAGCCACAGGCACTGGACAAACGAACCCACGTAGTAAGCATGTCTTAGTAGACGTAGGTATTCAATTCAATGTGTAAAAAGAAAGAGAGTCCTAAGAATTCATAGTAATGGCTCACCCACTAATGGTTCAATGATAAAGACATCTTTCTTTCCACAGAAATGTGATATCCACTTCTTGTCTTGGTTGGTTTAGGGATTCGTATAACTTGTGTGAGTTGAGTACTATTATCAAAATAAAAGAAAAGTGCTGTCTTGCCATAAGAGGGGATAAAAGTTAGAAGGGAAGCTGGATAGCTATTGATGGTCATAAAATATTAGGCTTTCAGGAGGGACACATTTCACACCTAATAATCACACTTTAATACTGTTAAGAAAAGCCATATCCGTGTGTTCATGTTCTTGTGTGGTCTCAAACGGAACGTCTCACATGAGCAAGTTGCTTACGCTGGAACATAGGTAAGAGTTGAAAACGAGTTCTCATACTGTTGTTTTATTGACTTTTTAGCCTGCTTTGATGTAGGTTTAATTAAAGTATATTGAGGTGAAGCATCAAATCAAGAGAGAATAAAATATAAGGTATTATAATAGTGTTTTATTTTTAGTTTTTTGATATGGAATCTTTTTGACTTTTTGTATAGAAAAGTGGAGGGTTTTTTTTTTTTTTTTTTTTTTTTTTTTTTTTGTCTTTTAGTGGAGAAAGAGGATGTTTTTTTATTTTTTTTAAATTTCGGAGGGAATTTTGAAATTATGTAATTTTGATATGATCCCTTTGTCATTTCTTGTTTGGATTCAATTTATTTTAACTTAACTAGTTAATTGCCAAACACGCCCTGCACCTGATTGTTTTAGTTTTATTAGATGAACTTTGTTGATAATTAGCTTGAGACCATATTAATGATTTCAAAAAATGGTTTCACACACCTTCTAATTATATATATACTGCATTGACATTAGTTTGGTTAGCATCTTCAGAGTAAAACAACGAAAAATTAGAAATTCTTTTTTAAAATAATAAGAGTATATATATGTTGTTTTTTTGTTAGGGTGTTTTTAGACGAAATAAAATAACAAAATAGATGTAAGGGTAGTGAAAGTCGAGTTCCAATGCATTTTAAGGGTCATAGATTATGTGAAGCGGATGATTCATTTTAATCCTAAAGTCAAGAAGATGAAATTTCTATACTTTTATTTTTTTTAGCCGGTTTATTAGGCATCCGGAATTTTCATGAACCATCTATATAATAAGGGAGAGCAGTATTTGAATCCCTGGACATTTTGGACCCTTGGATTTATGTACATATTTTTGTACATAAATCCTAGGGCTGAGAAGGGATTCAAGAGCTTGGTAATTTTGTAATTATTTGAAAACAAAGGGGTAGTAACTTTTTACTAAGGACAAGAGGATACGGGAGTGCCATTGATTTTCTGTGAAATTACGAAACTTGCCATTATCTTTTCCCAGAGGATATGGGAGTGTCCTTGGTTTTCTGTGAAATTACGAAACGTGCCATTATCTTTTCAAAACTTTCCTGCAAGTAAAGATATGATTAAATACACGGCTATGATTGCAATTGAGTGATTGAACGGTGTGGAATTTGGGTCTATAACTTACCAGTTTGCCCCTTCACATATATATGTTGTTTTTTACGGATTGTGGAATCTGGGCTAACTTGGATTGTTTTGGTAGCAAATACAAACGTAGCTTGCATGCAATTCAACTAGACTGCTTATAGTAGTGGGTCACTTCTGGTATTCAATGGTGGTTAAACAAGGGTCCAATTGGCTGGGTTGTTTTACCTAAAAAAATAAAATCTGGCTGGGCTTGATTTGAAGCTGATTGATCCAATGGGCCACATGGAAATTTTGAGTTAAATTTGTTAAATTATGAGCGGTGTTAGTTGTTAGGTGGTCAAAAGAAGAGTAATTAGATTTAGTTGTACTCAGAGCGTGGTGCGCTGTGCCTTCAGGCACGGGCAATGACTAGTCTATAATTGGTGATACTAGTGAGAAAGTCGAGGAAATCTATTCAAGAAGTAAGGAACGTGTCTGGAAAGTTCCAAACAACAGCTACTATCAGATTCGGCGACATGCACGTACTCACAGGTAACTTTTTTAATCAGCTTCTTCTTGTCATAAATCTGAAATGAAAAAGGTGAAAGTAGTATACATGCAAAATTTAGGGTCAGGAATATGAGATGGTTATTTAAATCCCATAAATAAGTAAGGAGTTTGGAAATTCAAAAGTTAATTCTTATTTAAGTGTGAGAGCTTATTTCTGTTTTTGCATATTTGGTAAATCTCTGAATTGAGTTCTAATAGAATTATAAGTTAAGAAAATGCCCCAAATAACGTAGTCTTCCTATTGTGTTTTTCCTCATTCTATTATTTAGGAGTTGACTTTTATATGTTTTTTTCTCATTCCTTACTTATGTTTTTTCTCATTCACCACCATCCTATAATTGTTAAAAATCACAAATTTCACTCCCAAGTCTATATATATCTCTAAGACGTACAAAATGATAAAATAAATGTTATGACATAATGATGATACGAAATAATATTCAATAAATTAAATATATTAGCTAATGAAAGATAGTATAACTTTTATGAATACAATACAAAGTTTAATGTAGCTCTACCAGAGTTTAAAATGTACTCCATTATTTTCTCGAAACTAATCGAAACGCTAAAGCATATATATGAAGGAAGAAGTGAGAATTGTTGACGAATGTCATGAAGTTGATGTGAAAGGAAGTCATAGTTATTGTCATACTATATATCATGTATAATTGACTCACAATGCGTTATCCGTGCATGATGAATGGAAGTATATATTATAAAGAGGATTTAATCGGAAAAAACACTTTATTCGCACATGTTACGCAATCAAACACTTTAGCAAGTGGGGCACCAATTAGAGCAATTGGGCCCGATTTTCTTTTTTTTTTTATTTTACCAATTTGTCACATCGTCGATGTCGACCTTATTTACACTGAATAAGGTCAGCGATGACCCTGTCCGCGCACAGATTTAGGGCTCAAATCCCTGTTTCTTCTCAATTTTTTCTTCTCTCTTCCAGCTTACTGTCGAGACTGACCTTGGGCGAGCAACGAAGAGTGGTTGCTTCCATTTCCACAACCACTAGCCCTCAAACCGAATTCCTCAAGTGCTTCTCGTCAGGCCCATTGTTTTTTCCATCGTCTTTGATTTCGATCGACACTCTAGAGGTATGAATCTCCTTCCTTTTTTAATCCTTTTCAATGTTTTTGTATTTTCCCTCCATTTTGTTTTCCCGCCATCTCGCATATGATATCGAAGTGCATGGTTTGTTATCTTCAATGTCATATTCAATTTGTACATTGTTTGTTTGGTTTGATTAGGGTTTGTAGATTCCAAATTTAGGGTATTTTCAGTTGAGAAGGACGATGGAGGATTGATGTTTGTTTTAAGTGAGTTTGAGTGAGTTATTTTTGTTTTCCAAACTTGAGGATGTTGTATGTACGGTCAAAGAGTTACTTGCACCAAATAATTTTAATCTTCATCACTCTAGAGTCCAGAGTGCATCAATCTGAAAGTCTCAGTGCTGTCGTTTTTCATGCACGAGTGATAATTTCCTGTATACATAAATTAATACCTCTTGTTCATAAATTTTGATATTTGGCCCATCAATAACTTGTGGTTAAGAGTCACAATGTGTTTAGTTGCATGGTATTCTATCTAACCTATCTTTCTTAAGGCGCTAGTTGAATGGTTTCCTTTTTAGAGTGATTTTTTTTTTTTTTTTGGTAATCCTAATCTACACTCTTAAGCTATTCTATCTAACCTATCTTTCTTAAGGCGCTAGTTGCTGATACCTCCACTTTCTGCCTCCCTTGGAGGATTTTGATGTCTCTTACCAGCTGAGCTTGCAGCCTAGAATAGTGTATGAGCTGTTTGTGATCATTCTGGAAAACTTATTCTTGCAGTTGCTAATAGTATCTCTTATGCCTTTTCTTTTTAAGCTGAGGTTATGGCTTAGCTTGTCAAGACATGGGGCAACCTGACAAGTTAATATAATTGGAGCAATTCATGAGTCAACTCCTTGCTGTACTCTCTTGAATCGACTGTTTGACCAGAGCCATCAGTCTGTTCCATGTCTTGACATCACATGCTGGACTTAAGGTCACAAATGGCAATCAAGAATTGGAAGTGTCAGAAGCGAGGTGTTGGTAAAGCATATAATTTTTTTCCTTCTTCATACAGCGTCATCACCGACCCTGTAGCACTCCAAAAACCTGAGGATGTATGAAAAAATTACGACTTTTGGTGTGGAAATTTATGAAACCTGCGTCGGTGATGACCTTAATTACTTTGCTAAGGTCATCACCGACCCTGTACCAATAAATCCTCAAGGAAAAGTTACAACTTTTGGTTAAAAAATGGAGAAACCTGCGTCGGTGATGACTTTACTGTTACAAAGGTAAGGTCATCGCCGACCCGTACCTAGAAATTTCGCCACAAGCCTCCTAGAAAAGTTACAACTTTTGGTTTAAAAATGGGGAAACCTGCGTTGGTGATGACCTTACTTTTACAAAGGTAAGGTCATCGTCGACCCGTACTTGGAAACTTCCCCACAAGCCTCCTAGAAAAGTTACAACTTTTGGTTAATAAATAGGGAGAACTGCGTCAGTGATGACCTTATTTTACAAAGGTAAGGTCATCGCCGACCTGTACTTTAAAAATTTCACACAAACATCCTGGAAAAGTTACAACTCTTGGTTAGAAAAGAGGGAGACTTGCGTCAGTAATGACCTTATTTTACAAAGGTAAGGTCATTGCCGACCCTGTAATCAATTTTTTTTTATGACTTCTTGTCAGAAAATAGTTAGGCTGCGTCGGTGGTGACCTTATTTAGCACTAATAAGCTCATCACCGACCCTGTAATGACACATTCCAAGTGCATTAGATAAAAATTCATGCATAATCGTTATGTTGCATAAAGGCATTACATTAGCTTCCACAACAAAATATTGGGTTCTCTTTTCAAAAGAAATGATAAATTATACAAAAACACCCAAAAGTGCAAAACATCGCTTCAAAAGAAATGATAATTTATACACAAACTTCCAAAAATACAACAAAAAACAATACTTCCATGTTAATAAGATAACCCATAAACGTACATACCAAAAAAAACTATCAAAAAACGTACCCCAAAACAAAATAATTACATGAGTGGCCCCAATACAGAAAATCCATCAACGTCATTGTTGAATTGGCGGATTTTTACAGTTGCCACAGTTTTGACCCCTCTCTCTACAGCACGAAAAGTTACCACTCTTCGATTGCTATGTCAATCTTCAACTCGAATCTTGTTCTTCTTTGGTCGACCCGGTTGCTCGAAAAGATTACATGAGTAGACCTAAAGTAATCCATCAACGTCATTGTTGAATTGGCGGATTTTTGCAGCTCCCATGGTTGTGACGCTCTCTTTACAACACGAACAAGTTACCACTCTTCGCTTGCGATACCGATCTTCAACTCGGATCCTATTCTTCTTTGGTCGACCTGGTTGCTTACTAGCCAATGGTGGGAGGACTCTCCCGGTGGTTAAACGCTGTTCCCATTGCTTTCTATCACGGGTGGCATGAATGACATCACTGTATGTTTTCTGGTTCATGCTTGTGAGGTACCAGTGCTCGCAATACTCATATGGATTCATATTCCGCGCTTTCAAGGCGACAACTGCATGGCAACATGGGATCCCAATCACATCCCATTTGCGGCACGAGCATAACTTGCGATCTAGATTAACTACATCAACATACTTTGAAGATTGCACTTGATATTCATTCAATGCCGCTATCCGTACCATCAGCCTTCGCGATTCTTCCATCTCTACGGCTAGGTACTTCTCTGCATACGGTGTTAGTAGTGAAGTGATGTTTTGTACTTGAGTTGTCCGTCTCTGAAAGAATTCCATGAGTTTTGTACGTATCTCTTCCACTTGTTTCGTAATTGGGAGCACTCGGGTGTCTTTTAAGAGACTATTTGTGCACTCTGCAGCATTACTGGTAACAAAAACAATGCTTTGCGCTTGGCATTATGGCTTGTATTGCAGGAAACAGACCTTTCTAACAGTCGGATACAATTGTCAGATTTTTTGGCTCACCCAATGACAAGGACAAGTGTGCAAGAAACCACTCCCAACTATCACGCCGCTCCACTTTAGCAAAGACATATGCAATGGGGAACAGTTGATGATTTGCATCACGTGTTACGGCCACCATTAGCACTCCTGGATATTTTCCACGAAGGTGTGATCCATCCACCGCTATCAATGGCCTTAGAAAGGTTTGGAATGACCTTAAGCATGGACCAAAGGACCAAAAGAAGCGTTTGAATCGGTCATCCTCCCTGATGTCCAGCGCAGTGTACGAACCGGATTTGGTTCTATGAAGCTCGTTACAATAGAGCGGCAATATCATAAAAGACTCATCGTACGATCCATGCACTTTGCACAGTGTGAGCTCCTTTGCCATATGTGCTCTCTTGTATGTAATACGGGTCCCAAACTCAATCTGACATTCATTGATGATCTCCTTGGGCCTAATATCGTTATTACATCGCACATTCTCTTCAATGAACTCCGCTACTAGCTTCGCGGTTGCTTGCCGATGTGTAGTTCCCACGAGTGGGTTAGAGCAACAATGTTTGGAATTATACTTTCGAACTCTGAAGTGTGGACCAGAATCTACCATGGAGGCATGTATACGCCAGGGACAATCTACTCCTTTACAACTCACTGTCACCATCTTCATGTTAGTCCTCTTGTGTTTCAAGGTGAAGTTGTTGTATATAGTGTACTTTGCTATATCTCTTCTAAAAGCCTCACAATCAGGAAACTCCATACTTAGCCACATCTCCCTACCTGAATCGGTCCCTTCTTCGGGCACGACATTATGAGGGACCATCGTGTCCACGAGGGGAGCTTTTGAAAAGCTGTCTTCTTCATTTCTGCTTGTAGTATCTCTTTTGACACCTGATTTAATTAATTCGGCAGCTGCTGAACTTTCATTCCCAACCACATTAGTTGCGGGAGCACCGATGAAGCTATGCACACTTTCTCTTCCATGCACATGAAGCATTTCTACATTGATTTCTTCGAATATGGAGTCATCATCGTCTGCAAAATAAGACAATGTCGTTGGGAATTTTATATCGTGATCCTCTTGTATATCGATCGTGGGAAATTCTTTAAAAGGTGGAGGTGACGATGGTAGCTCGCTCTTTAATTTATTATCAGGCTTTCCAATGCTAGGAGCGTCTCGAATATATTTCGTTCCTTTCATCTTGTAAAGACCTGCAATATATAGTTATGAAAAAAAAAATACTTTCGATCCAGGCTGAAAATGTTGAAATATAGTTTTAACTTTAGAACATACCCATTGTCACAGGTGAGTTGGAAACTGTCTTCATCGCATAGCTTTCTTGAAACGAATAATAATATCCCCTTTGCCTCACTTTTTGACGATTTTAACGAACCATTGATATCATTATCATCGTCGATATCTATCAACGAAAAAAATTGCCATTGTTTAAAAGATACTTTAGAGTTATCTCATCGGAAGTTGTTGCCCAACTGGATGCTTCCAAAGCCAATTTGGACAGCTCTTTAAACGTAACATTGCTCAAGAGATATCTCATCTTTTGCCTTCCACCCTTGTACTGAGGACGATTGAGCTCAAATTCAAACTCACCGTCATAGTGAAAGATTATGAGGTGCTCAACGTCTGGCATACTATTAGAACATCATAAAAAACATAAATTACTTGGACCATCCTTCTCACGCAATAGTGCATGGGGTGTAGATTAAATTTGTGAACATTTTCCTCCTTATTAGAAACTAATTATGTATAAAGTACTTTGAACAGTGCAAAACAGTAAATAGGGCTCCTGTGCAACGTATACCATATTGAATGAAACAGACAATAAACACCATACAATGAAAGAGAACATGTATTCATGCATTGAATGATATTATATGTATTATATGTTGTCAATAGAAAGAGGAGATTGATTTCTAGGGTTCCATCATGTGAAGAAAAAGTTTTTCATTACCTCCTCTGTGTAGACCCTATCAATAGCAAGAAGAGATCGACTGAAAATTAATGGTGACATCAACGGTGGAAAAACACAGTAGACATCATATTTCGCAGCTATACAATACTGAAGGAAGGCGGCCTTTGCGTTTTTGGTGAGGTGTCACGAATGAATCTCGAAATCGGATTATATAGAGTTCGCGGATAGGGTCATCGCCGACCTTATTCATTGTAAATAAGGTCGACGCCGACGATGTGACAAATTGGTTAAAAAAATAAAAATGGGGCCCAATTGCTCTAATTGGTGCACCAATGGCTAAAGTGTTTGATTGCGTAACACGTGTGGATAAAGTGTTTTTTCCGGTTAAATCCTCTATTTTTTTTTGTAATGCCATGAAACAATGTCACTAATAAAAGAATTTCTACAACGCATTTAAATTTGCGTTGCGCAAAAAACCTTATATGAGACGCATCAAGTATATCGTCGTAACTAAATATTATTTGTGACGCCAAAATTGGGTCACAAATAAATATATAATTTTTTTTAATAATAGTGGCAAAGGGAAAAAATAGAGAATTTTTTAGCTTAGAATTTTTACGACACCATATCATGTAGGTCGCTAATAATTATGATCTGTGACACAAAGGCATCAGTGTTGCGAATAAAATATTATGTGCGACGCAAAAAGGAAACTGTTGCAAATAGCATTAACTATTCTGTGACATAATAAGGTAACCGTCCCATTTAAAAACTATTTGCGATGCAGGGATTGAGTTGTGAATAGAGACACTTATTGGCGACGTATGATTGTGTCGCTAATGTGTATTTAGCGTCGCAACAATTTTACCGCCATTTGGCGGGCGCTCAAATTGCTTTGCGCCAATGTTTTTTTGACGCATTTGTTTGTGACACACATTATTCATTGCTGAAAGTATTTATTTGCGATGCTTGAGATCTTGTGTTGCCAATTCTTAACTTGTTGCGACGGGTCTAGTTTTACGTTGCAAAAAATCTCTTTTTTGTGACAGTTTAGGTTGCGTCGCTGAAAATCCCATTTGTTGTAGTGACAGTGTTACATGAACCTCTAATTGCATCTCTCATTTTGATTATAAGTAGAGGTTCACGTTTTACAAAAAGAAAAGAAAATGGGACCTTTAGGCATAAAACAATCAAAATACATGTCGAGTATAAGGTCCCCGTTCTACTCTATTGACGTAAAATGAATGCATGTCATGTTACTCCAACATAGCAGTACATGAACATATCTTTATTTCTATGAAATATATGATTCTTGGACAAGTTTATACGCAGGGGAAAAAAAATATTGCCATCAGAAACCATAGATCCTGATATCTTAGATTAAGAATATAATAGAAACCAACAAAACATTGATTACAGAAAAAAATAAAAGTTTAGAAAAAGACTATATATATATAATATAGGTTTGATTGGTGAGGCACTACAATGCAAGACCTGGACATTGAGAATCAAGAGAAATTTTCATTTATTAATTTACATCCCATAAGAGAAATTAAAAAAATAAATTGATTCTCCATGAGAGTGGACTTTTATTTAATAATATATATACCAAGGGGGGCCGGAACCATAAATTCTTCCTTGGCGGCCACTATGTTGAAAAAAGTTCTTGGGAGTGCCAAGTATAGAAAAAATGCATGTAGTTTTTAAAATACATATATATTACTTCGAGAATTTCTATGGGGACAAATGGAGAAAAACGAAAAGTTGTTTTATAAAACCAATTGGGGATTTTAGGAATTTTGGAGGGGCTGCCATCCGCTCATTGGTGATATATTATATCCTACAATAGTGATATTAGGTCCAGTCCCTAATATGTTTTAAGATCTAAAGTATTCTGAATTGGCCAAATATATTCTCCGTGCGCCATCTTATGCCTTATAGGCTACATAAATGGAAAAATGAACTAATATCTTACTCTTTTCCCAGAAAAGTCTGCCATAATTAGTGTTGGTTCAAAATATAAAAGTTACTTTATGTAGCCTACAACATGCTTCACTTTAAGGCAGAGGCAACATCCGTATGGGACAACAAGAATAATTAGCTCCTATTGAAATAAAAAAAATTCAAAATAAATGCCCTCCCACCGTACAGGTTACCTACCAATAAACTTCACCTCAAGAAGGGAAAGTCCCTCGGTAAAATTGCCCATTTGATAGGAAATGAGATTGATGAATAAGCATGAGATCACGTTGATTATATTTTTAAGCAAATAGTCAATGTCATGGTGGGGCCAAGTTTTATTACGGAAAAAATATGAGGATTATTCAGTCAGTGGACAACCCATTTATTTTGATAAATATTAATGACAAGAAATAGATAATAATATATTAATTTCTTTTAGATTTGCCTCTCTTAAGATATTTCTTCAAATATTTAAATTTCAATAGCATATTTTCATTTTTGGGCCTGGCTAATTTTAAGCTTTGTTTGGGCACTATGGTGCTTTTAGGGGCAGTAAATTCACATTTGAAACCTTTCCTCCTCTTTGGGCGGAGGAAAAGTTGCAGTTTTTGGGGTCTAGTCACTGCTGTACCTTTACCGTTGCTAGTTGAGGCGGTAAAGTTTGTTTGCCAGATTTCCTCCTCTCCGAGAGGATGAAAAGTGGCATTCTGGTGCCCTCACTCATGCACTGTTACCGTTGTTAATAGGGGCGGGGAAGTACATTTGCAACTTTTCCTCCTCTCTAAGAGGAGGAAATCTTGCACTGATGCTGCAAACCATTTTTTTTTCTTTTTTAACTTCTTGATCCGGTCAAGGGTTGGGGCTTAGGTCCCCACAATGATGGATGGGCATCAATAATTAACGTTTAAATGCAATGTTATAAAATTTCAACAAATACAAAATATATTGCTTTTTTGGTAAATTTACTTTACTTTTAAAGTGTAGTTAATGGTTAACACAAGATAGAACAAAACTAAAGGTTTTTTCAAATCAGAATTTGGTGAGGGAGTACTTTCTTTTAATTTTTCTTTTAAAAAGATTGGTTATTATTATTTTTTTATAAGGGTGCTCATGGATTAGGCTGGGCCCCGTTGGGTCGGGCATGGCGTTTAGGTTATAATAGATTGGCCGTGCTAAAAAAAGTTTATTTGGACTCAGTAGTTGAGAGTTAGAATCCCCGCCCGACCCAAATACACATAATTATAAGGGAGAGAGTAGTAACGGGGGAGGGGGTGGGGTCTGACCACTCACAGATGGTAATACGATCAGACCAGTTGAGCTGGCGTAGGACATGGTAAGAAACTCAATTTTTTCTTTTTTTTACTACGAGTCTAACATGGGTCGGGCTCGGGCTTCAGTATTTCCATGCAGGCTAGGCTCGCGCCAGCAACTTTAGGCCTGACTCAAGCTTGGGCCAGGCTTAGGCTTCTAATGTAGAAGTCTGGCCCAGCTCGATCCATGAAAACCCGCAGTTTTTTTTTTTTTTTGCCATTGAGTTGCATGAGAATGTGATCTCTGTTAACATATGTATAGGTTTTATATATAACTTTTTCATATGCAGATGTTACGTGTGTGAAGCACATTACCGTGTTTGCAAACTGATAATTTCACGGGAGCTTGGGAACATCCAACAGTTTTACATTTTTGTGCCTTTCACATTGATCGCATAATCTACAGACCTTTTGATAACGACATAAACGCCTTAATTCGTGTCCTCGGTTTAAGAATATTTAACAATTTATACAAAAGAAATCATATATATGGCGCATGAGGAGCTTGAGGCCATGGGCCGAGTCTCAATCCTACCACTGTGATATATGCACTTGGTTGGAGTTTTCACATCAACTTTGTTTCCACATATGATCTATAAATATTATTTTTACGGCTGGAGTGAGTCTGGTCCCTTTCCTATGAAAAATAGATTCAAGCTCATAATCACTTATATTTTTGAAAAACCAAATTAACCACTACACAACACAGTACTAATATGTAATTATTTATTAAAAAATTTTCAAAAGTATGTAGGGAGAGTGGGAACCCTAGCATCGTGGGTCATGTCAGCGCTAAGCACGGGTTACTGTGCCAGTCTATATTTATTGTAGTAACAGGAAAATGAGGTTGAGAGATTACATATCAACATAAAAAAAATTAGTTCAACCCCTCCTTACTAGGGTTACAAACAGGTATCCGATTACCTGGAAGTTCCGACCCGCAAAAACAGAGTCTGGTTCCTTATTTAGGTTCCAATTGACAAACAGGTCCGGGTCCGGAACCCAATTTAGGTTCCGATTGATAAACAGGTCCGGTTCCGAGTCCATACAGGTTCCAACTGGTGGACCCGGCATATGAGTCTTTGATATTTAGCAAATGTTGCCCCAAAATCAACTTTCTCTAGACAATTTTATGTATAATACTGGAGGTTGCATACCTGATGCACCGTTATAAGTTGAATGATATCCTTATTTTAAGAAAAAATAAAGAATAAAGAGAAATTAGAAAGATTTTGGAACTAGATTCCGGTCCCTTAGGTGGAGCCGGTTCTAGAACCAACAAAACAGGTTCCGGGTCAGAACTGGAACCGTTATTTAGAAACAGGTCCGGGTCCATTATGGTCCAGACTCGGAACCGACCCGTTTGCAACCCTACTCCTTACCCCCAACAAATATGTAATTTACAGCACAATGAAAGACTAGTTATATATGTTAGCCACGATTTAATAGTATCTTCTTTCAAAAAGAAAAGGAAAAATGAGAATTCACATAAAAGGCCAGAAAAAAGATGAGCCAAATTCTTGTGAATTATCGTAAAATCAAGAAAATGCAGTTAAGGTGTCGATTTGGGAATATCCAAAATAACCCCTTTTTTCATCTTTTAGACCTTATTTTGCTTTCACAGTGTTACATGAACCTCTAATTGCATCCCTCATCTGATTATAAGTGGTGGTTCACGTTTTTCAAAAAGAAAAGAAAATGGGACCTTTTGACATAAAACAATCAAAATACATATCGCCTATAAGGTCCCCGTTCTACTCTATTGACCTAAAATGAATGCATGTCATGTTACTCCAACATAGCAGTACATGAACATAGCTTTATTTCTATGAAATATTTGATTTTGGGACAAGTTTATACGCAGGGGAAAGAAATATTCGATCAGAAACCATAGATCCTGATATCTTAGATTAATAATATAATAGAAACCCACAAAATATTGATTACAGAAAAAAATAAAAGTTCAGAAAAAGACTATATATAATATAGGTTTGATTGGTGAGGCACTGCAATGCAAGACCTTTACATTGAGAATCGAGAGAAATTTTCATTTATTAATTTACATCCCATAAGAGAAATTAAAAAAATAAATTGATTCTCCATGATAGAGTGGATTTTTATTTAATAATATATATACCAAGGGGGGCCGGAACCATAAATTCTTCCTTGGCGGCCACTATGTTGAAAAAGGTTCTTGGGAGTGCCAAGTATAGAAAAAATGCATGTAGTTTTTAAAATACATATATATTTCTTCGAGAGTTTCTATGGGGACAAATGGAGAAAAACGAAAAGTTGTTTTATAAAACCTATTGGGGATTTTAGGAATTTTGGAGGGGTTGCCATCCCCTCATTGGTGATATATTATACCCTACAATAGGGATATTAGGTCCAGTTCCTAATATGTTATAAGATCTAAAGTATTCTGAATTGGCCAAATATATTAACCGTGCGCCATCTTATGCCTCATAGGCTACATAAATGGAAAAAAAGGCCCAATGGGGCCACCCGTTATCTCATCTCTCCCTTTCACTAATTAATCCTCGGGTTTGATCACTATGCTACAGATACTTTGATAACCTGGTAAATGATCAGCATCCTAAATTTGCAGCTCACCTAGCCACAGTCTACTCTAAGGAATGCCTTGTATCTCGATTCTTTCAATACATTTTATAGGGAACATTAAGGCCCGTGTCAATTGCCCAAGTACGCTACTGTGATTTTGTCCCTTTCTGATTATCAAATGGCAGCTCAATAGAAATGGACCAGAAGAAGAAATGCAACTATTGGTTCTTTCATTATATATATTAAAGCAATATATATGGAGGTTGGTTAGAGAGGGCGCCACGCCACCACGTAGGGAACTCTCCTTGAAAAAATAAATGCACAGCCTTGGCTTTGATGTGGGCCACCATACTCATCCCAAACAAATCTCCTCCCTTAAAATTTTGACCCAGAATAAATCTCCTCCCTTAATCTTAGGACTAGTCATAATCTCATCTCAATATATACCATTTCTAATTTATCCCATATACAACGATACATACAACCTATGATGGTCAGTCCGACCTTCATTGCACCTGAGGAAATAACCGAACCCAAACCTGATTTGAGAATTCATGTTTTGGGTCAACCTATTTTACTTCTATAATGTATTCCAGTTTACAACTTGGTTAATGAATAGGTTAGTTCATGCTGAGTCCAAACGTGCTCTTTTCTTATAAAAAAAAAAATCCATACATGCTGACTTCCCTGGACCATCTATGGAATCACCTTAATAACTAACAAATGGAAAAAATGAACTAATATCTTACACTTTTCCCAGAAAAGTTTGCCATAATTAGTGTTGGTTCAAAATATAAAAGTTGCTTTATTTAGCCTACAACATGCTTCACTTTAAAGCAGAGGCAACATCCATATGGGACAACAAGAATAATTAGCTCCTATTGAAATAAAAAAAATTCAAAATAAATGCCCTCCCACCGTACGGGTTACCTATCAATGAACTTCACCTCAAGAAGGGAAAGTCCCTCGGTAAAATTGCCCATTTGATAGGAAATGAGATTGATGAATAAGCATGAGATTATGTTGATTATATTTTTAAGCAAATAGTCAATGTCATGGTGGGGCCAAGTTTTATTACGGAAAAAATATGAGGATTATTCAGTTAGTGGACAACCCATTTATTTTGATAAATATTAATGACGAGAAATAGATAATAATATATTAATTTCTTTTAGATTTGCCTCTCTTAAGATATTTCTTCAAATATTTAAATTTCAATAGCATATTTTCATTTTTGGGCCTGGCTAATTTTAAGCTTTGTTTGGGCACTACGGTGTGCTTTTAGGGGCAGTAAATTCACATTTGAAACCTTTCCTCCTCTCTGGGCGGAGGAAAAGTTGCAGTTTTTGGGGTTCAGTCACTGCTGCAGGTTTACCGCTGCTGCTTGAGGCGGTAGAGTCCGTTTGCCAGATTTCCTCCTCTCCGAGAGGATGAAAAGTGGCATTCTGGGTGCGCTCACTCATGCACTGTTACCGCTGTTAATAGGGGCGGTAGAGTGCAATTGCTACTTTTCCTCCTCTCTAAGAGGAGGAAATCTTGCACTGACGCTGCAAACCATTTTTTTTTTCGTTTTTTAACTTCTTGATCCGGTCAAGGGTTGGGGCTTAGGTCCCCACAGTGATGGATGGGCATCAATAATTAACGTTAAATGCAATAATATAAAATTTCAACAAATACAAAATATATTGCTTTTTTGGTAAATTTACTTTACTTGTAAAGTGAAGTAAATGGTTAATACAAGATAGAACAAACTAAAGGTTCCGAGTTAGAACCGGAACCGTTATTTAGAAACGTGTCCGGGTCCGATATGGTCCTGACTAGGAACCGACCCGTTTGCAACCCTACTCCTTACCCCCAACAAATATTGAAAGACTAGTTATATACGTTAGCCACGATTTAATAGTATCTTCATTCAAAAAGAAAAGGAAAAATGAGAATTCACACAGAAGGCCAGAAGAAATATGAGCCAAATTCTTGTGAATTATCGTAAAATCAAGAAAATGCAGTTAAGGTGTCGATTTGCGATAATCCAAAACAACCTCTTTTTTCATCTTTTAGATCTTATTTTGCTTTCACAGTGTTACATGAACCTCTAATTGCATCCCTCATCTGATTATAAGTGGTGGTTCACGTTTTTCAAAAAGAAAAGAAAATGGGACCTTTTGACATAAAACAATCAAAATACATATCGAGTATAAGGTCCCCGTTCTACTCTATTGACCTAAAATGAATGCATGTCATGTTACTCCAACATAGCAGTACATGAACATAGCTTTATTTCTATGAAATATTTGATTTTGGGACAAGTTTATACGCAGGGGAAAGAAATATTGCGATCAGAAACCATAGATCCTGATATCTTAGATTAATAATATAATAGAAACCGACAAAATATTGATTACAGAAAAAAATAAAAGTTCAGAAAAAGACTATATATAATATAGGTTTGATTGGTGAGGCACTGCAATGCAAGACCTTTACATTGAGAATCGAGAGAAATTTTCATTTATTAATTTACATCCCATAAGAGAAATTAAAAAAATAAATTGATTCTCCATGATAGAGTGGATTTTTATTTCATAATATATATACCAAGGGGGGCCGGAACCATAAATTCTTCCTTGGCGGCCACTATGTTGAAAAAAGTTCTTGGGAGTGCCAAGTATAGAAAAAATGCATGTAGTTTTTAAAATACATATATATTTCTTCGAGAATTTCTATGGGGACAAATGGAGAAAAACGAAAAGTTGTTTTATAAAACCTATTGGGGATTTTAGGAATTTTGGAGGGGCTGCCATCCCCTCATTGGTGATATATTATACCCTACAATAGGGATATTAGGTCCAGTTCCTGATATGTTATAAGATCTAAAGTATTCTGAATTGGCCAAATATATTAACCGTGCGCCATCTTATGCCTCATAGGCTACATAAATGGAAAAAAAGGCCCAATGGGGCCACCCGTTATCTCATCTCTCCCTTTCACTAATTAATCCTCGGGTTTGATCACTATGCTACAGATACTTTGATAACCTGGTAAATGATCAGCATCCTAAATTTGCAGCTCACCTAGCCACAGTCTACTCTAAGGAATGCCTTGTATCTCGATTCTTTCAATACATTTTATAGGGAACATTAAGGCCCGTGTCAATTGCCTAAGTATGCTACTGTGATTTTGTCCCTTTCTGATTATCAAATGGCAGCTCAATAGAAATGGACCAGAAGAAGAAATGCAACTATTGGTTCTTTCATTATATATATTAAAGCAATATATATGGAGGTTGGTTAGAGAGGGCGCCACGCCACCACGTAGGGAACTCTCCTTGAAAAATTAAATGCACAGCCTTGGCTTTGATGTGGGCCACCATACTCATCCCAAACAAATCTCCTCCCTTAAAATTTTGACCCAGAATAAATCTCCTCCCTTAATCTTAGGACTAGTCATAATCTCATCTCAATATATACCATTTCTAATTTATCCCATATACAACGATACATACAACCTATGATGGTCAGTCCGACCTTCATTGCACCTGAGGAAATAACCGAACCCAAACCTGATTTGAGAATTCATGTTTTGGGTCAACCTATTTTACTTCTATAATGTATTCCAGTTTACAACTTGGTTAATGAATAGGTTAGTTCATGCGGAGTCCAAACGTGCTCTTTTCTTATAAAAAAAAAATCCATACATGCTGACTTCCCTGGACCATCTATGGAATCACCTTAATAACTAACAAATGGAAAAAATGAACTAATATCTTACTCTTTTCCCAGAAAAGTTTGCCATAATTAGTGTTGGTTCAAAATATAAAAGTTGCTTTATTTAGCCTACAACATGCTTCACTTTAAAGCAGAGGCAACATCCATATGGGACAACAAGAATAATTAGCTCCTATTGAAATAAAAAAAATTCAAAATAAATGCCCTCCCACCGTACGGGTTACCTATCAATGAACTTCACCTCAAGAAGGGAAAGTCCCTCGGTAAAATTGCCCATTTGATAGGAAATGAGATTGATGAATAAGCATGAGAT
The DNA here is from genome assembly GCA_028538565.1 of Umbellularia californica. Classification (NCBI taxonomy): domain Eukaryota; kingdom Viridiplantae; phylum Streptophyta; class Magnoliopsida; order Laurales; family Lauraceae; genus Umbellularia; species Umbellularia californica. The sequence goes on along the minus strand of JAPQWN010000007.1, from coordinate 15,404,480 downwards.
TATGTTGATTATATTTTTAAGCAAATAGTCAATGTCATGGTGGGGCCAAGTTTTATTACGGAAAAAATATGAGGATTATTCAGTTAGTGGACAACCCATTTATTTTGATAAATATTAATGACGAGAAATAGATAATAATATATTAATTTCTTTTAGATTTGCCTCTCTTAAGATATTTCTTCAAATATTTAAATTTCAATAGCATATTTTCATTTTTGGGCCTGGCTAATTTTAAGCTTTGTTTGGGCACTACGGTGTGCTTTTAGGGGCAGTAAATTCACATTTGAAACCTTTCCTCCTCTCTGGGCGGAGGAAAAGTTGCAGTTTTTGGGGTTCAGTCACTGCTGCATGTTTACCGCTGCTGCTTGAGGCGGTAGAGTCCGTTTGCCAGATTTCCTCCTCTCCGAGAGGATGAAAAGTGGCATTCTGGGTGCCCTCACTCATGCACTGTTACCGCTGTTAATAGGGGCGGTAGAGTGCAATTGCAACTTTTCCTCCTCTCTAAGAGGAGAAAATCTTGCACTGACGCTGCAAACCATTTTTTTTTTCGTTTTTTAACTTCTTGATCCGGTCAAGGGTTGGGGCTTAGGTCCCCACAGTGATGGATGGGCATCAATAATTAACGTTAAATGCAATAATATAAAATTTCAACAAATACAAAATATATTGCTTTTTTGGTAAATTTACTTTACTTGTAAAGTGAAGTTAATGGTTAATACAAGATAGAACAAACTAAAGGTTCCGAGTTAGAACCGGAACCGTTATTTAGAAACGTGTCCGGGTCCGATATGGTCCTGACTAGGAACCGACCCGTTTGCAACCCTACTCCTTACCCCCAACAAATATGTAATTTACAGCACATTGAAAGACTAGTTATATACGTTAGCCACGATTTAATAGTATCTTCATTCAAAAAGAAAAGGAAAAATGAGAATTCACACAGAAGGCCAGAAGAAATATGAGCCAAATTCTTGTGAATTATCGTAAAATCAAGAAAATGCAGTTAAGGTGTCGATTTGCGATAATCCAAAATAACCTCTTTTTTCATCTTTTAGATCTTATTTTGCTTTCACAGTGTTACATGAACCTCTAATTGCATCCCTCATCTGATTATAAGTGGTGGTTCACGTTTTTCAAAAAGAAAAGAAAATGGGACCTTTTGACATAAAACAATCAAAATACATATCGAGTATAAGGTCCCCGTTCTACTCTATTGACCTAAAATGAATGCATGTCATGTTACTCCAACATAGCAGTACATGAACATAGCTTTATTTCTATGAAATATTTGATTTTGGGACAAGTTTATACGCAGGGGAAAGAAATATTGCGATCAGAAACCATAGATCCTGATATCTTCGATTAATAATATAATAGAAACCGACAAAATATTGATTACAGAAAAAAATAAAAGTTCAGAAAAAGACTATATATAATATAGGTTTGATTGGTGAGGCACTGCAATGCAAGACCTTTACATTGAGAATCGAGAGAAATTTTCATATATTAATTTACATCCCATAAGAGAAATTAAAAAAATAAATTGATTCTCCATGATAGAGTGGATTTTTATTTAATAATATATATACCAAGGGGGGCCGGAACCATAAATTCTTCCTTGGCGGCCACTATGTTGAAAAAAGTTCTTGGGAGTGCCAAGTATAGAAAAAATGCATGTAGTTTTTAAAATACATATATATTTCTTCGAGAATTTCTATGGGGACAAATGGAGAAAAACGAAAAGTTGTTTTATAAAACCTATTGGGGATTTTAGGAATTTTGGAGGGGCTGCCATCCCCTCATTGGTGATATATTATACCCTACAATAGGGATATTAGGTCCAGTTCCTAATATGTTATAAGATCTAAAGTATTCTGAATTGGCCAAATATATTAACCGTGCGCCATCTTATGCCTCATAGGCTACATAAATGGAAAAAAAGGCCCAATGGGGCCACCCGTTATCTCATCTCTCCCTTTCACTAATTAATCCTCGGGTTTGATCACTATGCTACAGATACTTTGATAACCTGGTAAATGATCAGCATCCTAAATTTGCAGCTCACCTAGCCATAGTCTACTCTAAGGAATGCCTTGTATCTCGATTCTTTCAATACATTTTATAGGGAACATTAAGGCCCGTGTCAATTGCCTAAGTATGCTACTGTGATTTTGTCCCTTTCTGATTATCAAATGGCAGCTCAATAGAAATGGACCAGAAGAAGAAATGCAACTATTGGTTGTTTCATTATATATATTAAAGCAATATATATATGGAGGTTGGTTAGAGAGGGCGCCACGCCACCACGTAGGGAACTCTCCTTGAAAAATTAAATGCACAGCCTTGGCTTTGATGTGGGCCACCATACTCATCCCAAACAAATCTCCTCCCTTAAAATTTTGACCCAGAATAAATCTCCTCCCTTAATCTTAGGACTAGTCATAATCTCATCTCAATATATACCATTTCTAATTTATCCCATATACAACGATACATACAACCTATGATGGTCAGTCCGACCTTCATTGCACCTGAGGAAATAACCGAACCCAAACCTGATTTGAGAATTCATGTTTTGGGTCAACCTATTTTACTTCTATAATGTATTCCAGTTTACAACTTGGTTAATGAATAGGTTAGTTCATGCTGAGTCCAAACGTGCTCTTTTCTTATAAAAAAAAAAAATCCATACATGCTGACTTCCCTGGACCATCTATGGAATCACCTTAATAACTAACAAATGGAAAAAATGAACTAATATCTTACACTTTTCCCAGAAAAGTTTGCCATAATTAGTGTTGGTTCAAAATATAAAAGTTGCTTTATTTAGCCTACAACATGCTTCACTTTAAAGCAGAGGCAACATCCATATGGGACAACAAGAATAATTAGCTCCTATTGAAATAAAAAAAATTCAAAATAAATGCCCTCCCACCGTACGGGTTACCTATCAATGAACTTCACCTCAAGAAGGGAAAGTCCCTCGGTAAAATTGCCCATTTGATAGGAAATGAGATTGATGAATAAGCATGAGATTATGTTGATTATATTTTTAAGCAAATAGTCAATGTCATGGTGGGGCCAAGTTTTATTACGGAAAAAATATGAGGATTATTCAGTTAGTGGACAACCCATTTATTTTGATAAATATTAATGACGAGAAATAGATAATAATATATTAATTTCTTTTAGATTTGCCTCTCTTAAGATATTTCTTCAAATATTTAAATTTCAATAGCATATTTTCATTTTTGGGCCTGGCTAATTTTAAGCTTTGTTTGGGCACTACGGTGTGCTTTTAGGGGCAGTAAATTCACATTTGAAACCTTTCCTCCTCTCTGGGCGGAGGAAAAGTTGCAGTTTTTGGGGTTCAGTCACTGCTGCATGTTTACCGCTGCTGCTTGAGGCGGTAGAGTCCGTTTGCCAGATTTCCTCCTCTCCGAGAGGATGAAAAGTGGCATTCTGGGTGCCCTCACTCATGCACTGTTACCGCTGTTAATAGGGGCGGTAGAGTGCAATTGCAACTTTTCCTCCTCTCTAAGAGGAGGAAATCTTGCACTGACGCTGCAAACCATTTTTTTTTTTCGTTTTTTAACTTCTTGATCCGGTCAAGGGTTGGGGCTTAGGTCCCCACAGTGATGGATGGGCATCAATAATCAACGTTAAATGCAATAATATAAAATTTCAACAAATACAAAATATATTGCTTTTTTGGTAAATTTACTTTACTTGTAAAGTGAAGTTAATGGTTAATACAAGATAGAACAAACTAAAGGTTCCGAGTTAGAACCGGAACCGTTATTTAGAAACGTGTCCGGGTCCGATATGGTCCTGACTAGGAACCGACCCGTTTGCAACCCTACTCCTTACCCCCAACAAATATGTAATTTACAGCACATTGAAAGACTAGTTATATACGTTAGCCACGATTTAATAGTATCTTCATTCAAAAAGAAAAGGAAAAATGAGAATTCACACAGAAGGCCAGAAGAAATATGAGCCAAATTCTTGTGAATTATCGTAAAATCAAGAAAATGCAGTTAAGGTGTCGATTTGCGATAATCCAAAATAACCTCTTTTTTCATCTTTTAGATCTTATTTTGCTTTCACAGTGTTACATGAACCTCTAATTGCATCCCTCATCTGATTATAAGTGGTGGTTCACGTTTTTCAAAAAGAAAAGAAAATGGGACCTTTTGACATAAAACAATCAAAATACATATCGAGTATAAGGTCCCCGTTCTACTCTATTGACCTAAAATGAATGCATGTCATGTTACTCCAACATAGCAGTACATGAACATAGCTTTATTTCTATGAAATATTTGATTTTGGGACAAGTTTATATGCAGGGGAAAGAAATATTGCGATCAGAAACCATAGATCCTGATATCTTAGATTAATAATATAATAGAAACCGACAAAATATTGATTACAGAAAAAAATAAAAGTTCAGAAAAAGACTATATATAATATAGGTTTGATTGGTGAGGCACTGCAATGCAAGACCTTTACATTGAGAATCGAGAGAAATTTTCATTTATTAATTTACATCCCATAAGAGAAATTAAAAAAATAAATTGATTCTCCATGATAGAGTGGATTTTTATTTAATAATATATATACCAAGGGGGGCCGGAACCATAAATTCTTCCTTGGCGGCCACTATGTTGAAAAAAGTTCTTGGGAGTGCCAAGTATAGAAAAAATGCATGTAGTTTTTAAAATACATATATATTTCTTCGAGAATTTCTATGGGGACAAATGGAGAAAAACGAAAAGTTGTTTTATAAAACCTATTGGGGATTTTAGGAATTTTGGAGGGGCTGCCATCCCCTCATTGGTGATATATTATACCCAACAATAGGGATATTAGGTCCAGTTCCTAATATGTTATAAGATCTAAAGTATTCTGAATTGGCCAAATATATTAACCGTGCGCCATCTTATGCCTCATAGGCTACATAAATGGAAAAAAAGGCCCAATGGGGCCACCCGTTATCTCATCTCTCCCTTTCACTAATTAATCCTCGGGTTTGATCACTATGCTACAGATACTTTGATAACCTGGTAAATGATCAGCATCCTAAATTTGCAGCTCACCTGGCCACAGTCTACTCTAAGGAATGCCTTGTATCTCGATTCTTTCAATACATTTTATAGGGAACATTAAGGCCTGTGTCAATTGCCCAAGTACGCTACTGTGATTTTGTCCCTTTCTGATTATCAAATGGCAGCTCAATAGAAATGGACCAGAAGAAGAAATGCAACTATTGGTTCTTTCATTATATATATTAAAGCAATATATATGGAGGTTGGTTAGAGAGGGCGCCACGCCACCACGTAGGGAACTCTCCTTGAAAAAATAAATGCACAGCCTTGGCTTTGATGTGGGCCACCATACTCATCCCAAACAAATCTCCTCCCTCAAAATTTTGACCCAGAATAAATCTCCTCCCTTAATCTTAGGACTAGTCATAATCTCATCTCAATATATACCATTTCTAATTTATCCCATATACAACGATACATACAACCTATGATGGTCAGTCCGACCTTCATTGCACCTGAGGAAATAACCGAACCCAAACCTGATTTGAGAATTCATGTTTTGGGTCAACCTATTTTACTTCTATAATGTATTCCAGTTTACAACTTGGTTAATGAATAGGTTAGTTCATGCTGAGTCCAAACGTGCTCTTTTCTTATAAAAAAAAAAATCCATACATGCTGACTTCCCTGGACCATCTATGGAATCACCTTAATAACTAACAAATGGAAAAAATGAACTAATATCTTACTCTTTTCCCAGAAAAGTTTGCCATAATTAGTGTTGGTTCAAAATATAAAAGTTGCTTTATTTAGCCTACAACATGCTTCACTTTAAAGCAGAGGCAACATCCATATGGGACAACAAGAATAATTAGCTCCTATTGAAATAAAAAAAATTCAAAATAAATGCCCTCCCACCGTACGGGTTACCTATCAATGAACTTCACCTCAAGAAGGGAAAGTCGCTCGGTAAAATTGCCCATTTGATAGGAAATGAGATTGATGAATAAGCATGAGATTATGTTGATTATATTTTTAAGCAAATAGTCAATGTCATGGTGGGGCCAAGTTTTATTACGGAAAAAATATGAGGATTATTCAGTTAGTGGACAACCCATTTATTTTGATAAATATTAATGACGAGAAATAGATAATAATATATTAATTTCTTTTAGATTTGCCTCTCTTAAGATATTTCTTCAAATATTTAAATTTCAATAGCATATTTTCATTTTTGGGCCTGGCTAATTTTAAGCTTTGTTTGGGCACTACGGTGTGCTTTTAGGGGCAGTAAATTCACATTTGAAACCTTTCCTCCTCTCTGGGCGGAGGAAAAGTTGCAGTTTTTGGGGTTCAGTCACTGCTGCATGTTTACCGCTGCTGCTTGAGGCGGTAGAGTCCGTTTGCCAGATTTCCTCCTCTCCGAGAGGATGAAAAGTGGCATTCTGGGTGCCCTCACTCATGCACTGTTACCGCTGTTAATAGGGGCGGTAGAGTGCAATTGCAACTTTTCCTCCTCTCTAAGAGGAGGAAATCTTGCATTGACGCTGCAAACCATTTTTTTTTTTCGTTTTTTAACTTCTTGATCCGGTCAAGGGTTGGGGCTTAGGTCCCCACAGTGATGGATGGGCATCAATAATCAACGTTAAATGCAATAATATAAAATTTCAACAAATACAAAATATATTGCTTTTTTGGTAAATTTACTTTACTTGTAAAGTGAAGTTAATGGTTAATACAAGATAGAACAAACTAAAGGTTCCGAGTTAGAACCGGAACCGTTATTTAGAAACGTGTCCGGGTCCGATATGGTCCTGACTAGGAACCGACCCGTTTGCAACCCTACTCCTTACCCCCAACAAATATGTAATTTACAGCACATTGAAAGACTAGTTATATACGTTAGCCACGATTTAATAGTATCTTCATTCAAAAAGAAAAGGAAAAATGAGAATTCACACAGAAGGCCAGAAGAAATATGAGCCAAATTCTTGTGAATTATCGTAAAATCAAGAAAATGCAGTTAAGGTGTCGATTTGCGATAATCCAAAATAACCTCTTTTTTCATCTTTTAGATCTTATTTTGCTTTCACAGTGTTACATGAACCTCTAATTGCATCCCTCATCTGATTATAAGTGGTGGTTCACGTTTTTCAAAAAGAAAAGAAAATGGGACCTTTTGACATAAAACAATCAAAATACATATCGAGTATAAGGTCCCCGTTCTACTCTATTGACCTAAAATGAATGCATGTCATGTTACTCCAACATAGCAGTACATGAACATAGCTTTATTTCTATGAAATATTTGATTTTGGGACAAGTTTATACGCAGGGGAAAGAAATATTGCGATCAGAAACCATAGATCCTGATATCTTAGATTAATAATATAATAGAAACCGACAAAATATTGATTACAGAAAAAAATAAAAGTTCAGAAAAAGACTATATATAATATAGGTTTGATTGGTGAGGCACTGCAATGCAAGACCTTTACATTGAGAATCGAGAGAAATTTTCATTTATTAATTTACATCCCATAAGAGAAATTAAAAAAATAAATTGATTCTCCATGATAGAGTGGATTTTTATTTAATAATATATATACCAAGGGGGGCCGGAACCATAAATTCTTCCTTGGCGGCCACTATGTTGAAAAAAGTTCTTGGGAGTGCCAAGTATAGAAAAAATGCATGTAGTTTTTAAAATACATATATATTTCTTCGAGAATTTCTATGGGGACAAATGGAGAAAAACGAAAAGTTGTTTTATAAAACCTATTGGGGATTTTAGGAATTTTGGAGGGGCTGCCATCCCCTCATTGGTGATATATTATACCCAACAATAGGGATATTAGGTCCAGTTCCTAATATGTTATAAGATCTAAAGTATTCTGAATTGGCCAAATATATTAACCGTGCGCCATCTTATGCCTCATAGGCTACATAAATGGAAAAAAAGGCCCAATGGGGCCACCCGTTATCTCATCTCTCCCTTTCACTAATTAATCCTCGGGTTTGATCACTATGCTACAGATACTTTGATAACCTGGTAAATGATCAGCATCCTAAATTTGCAGCTCACCTGGCCACAGTCTACTCTAAGGAATGCCTTGTATCTCGATTCTTTCAATACATTTTATAGGGAACATTAAGGCCCGTGTCAATTGCCCAAGTACGCTACTGTGATTTTGTCCCTTTCTGATTATCAAATGGCAGCTCAATAGAAATGGACCAGAAGAAGAAATGCAACTATTGGTTCTTTCATTATATATATTAAAGCAATATATATGGAGGTTGGTTAGAGAGGGCGCCACGCCACCACGTAGGGAACTCTCCTTGAAAAAATAAATGCACAGCCTTGGCTTTGATGTGGGCCACCATACTCATCCCAAACAAATCTCCTCCCTCAAAATTTTGACCCAGAATAAATCTCCTCCCTTAATCTTAGGACTAGTCATAATCTCATCTCAATATATACCATTTCTAATTTATCCCATATACAACGATACATACAACCTATGATGGTCAGTCCGACCTTCATTGCACCTGAGGAAATAACCGAACCCAAACCTGATTTGAGAATTCATGTTTTGGGTCAACCTATTTTACTTCTATAATGTATTCCAGTTTACAACTTGGTTAATGAATAGGTTAGTTCATGCTGAGTCCAAACGTGCTCTTTTCTTATAAAAAAAAAAATCCATACATGCTGACTTCCCTGGACCATCTATGGAATCACCTTAATAACTAACAAATGGAAAAAATGAACTAATATCTTACTCTTTTCCCAGAAAAGTTTGCCATAATTAGTGTTGGTTCAAAATATAAAAGTTGCTTTATTTAGCCTACAACATGCTTCACTTTAAAGCAGAGGCAACATCCATATGGGACAACAAGAATAATTAGCTCCTATTGAAATAAAAAAAATTCAAAATAAATGCCCTCCCACCGTACGGGTTACCTATCAATGAACTTCACCTCAAGAAGGGAAAGTCGCTCGGTAAAATTGCCCATTTGATAGGAAATGAGATTGATGAATAAGCATGAGATTATGTTGATTATATTTTTAAGCAAATAGTCAATGTCATGGTGGGGCCAAGTTTTATTACGGAAAAAATATGAGGATTATTCAGTTAGTGGACAACCCATTTATTTTGATAAATATTAATGACGAGAAATAGATAATAATATATTAATTTCTTTTAGATTTGCCTCTCTTAAGATATTTCTTCAAATATTTAAATTTCAATAGCATATTTTCATTTTTGGGCCTGGCTAATTTTAAGCTTTGTTTGGGCACTACGGTGTGCTTTTAGGGGCAGTAAATTCACATTTGAAACCTTTCCTCCTCTCTGGGCGGAGGAAAAGTTGCAGTTTTTGGGGTTCAGTCACTGCTGCATGTTTACCGCTGCTGCTTGAGGCGGTAGAGTCCGTTTGCCAGATTTCCTCCTCTCCGAGAGGATGAAAAGTGGCATTCTGGGTGCCCTCACTCATGCACTGTTACCGCTGTTAATAGGGGCGGTAGAGTGCAATTGCAACTTTTCCTCCTCTCTAAGAGGAGGAAATCTTGCACTGACGCTGCAAACCATTTTTTTTTTTCGTTTTTTAACTTCTTGATCCGGTCAAGGGTTGGGGCTTAGGTCCCCACAGTGATGGATGGGCATCAATAATCAACGTTAAATGCAATAATATAAAATTTCAACAAATACAAAATATATTGCTTTTTTGGTAAATTTACTTTACTTGTAAAGTGAAGTTAATGGTTAATACAAGATAGAACAAACTAAAGGTTCCGAGTTAGAACCGGAACCGTTATTTAGAAACGTGTCCGGGTCCGATATGGTCCTGACTAGGAACCGACCCGTTTGCAACCCTACTCCTTACCCCCAACAAATATGTAATTTACAGCACATTGAAAGACTAGTTATATACGTTAGCCACGATTTAATAGTATCTTCATTCAAAAAGAAAAGGAAAAATGAGAATTCACACAGAAGGCCAGAAGAAATATGAGCCAAATTCTTGTGAATTATCGTAAAATCAAGAAAATGCAGTTAAGGTGTCGATTTGCGATAATCCAAAATAACCTCTTTTTTCATCTTTTAGATCTTATTTTGCTTTCACAGTGTTACATGAACCTCTAATTGCATCCCTCATCTGATTATAAGTGGTGGTTCACGTTTTTCAAAAAGAAAAGAAAATGGGACCTTTTGACATAAAACAATCAAAATACATATCGAGTATAAGGTCCCCGTTCTACTCTATTGACCTAAAATGAATGCATGTCATGTTACTCCAACATAGCAGTACATGAACATAGCTTTATTTCTATGAAATATTTGATTTTGGGACAAGTTTATACGCAGGGGAAAGAAATATTGCGATCAGAAACCATAGATCCTGATATCTTAGATTAATAATATAATAGAAACCGACAAAATATTGATTACAGAAAAAAATAAAAGTTCAGAAAAAGACTATATATAATATAGGTTTGATTGGTGAGGCACTGCAATGCAAGACCTTTACATTGAGAATCGAGAGAAATTTTCATTTATTAATTTACATCCCATAAGAGAAATTAAAAAAATAAATTGATTCTCCATGATAGAGTGGATTTTTATTTAATAATATATATACCAAGGGGGGCCGGAACCATAAATTCTTCCTTGGCGGCCACTATGTTGAAAAAAGTTCTTGGGAGTGCCAAGTATAGAAAAAATGCATGTAGTTTTTAAAATACATATATATTTCTTCGAGAATTTCTATGGGGACAAATGGAGAAAAACGAAAAGTTGTTTTATAAAACCTATTGGGGATTTTAGGAATTTTGGAGGGGCTGCCATCCCCTCATTGGTGATATATTATACCCTACAATAGGGATATTAGGTCCAGTTCCTGATATGTTATAAGATCTAAAGTATTCTGAATTGGCCAAATATATTAACCGTGCGCCATCTTATGCCTCATAGGCTACATAAATGGAAAAAAAGGCCCAATGGGGCCACCCGTTATCTCATCTCTCCCTTTCACTAATTAATCCTCGGGTTTGATCACTATGCTACAGATACTTTGATAACCTGGTAAATGATCAGCATCCTAAATTTGCAGCTCACCTAGCCACAGTCTACTCTAAGGAATGCCTTGTATCTCGATTCTTTCAATACATTTTATAGGGAACATTAAGGCCCGTGTCAATTGCCCAAGTACGCTACTGTGATTTTGTCCCTTTCTGATTATCAAATGGCAGCTCAATAGAAATGGACCAGAAGAAGAAATGCAACTATTGGTTCTTTCATTATATATATTAAAGCAATATATATGGAGGTTGGTTAGAGAGGGCGCCACGCCACCACGTAGGGAACTCTCCTTGAAAAAATAAATGCACAGCCTTGGCTTTGATGTGGGCCACCATACTCATCCCAAACAAATCTCCTCCCTTAAAATTTTGACCCAGAATAAATCTCCTCCCTTAATCTTAGGACTAGTCATAATCTCATCTCAATATATACCATTTCTAATTTATCCCATATACAACGATACATACAACCTATGATGGTCAGTCCGACCTTCATTGCACCTGAGGAAATAACCGAACCCAAACCTGATTTGAGAATTCATGTTTTGGGTCAACCTATTTTACTTCTATAATGTATTCCAGTTTACAACTTGGTTAATGAATAGGTTAGTTCATGCTGAGTCCAAACGTGCTCTTTTCTTATAAAAAAAAAAAATCCATACATGCTGACTTCCCTGGACCATCTATGGAATCACCTTAATAACTAACAAATGGAAAAAATGAACTAATATCTTACACTTTTCCCAGAAAAGTTTGCCATAATTAGTGTTGGTTCAAAATATAAAAGTTGCTTTATTTAGCCTACAACATGCTTCACTTTAAAGCAGAGGCAACATCCATATGGGACAACAAGAATAATTAGCTCCTATTGAAATAAAAAAAATTCAAAATAAATGCCCTCCCACCGTACGGGTTACCTATCAATGAACTTCACCTCAAGAAGGGAAAGTCCCTCGGTAAAATTGCCCATTTGATAGGAAATGAGATTGATGAATAAGCATGAGATTATGTTGATTATATTTTTAAGCAAATAGTCAATGTCATGGTGGGGCCAAGTTTTATTACGGAAAAAATATGAGGATTATTCAGTTAGTGGACAACCCATTTATTTTGATAAATATTAATGACGAGAAATAGATAATAATATATTAATTTCTTTTAGATTTGCCTCTCTTAAGATATTTCTTCAAATATTTAAATTTCAATAGCATATTTTCATTTTTGGGCCTGGCTAATTTTAAGCTTTGTTTGGGCACTACGGTGTGCTTTTAGGGGCAGTAAATTCACATTTGAAACCTTTCCTCCTCTCTGGGCGGAGGAAAAGTTGCAGTTTTTGGGGTTCAGTCACTGCTGCAGGTTTTCCGCTGCTGCTGGAGGCGGTAGAGTCCGTTTGCCAGATTTCCTCCTCTCCGAGAGGATGAAAAGTGGCATTCTGGGTGCCCTCACTCATGCACTGTTACCGCTGTTAATAGGGGCGGTAGAGTTCAATTGCAACTTTTCCTCCTCTCTAAGAGGAGGAAATCTTGCACTGACGCTGCAAACCATTTTTTTTTTCGTTTTTTAACTTCATGATCCGGTCAAGGGTTGGGGCTTAGGTCCCCACAGTGATGGATGGGCATCAATAATTAACGTTAAATGCAATAATATAAAATTTCAACAAATACAAAATCTATTGCTTTTTTGGTAAATTTACTTTACTTGTAAAGTGAAGTTAATGGTTAATACAAGATAGAACAAACTAAAGGTTCCGAGTCAGAACCGGAACCGTTATTTAGAAACGTGTCCGGGTCCGATATGGTCCTGACTAGGAACCGACCCGTTTGCAACCCTACTCCTTACCCCCAACAAATATGTAATTTACAGCACATTGAAAGACTAGTTATATACGTTAGCCACGATTTAATAGTATCTTCATTCAAAAAGAAAAGGAAAAATGAGAATTCACACAGAAGGCCAGAAGAAATATGAGCCAAATTCTTGTGAATTATCGTAAAATCAAGAAAATGCAGTTAAGGTGTCGATTTGCGATAATCCAAAATAACCTCTTTTTTCATCTTTTAGATCTTATTTTGCTTTCACAGTGTTACATGAACCTCTAATTGCATCCCTCATCTGATTATAAGTGGTGGTTCACGTTTTTCAAAAAGAAAAGAAAATGGGACCTTTTGACATAAAACAATCAAAATACATATCGAGTATAAGGTCCCCGTTCTACTCTATTGACCTAAAATGAATGCATGTCATGTTACTCCAACATAGCAGTACATGAACATAGCTTTATTTCTATGAAATATTTGATTTTGGGACAAGTTTATATGCAGGGGAAAGAAATATTGCGATCAGAAACCATAGATCCTGATATCTTAGATTAATAATATAATAGAAACCGACAAAATATTGATTACAGAAAAAAATAAAAGTTCAGAAAAAGACTATATATAATATAGGTTTGATTGGTGAGGCACTGCAATGCAAGACCTTTACATTGAGAATCGAGAGAAATTTTCATTTATTAATTTACATCCCATAAGAGAAATTAAAAAAATAAATTGATTCTCCATGATAGAGTGGATTTTTATTTAATAATATATATACCAAGGGGGGCCAGAACCATAAATTCTTCCTTGGCGGCCACTATGTTGAAAAAAGTTCTTGGGAGTGCCAAGTATAGAAAAAATGCATGTAGTTTTTAAAATACATATATATTTCTTCGAGAATTTCTATGGGGACAAATGGAGAAAAACGAAAAGTTGTTTTATAAATCCTATTGGGGATTTTAGGAATTTTGGAGGGGCTGCCATCCCCTCATTGGTGATATATTATACCCTACAATAGGGATATTAGGTCCAGTTCCTAATATGTTATAAGATCTAAAGTAATCTGAATTGGCCAAATATATTAACCGTGCGCCATCTTATGCCTCATAGGCTACATAAATGGAAAAAAGGGCCCAATGGGGCCACCCGTTATCTCATCTCTCCCTTTCACTAATTAATCCTCGGGTTTGATCACTATGCTACAGATACTTTGATAACCTGGTAAATGATCAGCATCCTAAATTTGCAGCTCACCTAGCCACAGTCTACTCTAAGGAATGCCTTGTATCTCGATTCTTTCAATACATTTTATAGGGAACATTAAGGCCCGTGTCAATTGCCCAAGTATGCTACTGTGATTTTGTCCCTTTCTGATTATCAAATGGCAGCTCAATAGAAATGGACCAGAAGAAGAAATGCAACTATTGGTTCTTTCATTATATATATTAAAGCAATATATATGGAGGTTGGTTAGAGAGGGCGCCACGCCACCACGTAGGGAACTCTCCTTGAAAAAATAAATGCACAGCCTTGGCTTTGATGTGGGCCACCATACTCATCCCAAACAAATCTCCTCCCTTAAAATTTTGACCCAGAATAAATCTCCTCCCTTAATCTTAGGACTAGTCATAATCTCATATCTCAATATATACCATTTCTAATTTATCCCATATACAACGATACATACAACCTATGATGGTCAGTCCGACCTTCATTGCACCTGAGGAAATAACCGAACCCAAACCTGATTTGAGAATTCATGTTTTGGGTCAACCTATTTTACTTCTATAATGTATTCCAGTTTACAACTTGGTTAATGAATAGGTTAGTTCATGCTGAGTCCAAACGTGCTCTTTTCTTATAAAAAAAAAAATCCATACATGCTGACTTCCCTGGACCATCTATGGAATCACCTTAATAACTAACAAATGGAAAAAATGAACTAATATCTTACTCTTTTCCCAGAAAAGTTTGCCATAATTAGTGTTGGTTCAAAATATAAAAGTTGCTTTATTTAGCCTACAACATGCTTCACTTTAAAGCAGAGGCAACATCCATATGGGACAACAAGAATAATTAGCTCCTATTGAAATAAAAAAAATTCAAAATAAATGCCCTCCCACCGTACGGGTTACCTATCAATGAACTTCACCTCAAGAAGGGAAAGTCCCTCGTTAAAATTGCCCATTTGATAGGAAATGAGATTGATGAATAAGCATGAGATTATGTTGATTATATTTTTAAGCAAATAGTCAATGTCATGGTGGGGCCAAGTTTTATTACGGAAAAAATATGAGGATTATTCAGTTAGTGGACAACCCATTTATTTTGATAAATATTAATGACGAGAAATAGATAATAATATATTAATTTCTTTTAGATTTGCCTCTCTTAAGATATTTCTTCAAATATTTTAATTTCAATAGCATATTTTCATTTTTGGGCCTGGCTAATTTTAAGCTTTGTTTGGGCACTACGGTGTGCTTTTAGGGGCAGTAAATTCACATTTGAAACCTTTCCTCCTCTCTGGGCGGAGGAAAAGTTGCAGTTTTTGGGGCTCAGTCACTGCTGCAGGTTTACCGCTGCTGCTTGAGGCGGTAAAGTCCGTTTGCCAGATTTCCTCCTCTCCGAGAGGATGAAAAGTGGTATTCTGGGTGCCCTCACTCATGCACTGTTACCGCTGTTATAGGGGCGGTAGAGTGCAATTGCAACTTTTCCTCCTCTCTAAGAGGAGGAAATCTTGCACTGACGCTGCAAACCATTTTTTTTTCGTTTTTTAACTTCTTGATCCGGTCAAGGGTTGGGGCTTAGGTCCCCACAGTGATGGATGGGCATCAATAATTAACGTTAAATGCAATATTATAAAATTTCAACAAATACAAAATATATTGCTTTTTTGGTAAATTTACTTTACTTTTTAAGTGTAGTTATTGGTTAACATAAGATAGAACAAAACTAAAGGTTTTTTCAAATCAGAATTTGGTGAGGGAGTACTTTTTTTTTATTTTTCTTTTAAAAAGATGGGTTTTTTTTTTTTTATAAGGGTGCTCATGGATTAGGCTGGGCCCCGTTGGGTCGGGCATGGCGTTTAGGTTATAATAGATTGGTCGTGCCAAAAAAAGTTTATTTGGACTCAGTAGTTGAGAGTTGGAATCCCTGCCCGACCCAAATACACATAATTATAAGGGAGAGAGTAGTAACGGGGGAGGGGGTGGGGTCTGACCACTTACAGATGGTAATACGATCAGACCACTTGAGCTGGCGTAGGACATGGTAAGAATCTCAATTTTTTCTTTTTTGTTCTATGAGTCTAACATGGGTCGGGCTCGGGCTTCATTATTTCCTTGTGCGCTAGGCTCACGCCATCAACTTCAGGCCTGACTCAAGCTTGGTCCGAGCTTAGGCTTCTAGTTTAGAAGTCTGGCCCAACCCGATCCATGAAAACCCGCAGTTTTTTTGTTCTTTATTTTGCCATTGAGTGGCATGGGAATGTCTCTGTTTACATATGTATAGGGTTTATATACAACTTTTTCATATCCGGATGTTACGTGTGTGAAGCACATTACCATGTTTGCAAACTGACAAGTTCACGGGGGCTTGGGAACATCCAACAATTTTAGCATTTTTGTGCCTTTTACATTGATCGCAAAATCTACAGACCTTTTGATAACGACATAAACGGCTTAATTCTTGTCTTCGGTTTAAGAATATTTAACAATTCATACAAAAGAAATCGTATATATGGCGCATGAGGCGCTTGAGGCCATGGGCCGAGTCTCACTCCTACCACTGTGATATATACACTTGGTTGGACTTTTCACATCAACTTTGTATCCACATATGATCAATCAAGATTATTTTTACGGCTGGAGTGAGTCTGTTCCCTTTTCTATGAAAAATAGATTCGAGCTCATAATCACTTTTATTTTTGAAAAACCAAATTAACCACTACACCACATAGTACTAATTTGTAATTATTTATTAAATTTTTTTCAAAAGTATGTAGGTAGAGTGGGAACCCTAGCCACGTGGGTCATGTCAGCGCTAAGCACGGGTTACTGTGCCAGTCTATATTTATTGTAGTAACAGGAAAATGACGTTGAGAGCGTACATATCAACATAAAAAAATTAGTTCAATGCCTCCTTACTAGGGTTACAAACAGGTATCCGATTATCTGGAAGTTCCGACCCGCAAAAAACAGAGTTTGGTTCCTAATTTAGGTTCCAATTGACAAACGGGTCCGGGTCCGGAACCCAATTTAGGTTCCGATTGATAAACGAGTCTGGTTCCGGGTCCATATAGGTTCCAACCGGTGGACGTGGCATATTAGTCTTTGTTATTTTGCAAATGTTGCCCCAAAATCAACTTTCTCTAGACAATTTTATGTATAATATTGGAGGTTGCAGACCTGATGCACTGTTATAAGTTGAATGATATCCTTATTTTAAGAAAAAATAAAGAATAAAGAGAAATTAGAAAGATTTTGGAACTAGATTCCGGTCCCTTAGGTGGAGCCGGTTCTGGAACCAACAAAACAGGTTCCGAGTCAGAACCGGAACCGTTATTTAGAAACGGGTCCGGGTCCAATATGGTCCAGACTCGGAACCGATCCGTTTGCAACCCTACTCCTTACCCCCAACAAATATGTAATTTACAGCACAATGAAAGACTAGTTATATATGTTAGCCAAAATTTAATAGTATCTTCTTTCAAAAAGAAAAGGAAAGATGAGAATTCACACAAAAGGCCAGAAAAAAGATGAGCCAAAGTCTTGTGAATTATCTTAAAATCAAGAAAATGCAGTTAAGGTGTCGATTTGGGAATATCCAAAATAACCTCTTTTTTCATCTTTTAGATCTTATTTTGCTTTCACAGTGTTACAAGAACCTCTAATTGCATCTCTCATCTGATTATAAGTAGAGGTTCACGTTTTACAAAAAGAAAAGAAAATGGGACCTTTTGGCATAAAACAATCAAAATACATGTCGAGTATAAGGTCCTCGTTCTACTCTATTGACCTAAAATGAATGCATGTCATGTTACTCCAACATAGCAGTACATGAACATAACTTTATTTCTACGAAATATTTGATTCTTGGACAAGTTTTTTTTATGGTGTGTATGTTTATGGGTTGTCTTATTAAGATGAAAGTATTGTTTTTTGTTGCATTTTTGGGAGTTTGTGTATAAATTATCATTTCTTTTGAATCGATGTTTTGCACTTTTGGATGTTTTTGTATAATTTATCATTTCTTTTGAAAAGAGGTGTGGAACCCAATATTTTGTTGTGGAAGATGATGTAATGCCTTTATGCAACGTAACGATTCTGCATGGATTTTTATCTAATGCACGTGGAATGTGTCAATACAGGGTCAGTGATGACCTTATTAGTTGTAAATAAGGTCACTACTGACGCAGCCTAACTATTTTTCTGACAAGAAGTCATAAAAAAATTGATTACAAGGTCGGCAATGAACTTATCTTTGTAAAATAAGGTCATCACCGACACAGGTCTCAATTTTTTCTAACCAAAAGTTGTAACTTTTTCAGGATGTTTGTGTGGAATTTTCAAAGTACTGGTCGGTGATGGCCTTACCTTTGTAAATAAAGTCATCACTGACACAGTTCTCCCTATTTATCAACCAAAAGTTGTAACTTTTCTAGGAGGCTTGTGGTGAAATTTCCAAGTACGGGTCGGCGATGACCTTACCTTTGTAAAAGTAAGGTTATCACCGATGCAAGTTTCTCCATTTTTTAACCAAAAGTTGTAACTTTTCATGGAGGATTTATTAGTACAGGGTCGGTGATGACCTTAGCAATGTAATTAAGGTCATCACCGACGTAAGTTTCCTAAATTTCCACACCAAAAGTTGTAATTTTTTCATACATCCTTAGGTTTTTGGTGTGCTATAGGGTCGGTGATGACGTTGTATGAAGAAGGAAAAAAAATTATATGCTGGGACTATGACATTTACATCAAAATACAACTGTGTAACAGGAAAAAACAAACCATGCATTCAATTGACATTCAATCAACATCTGATATACAATTACAGTTAAATTCTGCACATCTCATAAGTTTTGCACATCTCGTAAGTTTACAGCTACAAATTCATAACATTCACAGCATAACTACTTCAATTACAAGTTACATTACAATGCATTTGGAAGAACACATATAGCACAAGGAAAGGTTCACTGCAAGTCAGGGGGAAAGACCGGGAGTGGAGGGAGGTTAAGCCTTGAAGCATTTCGAACCCAGTTTTGCTCAAATATGTCAATGACAATTCTCCGCTGGTAGTATGGGATGTCTGACTGGGTGAACTCGATGGGACGACGATATACGCAATGTTCCACAAACGCACAGGCGAACAACCTGCAGTCATTTCCATTGTCTTGAAATGGGATGTCCGTCTTTGTGGTCATAATCCACATCATAGGCACCAACTACCCTTGATCCAGAAATCTTTGTTGAAGCCACAATCTCTGTCCAAACATAGTGAAATTGCATGATACCTCAATTTTGAAATTTATTTACTATCCAAACATTATGCTGCCAAGAGAGGAGCAAATATGTACTTATGAATCTTTCACAGGTCTTTTGGCCTCAGATCTTTCCCTTTGAACTGTTATAGTACTCCCAGAGGCTCTCATCGACATATCCAACGAGTAAGGACCAATGGTTGTGAGTGTGAACCATGTACATTAGAGTTTTGCACTCCATCACATCCATTACATGTTCTCCCTTTGGCCCAAAGGCCATGTCATCCCTAGTCTTTAAACCCTTTTCCCAGTAACTCTGTAAGACAAGCATCTCAGACATCAAACAAAAGATGACATTTAACCAAGTGAGTACAAAGTCAAAGTGGTTTTCATTTTTTATCGAACTTACGCATATACTAGGGTCAGCCAAGTATGCATCTCTGCACCTTTCCCGTAGCAGTTCAAACCAAAAAATATATGATACTCGAGTCCATCCAAGTGCCCTCGTCCAATAAATCTCTGAGGGACTTTGAATCGACGCACGAGATTATCATATCCAGCTCCTCTTTCTTGTCAATGTAATGAGTATTGGGACGTTGAATTAGTGAAAAACCCAACAAAGACTGCATTACTACGGAACTGTTTTCAACAATTGCAGTTACGTATGCGTGTAATATTTATAAAAATCAATCAATAGTTCCTTCTCCACATCCGTCAGAACATAGCCCGTTTGAGGCAATGGATGTTGATAATCCAGAAACCTATCCGGGATCTTCCTCAGCCTCGGTATATGGTTGCGCCTCCATATCAATGAATCGATTGTAGCCTGTGTAGGGGATATAATGATTGCCTGGCAAGTGACCTTTGGTGGAGTGTTGTATCCTTGAGGACCGGGCGAGGCGGAGATAAGATCCTCGATGGGGATGTCATCCACATCGCCAAAAGCTGCGTCAAAATTGCTGGCATCAGCTACATTTTTTTCCTCCTCATCCAAAGTGTGGGAGGCTGATGCCTTAATGAGGGAGTCCTCTGTCATCAAGGGAGCCTCGATACTAGGTTGAGGCTTCTAAGTGGGCCTTTTTGACGACTTCCCCTTAATCCTTGCATGCTTTGGCGATTTGACGGTCTGCAAAATGAAGCAAGTTATGGTGAGAAAATCACAAAAAACATTTATCAATTCGCAAAATGAAATGCTCGAATTTAATTATATCCTTACGAGAGTATCATCAACCTCCTCATCGGATGAAGTACATGTCTCGACATAGTCCTGGTACGTAGTCCCAAATGTGGACCTAAATCTGTTGACCTTTTTCTTAATTAAAGTTATGAAGGTGAGTAGTTCCACATTTGCAGCGATCGAACGATTGCATGACCATACCATGCGGTCGAGGAAGAGATAGACCTGCAATGGACATATTGAAAGGATCCTATTAGAAGATATATCAACTAAATCAATGTGAGGAAAACAAAGGGATGCAAAAGGTGTGAACGTCATACTCGGGTCTGTGGGACGGTAGGAGCTTGGGCATTGGGCTGTGGGGGAAGATCCCTTTGTGGCTCGTCATGTTGCCTGACATGGCCAATACGCATGATGGTATTCGCTTCATACCATCTCATGTATTCTTCTTCATCCTCCCCGCCTTTTATTTTTTTTTCCTTTTCTCTTGAGCATATTGTTTGCCCGAGCTTCCCATGACTTCACCTCCTCCTCATTCACTAAACTCCAATCTATAACAGATCTCCCCTTATTTTCTTTCCGCACGAAAGGCTCGACGAAGCGTGGAGGCACCGTCTGCCTCAGGCCAAACTGCCTCATAACCCTAGGGGAAGGGTGATCCTACAACACCCAATACGAGATAAGGGGAGAGTCTGTTGTGAAGAGTGCTCTATCAGCCTTCGAGACATGTTTCAAAAAATCCTTTCAGTATTTCTTATACGGCTGCCACTCAAATTGTGCATGAAGCATTGTGTAAGTTAGAACTATTAAAGTAATTATGAAAATTAATGGAAAATTGAAATGAAATCTTTCTACCACTTTGGACGTGATGTAATTGAGTTGCTTTCGCACTTCTCTCAAGGTCGTAAGATGGGTCATTCCTAAAAGTCGGTTCGCCCATGTAACCATGAGGGGAAACTATATGTCATGGTCTAAGCGGTTGCTTGGTCTTAGACCTCTACCAATCTTCATTCTGGTGTAAGCCCAGATCTGTTAAAAGAAAGGGATTCATTAGAACATTAAGATATAAATAGTGACAATATGAAGGGGAAATATATCAATCTCACCTGAAGAAGCTGGAGGGGGCCAAAAAGAGACTTAAACTTCTTCTCCACAGCATCCCCCTCATCGGTAAGGTCGGGCATCTCACTCCTCTGGACCCCTTTCCAATATAAACCCTTGTTTAGCATTCTATACAAGTTCGCTAAACAAGCGGAGGCCCATGAATAGGGCCTAAACTACCTAAACAACTCTAAAATATAAAAGGGGCCTCGTGCCCCTGAAGAATTGCAAAGTATTTGTTCCGCCACAAAAAAAAAAAACAAATAGGCCTGAGTTTTATATATATATCCTCGGCCTCTGTTGTCTTCTTCTTCGCATCTCCTTTGCCTTTTTTCTTCTTTCCATTTGGCTTCGGCTTCTCCTTCTCCTTCAACCCCTCCGGAGTGGGACGGAAGACGCGTTCCAGCCATGTGAACTTAAGGGAGAACCCATTGTAATCTTCTTTCATTTGGGGCACCACACCAAGAAGCTCCTAACAGAGATCATCGATCTCGTAGTGGGTGTATGTCCAGCCCATTACGGGCGGACCATCAATAGGCAGGCCGTAGATGTATGCTACGTCCTCTAATGTGATGGTCGCCTCGCCGGATGGGAGATGAAATGTGTTGTATCCGGCCTCCACCGCTCAATCAGCCCCATGATCAATGCATGGTCAATCCTCATCCACCTCATCTGAGCCAGATGATACAGCTCGGCATCGGCAACCCACTGCATCTGTCTCTCGTTGAGGTCCCACTGCCCATAGTCGGGGTTAGTGGGAAAGCATTTGTATGTGCCCAACTCCTGCGAGAAAAATGAAAGTTTGAATAACGTTAGCCATAGATCGAAAGGAAGTTCAATTGATTACTACTTGTGTGGAAGAGAGTATACCAAACCGCGTTGAATGGTGGTTGAGATGTGATGCTCTTGCTCGCATAAAAGAACTGCTGGTTGTGCATTTGAGGTACTAGCCTTGTTGCGGGGCACTTCAGCATTACTCATGTTCTCTTTAGACATCCGTGTACATCCAAATTAGAAATGATAGCATTGAATGTTATGAAGGCAAGCATACAAAAATTTAATTGACAAATCTAGATACTAAATGCATCAAATTGACACTCTCCATTAAAGCTTGCAAGGCTTCTGCTTGCCGAATACCTCTAGAACTTTAGAAGAAGCCTTTAGGAGAACCATTCATCAACACAAAAAATTGAGAAAAGGAGACACAAGATTGATTAACCAAATTATTAAACAAAAACTTGAGTAGAGGAAAAATGCCTGATTAATGGAGCACTTTGGTCTCTTTCTGTAAGAACAAGAAGATATTCAGATAAGATATTCAGATCTTTGCAAGCTATGAACTATCAAACTTATTCATCATATGATGGTACTTTGTGACTGAGCAATGCTTATGTTAGGAACCAAAGCAGAAGCAATTTTCTTATTAACACAATTCATGCAAAAGTATAAAAAAAGAGGAAGAATATACATAGTGTTTTCATTACTTTCGAAAAGAAGTCGATGAAGATTGCATCACTAATTGTTATTTGACATATGTCAAGAGGTAGTAAGTAGTAACAAGTATGACAATTACACGTGAGCATGTTTGTGTGTACCAAGCAATGAGATTCATATGCATTGGCTTAAAAAGTATATGAAGCTAAATTTCCTTGTGTCCATAGTATAAGGAGTTCTGAAATAGTAAAATCAAGATAGGAAAACTAGTAGTACGATGGCACATTAATTTAAATGTCTGAGAAACAAGGACTTGCAACAAAAAAGAGGTTCCACCATTAGGATGTCCTCAATAAACACTCATTACATAATAATACCACCTAATCAAGCAAATATTAAACACCATTGGATGAGTTATCAAAGCAGTTGAGAGATCCAGCATTAAAAAGCAATTTTTATGGTAGTGACAATAATTTTCTTCTCATAATTGCCAACACACTCATGGTCGAGTGGTGTTGGCACCTTTGTTTCATAGACATGCCCAGGGATCCATCCCTAGTCCTCAAAGTAAGTATCGCTCCTTGATCAGTAGCCTAATATATAAAATAAAAAAGGAGAATTGCAACAGTTTTTATTGTCATGAAATTGTCATTAAAGTTTAATTTCTCTTTTGTTTTCTACGTTTTAACAATATTTGATGTTTCATTGTGAATAGCTTCCTACCTACTAATTACTTGAAGAGGTCATGAATGTGACAAGTGAACCTAAAGTGCTATTTTCCATACCCTCACATGTGTGACGTGATGTGGTTGTGGTGCACCACATGCATCACATTTCAAAACCCCAACTTGCTTTGTTTACAAGTACATAAGATATGAAAGTTAATATAAGCACCATCCCAATTTAGAGTTTTACTAATACGGGACACAATATGATAGGCAACAGGAAATTTGCCAATTGCAAGTTTTCACAAAATATAAATCCGACACTTCATACAAATTGATTGGAGAAATTGCGGATCGTTGTTGTCTTCTCATTATGAAAGCCTTATCCCATCTATTTGGGGTTGGCCTTATGTGTTTTACTTTTCCATTCCCTCCCTATTTTCCTATGTTTTCATTCCTACTGTTTCTACTACTATTATTCTCTAGTCAAACAAAGACTTTTCTTTGAAGGAAATAAAATTGGACAAAACCAAAGCCATAGGACGACCGTTAGAAAAGAAAAAAGCTAACAAGACCTAATTTATACCCTAAGGAGGGAGGGAGCAGATCACTCATCAATGCATAGAGTTCTCAGAATTGCTCCTAGACAGTGTGAATTGGCCAGAACACTTTTTGTTCATGGGTAGTAGATGACGTGCATGGTCTTGATGGATTGTAGGAGAATGATGATTCTACACTTCATCCCCGGATGTTCCGACCTGCCTAGATGGTCCTTTGCCATTTGCTTTACCAACACCTCGCTTCTGACACTTCCAATTCTTGGCTGCCATCTGTGAGCTTAAGTCTAGCAAGTGATGTCAAGACATGGATCAGACTGATGGATCTGGTCAAACAGTCGAGTAAAGAGAGTACAGCAAGGAGTTGACTCATGAATTGCTCCAATTATATTGACTTGTTAGGTTGACCCATGTCTTGACAAGCTAAGCCATAACCTCAGCTTGAAAAGAAAAGGCATAAGAGATACTATTAGCAAATGCAAGAATAAGTTTTCCAGAATGATAGCAAACAGCTCATACAGTATTCAATGCTGCAAGCTCAGCTGGTAAGAGACATCAAAATCCTCCAAGGGAGGCAGAAAGTGGACGAATCAGTAACTAGCGCCTTAAGAAAGATAGGTTAGATAGAATAGCTTAAGAGTGTAGATTAGGATTACCAAAAAAAAAAGCTCTCTAAAAAAAAAAAAAAGCAAGCAAGCACACCTCCACTGGTTTCCTTAATTTTTTTGCTGCTTGTTTACTGAGCAGTTGGCCAAGCATGGTACTAAATGTTTTATGTACAGATCTTTGTGTATAGATCAATGAAGGAGATGGAGCATTTTATGAACCAAAAATAGATATTAGTGTATTTGATGCTTTGAAGAGGAAATTCCAGTGTGCAACACTACAGGTTTTTATGATATAATGTAGTCATACTCCCTGTCAATTGTCTGTTCTGTTTCATAATTGATGATTGTACATATGCCAGCTGGACTTTCAACTCCCTTCTCGCTTCAACTTGACTTACTCAGCAGAGGATGAAGCTAAAAGGGAGCGACCTGTGATGATACATAGGGCTATCCTTGGATCCGTTGAACGTATCTTTGCAATACTTGTGGAACATTATAAAGGAAAGTGGCCTTTCTGATTGAACCCATGTCAAGCAATAGTTTGTCCTGTGTCAGAGAAGTCTCAGCCATATGCCTTACAAGTATGCATAATTATATGGTTACTATATATCTATATTATTTCGTTGCTACTCAATGGATATGCTTATTGTGCTCCTATAACTTGGGATCACTGTTGATGTTAAATTATGTTCAACTGGGAACTGGAGGGGGAGTATACTCTTAAATCTCAATACCATGCAACTGAACACATTGTGACTCTTTACCACAAGTTATTGATGGGCCAAATATCAAAATTTATGAACAAGAGGTATTAATTTCTGTATATAGGAAATTATCACTCATGCATGGAAAACGACAACACCGAGACTTTCAGATTGATGCACTCTAGACTCTAGAGTGATGAAGATTAAAATTATTTGGTGCAGGTAACTCTTTGACCACATACAACATCCTCAAGTTTGGAAAACAAAAATAACTCACTCAAACTCACTTAAAACAAACCCCAATCCTCCATCGTCCTTCTCAACTGAAAATACCCTAAATTTGGAATCTACAAACCCTAATCAAACCAAACAAACAATGTACAAATTGAATATGATATTAAAGATAACAAACCATACACTTCGATATCATATGCGGGATGGCGGGAAAAAAATGGAGGGAAAATAAAAAAACATTGAAAAGGATTAAAAAAGGAAGGAGATTCATACGTCTAGAGTGTCGATCGAAATCAAAGATGATGGAAAAAATGATGGGCCTGACGAGAAGCACTTGAGGAACTCGGTTTGAAGGCTGGTGGTTGTGGAAATGGAAACAATCGCTCTTCGTCCCTCGCCCAAGGTCAGTCTCGACGGTAGGCTGGAAGAGAGAAGAAAAAAATGAGAAGAAACGGGGATTTGAGCCCTAAACCTGTGCAGGATCATCGCCGACCTTATTCAGTGTAAATAAGGTCAGCACCGACGATGTGACAAATTGGTAAAAAAAAAAATAAAAATCGGGCCCAATTGCTCTAATTGGTGCCCCACTTGCCAAGTGTTTGATTGCGTAACACATGCGGATAAAGTATTTTTTCTGGTTAAATCCTCCTATATCTATGTGCCAAATAAAGACCATAAATTATAAGATATTAAAGTCGAAGGTTTTGAATTCAATTTTGACCGGATTACTTTCAATTTTGAATTTTTTATATTGGAGCTGCAATGGTAAAAAAAATAAAAAAAGTATATAAGTTATGAGATTTAATCTCATGACCCCTTGCTTTTTTAAATAACTAACCTAACCACTACACCACAGGGGAGAGAGAGAGAGAGAGAGAGAGAGAGAGAGAGAGAGAGAGAGTGTAGGGTGGGGGTGGGGTACCAAAGGTACCTCGAGGAATTAGAAGATGGGGAGGGTAGTGCAATCTCTCCTTCCAAGTTGCTGGATGCTTACATTTCCCCCCATTATATTATATATTAAAGTCGAAGGTTTAGATTTCAATTTTGATCAGATTACTTTCAATTTTGACTTTTTTTATTGGAGCCACCATGGTAAAAAACTAAAAATTATATAAGTTATGAGATTTAATCTCATGGTCCCTTGCCTTTTTAAATACCTAACCTAACCAATACACCACATAATTCTTATGTGCAATTATTTGTCAAAATAATGTAAAAAGTAGTTAAATGGAACAAGGACCCTAGCCAAATGAGTCATGCATTTGCTTAGAACGAGTTATTGTGCTAGTTATTCATTATAGCAAGCCTAACTTTACGAGTCGTGGCCATTCAAATTAATGCATCCTCCGTTATCTTATAAACAATTGTGGTGAGTATATTGTCTATTCGGTCCTCTAATAAGGATCTGCCCCAAGAATGGATCCTTACCCAAGAGGTAAGGAGCACCAGTTCTTACCTGGTGGGGTTCGAATCTCGGGTACGTCACCTCCTTCCCACTTGAGTGCGCTACCTTTCCATGTGTATGCAGGCTCTCTCTTGGGTCTCAGCCCCATTGGCTGGGGTACCAAAAGAAATAAAAAAAAAAAAAAGGCCCTGCCCTGACTACAAAAGCTGGTAAAAATGAGGGGCATTTTTTTTGGGTGTTTAGCTGAAGGTCCCTCAAGATTGGTTTTTATTGCAAATGGTCCACGATTTATTTTCGTAGAGCCAAAGGTCCCTTCTACCTTTTTATATACTTGAAAAGTCAATAATGCCCTCTTAATCTCTTAGCATGTTATTAAAAAACGCTAAGCCTAAAATCGCAAAAACTTGCCAAAGAAGGAATGAAGCGAGAAATTAGAAATTTTGAACAGCGAGGGCAAGGAGAAGGGGGAAAGTGAATTAGGGAAGGAGATTAACCTCTGAGATCTGCAAGCATTCGTATCATCTTCGAAGAAGCAATTTCGTCGTCGATTTAGTGGTTTGCAGAAGTGATTCATTAGATTTCGAAACCTAGAAAATACAGAATCTAGAGCAGTCGAGGCATCTCCTCATACAAACCGTTAACATTCGCTCACTTGAAGACAAGTAAGTTGAGATTCTATCACAAATTCAGATAAATTGTCCAAAACTAAAAAATTTTGTTCCAAAACTTAGATAAATTTGTTCCATAAATTAAATAAATTTATCCAGAACTCAAATAAAAGTGATTTCCATAACTCAGATAAATTTGTGCAAAACTCAGATAAATTTGTTCTATAACTCAAATAAATTTATTCGAGTTAGCGACAGATGAATTTATCTAAGTTTGTCACATAAACTCAGATAAATTTATAGCGCATGTCATGACTGGATAGATGTACACCGAAACACTCAAGATATAAGAAACATAAAACGAAAACAATACAATGCTACATTGTAAGAAGCTCTTCTATGAGAAATCTCAACAGAACTTCTCCTTGCTCATCCAGATTGCAAAAACGCAAAGAAAGAAGATTGTGGGATTTAGATCAAAAATTAAATCATCTGAACACTATTTCTTTGATTCGGATTGCAGATGCTATATTAAATTAGAAATACTCACAAAACACTATCTACACAGAAATGATCCAGAATAACAGAACCATACAGATCTACATAGAAAATGAGAAAAAATCAATCCACAAACTAGAAGGTCGTAGAATCTGTCCCTCATGCCTAGACGAGTGCATGATTTCTTTTAGAAAGGAGATTTTCTACGCATATTACTGTCGATTGCCATTACCATTTGAAATTCAAAACTTTATTTACAAGAAATTACAGGGGCGAATCAGTCATAAAGGATCGTGCTTATGCGCTTAAAATAAGGGCTAAAAATGCGTGACATGATCAGACGGTTGGAGGAGTAAATCAGTCATGACAATGTATAATCTAATGTACTTAAGGACCTTTGCCTGAAATATGTCTAGTTGCATGGACTAGAGACCTTAACCAAAAATCTTATTGATTAGAGGCCTTAAATGACAATGTTAAGAGATCTTTGGCTAATTCTCTCTTTTTTGTTTCATAAAGTCTAAGGGTAGGGCCCAATTTTGAAAATCCCACCACCTTGCCACAGCTTGACAATTTCAGTCTATAAGGATTTTTTTAGATATTCAAAATTCCCACTCTTTTTCAAAATTAGGTTAGAGGTTCATGCACTGCTACGATATTGCGCCATGACCGCAAGCTAGCATACCAGGCCTACCTGGACCATAGCAGACCAGAATTTTTTTTACTCCCTTGTTTTAACATACGGTGTCCTCAGACTCCTTTTTCACCCTCCTGAAAATTTCCAGCTCCACAACTTTTCAACCCCTGTCGGGTCTTACCACCTACTCTCTATGATTAAGGTAGGGAGCTGTGGTAATAAGTCAGATCCCAATGGTTCCAATTGAGAACTGTGGTTACATGTATATTTCTTATTATATTTTTTTAAACTAAATTTAATAGTTATTATTTTACGTTAGCTTAATCTAATTTAGTGATTCTATTTCATTGTATCAATGTCTTTGACTCTCATTAGATGTATTAAATAGAAGGTAAAATCATAAATATTCGTTTCTTCTTTATAAGTTTGCTTTTCTTTGAGATTTATTTTCTTTCGATAATACTCATCATCCAAATTTCAATATATATTTATTTTTAGGCCTACACTTAGCATAGCCCTTTGTTGCTAGTTTTGTGTTAAACGAAAATAAAATGTCCGCTTCCAAACGAAATGCGTGAGAAAAGTCAAATTTGCAATTTTTCCTTCTCTCCAAGAGGAGGAAAATTTGCAAGCACAATTGCAATTTTTCCTCCACTCTGAGAGGAGGAAAGCTTACAAGAATGCTAACCAAGCAAAAATGTAGTATATAGCGTTTGCAAGTTTTCCTCCACTCTGAGAGGAGGAAAACTTGTATTTTCAGCTATGCCACTTATGCATTCTGGTGGTGAGGGCATGAATGCAATGTTTTCCATGTATTTTGGTAATTGGGATGACTTCTTTGGGGATAATATTTTCTATCATTAAAGAGGGATTTTAGGAATTAAGATTTGAATTCAAAGAAATAATTTACACAATTGAATTTGTTTAAGAAAAATATCATAAATTTGAGAGGAAAATTTCAGGGGATTCAAACTTATCAAATGAACGACTTTACAGTTATAGCAGTTTGTGGAGAGCCCATGTCAAAGCGCCTTTTTTTTTTTATGAAACGAGAGCTTCCCACCTGCCTACATGGCAAAACGAACCATATTGTTCTAATATATATAAAGAGTCAAATCAAAATGTACCATATTTAAAAAGACACTCCTACCTTTTATCTAGAAAAATTAAAAAAGTTAATTTTTCATATCACTAAATGACAAAAACCATTTATTTTAAGAAAAAACCAAAAATCTACATTCTCCTTTCACTAATTGCTAGCTAATTTTATCCTTAGCCTTATTTTACTTTCACTTTGCTAGTGAAGTTACAAGTTCAACTCAAACCCAGGAAATACCTGTTGGATTGGCGGGTCGGGTCAGTTCCAGCTACCCCAAAACCATCCCAAAACACAGTCGCGGAGGCAAAGTAGCATCGTAGCAACACACAACAGGGCCTGCGTTCTCTCTCAATTTACAGTGAGAGAACTGCGTCGCTTCATACCGCAGTTAGTTCCCAACATTGAGAGAAAAAAAGATGATCTATCTCCCGAGAAGGCTTCCTCTACTTCTGTCCCTCAATCTCAGAGGTATTAAAAAAGCTTCCATTTCAATCTTAAATGATCTCTCTCCGTTTTGGGCATTGCATTTGATTTCTGATATTGGGGTGGATGATTTTCCTGCATCCTTTTCGTTTAAAGGATCCTTTCTTTGCCCATCTGCAGCATCGTTTTCTACAGACATTATCGGGGATACCCCAATTCTTGTGAGTTATATTTTTCCCATTTGGAAGCTGTATCTCTTTTTGGTTTGTTAGCATTATTGGGGTATTTGTTTGGTTGGATTTGAGGTGTTTCTGTTGGTAATTATAGGTGAGGGATTTCATTCATTCTGCATTGTACCACCCCAATCATGGGTATTTCTCCAAACGTCCGGGATCTGTGGGAATGCTTGATAAAAGCATCAAGTTCAATCAGCTCCAAGGTACTTGCTTCTTCTTCTCTGTTCATTTTCTCTCTCACTTTCTAGAACTCTATATGGGTTTCAATGGAAAAGTGTTGTTTGTGCTTGTTTGGAGTGCTAAATCTAGTACTGCCCAATTGTAGTCGCTGTATGATTTGTACTGGGTTTATTGGTGATGCAGCCATGGGTGGTATATAGATTTTGGTGGAGTGCCAGCATTGAAGTTATTTTTTGTGGTTCTTTTTTATTGAATAGATTTCATATGTCAAGTGGTGTTTGAATGCCATGAAACTGGATTAAGTTGCACGACTCATAGAATTACCTTTTGCACATAGTCAAGTTTGTGAAATTCTGACTATTAGTATTGAGATGTGGCGATCAGTTTTAGGGTTCTTTTAGTCCTTCCCCCCTTTCTGTTATGTTTGTAGGGTCAGGGCCAAAACTAAGGAGGTAAAGGCGCTGAGCCTAGATGGCTCGAATCAAGTTTCATTTTAGTAGAGTCGAGCTCAAGCTAAGCCAAGCTTGACAGGTACATCTTCAGTTTGGCTTGATTTTTCTCCAATATTGCTATATATGTATTTTTTTTCTCCAATATATCATCTATTGATGCTACCCCTAAATGCTCCCGTACGAGCTCATTTTTTATTCTTTCTTTCTGAGTTTTACCATACACCCATCTTAACATTCTCGTCTTTGCCACACTCGTTTTTTGCGTGTTGTTTCCTAATTGACCAACATTCTTCTCTGCTGGTCATTGCTGCCTCTAATTACTATCTTGTAAAAGTTTCCCTTCAATCTTGTTGGTATTTGCTCATCACAAAGCTCTCTAGAAGCAAGTCTATACTTCAACTAACCAACTCTTATCTCATGTTCAACAACCTTCTCAATCTTTCCATCCTTACTAATTATAGAGCAAGGTATCGGAAGGACTCTATTCTTGGAATCTTTTGAGCTTCAATTCACAGGAGTTACATCTCTCTAAACATCCCCACTGAAGTTGCGATTCATTTATTTTGCTTTGCATGACTTATTTTAAAGCTCTTAGATTCTAAAGCCTCTCACCATCTCTCTCTACTTTCGTATTTATACCATCTTTCAATTTGTCTACTAACACTATATCATCTACAAACAATATGCACCAAGGCACCTTTGGTCATTGAAAATTTGCTTGTCTCTCCAAGGTAGTTCTCACACTTGTTACTACCTTCATACTCTTTAATCATGTCAATATAACCTTTTTGGGACATTCTTTTTGCCTAAAATCCACCAAATCAAATCTTTAGGTACCCTATCGTAGCCTAAAACCTATCAAAGTAACCATTGAAAGGTCACAATGTGGATGAGGTTTGACTAAAAAGCGTCCTTCCTTAATGTGATAGCCATCTATTTAAGGTCCCCAAATATTTAACATCATTGACTTAAATTCAATGACGAATATCAATCTGATTTAGATCAATTTCAGGGGAGTGTCCATACACAAGGGGTATGTGAGAGTAAGGGGGCCGTGTTTATGTCTAGTGGGTCTTGCAAAAGGATCACACACATATCCATCTATAAATATTTGAGTTCAACTTCATCGTATTTCTTCTATTGAAATACTGTTGCCACTTGTGCTTATTGAGAGTTTGCCAGCTGTTACCTATCAGGTACCTGTTTGAGGTACCCAATACGTGTCCAGAATTTTGAAAGTTATGCTTTCTGTTCCAAGTTTTTACAAGGAATTTAAACAATAATGGTTTCTTAAAGTGAGTCATTGAATTTGTGTAATAGTTCTGTGCTTTCCTCTAAAGAAATAGATTTTGGCTTTCACATAGTACCTTTTTTCCCCTTATTTTTTTATTATCAATTTTCACCTAGTAGCTTTATTTTTATTTATATTCAAAATGCTACATTTCAGGTAGGAATGCTTATTTACGCCACTTGGGTAATCTTTATAAGCAAAATGATATAGCATGGTTTACTCCAGTGGAGCTTTTTAAGGTAAATATTCTTCTTTTTCTTTTCTTTTTTAATTTTGAAAGGTCTTCCTTTTCTTTTATGAAAGTCATAAAAAGATTTTAGAGCATGGGGAGGTTTTTTCTTTTAAGGCTTGTTGGTTTAAATGGATGAAATTCTCGTATCCATGAAATTTTAGAGGATTACCACTTATTTATGGGGACAAAAGGCTTCCCTAAAAGGGTTCCAAAGGAGAACTCCATGGAAATTATTTTAGACTTCCTGTTTCATGTCTCAGTCAAATGTAGGAATGCTCATCCACTGATTCCAAGGTGAATTCCATGCAAATAGACCAATATTAAGGCTTCTTGTATTGTGAGGCTAGCTTGTCATTTACCTATTTAGAACTATAAAGTTGGTGGGCCTGGTCGGTTTCAACCCTATTCATGCTCACCCTATCATATTATTGGGTATGGGTTCTCATCTGGTAGGAAGAAACCTTTTACCTGGATCTGACTATGTACTTGGGCCCAATGCTAAAGCATGCCCAATTATGTTCCCAAGTGTGGGGTTGCTGGATCAAAACTTATAGTAACTGACAGGGATTTTATAGAAACATCTTTTGTTATCTTATTATTATAATGATAATGAGTTTAAGGTTGTAAATGGGTTTGGGTCAGGTTGGGTGCAATCCTACTTAGGTCTGGTTCTATAAGCATTTGACCTAATAGTCAAATCTGGGTCTCTCTCTCTCTATATATATATCTATATATATATATATATCTCCTAATAAGCTTTTTTGCTTGCAGCCATGGTATGCACATGGTATTGCAGAGGCCATTTTACGTACTGCTGACCTTTCAGTTCCCTTAAAGGTGAGATCCTTCTTTATACTGCTTACAGAAAACTTGTGATGAATTTTGGGCAATCTGGAGTCTTGCAGCTTTTGTGTCTGGTTGTAACTCAATCTTGGTAACCTAGCATAGTTACATGTGCTACTTTATGTTTTAAACTGCCACTTCATATCCAGTATTCAATGATAAACTGCTATATTTGGATGACCTTTTGGTATGGTCTGGATTTGCCAAAGCTCATAGCGAAGCCGCATTGCAACATTTTTTGTTTGTTACTTATATGTTGCCGTGCAACAGTTTTTATTCATCAATCTTTGAATTTGGTGGCATTTATCAACTGCAACTTGTATTTACTTTTTATCTTTTCAGTCAATTTTTCAATGTCTGTTAGTGGGAAACCAACTCCATCATCTCTTTAAATCTTTTTTTTTTCTTGGTGTCCTTATGTTCAGTTATTGATCCTTGATGGCAACTGTTTTCTATAGCTCCACTCTTCAGCATATTAAACATCTTTGGTGGTCCAAGTATGTGCTCTTTTGAAAGATTTATGTGCTAGAAATGCGTTGTGGATTGTGGTCACTATTGTGAAATGAACCTCCTTGGAAAATATCTGTTCTCTTCTCTGCATTGAGCAAAGCATATTGTTTAAACTTGTCCATAGTACTTCAGCTGTCTTTCTGTTCTGTTCTATGTTTAATTATTCTTTAAGATGCTATGATCATCGATCATCTTGCCAATTCATGTTTTCTCTTGTCTTGCACGTTGTTATTCTTATTTTAGTGTCTCCTGTGATTGCTTAAAGACAAATAATGATTTAACTGTTTCTATTATGTGGATTCAGATATATGAAATTGGTGGTGGATCAGGAACATGTGCAAAGTGTATCATGGATTACATGATGTTGAATGCACCGGCAAAAGTGTACAATAATATGACTTATGTGTACGTCCAAATTTGTACTTTTTTATGCTTTTATTATTCCAGCAGTTGGCCATGTACTTGATTTACTGAATCTCAGAGGTAAATCTAAAGTGGCATCAGACCATTACGGAGTGAATTAGGGGAGAGATGTAGACATATTGCTCATCAAGGAATTCCTAATGCATGACAACACAGGATTTGGGCAAAGCTTTCAAGTAAAATAAGACTTTTCCTTGACTTGCCATAAGCCTCTCTTGCATAATATATTGAAACCGTGAACTTGTATGTAAATCGGATGTTTCTTGTGATGAGTATTGTATTTCAACCTGCTGATGATCACCATTTTAAAGTAACCTTCTGACTGAGATTTGATGCTTTAAAGGCTTGTTGAAGGTCTATAATATCAGTACCAGAAGGCGTATCAGCCAATCCGGGGAATGATATGTATTGGGTATCAACCAGTATGGTGAGCTGAAATTTAATGTCGATGGAGGGGCTAGAGGTAAGCCGGGCCTAGCAGGCACTGGAGTTCTTTGTAATATTAGGGGAGAGATTATGGTCATGTTTTCCTAACATATACGAGCGAAGAATTCTAAATTTCTAATGAAGCAGAGGCCTTGGCTATTCTAGAAGCTGTGTATTTTCTTGGATTCCATTTGGATGGTTTAATTGTGGAGAGCAACTCGATGAATGCAATTGTGTGGGTTACATCCACAGCTACAAGGCCATGGAAATCAATTTCCTTTTTAAGGAGATCAAAACTTGTCTTCTCAAGTTCAAGTGGTGTTTCACTACATCAGCATGTCTGCTAATGGTTTCCGTCATTATTGATATAATCAAGGGGTGGATAGGATTACTTCTTTGGTTTTTAATAATTTTTTTACCCATTATTGATATATATATATATATAGAGAGAGAGAGAGAGAGAGAGAGAGAGAGATTGTTGTCATACATCGCATTTAATTGGTTGCCATGCTCACGATGAATGGAAGAGTAGATGGTGAAGACTGGTTAAGAAGTAGGCGTGTCTTTTAATAAAAAAACAGTGAATCGGTGTGATATGTGATCATTTTTGTATGGAATTTTGGATGAGGAATGTTTTTGAGCTTTTGAATATAATCATGTTACCATTTCAAAAGAATAATAGAAAAAAATTTTCCTACAGTGACACAATCATTTAACAGTTCAATATATATACGGATACACTAGTTAATAATGCAAAATAACACTCATATCTAACATTTTCTAATCTTCTAGATTTTTTATACGTTTCGGACTTGGAGAAGGTTTTTCTCTAGCATTTGATACCCCAATACATATCATTCCCCTGACATGGATGTTGCATTGCCGAAGTTTGAACTTTGGTGCTCCATGACATTTATGTCACATTGCTGACTAGTAAGCCAACAGTTGCTTTGTTTGAAAAATTAAGGAAACTTTACTTTTGCATTCTGGATTATAGAAAGACTGTTTGAAAACCTGAATGAGTAAGCTTCATGTCAAGGCATATGAATTTTCTCTCAATCCATTTGAACTGCTCCAGTTTGTCAATTAAGTGTTCACTGTACATTTGTACACTTGTATTTCATTTGCACATAACATGGGGAAGGCCTAAGATGATAAAACAGAAGATAGAACTATATAGGGACAAAAATGAATAACAAAGCTTTAAAAGAAAGCTTTGGGTTTGCAAGTTGGACTCCGGAAAGTTCAGTCGAGAATCAGACCTGAGGTTGTTCAGCTTCATACCAGGGAATGGGCCTTATCTCAAACTATCACAACAACCTCTAAGTTGTCAAAATAAGTGTATTTGTGGATAAATTTCAACGATGTAACTGTGTATCTTGTTCAGTATTGTGGCATGTTATTGTTATGAGGTTATGAAGTACTTTTGTTTGTATGTTTATTTGTTTTTTAGTTACTTATTTATTTATATATTTATTATCTGAAAGAAGATTCCTTTGTAACTGCCTCCTTTAGATGTACTCTGTTTTTGAAGTGGTTCTCTTCTATTGTAGCTCGGTAGAGATTAGTCCATCACTGGCCAAAAAGCAACTAGAAACTTTAGGTGAAGTCAGCAGTCACTCATCGAGATTTAGAGTAGAATGTCGTGATGCTGCA
Source organism: Umbellularia californica (assembly GCA_028538565.1). Taxonomy (NCBI): domain Eukaryota; kingdom Viridiplantae; phylum Streptophyta; class Magnoliopsida; order Laurales; family Lauraceae; genus Umbellularia; species Umbellularia californica. The sequence continues at coordinate 15,367,647 of JAPQWN010000007.1, read as the reverse complement.
AACAGAAGTGGATGGGGTATGCTTAATTTCTCATTTGAATTTTTTTTTCAAACAATAACAATTTGTATTTTTTGTAATGGGTAACGATTTTTATTAGTTCAGTTTCTTGTTTCATTTCGCAATTAAAGATTTGAACATTTGTTATTTGTTGATTTCTTTCTTAATAAAATGCTCATAAATTTGTATCATTATTAGGAAAAGGTTTGCATCTTTGATAGACTGAGATTCTATTTTGATACATACTAATGATAAATCTTGATCCTTAATGATTTACTCATTCTACATCATCATATATTGGTATTTACTTTGTCATCTCAACTTTGTTGATGTTCTTTCTTTCATTAAGATTAATAAAACTTCTATAAAAAGACTGTAAGTTTTCAAAAAAAAAAAACCACCATCACTCAGCAACTGGTAAAACTAGCTTGTGACTGCTTTGGGAAAGGTGGATAGAATGGGGAAAAAATCAGTAAGTTCTCTCCATTTTGGGGAGAACTCTACATTGGTTACTAATTTATTTACAATTACATGAATGCCTCTCTCTGAGTGTTGAGGTTAAAGAGTAGGATCCTTTCAAGAATGACACTCTTCTTTAGTTTGGGAGGGTTTCATCCCACAAAGGGTGAAGGCTTTTTGTTGGCTGGCGGTGGCTAGGTGGATTCTTAGTGTGGTAATCTTAGTAGAAGTCCATGATCCATCTCCTTGGAGATTATTTTAGTCACTTGCCATCTTTGTAATGAAGAGATCAAGGCCGTCTGTAATCTATCCATTCATTGTCCATATGCTTGGAGTATGTTGTTCCTTTTCCTCTCTAGGTGCGGTGTTGGTGATTCCCGATACAGGATGGTGTGCTTTCATGGGATGGGGCTCATTTTCCTATCAGGGGAAGAATCTTGTGAAGAATCCTTCTTTATGCCATTTCATGGCCCTTCTTGAAAGAAAGAAATATGAGGAGTTTTTAGGGAAATCAGCTTCCAAGGAGGAAGTCATATGACACTGTACTTTTGACTTTTGAGTGGTGGGGAGTGAGCCCCACCAAGTCACAACTTCTAAGTTAAAAGGATGTAAGCTTTTGGATTTTATTGTTAATTAGGACGCTATAGCCCTTTGCTCCTCTTTTGAAGGAGAGGATAGTTCGTGTGGATTTCTCATTTTGAGGGAGTCCTTAAATTCAACATTGATGGGGTTGCTTATTTCAGCCTGGGGCCTATAAGGGAGCAGTGTTTTGTCAAATCGTCTAGAGAAGGATTTATATTTTCCCCTTATATTGGCTAGTTAGTGTATATGATTCCAATGAGGTGGATGTTTTGGTTATGAGAGAGGCTTTGTTCACATTTAACGATCCATCCCCCCCAACCCCCCCACCCCCGCGCTCTTTTTCTTTTTTTCCGTGTAGAGAGAGATTATTTGAATGTATAAGTGGGCTAAAGGTGAAGTAGTGTCCCTGTGGAGGCATAATGCCCCTATGGAGGCTTGAGTTCACTGTTGATGAAATCAAGGATTTAAGTGAGTGGGTTGAAGTGAAGTTTCATCATTCATTAAAAAGGGTTAAATGCGTTGTTGATTCTTTAGCCAAAGGAGCAGTTATTGGAGTTTCCATGTTTGCCAATCCACTATTGTAACCTTGTTTAGTCTTGTGGAGTTCCCTCTTCTCTTGTTTACAGTTTGGTGGTATAGTTCTCTTCTATGATGCCCAGATATGGATATGTATATTGATGCAAAGCCAATGGGCCGACACACAAGACCCGTGGCCCACACATGGGACCTAAAGAAGTCTAGAATTTTTTTTTTTATTTTTTTTAATTTCTTTAATATGTTGGAATTAGGATTAGCTTTCTAATCCCAGTGGTTTATATATTAGCTTCCTAACTTGATCAGGAGTCTTGGATTTTGCCTGGTCAGCACACACAGAGCAATGCCATTGCTGATTTTGCCTGCAGGGCAGGAGAGGTCCATTCCAGGTCGGATCCAACCTGCCTTGAAAAAAGCCTGACAGTTTTAACAGCAAATCCAATTGGGTCCGTACAGTTTTAACAGCAAATCCAATTGGGTCCGTACAGTTTTAACAACACTTTTACTCTAAAACTCTTCAACATTCACCTTGAACTTGAAGGCATCTGTATCAATTATGCACGACTTGCCAAAAATATCCAACATGTTCTACAACAAGGTCTTTGTAATGTCTCCAACAAGTTGCTTGTCACTTGCTCCTAAGAATTACAAATGGATTGCAAGTGTGTCCTTTGGTAATTTTCTGACAAACCAGATGGTATATTTTCTGTTTTGTCCTCCTATGATAAACTGAATTTTTGGCAATCTGGATAGTTGCCTGTATGTCACGATATATTGGAACAAGAGTCTTCATAAGGAACCTGCATTCTTTACAATTCCTTTCAAGTTTCAACCACTATAATTCAAAAGTTATGCTGGCCATAGCATGATACTCTGCCTCCACATTAGAACTTTCCAGTTTGTTGGCATATTTAATTGGTCTATACCTGGTGGTAGGCTTCCACAACTGCGTAAAGAGGGTTTATGATAGTGCTTCTTGTATCGAAGACCGTAACCAATGCAAATATTGTGTGACTAGTTGCTCTTCTTCTTCTATCAAATCATTTATAGCAAATTAGCTATTAAATGATGAAACTCTTTCATATATTCATCTATGGGTCTATCCCCTTATATGGGTTGCAAACTCAAATAAAGGGATTGAACAAAATTCAATGGAAGCAAGTAACCCCTTATTTGTTTCTTCATCTTTTCGTATGATGTGATCAGATCCTTTCGCATTCAATGTCTCATTTGCTTATTTTGAATCCACCAAGTGGTTGTCCTACAACTCAACTTCATGCCACCAACACAACTTTCTTATGATAAAATATCTCTTTGTAATCAAAGACCCATCAACTTCATGCCACCAACGTAACTTTCTTATGAGAAATATTTCTTTGTAATCAAAGACTAGTTCAACTTTATCCAACATTTCTAAAAAGTCTTCACCTTTCATCCCACTATTAAAATGAGGGATCTCTTTTTTCTTATGAAAACCATTGTCTTTATCTTACTTTTTTTTTTATCGTTATCTTTTATATCTCCTTTCAACATTCTGACGAAATCTGATAAAAGATTTGCTTCTAAATGTATTATAAAAGCTAATATAAGATCTCCTCATCAAACTGCTGATTCCGGGGTTAAACTCATCCAAAATACCGAGTTGGAATCTAAATTTGTCTTAACAGTGACTGGATTTCTAGGTTTCTTGGGACTGGTTGATTTTCTCCCTCATTTTCAATATCAGGCCTGCAATCACATGCTCTTCAGGGAGGCATTATGACAATGGAGAATGAATGTAACTCAGACGATCAAGCACTTTGGCTTTGAAACCAAATCTGATGCAACCAAATTGGAACTCAGTTGATTGGAAAATTAAAACCAAGCCTAATCCTAAAAAAAAAAAAAAACAAACTGAATCTAAGGAGAAAAGGGAGGATTACTCAACAGAATAGTTGAATAATCTGCTATAGACCTTCTATCCGAAGAAAAAGTAAAGGAGGGAAAAATGTTTTTATTTAAAAAACAACAAAGCTAACCATTCAAAAAAAAAAAAAAAACAGAGAGAGAGAGGAAAAAGTATTGAACTGCTTGCTGGATGTCCCATGAGAAGCTTAAATAGATGCTTAAAACTATTTTTAAACCCTAAAACAAATCTCCATCATCAATCAAAAAATTAAAACATTCCAAACCCTAACTTAATTAAAATATGAATTACAATAATAACTAAAATTGATTGTTTGCTGGTCCAGAACGGTAGTCTAGATTGTGTGCCTATTGGGCCTACGTGGGCAAACAGTTGGGTTGATGGTGCCTAGGAATGTCAATTGGGCACTCCTATGAGGATACTGGGTCTGGCTTGACTCTCAAAAAGGCTGCAAAATGAGGAAGAATGATTATTAATGGTAGCACATCTCAAACCCAAAACCTTGAAGTTGCAATAGTTAGCACTTTCCGTGTGACCAGGTTTTAGTCCTATTATTTTTTGTTGTTGTTGTCAGTATTGTAATTTTTGTTGATTTTATTCTTGTTATCAATATAGACGAGTAGTAAGTGACTTTGTATGTTAGATCGTCGAGTGACAGAGTACATTCTATTAAGGGATGAAGGTAATTACGGCTCATAAAGCTGTTATTAGATGGTTTTAAGCTTCAAATAGTTCTGATGCTTCAATGATGATGGCAATACATGTTACTCGTATTTTTTTTGTTTTTGCTTTTGTTTATCTTCACTCATGATCCTCGAGGGACCTATATGACTCCCCTTGTAGGCTGAACAAGTTCACTCAGAATTTGTGTTTGCTGTTAATCTTTTCCTCTAGTTCTATTATGACATGATCCCGTGGCATGGTGGAAGGTGCTCTCTATTGTAACCTTGAGGATGTGGGTTCAAGTCATGTTACCTAAGAAAAAAGCTTAATTCTACTTGAGAAATTGACAAATATAGTTAGTTCATCCTATTGATTTGTTGTTACTATTAGTTGCCAAGAAAAATCCATATTATGATATGTTAATGAATGAAGTGAACATCCTAAAGTTTTTGATGTGCTGTACATGCTTCTAGTTCCATGTATATTTTGTTCTTCATGTGTGCAAATGAAGTTACATTGACCTTTTATCATTGAGTAAGAAATCAACACTAACTTTTGCATATGTCTAGGAGATGTGGACCGACAACAATGTTGGGTTATAATGCTAGAGGTATGGTCAATCTTAATGATTTCAAGTATTTACAATTTCAACTGTGTTATACCACTGGTCTCACCTTTTGTTTTTCTTTTTTTTTTTTTTCTGCGACATTTTACATATGTGTAAAATTTACATGTGTATGTTTGCTTGCAATGTTTTACATAAGTAACCATTGCATGTGTAAAATGCGGTGTAAAAATTTTCGCAGCTTCCAACATGTGGAAGTCATTTACATATGTAAATGACTGGAATTATTACAAACCCAAAGAAAGGTGCTGATTGCTTGTTCCACCGTAGAGGTCCTGTGTTCAAAACACATTAGCCTCATTTTTTCTAATGCATCTTAACAAATTTTATATGATCCCATCGTTCCTTTTTTTTTTTTTACTTTCGTGGGGCCTAATTTGTAATTTTCACAGAACTAAAAAACCCCGATGTCTGAAGTTTCATAGCTTACATCTTCATAGACTTTGAGAAATACGTGCAACATTCAAAAATTTATATAATCCTATTTTTATCACTTTCTGCACTCATGTGGGTTCCTAATTCATGACCAAACCATTCGATATTCTCATGAAAAATGATTAAACCTTAAGAAATCAAGTCGTAGATCTTAGATCCATATAGATTTTGAGAAACATGTGAAAAACACAAACCAACTAAATCCCACTTTTTGTATTTTTTTGTACTTTTGTGGGTCTCCAATTGATTATCTGAGTCGTTCAATGTTCTCATAGAACTGATAAATCCCAGTCATGAAGTTTCATTTCTTGAATACTTATGCTCTTTGAGAATTATGCAAAAAATGCAAAAACAACTTAAATCCCACCTTTTTTTTTTCCACTTGTTGCGGGCCTCTAATTCATGATCCTTACTGTTCATTGTGTTTGGACCCACTATTTTCTTTGTGGAAAAGTTTTGGGTCCTGGAGGCTGGAGCCCACTAAATTTGATATAGATCATTCTTATTCATCCTGCCCCCATACATTAATTTCTTAATTTTTGTCTATTTACACATCTAATTAAAACAAACATTATAAAATGAATTGCATGTGAAAATGATATGAAAATAGTGCTTGCAAACAAATGTTGTAATTTGTTCAAGTTATGTAAATTTTGTTTTTCTTTTTTTTTTTTTTCCGCAACATTTTACATATGTGTAAAATTTACATGTGTATGTTTGCTTGCAATGTTTTACATAAGTAACCATTGCATGTGTAAAATGCGGTGTAAAAATTTTCGCAGCTTCCAACATGTGGAAGTCATTTACATATGTAAATGACTGGAATTATTACAAACCCAAAGAAAGGTGCTGATTGCTTGTTCCGCCGTAGAGGTCCTGTGTTCAAAACACATTAGCCTCATTTTTTCTAATGCATCTTAACAAATTTTATATGGTCCCCTCGTTCCTTTTTTTTTTTTTTACTTTCGTGGGGCCTAATTTGTAATTTTCACAGAACTAAAAAACCCCGATGTCTGAAGTTTCATAGCTTACATCTTCATAGACTTTGAGAAATACGTGCAACATTCAAAAATTTATATAATCCTATTTTTATCACTTTCTGCACTCATGTGGGTTCCTAATTCATGACCTAACCATTCGATATTCTCATGAAAAATGATTAAACCTTAAGAAATCAAGTCGTAGATCTTAGATCCATATAGATTTTGAGAAACATGTGAAAAACACAAACCAACTAAATCCCACTTTTTGTATTTTTTTGTACTTTTGTGGGTCTCCAATTGATTATCTGAGTCGTTCAATGTTCTCATAGAACTGATAAATCCCAGTCATGAAGTTTCATTTCTTGAATAGTTATGCTCTTTGAGAATTATGCAAAAAATGCAAAAACAACTTAAATCCCACCTTTTTTTTTTCCACTTGTTGCGGGCCTCTAATTCATGATCCTTACTGTTCATTGTGTTTGGACCCACTATTTTCTTTGTGGAAAAGTTTTGGGTCCTGGAGGCTGGAGCCCACTAAATTTGATATAGATCATTCTTATTCATCCTGCCCCCATACATTAATTTCTTAATTTTTGTCTATTTACACATCTAATTAAAACAAACATTATAAAATGAATTGCATGTGAAAATGATATGAAAATAGTGCTTGCAAACAAATGTTGTAATTTGTTCAAGTTATGTAAATTTTGTTTTTCTTTTTTTTTTTTCCACAACATTTTACATATGTGTAAAATTTACATGTGTATGTTTGCTTGCAGTGTTTTACATAAGTAACCATTGCATGTGTAAAATGCGGTGTAAAAATTTTCACAGCTTCCAACATGTGGAAGTCATTTACATATGTAAATGACTGGAATTATTACAAACCCAAAGAAAGGTGCTGATTGCTTGTTCCGCCGTAGAGGTCCTGTGTTCAAAACACATTAGCCTCATTTTTTCTAATGCATCTTAACAAATTTTATATGGTCCCCTCGTTCCTTTTTTTTTTTTTTTTACTTTCGTGGGGCCTAATTTGTAATTTTCACAGAACTAAAAAACCCCGATGTCTGAAGTTTCATAGCTTACATCTTCATAGACTTTGAGAAATACGTGCAACATTCAAAAATTTATATAATCCTATTTTTATCACTTTCTGCACTCATGTGGGTTCCTAATTCATGACCAAACCATTCGATATTCTCATGAAAAATGATTAAACCTTAAGAAATCAAGTCGTAGATCTTAGATCCATATAGATTTTGAGAAACATGTGAAAAACACAAACCAACTAAATCCCACTTTTTGTATTTTTTTGTACTTTTGTGGGTCTCCAATTGATTATCTGAGTCGTTCAATGTTCTCATAGAACTGATAAATCCCAGTCATGAAGTTTCCTTTCTTGAATACTTATGCTCTTTGAGAATTATGCAAAAAATGCAAAAACAACTTAAATCCCACCTTTTTTTTTTCCACTTGTTGCGGGCCTCTAATTCATGATCCTTACTGTTCATTGTGTTTGGACCCACTATTTTCTTTGTGGAAAAGTTTTGGGTCCTGGAGGCTGGAGCCCACTAAATTTCATATAGATCATTCTTATTCATCCTGCCCCCATACATTAATTTCTTAATTTTTGTCTATTTACACATCTAATTAAAACAAACATTATAAAATGAATTGCATGTGAAAATGATATGAAAATAGTGCTTGCAAACAAATGTTGTAATTTGTTCAAGTTATGTAAATTTTGTTTTTCTTTTTTTTTTTTTCCGCAACATTTTACATATGTGTAAAATTTACATGTGTATGTTTGCTTGCAATGTTTTACATAAGTAACCATTGCATGTGTAAAATGCGGTGTAAAAATTTTCGCAGCTTCCAACATGTGGAAGTCATTTACATATGTAAATGACTGGAATTATTACAAACCCAAAGAAAGGTGCTGATTGCTTGTTCCGCCGTAGAGGTCCTGTGTTCAAAACACATTAGCCTCATTTTTTCTAATGCATCTTAACAAATTTTATATGGTCCCCTCGTTCCTTTTTTTTTTTTTTTACTTTCGTGGGGCCTAATTTGTAATTTTCACAGAACTAAAAAACCCCGATGTCTGAAGTTTCATAGCTTACATCTTCATAGACTTTGAGAAATACGTGCAACATTCAAAAATTTATATAATCCTATTTTTATCACTTTCTGCACTCATGTGGGTTCCTAATTCATGACCTAACCATTCGATATTCTCATGAAAAATGATTAAACCTTAAGAAATCAAGTCGTAGATCTTAGATCCATATAGATTTTGAGAAACATGTGAAAAACACAAACCAACTAAATCCCACTTTTTGTATTTTTTTGTACTTTTGTGGGTCTCCAATTGATTATCTGAGTCGTTCAATGTTCTCATAGAACTGATAAATCCCAGTCATGAAGTTTCATTTCTTGAATAGTTATGCTCTTTGAGAATTATGCAAAAAATGCAAAAACAACTTAAATCCCACCTTTTTTTTTTCCACTTGTTGCGGGCCTCTAATTCATGATCCTTACTGTTCATTGTGTTTGGACCCACTATTTTCTTTGTGGAAAAGTTTTGGGTCCTGGAGGCTGGAGCCCACTAAATTTGATATAGATCATTCTTATTCATCCTGCCCCCATACATTAATTTCTTAATTTTTGTCTATTTACACATCTAATTAAAACAAACATTATAAAATGAATTGCATGTGAAAATGATATGAAAATAGTGCTTGCAAACAAATGTTGTAATTTGTTCAAGTTATGTAAATTTTGTTTTTCTTTTTTTTTTTTTCCGCAACATTTTACATATGTGTAAAATTTACATGTGTATGTTTGCTTGCAGTGTTTTACATAAGTAACCATTGCATGTGTAAAATGCGGTGTAAAAATTTTCACAGCTTCCAACATGTGGAAGTCATTTTCATATGTAAATGACTGGAATTATTACAAACCCAAAGAAAGGTGCTGATTGCTTGTTCCGCCGTAGAGGTCCTGTGTTCAAAACACATTAGCCTCATTTTTTCTAATGCATCTTAACAAATTTTATATGGTCCCCTCGTTCCTTTTTTTTTTTTTTTTACTTTCGTGGGGCCTAATTTGTAATTTTCACAGAACTAAAAAACCCCGATGTCTGAAGTTTCATAGCTTACATCTTCATAGACTTTGAGAAATACGTGCAACATTCAAAAATTTATATAATCCTATTTTTATCACTTTCTGCACTCATGTGGGTTCCTAATTCATGACCAAACCATTCGATATTCTCATGAAAAATGATTAAACCTTAAGAAATCAAGTCGTAGATCTTAGATCCATATAGATTTTGAGAAACATGTGAAAAACACAAACCAACTAAATCCCACTTTTTGTATTTTTTTGTACTTTTGTGGGTCTCCAATTGATTATCTGAGTCGTTCAATGTTCTCATAGAACTGATAAATCCCAGTCATGAAGTTTCCTTTCTTGAATACTTATGCTCTTTGAGAATTATGCAAAAAATGCAAAAACAACTTAAATCCCACCTTTTTTTTTTCCACTTGTTGCGGGCCTCTAATTCATGATCCTTACTGTTCATTGTGTTTGGACCCACTATTTTCTTTGTGGAAAAGTTTTGGGTCCTGGAGGCTGGAGCCCACTAAATTTCATATAGATCATTCTTATTCATCCTGCCCCCATACATTAATTTCTTAATTTTTGTCTATTTACACATCTAATTAAAACAAACATTATAAAATGAATTGCATGTGAAAATGATATGAAAATAGTGCTTGCAAACAAATGTTGTAATTTGTTCAAGTTATGTAAATTTTGTTTTTCTTTTTTTTTTTTTCCGCAACATTTTACATATGTGTAAAATTTACATGTGTATGTTTGCTTGCAATGTTTTACATAAGTAACCATTGCATGTGTAAAATGCGGTGTAAAAATTTTCGCAGCTTCCAACATGTGGAAGTCATTTACATATGTAAATGACTGGAATTATTACAAACCCAAAGAAAGGTGCTGATTGCTTGTTCCGCCGTAGAGGTCCTGTGTTCAAAACACATTAGCCTCATTTTTTCTAATGCATCTTAACAAATTTTATATGGTCCCCTCGTTCCTTTTTTTTTTTTTTTACTTTCGTGGGGCCTAATTTGTAATTTTCACAGAACTAAAAAACCCCGATGTCTGAAGTTTCATAGCTTACATCTTCATAGACTTTGAGAAATACGTGCAACATTCAAAAATTTATATAATCCTATTTTTATCACTTTCTGCACTCATGTGGGTTCCTAATTCATGACCTAACCATTCGATATTCTCATGAAAAATGATTAAACCTTAAGAAATCAAGTCGTAGATCTTAGATCCATATAGATTTTGAGAAACATGTGAAAAACACAAACCAACTAAATCCCACTTTTTGTATTTTTTTGTACTTTTGTGGGTCTCCAATTGATTATCTGAGTCGTTCAATGTTCTCATAGAACTGATAAATCCCAGTCATGAAGTTTCATTTCTTGAATAGTTATGCTCTTTGAGAATTATGCAAAAAATGCAAAAACAACTTAAATCCCACCTTTTTTTTTTCCACTTGTTGCGGGCCTCTAATTCATGATCCTTACTGTTCATTGTGTTTGGACCCACTATTTTCTTTGTGGAAAAGTTTTGGGTCCTGGAGGCTGGAGCCCACTAAATTTGATATAGATCATTCTTATTCATCCTGCCCCCATACATTAATTTCTTAATTTTTGTCTATTTACACATCTAATTAAAACAAACATTATAAAATGAATTGCATGTGAAAATGATATGAAAATAGTGCTTGCAAACAAATGTTGTAATTTGTTCAAGTTATGTAAATTTTGTTTTTCTTTTTTTTTTTCCGCAACATTTTACATATTTGTAAAATTTACATGTGTATGTTTGCTTGCAGTGTTTTACATAAGTAACCATTGCATGTGTAAAATGCGGTGTAAAAATTTTCGCAGCTTCCAACATGTGGAAGTCATTTACATATGTAAATGACTGGAATTATTACAAACCCAAAGAAAGGTGCTGATTGCTTGTTCCGCCGTAGAGGTCCTGTGTTCAAAACACATTAGCCTCATTTTTTCTAATGCATCTTAACAAATTTTATATGGTCCCCTCGTTCCTTTTTTTTTTTTTTTACTTTCGTGGGGCCTAATTTGTAATTTTCACAGAACTAAAAAACCCCGATGTCTGAAGTTTCATAGCTTACATCTTCATAGACTTTGAGAAATACGTGCAACATTCAAAAATTTATATAATCCTATTTTTATCACTTTCTGCACTCATGTGGGTTCCTAATTCATGACCAAACCATTCGATATTCTCATGAAAAATGATTAAACCTTAAGAAATCAAGTCCTAGATCTTAGATCCATATAGATTTTGAGAAACATGTGAAAAACACAAACCAACTAAATCCCACTTTTTGTATTTTTTTGTACTTTTGTGGGTCTCCAATTGATTATCTGAGTCGTTCAATGTTCTCATAGAACTGATAAATCCCAGTCATGAAGTTTCATTTCTTGAATACTTATGCTCTTTGAGAATTATGCAAAAAATGCAAAAACAACTTAAATCCCACCTTTTTTTTTTCCACTTGTTGCGGGCCTCTAATTCATGATCCTTACTGTTCATTGTGTTTGGACCCACTATTTTCTTTGTGGAAAAGTTTTGGGTCCTGGAGGCTGGAGCCCACTTAATTTGATATAGATCATTCTTATTCATCCTGCCCCCATACATTAATTTCTTAATTTTTGTCTATTTACACATCTAATTAAAACAAACATTATAAAATGAATTGCATGTGAAAATGATATGAAAATAGTGCTTGCAAACAAATGTTGTAATTTGTTCAAGTTATGTAAATTTTGTTTTTCTTTTTTTTTTTTTTTCCGCAACATTTTACATATGTGTAAAATTTACATGTGTATGTTTGCTTGCAGTGTTTTACATAAGTAACCATTGCATGTGTAAAATGCAGTGTAAAAATTTTCGCAGCTTCCAACATGTGGAAGTCATTTACATATGTAAATGACTGGAATTATTACAAACCCAAAGAAAGGTGCTGATTGCTTGTTCCGCCGTAGAGGTCCTGTGTTCAAAACACATTAGCCTCATTTTTTCTAATGCATCTTAACAAATTTTATATGGTCCCCTCGTTCCTTTTTTTTTTTTTTTTTTACTTTCGTGGGGCTTAATTTGTAATTTTCACAGAACTAAAAAACCCCGATGTCTGAAGTTTCATAGCTTACATCTTCATAGACTTTGAGAAATACGTGCAACATTCAAAAATTTATATAATCCTATTTTTATCACTTTCTGCACTCATGTGGGTTCCTAATTGATGACCAAACCATTCGATATTCTCATGAAAAATGATTAAACCTTAAGAAATCAAGTCGTAGATCTTAGATCCATATAGATTTTGAGAAACATGTGAAAAACACAAACCAACTAAATCCCACTTTTTGTATTTTTTTGTACTTTTGTGGGTCTCCAATTGATTATCTGAGTCGTTCAATGTTCTCATAGAACTGATAAATCCCAGTCATGAAGTTTCCTTTCTTGAATACTTGTGCTCTTTGAGAATTATGCAAAAAATGCAAAAACAACTTAAATCCCACCTTTTTTTTTTCCACTTGTTGCGGGCCTCTAATTCATGATCCTTACTGTTCATTGTGTTTGGACCCACGATTTTCTTTGTGGAAAAGTTTTGGGTCCTGGAGGCTGGAGCCCACTAAATTTGATATAGATCATTCTTATTCATCCTGCCCCCATACATTAATTTCTTAATTTTTGTCTATTTACACATCTAAAGAAAGGTGCTGATTGCTTGTTCCGCCGTAGAGGTCCTGTGTTCAAAACACATTAGCCTCATTTTTTCTAATGCATCTTAACAAATTTTATATGGTCCCCTCGTTCCTTTTTTTTTTTTTTTACTTTCGTGGGGCCTAATTTGTAATTTTCACAGAACTAAAAAACCCCGATGTCTGAAGTTTCATAGCTTACATCTTCATAGACTTTGAGAAATACGTGCAACATTCAAAAATTTATATAATCCTATTTTTATCACTTTCTGCACTCATGTGGGTTCCTAATTCATGACCTAACCATTCGATATTCTCATGAAAAATGATTAAACCTTAAGAAATCAAGTCGTAGATCTTAGATCCATATAGATTTTGAGAAACATGTGAAAAACACAAACCAACTAAATCCCACTTTTTGTATTTTTTTGTACTTTTGTGGGTCTCCAATTGATTATCTGAGTCGTTCAATGTTCTCATAGAACTGATAAATCCCAGTCATGAAGTTTCATTTCTTGAATAGTTATGCTCTTTGAGAATTATGCAAAAAATGCAAAAACAACTTAAATCCCACCTTTTTTTTTTCCACTTGTTGCGGGCCTCTAATTCATTATCCTTACTGTTCATTGTGTTTGGACCCACTATTTTCTTTGTGGAAAAGTTTTGGGTCCTGGAGGCTGGAGCCCACTAAATTTGATATAGATCATTCTTATTCATCCTGCCCCCATACATTAATTTCTTAATTTTTGTCTATTTACACATCTAATTAAAACAAACATTATAAAATGAATTGCATGTGAAAATGATATGAAAATAGTGCTTGCAAACAAATGTTGTAATTTGTTCAAGTTATGTAAATTTTGTTTTTCTTTTTTTTTTTCCGCAACATTTTACATATTTGTAAAATTTACATGTGTATGTTTGCTTGCAGTGTTTTACATAAGTAACCATTGCATGTGTAAAATGCGGTGTAAAAATTTTCGCAGCTTCCAACATGTGGAAGTCATTTACATATGTAAATGACTGGAATTATTACAAACCCAAAGAAAGGTGCTGATTGCTTGTTCCGCCGTAGAGGTCCTGTGTTCAAAACACATTAGCCTCATTTTTTCTAATGCATCTTAACAAATTTTATATGGTCCCCTCGTTCCTTTTTTTTTTTTTTTACTTTCGTGGGGCCTAATTTGTAATTTTCACAGAACTAAAAAACCCCGATGTCTGAAGTTTCATAGCTTACATCTTCATAGACTTTGAGAAATACGTGCAACATTCAAAAATTTATATAATCCTATTTTTATCACTTTCTGCACTCATGTGGGTTCCTAATTCATGACCAAACCATTCGATATTCTCATGAAAAATGATTAAACCTTAAGAAATCAAGTCCTAGATCTTAGATCCATATAGATTTTGAGAAACATGTGAAAAACACAAACCAACTAAATCCCACTTTTTGTATTTTTTTGTACTTTTGTGGGTCTCCAATTGATTATCTGAGTCGTTCAATGTTCTCATAGAACTGATAAATCCCAGTCATGAAGTTTCATTTCTTGAATACTTATGCTCTTTGAGAATTATGCAAAAAATGCAAAAACAACTTAAATCCCACCTTTTTTTTTTCCACTTGTTGCGGGCCTCTAATTCATGATCCTTACTGTTCATTGTGTTTGGACCCACTATTTTCTTTGTGGAAAAGTTTTGGGTCCTGGAGGCTGGAGCCCACTTAATTTGATATAGATCATTCTTATTCATCCTGCCCCCATACATTAATTTCTTAATTTTTGTCTATTTACACATCTAATTAAAACAAACATTATAAAATGAATTGCATGTGAAAATGATATGAAAATAGTGCTTGCAAACAAATGTTGTAATTTGTTCAAGTTATGTAAATTTTGTTTTTCTTTTTTTTTTTTTTTCCGCAACATTTTACATATGTGTAAAATTTACATGTGTATGTTTGCTTGCAGTGTTTTACATAAGTAACCATTGCATGTGTAAAATGCAGTGTAAAAATTTTCGCAGCTTCCAACATGTGGAAGTCATTTACATATGTAAATGACTGGAATTATTACAAACCCAAAGAAAGGTGCTGATTGCTTGTTCCGCCGTAGAGGTCCTGTGTTCAAAACACATTAGCCTCATTTTTTCTAATGCATCTTAACAAATTTTATATGGTCCCCTCGTTCCTTTTTTTTTTTTTTTTTTACTTTCGTGGGGCTTAATTTGTAATTTTCACAGAACTAAAAAACCCCGATGTCTGAAGTTTCATAGCTTACATCTTCATAGACTTTGAGAAATACGTGCAACATTCAAAAATTTATATAATCCTATTTTTATCACTTTCTGCACTCATGTGGGTTCCTAATTCATGACCAAACCATTCGATATTCTCATGAAAAATGATTAAACCTTAAGAAATCAAGTCGTAGATCTTAGATCCATATAGATTTTGAGAAACATGTGAAAAACACAAACCAACTAAATCCCACTTTTTGTATTTTTTTGTACTTTTGTGGGTCTCCAATTGATTATCTGAGTCGTTCAATGTTCTCATAGAACTGATAAATCCCAGTCATGAAGTTTCCTTTCTTGAATACTTGTGCTCTTTGAGAATTATGCAAAAAATGCAAAAACAACTTAAATCCCACCTTTTTTTTTTCCACTTGTTGCGGGCCTCTAATTCATGATCCTTACTGTTCATTGTGTTTGGACCCACGATTTTCTTTGTGGAAAAGTTTTGGGTCCTGGAGGCTGGAGCCCACTAAATTTGATATAGATCATTCTTATTCATCCTGCCCCCATACATTAATTTCTTAATTTTTGTCTATTTACACATCTAATTAAAACAAACATTATAAAATGAATTGCATGTGAAAATGATATGAAAATAGTGCTTGCAAACAAATGTTGTAATTTGTTCAAGTTATGTAAATTTTGTTTTTCTTTTTTTTTTTTTCCGCAACATTTTACATATGTGTAAAATTTACATGTGTATGTTTGCTTGCAGTGTTTTACATAAGTAACCATTGCATGTGTAAAATGCGGTGTAAAAATTTTCGCAGCTTCCAACATGTGGAAGTCATTTACATATGTAAATGACTGGAATTATTACAAACCCAAAGAAAGGTGCTGATTGCTTGTTCCGCCGTAGAGGTCCTGTGTTCAAAACACATTAGCCTCATTTTTTCTAATGCATCTTAACAAATTTTATATGGTCCCCTCGTTCCTTTTTTTTTTTTTTTTACTTTCGTGGGGCCTAATTTGTAATTTTCACAGAACTAAAAACCCCCGATGTCTGAAGTTTCATAGCTTACATCTTCATAGACTTTGAGAAATACGTGCAACATTCAAAAATTTATATAATCCTATTTTTATCACTTTCTGCACTCATGTGGGTTCCTAATTCATGACCAAACCATTCGATATTCTCATGAAAAATGATTAAACCTTAAGAAATCAAGTCGTAGATCTTAGATCCATATAGATTTTGAGAAACATGTGAAAAACACAAACCAACTAAATCCCACTTTTTGTATTTTTTTGTACTTTTGTTGGTCTCCAATTGATTATCTGAGTCGTTCAATGTTCTCATAGAACTGATAAATCCCAGTCATGAAGTTTCATTTCTTGAATACTTATGCTCTTTGAGAATTATGCAAAAAATGCAAAAACAACTTAAATCCCACCTTTTTTTTTTCCACTTGTTGCGGGCCTCTAATTCATGATCCTTACTGTTCATTGTGTTTGGACCCACTATTTTCTTTGTGGAAAAGTTTTGGGTCCTGGAGGCTGGAGCCCACTAAATTTGATATAGATCATTCTTATTCATCCTGCCCCCATACATTAATTTCTTAATTTTTGTCTATTTACACATCTAATTAAAACAAACATTATAAAATGAATTGCATGTGAAAATGATATGAAAATAGTGCTTGCAAACAAATGTTGTAATTTGTTCAAGTTATGTAAATTTTACATATGCATATCTTATATATATGGGGAGGTGCTCTTATGAGATACACTCTCACCAAGTTTATGAGAGATGGGTGGGGGCCATCACTTCCATATCCACTCTCACTAACTTAAATGCAAGGACCCCCAACTTAAATGTGAGGGCCCCCACCCATCTCTCACCAACTTGGTGAGAGTGTCTCTCACTAGAGCACCTCCCATATATATATAGATTTCATGTGTAAAAGAAAGATGACCCAAAAGGAAGCATATATATGATGTTTCTTCCGAGTTATGATGGACATCTATGCACCAGGGGGAGTTTTGAGAAACAATTAGGACTAATTTGTAGTATTCTAGTAATTATGGTTTAATTTGTTATGATGAGGATAAGTTTGTCTTAGATTAGTATTAGATTAAATTTTTATTTATTAGGTTAGAGTTATGATGTGATTGGGTTTCTTAATTTTAGATTAATATCTTGATTGTACTCTATAAATAGCCATTGGCTATTCTCAATGAAATAACACATTCAGTTTATCAAGATGTAGTCCCTAAAATTTCTACAATATCGTAAGGATACTTCCCATGGAAATCCCAACAAATCTATACCTTCTGATTCAGTTGTGGATATGCTTTAGGGCATGTTTGTGTAACTGCTTTTGCATGGAACAGTTTGGAAAAGCAGGATGTTTTTTCTGCTGAAGAAGTTTTTCCATAATTTGGTGCAAACACTTTTTATGAGAAAGCATCAAAAGCAGTGCAATTTTCTGTGTATTTGTAGAAAAAACATTTCTGATGGTGGGGATAGGAAAAATAAATTTCCGCAGAAATGGAAGTCTGCGCTACACAAATGTGCCCTTAGGGATTGCTATATTCAGGTATGCATCTCTCATGCTGTAGATTGTCTTATCAAAGGTTGTTTGTATTGATTATGATGAAATTAGTGTAAGACAACTTATGTTCATGAATAGACCAATATTGATTGCTTTTCAGAAAAATCTATCAACTTATCTCGATTCGAGAAGTAAATCGGTGTTCTTTATTTGATAGGTGTTAGACAATCTTCCCCATGATCTTATCTATTCCGAAAACCAAGTTTCTCCTTGGATGGAAGTTTGGCTTGAAAAGCAAAGAGACAGGTGTGTGGCTTTGCGTAACCATTGACACTCTTCATACAATTTTCTTGCATCATTATGATTGGTTTGTTTAATTTATTGATATTCCAATTTACTCTGTAAGCTGTCACATCATGACTAGTGATATGTTTTTTTCAGTTTATAAGATATTATCACTTATTCAGTTCTGCATTTCAACATTTTTATTAAGACTTCAATCACTAACAGGTTTAAAATACATACATGCCAGGATGGCTAACATTGTGTTTTTATGTTCCTCTTGGAAAGTAAGTGGACTAAATTATCATATCTTGTCTATTGACTTTTAAGTGCATTTTATGATTTTTTGCACATTTGCATGCAGCTAGGATTTCAGCATGATGAATTTGAGTGTTCTTCCTATGATTTTCTTCGTTACTGTTTTCCACATTACTATTGTCTTCAGTTCTTCACAAATCTAGACTAACTGTTATATTTAGATGGCTGTTTAAGTTTTCAAAGAAGGTGGAAGAGTGTTTTTGCACTTTGGTAGCATGTAATAGTAAATTTGAGCCGAAACGGTCAAACATATTTTTAACTGATTAAATCTTTTGTTCTTTTAGAAAGTGCAACAAAAACAGGGAAAGGGTCTTACCATGCACCATCTAGTGACAAATGGAATGGTCACTTTTAGGTACAAATTCTGTCAGAAAATCGACAGAAAATAGCATCTATCTTGCTCATGCAATCATTAAAGCCAATGAAAAGGGTAAGAAAGTATCTATTGTTATTTTTCCTATGATCAGCCTTCTTTAAAAAATTGGGAATACAACTGGCATAGGTTCCATTTAGGGTTTGACCACAGCCACTATTGAATTGAATTGACTACTAAGATACTAACATCATATAAAATGGATAAGATAGGCAATTAGGCTTTGTCTTTTGCAATCTTCTTCTACTACCAACAAAATTCAGAAGCAACCACATCTGGGAATATTGGCCTTTGTTCAAGAACTAACATGAAAGCATTTATTTCCTACTTCCTTCTTTTTTTGGCCACTTTGGGTGAAACATTATTGTTTCTCTTTGAACTGTTTTAACTTTGTGGTCTGGCGAAGATATTTTCTTCTTGATTCAAAAGGTAAGAATTTTCCTTTTGTTTTTGACACACCCCAAAACACAGATTTTCGCTTCTGTTCCAAGTTTTGGAGCATGAATGTAGAATTTCAAAGAATAAACATATCAGTGATGCAAAGCTGAAGATCCCTCGCATTGGTAAATTGTATGATCGCCCCTTTCTGTCTTCCACCGCGCTTGCCTCCAACCTACGTTTTTTCTCTTGCTTCTCTAGCCTGCGCTGCCTCACCAGCGTATGGCTTTAAAAGCCTAGAGAATTTGACCGAACTTGCGGTCTCCGCCCCCCCCCCCCCCCCATCTCGGCATTCTCCCCTTCCAGCATCCTTTATGATATGGAGAATATCACTCGCGTTACCATATCTAACACCAATCTCACTAAATTCTTCCCGAGAAGATGGAGCTCGGCCATAACCTACATCGATCTGTTGTGCAACAGTCTGGGAGGGCGAGTGACTGTCTCCCTGACTTGCCTTTCTGATCTGAAATTCCTCAATGTGAGTTACAATCTGATTGAGGGTACCCTTATTGAGAACTTTGGGGATCTGCTCTCGCTTGAGGTGGTTTCATTCTCCAAGAATTCCATCTCCAGTCTGATACCGGAGTCGGTCTATGCGATCCCATAGCCGATCCATCTGGATCTAAGCCATACCCTCTTCAATGGGTCTGTCCCTAAGTCCCTACTTGAGATGAAGTATCTTAAGTACCTCAACCCTTGAGAACAACTCCTTCAAGGGAGTCCTGCCGTTTAATGAGACCATGATTAAAGGATTTAATGTTTTTAAGGTTGGTGGGAACCCCAATCTTTCTATAACAGTTCGATAATCTCTTCGAACCTGAAGATGGGAATTGGCTGAATTCCTCTTGGAACTCTACACATACGAGTGCTCTTCTCTCGAAGAGCAACACTCACACTCACAGCCATAGGCAAACCAAACATACCAATCTTTTTTGAATAATATGAACTACTTTCCTAATGGAGGGATTGCATATTTATAAGGGCTGGACATCCCCTTTCCTAGTAGGACTCTACTTTCCTAACAATAAAGGGAACAAAACTTGCTTACAATTCAAATAAAATAAAACTTCTAATTTTAATGACTTCTAAATAAATCACAAGGACTCTTAAGTAATTAAAACTTCTAACTAAAGGGATATCCAATTGGGCCTGTGGACTAGGCCCAATTAGCTGGCTGACCATCTGCATCACTCAGCTTATGATGATGTTAGTTTCAAGAATTAGTCCATTTAGTGTTTTCCAACAAGCAGTGATTTTTTTTTTTTTCTTCCACAAGGGCTTTAAAGAGTTGTCTTGCTGTCTAATTATAAATCCAACTGCCTAGGTGAGACGTGGAAAAGATAACTAATTTTAGATAATATAAAGTGTTTTCCAGATTAACACCTGATGAGTTTTTTTCTCTTTCTTTAATACA
Organism: Umbellularia californica; assembly: GCA_028538565.1. NCBI lineage: Eukaryota > Viridiplantae > Streptophyta > Magnoliopsida > Laurales > Lauraceae > Umbellularia > Umbellularia californica. The sequence goes on along the minus strand of JAPQWN010000007.1, from coordinate 15,347,015 downwards.
TCTATTTCCTCTGTCAAAAGGCCCACTCATTGTGTAAAGTCCTTGCAAGGTCCAGGGAGGCAGAGAGACCTTTTTCCTTCATCTCTTGTTAGAATGTCATGCATCTTTTAATGCTTACCGCCAAAGTAATCATGATACAACAATAAAAAAATTTCAATTTATGAATATTTGCCAACACAAGTTTCTTTCCGTGATAGCTTGCATGTATCGGAGTTATACAAGCCATTACATGATCCCTTAATTTCATGTTGTGTCAAGATCCTTGACATGGATAAAGAGAATTCTTCTCTGGGCGGCAGAGCAATTTCAGCATCAAAAAGAATTTGGTCAAAAGTATTCCCACATCCACGAAGAGTTTGGCTACCAACAGGGTGCCTGGTATACCAAATATCAAGATGAATTGTCAACTATAGAGGATCAATAATTATGGATCTAATTTGTGCCCTTGAACATGCAGCGATTAATGGAGGTTTTACACTGGGCACTGCCGAAGATGTCTTTAATTGCTTCAGACTTCAGTTACCTCCCTGACGTGAGAATATCTGGGGAGAGAGCTCCTTTGGTTTCAACCAAGGTGACATGTCATTCCTTTAGTTATATTGATCAGGCATCTCTTAAATCTTATAATCATTCACTTGGCTTCTATGCTCTTGTGCATATCTGTATCCTTAAAGTCAATGTGATGAACAATGCTTTTTAATGAACATTTCCTCAACTAAATCGAGCTACCTCACATTTGCAAGAAATACTGTTACAACTTCAAGTGCACACTTTATTTCGCGTTGTCTTTTTTCATAATTAAAACAGTGAAGTTTTTGTTTTGGTTTTGAGCTTACATGTCATTTGTTTTCAATTTCAGCCTCTGACATGTTTAACCGATCTTTGTTATTGCCTGCAGAATGATGGGCGTAGTGTGGATTATAAGAGCTATCTGGATGCGAAGGTTTATTCTAATATTATCCTTATTTTCTTCTGGTTTGAGTTGATAACCATTTATGAATGCAATTAATTATTTGCTATAGTATCAGACGCCCTCTTAGAAATTATGCTGTTAGAAATGGTATGAATCGTACTTTGAAAATCAGTGCCTTATTATGGTTGTAGAACATCCTCACCATGACAGTATACACTGACCCATTGTTATAAATATTGTCCAAGTTGTCACCCCAAGTCCTATGGTTTTTGGGCCCTAAACGCATTTATTTCCTATTTTTCCTATTGGGAAAAGCTGCGGAGGCTTGGAAGGACATTTTGCTCTGGTTCTAGAACGTCAAATTAACTTTAAAAAATTAAAAATCCTAGCATTTGGAGATCGGTAGTACTAGTCATCTGACCGAATGGACTATGAATGTGGATACCTATACCAACCTAAACTCATTATTAGTAAATGAAAAACATCTTAAAATTCTAATTTCATGGAACTATATTTTCTATTTTTAAACCATCCCATCCCCTCTTAAACGATTTTTGGGCTAGGGTGTGACACGGTCCAATTCGGCCTCATCCAAATCGGCCATTTCGACTCAACTCAAAGGTGACCAAGTTGCCCTTTGAGTCGAACTTAAAAACCTTGATATGACCAGATCTGTGTTTACCTTGATTCCACTTGATCGATTCTGATTGGATGATCTGGTTTATTGAAAACATCCAGAAGGCTTCATGAACTTAATTCATTATTTTCCTTCTTGACCCTCCTGCTGCTGCTTATGCACATCTTCCGAAAGTGTAGTAGCTTTAGACAGAACAGTCAACATCCTGCTATGAATGAGAAATTCATGGCTTCTTCAGCTTTTGAACATTACAAAATTGTCCAATACCCTTTTGGATTGTTAAGATTAACAGTTCTGACCCTACTTAGCTTTATGTTTTGCTTGGTCATTGCTTAACTCATTTATCCAAAAATGTTTCATAACTAAATCATGATGTTGGTTGAGATCTACTTTTTTCGGGATCTCTATGCTGCTTCGTTGTTCTGGAATGGTGTTCTTGACAAGATTGCTTTCTTTACTTTGCTGCTACAGTTTATAATTTGCCTCCATAATGATAAATCCATGTTGGTAGCCATGCTATCAGGTTTTATTTGCATTTTGTTCAATTTGCTTTTTTTGTTTGTTTGTTTTGTTTTTATAAAAAAATGGGTGTTGTGGATTTATTTGGGTTTCATGGATTCATCTTAAACCATTGAATTCTAGAAGTACAGAGAGGTCATGCTTTAAAATCAGAAGACTTAAAAGTGATAAACAGTGTTTGCTATTTACATTTTATCGAGAAGAAAGTAATATTAGAATCGTATCCCTATTTGTAAGAGTTTCTTGGACTTGATTTAAATAAGTTCATGGCTTTTGGTGTAAACTAAGACATGCCATCGTTAAGGGAGGCCGAAACATACTAGTTTCTAATCTGCTTCTATTCCATTGCAGGGGGATGCTGATATCTTTTTCCCAACAGACTTCTGGCTCTTGGAACGCATTGATCACCACTGCTCTGGATTGTTGAACAGGCATTTAGAGGCTAGCTCAAGCAAAAAGGTGAAGCAAAGGCGAACAATTGTGGTGAGTTGCCATTTCTTTGTTGTTGCGGTTATCATGTCAGAGTTGAGTTTATTAGCACTATCAGTTGATTTTCAAGGAAATGTTATGATTGTGTCTGGTTTTCATGGAACTTTTTGAACTCTGATGTGCATCATATATCCATTATCTGCTGGATCATTATGTGATTCAGCCTAGGACCGCGCTTCGCTCCCGGAGGTCGAGGGGTAGCTCAGTTGGCCTAGGACTATGTTTTGCTCCCGGAGGTTTGAGGTTTCGAAACTGCACTACCACACTGGGGCCACAGGCGATTTACCCGGCTTCCTCTGGGCCCATAGGGATTAGTTTGGCCCAAAGGGTTGGGACACCCTCCATTATAAAAAAAATGTGATTCAGCCATAGACTAAAAGTGATTATGCAATCCTAACTGTTCAATCTTTGTGGGTTGTGCATGTTGGTTGTAAACCTTTGCTCCTTGCTCAATTGTGTTAAACTTCACTATGCATGGTGGTGATTGGTTGAAGACAGTTCTATCACCTTGATTCTTGAGATATGGCCCATTCAATGGAACATTTGATTATGGTCTACATGTAGGATTGGTAGGTTTTGATGTGTGCTTCAATGAAGAGTGTGAAATGCGCATAATAGGGTTGGTTACGCTTTAAGAAATGATCTATCTGTAATCTGTGTGCGCGCTTTTGGTGTCTACATTGGATCATTTCCTGTGTTTATTTGATGAGTAGGCATTGTAGTTTTATTGCTATATTTTTTATTTTTTATTTTTTATTTTTGGTCAGCACTTGATATGGCCTCCACCCCTTTGAATGTAGCTTGACACAGCTTCTTTCATGGAAGAATTCGGCTTGCCCTCCAAGACAAGGACCAAGGATGGCTACAACCCACTTCTAGATGACTTCAAGAACACTAAATTTTATATTAGTGTACCAACACACAATACTAAATAGGCATAGGTCAGTACGAGGAAAGCTTAAGGTCCTTTGGTCATCACAGCAGTGTCAAGAGAAATTATATGACCATGGAGAATTTTACTACATTTAGTCCAATGTGACATAGAGGTTGGCATGCAGAACAAGCCTCAAAAGCAGAATGTGTGCCCTACTAGTGAAAGCCATCAACAGCAGTGACAACTACCATGGATTTATTTATTTTTATTGGCAGAGTTGAGACAATGAGTGCATGTAAACCGGCTGTTATTCTTTATTCTGCAAGTGCTGTTATTCAAGGTTCATGTGATATAACAGATAACTCCAGTTGTTAAGGTCCACTCAATAAATTACATTTGGACTTCCAATTTTCTGTGTATACCGTTGGTTTCATGCATTTAAAATCGAATAGTATGCAGAAATTATAATTGAGCAAAGTTTTGGTTCTGACAGAGTAAAAAAAAAAAAAAAACTTTTGTCTTGTGATGTAAATGGGCAAAGCGAGCCTATCATACTTGCCCTTTTAAGGCCTTGGGCCAGTTTTAAATTTGGGCTACATGAAGAGACGAATGACACGAAGCAAGGGAAGCAGAAATACAGACAGCAAAAGCAAGATTTATGCAAGATAGTATACAATGAATAAATAAATGGGACTGTGTTATTGTCATAAAGGAAAAATAAATATTTACTCTTAACTAGAAGGTCAAATGCTATATAAGGGAAGGTCTACGTAATGACTTATATGTTGTTATATTGTAGTAAGTTGTCGCACCTTGCTCTCAAAATTAAATTCTTATAGCTTAAAAAAGATGTACTTGTTGGTAGAAATAGGCTGACTATTATCAACCATCTCAACCTAAATGTTTGATACTCGCTAAATGAATATCCTGCACATCTTATCTTTACTTAAATGCAAACCTTTAAGAAAAACTCGAGACAACCCAATGCTATTCCATCTCGGCAGGTAGATAGTCTCACAAAGTTAGTACCACTTACCGACCATAAGCATCTCCATGTACACGTGGCCCATGACATCCAAAATGATTGTGTTATTTAGGTGAGCCACCTTAAAGTTGTACCTATTGGAGAGAAAAATAATTAGGCCTACTCTCTTCCCCATGACCAACATAAGAGTTATTATTCACAATCTCTAGGACACACAAAATAAACACCTTGCACATTGGGCCTTTAACTAAATATGATCCATCAAACCCACTTACCTACCCATCCTTTGTCTCCATATACATGGGACACTTCACATCCAATTCATCCACCCTTCTATAAAACCCATAATTCGATTAATGGTTTCTTAGATGGATAGATTAGTTGAATCTAATGGATTTTATGTAGGCCCATTATCATCTAAGAGGGCCCACTATCATTACACTATTTACATGATCCCACAATAATTATGTCATTTAGGTCGGCCATCTTAAGATTTAATTATATTGCCAGTCAAAGGACATTTTAAGTTGTTTTCTCGCACAAGTAAATTGAAGCGAACATTTAATAAAATATATTTATAAGAGTCTAAATTAATATAAGAATTTAACTAAATATACAAATAATTTACCTGGAAGAATTACAAATTAATTTATAGATGTATTCCCAGATTGTTGAAGAGCTATATATATATATAGTTTTTTTTTAATTAATTATACTATAATATAAATTTATGTTTTGATGATTACACTAATGGAATTATCATTCAATCAAATCATGAATTTTAACTAGTTAATAATTACTTTGGATGTAAATCTTAATTTATTATTCAATTTTCATGCGCATCCCACTGGATAGGTTGATCCTGCAGATTAATCATTCTATCATTTTGTATAAATGCTTGGTTTAAACTGAGGTAAATCTTGGTGAGAGTCATATAAATGAATGATCATGGTAAGTTTGGATGCATGTAGTAGCCTGCAAATGAAAATATAACTAAAAAAATTCAAAATATTGGTAAATGTAAAAATTCAATATTTTTTTATTAGTGCACATTACAAATCAAAATACCACATCCTCTAAACTATTTATCGATGTTTAATTTTTAGCCACAAAATCTTTAAAATTTTAGTGTTTAATCTCTAGGCCCCTCTTTGTAATTTATAAATCCATCAGTGTGCCCCATGTCTAAAATCCAACTAATCAGAGAAGCTATCACTCCTTATATTTATTATCTTTGTTAAAAAACCTCATTCAATCCAAAGTTGGAACCACCTTTAAATTGAACATGTCGCATTATGTAAATTACTAGCTTAACAATACAAGACTCTGAAACCGATCAATCTACAAGAAATCATGTCTATTTATCAAATATTGCTAGCTCTTTGATAAAAGGAGTTTTAATGGATGGTAAAAAAAATCAGAATCTTGTTATTATCCATTTAATAGCTTAAGGTGGGTTAGATCTGACGGTTTTTTTTTTCTTACATTCAAATATATCTCAAAAAAAAAAAATTATTTGTGTTGAGACCTGTCCACATGTCTTTAACCTAAGGGGTAGCTCAGTTGGCCTAGGACCACGATTTGCACCTGGAGGTTGCGGGTTCGAAACTGTACTACCACACTGTAAACTGAGGTTATAGGGGAGTTTACCAAACTTCTTTTTGGCCCCGGAGGAACTAGTCCAACGCAAAAGGTTGGGAACCCTCCAATGTCAAAAACATAAGGCAAAAACCTTAAATACTTATTTGAAATTCTCCTTTTTAAGAAATCAGAGAGAATTCGCTTTTATCCACGGGATGAAAGAGGGAAGAACAAAGCAAGCGGGATAGGAATGAGAGCATAGTGAAGAAGCAAAGGAGAAAATTGAGGGAGCTAGAAGAAGAAAATATGCAGCACCCAAGATACTCATCTCATCATTTTCTTTATTTACTTCTTCTTTCTTTCAATCCCACATATTCAACCAGGAACTCTGTAACAGTTTTTATCAGTATTTTTAGATGGAACTTGAGATCAAATTTAAATAAAAATATGGTTTTGTTCAAAACCATGGGGTTCAATGTAATATTTCCAGTTGAAAGAAGTCTGTAATCGTATGATCAATGTTTTAATTGATAGCGAGATTTCTAGGCCCAATATTTTTATGCGATTTCATGTGATTTTTCTCTTTTTTCTGTCCATTCATTTTACAGTTTGAGATTTCTTTTGCTATTATTTGTTTCATTTCCTCCTTGACATTCTTCATAATCACGTGGATAAGCCTACCGCATTTTGATGGAACAAGGTTTGGATGATGATTTGATTGAGGGGGGAAAAAGGCTAAGTAGATGAAAAATATGATTTTTAATCTAACTTTATTTTATTATGGCAATTATAGGACTATGGTTTTTATTTATTTTGGTGATTAGGAAACTCAAACGAGGGGAACATGGACCAGGGTGAAAATAAGCAGCTGTAAATGAATGTTGTAGGACTTCCTTTTGAGTGAGTTGGTGGAGTGGCATAAAGCATGGGTTTGCTCCCCCATGTCGTGTCTGAAACCCGTCCCAGATTTGCCCGTGTGCGTTTATGCAGAAGGCCTTTCAGGTGTAAAATTACAGAAATTGATTTTTAACTACTTATTTCTTTTTTCTGAAGTGCAACAAATCTTCTCTTTCACCATTTGTTGATGTGGAAAAAGTTCTAACAAAGTCTAGAAAATTTTAGCCCCGCCCAAATAAAAATCCTAGGTCCGCCACCGTCTCAAATAAAGAGATGTGGATAGGGTTGCAAACGGGATGTCTCCGGATCGGAACCATAGTTGACCCGGACACGTTTCTAAGTAACAGCTTGGGTTTTGACTCGGAACTTGTTTCGTTGGTTCTAGACCCGGTTCCGATAGGAAAATCCAGATCCGATTTCGGAACCGGGTTCACCTCAAGGACTGGAATGTAGTTCCAAAATCGATTCTAATTTCCCTTTATTTTTCTTTTTTTATTAAGATAAGCAAATTATTCAACTTTTAACGGTGCATCACGTCTACTATATCAAGTATCATATCTAAAAATCTCCCCAAAAAAGTTGATCTTGAGGTACTATTTGCAACATTAAAGGCTTATATGGGTCCCGAGTCCACGTGTCGCAACCTAATTGGACCCGGAACCGGACCCATTTATCATTCGGAACCAAAATTGGGTTCCGAACCCGGACCCGTTCTTGAATCAGAACCTAAAATAGGTTCCAGACCCGGTTTTTTGCAGTTTCGAACTTCCGAGTAATTGGAGAGTCGGATACCCGCTTGCAACCCTAGATGTAGAGGAGTTACCCAACTACAAGGTACATTTATGGATTTTGTCCTTAGCCTATTTCAGTTAAAGTTCTCTGATTACTAAGAGAGTTAAAATATGAAAGAGGGCTCCATGCATCACCCATTTCGGCTACTAAGCTCTTTACCCGTCATCAAGACAGTCAAAATAAGGAAGATGGTCAAAATTGCTTAAAAAATCAGCTTCAAGATTGAATTGGAAACCGGTCTCTCTCATATATTATAAAAACCGAGATGATATTGATTTTTTACCGTAGGATTTAATCACGAGTGGACACCACCCTATTTGTTCACTTCTGACTTGTTATCTACTTCATATTTGGTAAACTTAATTTACCAGTGAAGTAAAGTGAATGCTTAATTAAAGAGAAAATAAAAGGAGAGCGGGTCAAATCAAAAGATAGTAAAATTCAAAAATCACCTCGTCCATTTAACAAAAAAAATGTAAAAAAGATATATTCTCAAGCCTCTTAATGAAAAAAAAAAAAAAAAAAAAAAAAAAAAAAAAAAAAAAAAAAAAAAAAAAAAAACTAGGAGTTTTCATGGACCACGCTGGGCTAGGCCGAGGAATGGCCAAAATGGCCCGACTTCTAAACTAGAAGCCTAAGCCTGGCCAAAGCTTCGGTCGGGCCCAAAGTTGCTAGCCAGAGCCAAGCCCCGCATGGAAATGATGAAGTCCGAGCCCGACCCATGTTAGATTTATAGAAACATAGAATTGAGTTTATTACCGGCTCGTAGGCCAGCTCAACCGGTTTGATCATATCACCATCTGTGAGAGGTCACGGGTTTGAGGCCCCCTTCACTACTCCCTCCTTTATAATTGTATGTGTATTTGGGCCGGGCTGGTATTCCGGCTCTCAACCACTTAGTTCGAATAAAAGAAAATTGAGCACGACCCATCTATATATTATAGCTTAAACCCCATGCCCAACCAAAGGGGCCCCACCCGATCCACGAGCACCCTTATAAATAAAAAAGCCCTTCCTTCTAAAAGGGAATCTCAAAAAACCGATCTCTCACCTTTTGGTTTCACCAAACCTTTACTTTTTTTCTCCCTTATATTAACCATTAACTTCACTTCACAAGTAGAATAAATTTACCAAACAAGCAATATATTGTGTATTTGTTGTGATTTAATATCATTCCATTTAAAAGTTAATTATACATGGCAATCCGTTATATATTGTTTGGACCTATGCCCCTACCCGTGCCCAGATAAAGACGTAGAAAAAGATAAATAAAAAGGAAAAAATCGGTGTTTACATTGTGAGTGTTCCAGTGAAAGATTTCCTCCTCTAACAGAGGAGGCAAAGTGGTAAATGAGACTTTACCGCCTCTTATAGCAGCGGTAAAGCTGCAATGCCACTTTTCCTCCGCTCAGAGAGGAGGAAAAGTGGCAAATGAGACTTTACCGCCTCTTAGAGCAGCAGCAAAGCTGCAATGCCACTTTTCCTCCGCACAGAGAGGAGGAAAAGTGGAGAATGAGAGTTTATCGCCGATTATATCAGCGGTAAAGCTGCACTGCCACTTTTCCTCCGCTCAAAGAGGAGGGAAAGTGGTGAATGCGACTTTACTGCCTCTAATAGCAGCGGTAAAGTTGTACTGCCACTTTTCCTCCGCTCAGAGAGGACGAAAAGTGGCAAATGCGACTTTATCGCCCATAGTAGCAGCGGTATAGCTGCAGCCCATACAAACATTTCCCGTGTCTTAGTTTAGTATTTCCTTTACAACCTTATTCTCACAAACGTTTGATGTATGGGGCCCATTTCTAATCGAATGTATTTGATCCAAGTGGAGCTCATCAATAAATAACCTCTAGCATTTGTCGGTTAAGTTCCACACCAGATGGGAAAGCAGCAGAGATTGACACATGAATCAAAGATCTAAATAATTTGTTAGGAAATATTAAGGCCAAGGGACCCATCTTTTAATTGAGTTCTGGGCTATCTTTATATTTTAAATCTACCTCTCTATCATTTAAGATTTATTTCATTCTGATTCTCACAAGATTATTTCTGTGGTTGGAAAACCGAATCCTTGGGTTGTGATTAGTGGGTCCACGTTCTGGTGCTTCTAACCGTTGAAGAGATGATGTCTTGATAACTGTAGAGGGATAAAGCAGTCCTAACCATCTCTGAAAGATCTTTGTAATAATGTTATCAGAGTTAATGGCCCACATGTAATTCCTTGAGTCTTCGAGGATGACTAAATCTTAGTATATAATAAATATTAATAACGACATATAATATATTTGTCTGTTTTATGAATATTTTTAAAAAAAATTAATTTAATGTGCTTAGATTTATAGTTTTTGAGTTTAAACATCATTATAAATATTTTTTTAGTCTCTTTTGGGATTCAAGTATGAACACTGATAAAAACTTACTTACGTGAGTCTCACGGTTGTAAAATTTGCATATATGCCTATAAAATTAAAAATTAACTTTCGCTGTTGTATTAATAGCTTGATCAAATATAGAAATAAACATACATATGACTATGTTAACTACATTTGTACAAAAAAAAAAAAAAGTCAAGTCGATCGGACGGTCGGATTAATTCTGATTCTCGATATCATATGCATTTTAAGGCATTTTTTTTTGTAGGACTCGGATTTCAGTAATTTGGCTCTTCTTTCTTAATATATGCCCAATTAAGGGTCTTTGGAACGCTCAATGTTGCTCAAACTAAGACAAGTTAAAATATATAAGAATACCCCAACCGGGTGTTGGCTCGGTTTGGACACTGTCAATCCCACCAAATGTAGGGATACCATGAGATATAAAAAAAAACTATATAAGAATGAAAAGGGTGTTTAGGATGCTGTACACGCAACCCCATTAAACGAAATTAGCTATTCAATTTCATTTATCATATCAGAAGGCCTTTCACGTGTAAAATTACAGAAACTGATTTTTAACTACTTATTTCTTCTTTCTGAAGTGCAACAAATCTTCTCTTTCACCATTTGTTGATATGGAAAAAGGTCTAGCAAATCCTAGGAAATTTTAGCCCCGCCCAAATTAAAATCCTAGGTCCCCCACCGTCTCAAATAAAGAGATGTGGATAGGGTTGTAAACGGGATGTCTCCGGATCGGAGCTATAGTGGACCCGGACACGTTTCTAAATAATGGCTCAGGTTTTGACTCGGAACCTGTTTCATTGGTTCTTGACCCGGTTCCGATAGGAAAATCCATATCCGTTTTCGGAACCGGGTTCAGCTCAAGGACTGGAATTTAGTTCCAAAATCAATTCTAATTTCCCTTTATTTTTCTTTTTTTACTAAGATAAGCAAATTATTCAACTTTTAACGGTGCATCACGTCTACTATATCAAGTATTATATCTAAAAATGTCCCCAAAAAAGCTGATTTTGGGGTACTATTTGCAACATTAAAGGCTTATATTTGTGCCGAGTCCACGTGTCGCAACCTAATTGGACCCGGAACCGGACCCATTTATCATTCTGAACCAAAATTGGGTTCCGAATCCGGACCCGTTCTTGAATCAGAAACTAAAATAGGTTCCAGACCCGGTTTTTGCAGTTTCGAACTTCTGAGTAATTGGAGAGTCGGATACCCGTTTGCAACCCTAGATGTGGAGGAGTTACCCAACAACGAGGTACATTTATGGATTTTCTCCTTAGCCTACTTCAGTTAAAGTTCTTTTATCACTAAGAGAGTTAAAATAGGAAAGAGGGCTCCATGTATCACCCATTTCGGCTACTAAGCTCTTTACCCGTCATTAAAACAGTCAAAATAAGGAAGATGGTAAAAATTGCATAAAAAATCAGCTTCAAGACTGAATTGGAAACCGGTCTCTCTCATATATTATAAAAACCGAGATGATATTGATTTTTTACCGTAGGATTTAATCACGAGTGGACACCACCCTATTTGTTCACTTCTAACTTGCTATCTACTTCATATTTGGTAAACTTACTTTACCACTGAAGTAAAGTGAAGGCTTAATTAAAGAGAAAATAAAAGAAGAGCGGGTCAAATCAAAAGATAGTAAAATTCAAAAATCACCTCGTCCATTTAACAAAAAAAAATGTAAAAAAGATATATTCTCAAGCCTCTGAATGAAAAAACAAAAAACAATTAAGGGTTTTCATGGACCACGCTGGGCTAGGCCGAGGAATGGCCAAAATGGCCCGACTTCTAAACTAGAAGCCTAAGCTTGGCCAAAGCTTCGGTCAGGCCCAAAGTTGCTAGCCAAAGCCTAGCCCCGCATGGAAATGATGAAGTCCGAGCCCGACCCCTGTTAGATTTATAGAAACATAGAATTGAGTTTCTTACCGGCTCGTAGGCCAACTCAACCGGTCTGATTATATCACCATCTATGAGAGGTCATGGGTTTAAGGTCCCCCTCACTACTCTCTCCTTTATAATTGTATGTGTATTTGGGCCGGGCTGGTATTCCAGCTCTCAACCACTTAGTTTGAGTAAAAGAAAATTGAGCACGATCCATCTATTATAGCCTAAACCCCATGCCTAACCCAAAGGGTCCCCGCCCGATCCACGAGTACCCTTATAAACAAAAAAGCTTTTCCTTCTAAAAGGGAATCTCAAAAAACTGATCTCTCCCCTTTTGGTTTCACCAAACCTTTACTTTTTTTCTCCCTTATATTAACCACTAACTTCACTTCACAAGTAAAGTAAATTTACCAAACAGGCAATATAATGTGTATTTGTTGTGATTTAATATCATTCCATTTAAAAGCTAATTATACATGACAATCCGTTATATATTGTTTGGACCTATGCCCCTACCCGTGCCCAAATCATGATGTAAAAAAAAGACAAACAAAAAGGAAAAAATCGGTGTTAACATCCTGAGTGTTCCAGTGAAAGATTTCCTCATCTGACAGAGGAGGCAAAGTGGCAAATGAGACTTTACCGCCTCTTCTAGCAGCGGTGAAGCTGCAATACCACTTTTTCTCCGCTCATAGAGGAGGAAAAGTGGCAAATGAGACTTTACTGCCTCTTATACCAGCGGTAATGCTGCAATGCCACTTTTCCTCCGCTCAGAGAGGAGGAAAAGTGGCATATGGGCCTCTTATATCAGCGGTAAAGCTGCACTGCCACTTTTCCTCCGCTCAAAGAGGAGGGAAAGTGGTGAATGCGACTTTACTGCCTCTAATAGCAGTGGTAAAGTTGTACTGCCACTTTTCCTCCGCTCAGAGAGGAGGAAAAGTGGCAAATGTGACTTTACCACCCATATTAGCGGCGGTATAGCTGCAGCCCATACAAACATTTCCCGTGTCTTAGTTTATATCATGTATTTCCTTTACAACCTTATTCACACACATGTTCGATGTATGGGGCCCATTTCTAATCGAATGTATTTGATCCAAGTGGAGCTCATCAATAAATAACCTCTAGCATTTGTCGGTTAAGTCCCACACTAGATGGGAAAGCAGTAGAGATTGGCACATGAATCAAAGATCTAAATCATTTGTTAGGAAATATTAAGGCCAAGGGACCCATCTTTTAATTGAGTTTTGGGCTATCTTTAGATTTTAAATCTACCTCTCTATCATTTAAGATTTATTTCATTCTAATTCTCACAAGATTGTTTTAGTGGTTGGAAAACTGAATCCTTGGGTTGTGACTGGTGGGTCCACACTCTGGTGCTTCGAACCGTTGAAGAGATGATGTTTTGATAACTGTAGAGGGATAAAGCAGTCCTAACCATCTCTAAAAGATCTTTATAATAATGTTAGCAGGGTTAATGGCCCACATGTAATTCCTTGAGTCTTTGAGGATGACTTAATCTTAGTATATAATAAATATTAATGACGACATATAATATATTTGTCTGTTTTAAGAATATTTAAAAAAAAATTAATTTATGTGCTTAGATTTATAGTTTTTGATTTTAAACATCATTATAAATATTTTATTAGTCTCTTTTGGGATTCAAGTATGAACACTGATAAAAACTTACTTACGTGAGTCTCACAGTTGTAATATTTGCATCTATGCCTAGAAAATTAAAAACCATAATGATATTGATTTTTTACCGTAGGATTTAATCACGAGTGGACACCACCCTATTTGTTCACTTTTGACTTGCTATCTACTTCATATTTGGTAAACTTACTTTACCAGTGAAGTAAAGTGAAGGCTTAATTAAAGAGAAAATAAAAGGAGAGCGGGTCAAATCAAAAGATAGTAAAATTCAAAAATCACCATGTCCATTTAACAAAAAAAATGAAAAAAAGATATATTCTCAAGCCTCTGAATGAAAAAACAAAAAAAAAAACTAGGGGTTTTCATGGACCACGCTGGGCTGGGCCAAGGAATGGCCAAAATGGCCCGACTTCTAAACTAGAAGCCTAAGCCTGGCCAAAGCTTCGGTCGGGCCCAAAGTTGCTAGCCAGAGCCTAGCCCCGCAAGGAAATGATGAAGTCCGAGCCCGACTCGTGTTAGATTTATGGAAACATAGAATAGAGTTTCTTACCGGCTCGTAGGCCAGCTCAACCGGTCTGATCGTATCACCATCTGTGAGAGGTCACGGGTTTGAGGCCCCCCCTCACTACTCCCTCCTTTATAATTGTATGTGTATTTGGGCTGGGATGGTATTCTGGCTCTCAACCACTTAGTTTGAATAAAAGAAAATTGAGCACGACCCATCTATTATAGCCTAAACCCCACGCCCAACCCAAAGGGGCCCCGCCCGATCCACAAGCACCCATATAAATAAAAAAGCTCTTCCTTCTAAAAGGAAATCTCAAAAAATTGATCTCTCCCCTTTTGGTTTCACCAAACCTTTACTTTTTTTCTCCCTTATATTAACCATTAACTTCACTTCACAAGTAAAGTAAATTTACCAAACAGGCAATATATTATGTATTTGTTGTGATTTAATATCATTCCATTTAAAAGTTAATTATACATGGCAATCCGTTATATATTGTTTGGACCTATGCCCCTACCCATGGCCAGATCAAGATGTAGAAAAAGAAAAACAAAAAGGAAAAAATCGGTGTTAACATCATGAGCGTTCCAGTGAAAGATTTCCTCCTCTGACAGAGGATGCAAAGTGGCAAATGAGACTTTACCGCCTCTTCTAGCAGCGGGAAAGCTGCAATGCCACTTTTCCTCCTCTCAGAGAGGAGGAAAAGTGGCAAATGAGACTATACCGCCTCTTCTAGCAGCAGTAAAACTGCAATGCCACTTTTCTCCGCTCAGAGAGGAGGAAAAGTGGCAAATGAGCTTTACTGCCTCTTATATCTGCGGTAACGCTGCAATGCCACTTTTCCTCCGCTCAGAGAAGTGGAAAAGTGGCAACTGAGACTTTACCGCCTCTTATATCACCGGTAAAGCTGCACTGCCACTTTTCCTCCACTCCCTCCACTCAGAGAGGAGGAAAAGTGGTGAATACGACTTTACTACCCCTAAGAGTAGCGGTAAAGCAGTACTGCCACTTTTCCTCCGCTCAGAGAGGAGGAAAAGTGGCAAATGCGACTTTACAGCCCATATTTGCGGCGGTATAGCTGCAGCCCATACAAACCTTTCTCGTGTCTTAGTTTATATCACGTATTTCCTTTAAAACCTTATTCACACACACGTTCGATCTATGGGGCCCATTTCTAATCGAATGTATTTGATCCAAGTGGAGCTCATCAATAAATAACCTCTAGCATTTGTCTGTTAAGTCCCACACTATATGGGAAAGCAGCGGAGATTGGCACATGAATCAAAGATTTAAATCATTTGTTAGAAAATATCAAGGCCAAGGGACCCATCTTTTAATTCAGTTTTGGGCTATCTTTAGATTTTAAATCTACCTCTCTATCATTTAAGATTTATTTCATTCTGATTCTCACAAGATTGTTTCAGTGGTTCGAAAGCCGAATCCTTGGGTTGTGACTGGTGGGTCCACGTTCTGGTGCTTCGAACCGTTGAAGAGATGATGTTTTGATAACTGTAGAGGGATAAAGCAGTCCTAACCATCTCTAAAAGATCTTTATAATAACGTTTGCAGGGTTAATGGCCCACATGTAATTCCTTGAGTCTTCGAGGATGACTTATTCTTAGTATATAATAAATATTAATGACGATATATAATATATTTGTCTGTTTAAAGAATATTTTTTAAAAAAATTAATTTTTTGTGCTTAGATTTATAGTTTTTGATTTTAAACATCATTATAAATATTTTATTAGTCTCTTTTGCGATTCAAGTATGAACACTGATAAAAACTTACTTACGTGAGTCTCATGGTTGTAAAATTTGCATCTATGCCTAGAAAATAAAAAATTAACTTTCGCTGTTGTATTAATAGCTTGATCAAATATATAGATAAATATACATATGATTATGTTAACTACATTTGTATTAATATATATATATATATGATTATGTTAACTACATTTGTATAAAAAAAAAAAAAAGTCAAGTCGATTGGACTGTCAGATTAATTCATATTCTTGATATCATATACATTTTAAGGCATTTTTTTTTTGTAGGGCTCGGATTTAAGTAATTTGGCTCTTCTTTCTCAATATATGCCCAATTAAGGGTCTTTGGAAAGCTCAATGTTGCTCAAACTAAGACAAGTTAAAATATATAAGAATACCCCAACCGGGTGTTGGCTCGGTTCGGACACTGTCAATCCCACCAAATGCCCGGATACCCTGAGATACCAAAAAAAAAACCATATAAGAATGAAGAGGGTGTTTAGGATGCTGTACACGCAACCCCATTAAACGGAATTAGCTATTCAATTTCATTTATCATATCAGAAGACCTTTCACGTGTAAAATTACAGAAACTGATTTTTAACTACTTATTTCTTCTTTCTGAAGTGCAACAAATCTTCTCTTTCACCATTTGTTGATGTGGAAAAAGGTCTAGCAAAGCCTAGAAAATTTTAGCCCCGCCCAAATAAAAATCCTAGGTCCCCCACCGTCTTAAATAAAGAGATATGGATAGGGTTGCAAACGGGATGTCTCCGGATTTGAACCATAGTGGACCCGGACACGTTTCTAAATAACGGCTCAGGTTTTGACTCGGAACCTGTTTCGTTGGTTCTTGACCCTGTTCCGATAGGAAAGTCCATATCCGATTTTCGGAACCGGGTTCACCTCGAGGACTGGAATTTAGTTCCAAAATCGATTCTAATTTCCCTTTATTTTTCTTTTTTTACTAAGATAAGCAAATTATTCAACTTTTAACGGTGCATCGCGTCTACTATATCAAGTATTATATCTAAAAATGTCCCAAAAAAAGCCGATTTTGAGGTACTATTTGCAACATTAAAGGCTTATATGGGTGCCGAGTCCACGTGTCGCAACATAATTAGACCCGGAACTGGACCCATTTATCATTCGGAACCAAAATTGGGTTCCGAACCCGGACCCGTTCTTGAATCAGAACCTAAAATAGGTTCCAGACCGGTTTTTTGCAGTTTCGAACTTCTGAGTAATTGGAGAGTCGGATACCCATTTGCAACCCTAGATGTGGAGGAGTTACCCAACCACGAGGTACATTTATGGATTTTCTCCTTAGCCTACTTCAGTTAAAGTTCTTTTATCACTAAGAGAGTTGAAATAGGAAAGAGGGCTCCATGTATCACCCATTTCGGCTACTAAGCTCTTTACCCATCATTAAGACAGTCAAAATAAGGAAGATGGTCAAAATTGCATAAAAAATCAACTTCAAAATTGAATTGGAAACCGGTCTCTCTCATATATTTTAAAAACCCAGATGATATTGATTTTTTACCATAGGATTTAATCACGAGTGGACACCACCCTATTTGTTCACTTCTGACTTGCTATCTACTTCATATTAGGTAAACTTACTTTACCAGTGAAGTGAAGTGAAGGCTTAATTAAAGAGAAAATAAAAGGAGAGTGGGTCAAATCAAAAGATAGTAAATTTCAAAAACTCACCTCGTCCATTTAACAAAAAAAATGTAAAAGAGATATATTCTCAAGCCTCTGAATGAAGAAAAAAAAAAAAAAAAAAAAAAAAAAACTAGGGGTATTCATGGACCACGCTGGGCTAGGCCGAGGAATGGCCAAAATGGCCTGACTTCTAAACTACAAGCCTAAGCCTGGCCAAAGCTTCAGTCGGGCCCAAAGTTGCTAGCCAAAGCCTAGCCCCGCATGGAAATGATGAAGTCCGAGCCCGACCCGTGTTAGATTTATGGAAACATAGAATTGAGTTTCTTACCCGCTCGTAGGCCAGCTCAACCGGTCTGATCATATCACCATCTGTGAGAGGTCACGAGTTTGAGGCCCCCCCTCACTACTCCCTCCTTTATAATTATATTTGTATTTGGGCCAGCCTGGTATTCCGGCTCTTAACCACTTAGTTCGAATAAAAGAAAATTGAGCACGACCCATCTATTATAGCCTAAACCCCATGCCCAACCCAAAGGGGCCCCGCCCGATCCACGAGCACCCTTATAAATAAAAAAGCTCTTCCTTCTAAAAGGGAATCTCAAAAAACTAATCTCTCCCCTTTTGGTTTCACCAAACCTTTACTTTTTTCCTCCCTTATATTAACTATTAACTTCACTTCACAAGTTAAGTAAATTTACCAAACATGCAATATATTGTGTATTTGTTGTGATTTAATATCATTCAATTTAAAAGTTAATTATACATGGCAATCCGTTATATATTGTTTGGACCTATGCCCCTACCCGTGCCCAGATCAAGATGTAAAAAAAGAAAAACAAAAATAAAAAAATCGGTGTTAACATCGTGAGCGTTCCAGTGAAAGATTTCCTTCTCTGACAGAGGAGGCAAAGTGGCAAATGAGACTTTACCGCCTCTTCTAGTAGCGGTAAACCTACAATGCCACTTTTCCTCCTCTCAGAGAGGAGGAAAAGTGGCAAATGAGACTTTACCGCCTCTTATAACAGCGGTGATGCTGCAATGCCACTTTTCCTCCACTTAAGGAGGAGGGAAAGTGGCAAATGAGACTTTACCGCCTCTTATATCAGCGGTAAAGCTGCACTGCCACTTTTCCTCCGTTCATAGAGGAGGAAAAGTTGCGAATGGAAGTGGTAAAGTTGTACTGCCACTTTTCCTCCGCTCAGAGAGGAGGAAAAGTGGCAAATGCGACTTTACCGCCCATATTAGCGGCGGTATAGCTGCAGCCCATACAAACATTTCCCGTGTCTTAGTTTATATCACGTATTTCCTTTACAACCTTATTCACACACATGTTCGATCTATTGGGCCCATTTCTAATTGAATTTATTTGATCCAAGTGGAGCTCATCAATAAATAACCTCTAGCATTTGTCGGTCAAGTCCCACACTAGATGAGAAAGCAGTAGAGATTGGCACATGAATCAAAGATTTAAATCATTTGTTAGGAAATATTAAGTCCAAGGGACCCATCTTTTAACTGAGTTTTGGGCTATCTTTAGATTTTAAATCTACCTCTCTATCATTTAAGATTTATTTCATTCTGATTCTCACAAGATGGTTTCTGTGGTTGAAAAACCGAATCCTTGGGTTGTAACAAGTGGGTCCACGTTCTGATGCTTCGAACCGTTGAAGAGATGAAGTCTTGACAACTGTAGAGGGATAAAGCAATCCTAACCATCTCTGAAAGATCTTTGTAAAAATGTTAGCAGAGTTAATGGCCCACATGTAATTCCTTGAGTCTTCGAGGATGACTTAATCTTAGTATATAATAATTATTAATAATGACAGATAATATATTTGTCTATTTTAAGAATATTTTTAAAAAAATTAATTTAATGTGCTTAGATTTATAGTTTTTGATTTTAAATTTTATTATAAATATTTTATTAGTCTCTTTTGGGATTCAAGTATGAACACTGATAAAAACTTACTTACGTGAGTCTCACGGTTGTAATATTTGCATCTATGCCTAGAAAATTAAAAATTTACTTTCGCTGTTGTATTAATAGATTGATCAAATATAGAGATAAATATACATATGATTATGTTAACTACATTTGTACAAAAAAAAAAAAATGTCAAGTCGATCGGACGGTCGAATTAATTCTGATTCTCGATATCATATACATTTTAAGGCATTTTTTTTGTAGGGCTCGGATTTCAGTAATTTGGCTCTTCTTTCTCAATATATGCCCAATTAAGGGTCTTTGGAAAGCTCAATGTTGCTAAAACTAAGACAAGTTAAAATATATAAGAATACCCCAACCGGGTGTTGGCTCGGTTCGGACACTGTCAATCCCACCAAATGTAGGGATACCGTGACATATAAAAAAAAAAAAAAAAAACTATATAAGAATGAAAAGGGTGTTTTGGATGCTGTACATGCAACCCCATTAAACGAAATTAGCTATTCAATTTCATTTATCATATCAGAAGGCCTTTTACGTGTAAAATTACAGAAACTGATTTTTAACTAGTTATTTCTTTTTTCTGAAGTGCAACAAATCTTCTCTTTCACCATTTGTTGATGTGGAAAAAGCTCTAGCAAAGTCTAGAAAATTTTAGCCCCGCCCAAATAAAAATCCTAGGTCCGCCACTATCTTAAATAAAGAGATGTGAATAGGTTTGCAAACTGGATGTCTCCGGATCAGAACCATAGTGGACACGGACACGTTTCTAAATAACGGCTCAGGTTTTGACTCGAAACCTGTTTCGTTGGTTCTAGACCCGGTTCCAATAGGAAAATCCAGATCCGATTTCGGAACCGGGTTCACCTCGAGGACTGGAATTTAGTTCCAAAATCGATTCTAATTTCCCTTTATTTTTCTTTTTTTATTAAAATAAGCAAATTATTCAACTTTTAACGATGCATCACGTCTACTATATCAAGTATTATACCTAAAAATGTCCCCCAAAAAGCTGATTTTGAGGTACTATTTGCAATATTAAAGTCTCATATGGGTCCCGAGTCCACGTGTCACAACCTAATTGGACCCGGAACCGGACCCATTTATCATTCGGAACCAAAATTGGGTTCTGAACCCAAACCCGTTCTTGAATCAAAACCTAAAATAGGTTCCAGACCCGGTTTTTTGCAGTTTCGAACTTCTGATTAATTGGAGAGTCGGATACCAGTTTGCAACCCTAGATGTGCAGGTGTTACCCACCTACGAGGTACATTTATGGATTTTCTCCTTAGCCTATTTCAGTTAAAGTTCTCTGATCACTAAGAGAGTTAAAATAGGAAAGAGAGCTCCATGTATCACCCATTTCGGCTAACAAACTCTTTACCCGTCATTAAGACGGTCAAAATAAGGAAGATGGTCAAAATTGAATAAAAAATCAGCTTCAAGATTGAATTGGAAACCGGTCTATCTCATATATTTTAAAAACCCAGATGATATTGATTTTTTACCATAGGATTTAATCACGAGTGGACACCACCCTATTTGTTCACTTCTGACTTGCTATCTACTTCATATTAGGTAAACTTACTTTACCAGTGAAGTGAAGTGAAGGCTTAATTAAAGAGAAAATAAAAGGAGAGTGGGTCAAATCAAAAGATAGTAAATTTCAAAAACTCACCTCGTCCATTTAACAAAAAAAATGTAAAAGAGATATATTCTCAAGCCTCTGAATGAAAAAAAAAAAAAAAAAAACTAGGGGTTTTCATGGACCACGCTGGGCTAGGCCGAGGAATGGCCAAAATGGCCCGACTTCTAAACTAGAAGCCTAAGCCTGGCCAAAGCTTCGGTCGGGCCCAAAGTTGCTAGCCAGAGCCTAGCCCCGCATGGAAATGATGAAGTCCGAGCACGATCCATGTTAGATTTATAAAAACATAGAATTGAGTTTCTTACCCGCTCGTAGGCCAGCTCAACCGGTATGATCATATCACCATCTGTGAGAGGTCACGGGTTTGAGGCCCCCCCTCACTACTCCCTCCTTTATAATTATATGTGTATTTGGGCCGGACTGGTATTCCGGCTCTCAACCACTTAGTTCGAATAAAAGAAAATTGAGCACGACCCATCTATTATAGCCTAAACCCCATGGATGACAGTGTGTTTTTATGTTCTTCTTATTAAGTAAGTTGACTAAATTATCATATCTTGTCTATTGACTTTTAAGTGCATTTTATGATTTTTTTTCCAAATTTGCATGCCATTAGGATTTCAGCGTGATGAATTTGAGTGTTCTTCCTATGACGTTCTTCGTTACTGTTTTCCACATTACTATTGTATTCAGTTCTTCACAAATCTAGATTGACAGTTATATTTAGATGGCTAGCTGTTTAAGTTTTCAAAGAAGGTGGACGAGCGTTTTTGCACTGTGGTAGCGAGTTATGGTAAATTTGAGCTGAAACGGTCAAACATATTTTGAGCTGATTAAAAATATTTTTTCTTTTTTCTTTTTTTTTTTTTTTTTTTTTCTTTTAGAAAGTGCAACAAGAGTAGAAAAACAGGGAAGGGTCTTACCATGCGCCATCTGGTGACAAATGGAATGGTCAGAAAATTGACAGAAAATAGGGTTGTAAACGAGTAGGTTTCGGTCCGGGTCCATGGTGGAGTTTGGGTTTTTTTTTTTTTTTTTGTATGCTTGCCGAGGGATAAACGGTGGAGTTTGGGTTTTTTTTTTTGGTAAAAGAAGTGGAACACCAAGAAAGACCCCGCCTATTAAATTCGCAATCATTAAGACAAATATCCTTATTATTTATGGGATATCTAGAAGTTCACTTCAATTTGGGTTACTTCCAGCATCAGATTGACTCTCTGCATAAAATAATAGCAAATCCTATATGCATATCAATTATCATATTTTTTTCATCAAATAATTAACTCAATAGTAGGACTATCTCCGATAGAGATACAATTTTGGATTGTCCTATGTACTTGAACAAAATTTAATTTGAATGGTTGGATTTGAATACTTGATCCCTACCATAGCGTTCTCATCTTGGCCGAGTGGTCGGGACCATGATTCGTCCATCTTCTGGAGCTAGAGGTCTTGGTATCGACCCCCGGTTCCCCTTTCTTCAGGAATCGAATGTTGAGTTTACTAGTGCTATCACCTTGGAGCCACGAGGGTGTTTACTCAGCTTCCATCTGGGTCTGGAGGGATTAGTCTATCCCAAAGGGTTGGGAACCCTTCAATATAAAAAAAAAAAAAAACCTTTGAATTTATCAAAATTAAAGCCTTATTAAGAAATCTTTTAAAGGGCGGATTCCTCTCCCTTTACCAAACTGCACGTCCCATCTAAAAGTTCTCCTTCCCTAAATCCTGCTCCTTATAAATCTTCATTGAGGAAAGTTTGATTTCACGGCATCAAGGAATCTTTTGTATAGAGGATTCTTCCTCTTTAAAAAAGAGAGAGTAAAAAATCGACCTGATCCGTTTTATCACTGGGGGTGGGGGGCAACCTGCGACGGGTCGGATTGGGTATTCGTAACAACAGTAGAGTCCGTTGGGTCGGGTTCGGCTCAGCTAATACATGACTAGTTGCCCATCTTAACTTAGGACTCTAGATTGGGTAAATCTACTTTACGTCAGCTGATCGAATCCTTTTCCTCTCTTAAATACAGAAGTGTACTTGCCATGGCAAAGCCTCTTCGAGTCTCCTGCAAACCCTAACTGTGTGTGATATCCCATTGATATCTTCTCTTTCATCTTTTCGTTCTAATTATTCATCTGTTTCTTATGGCGAACTGGTTCGATCTTCCCAAAGATCTATTGGCGAGAATTTCTGATTTCTGCATTGCGCCTGATCACATTCGAATGCAGCTTGTCTGCAGATCATGGCGGTCGATTTTAAAGAAGATAATACACCGTGAGCTACCATGGCTGATGATGCTTTCCAACAAAGAAGACGACGAACATGAAGACGCTCGCTTCTTCTTCAGCCTCTCCCAGCAGAAGATCCACACCATTCATCTCCCGGAGATACAGGGCAAGCGCTGCTGCGGGTCTTTCCAGAACGGGTGGCTGATGATGGTGTACGAGAAGTTGGATATCTTTCTCTTTCATCCCTGGAGTAGGAAAAGAATCAACCTC
Source organism: Umbellularia californica (assembly GCA_028538565.1). NCBI lineage: Eukaryota > Viridiplantae > Streptophyta > Magnoliopsida > Laurales > Lauraceae > Umbellularia > Umbellularia californica. Next base: position 15,323,349 of record JAPQWN010000007.1, on the reverse strand, counting down.
CCTCATCAGCCCACCTTCAAAGAAGAGATCATTTGCACCACCATGGAAGAGATGCGTGATCTCAACATACTTAAGGCTGCCCTATCTGACGATGGTGAAGTTGTTGTGCTCACCTACGGAGCAGGAAGTACATGCTTGTGCAGGATTGGAGATGAAGCCTATACTCACATCGGCACATCATTGATGGATGATGTGGTGTATCACAAGGGGCGCTTTTACGCCCTCAGTCAGGTAGCAGAAGTCTACGTTCTCCACATTGAGGACGAACCCCATTGGGAAGAATTGACTCCAGAGTTGGAGAGTGTGGTGGAGAGTCTGCCCTACACCATCTTTGGATATTTGGTGCCGGACATATTGACTGACAGCATGTTTGTGATTATCAGAGAGGTAAAGTCCATCGAAGTTGATGGGACTACCGGAGAGGTAAAGTATCTCGATGGTGATCGTGATGTCGATTCCGAGGACTTTTCCCGTCGTCACAAAACGATCCATTTTGACATTTACAGTGTTACTTTGGAAGAAGAGAGGGGGGCGCAAACAAAGTTCACCAAGATGGAAAACTTAGGTGATCGGGTTTTATTTCTGGGGTATAATTCTTCCATGATTACCTTGGCTAGTCAATTCCCAGGCTTCAGAGGAAATTGCATATATTTTGCGGACAATATGGTAGAAAGATATTGCTATAGTCCATATGGATGCTGTGATTAAGGTGTTTTCAGGCTAGAGGACGGGACGGTTGAAGAACTTTTTGCTGATAGATTTCATCCTATCCGATCACCTCCTTTATGGATTGCAACCCCGAACTTTTTGCTGATAGATTTCATCCTATCCGATCACCTCCTTTATGGATTGCAACCCCTCCTTATTCATCTTCATCTAAGAGAGACTTTGGAACAGAGAAGCTATCCTCGTAGGAACCGCATGACGTTTGTACTTAGCCGTTATACTATATTAAGCTTTTGGCTTCGATTTTGACAAATGGTTATAATTTCGAACAACAATTATGTAACTATTCATGCACATACCCACGCATTTTTCTGTATAACACTTATGTTTCAGTTGTTCCTTTATGTAACTATATCTTTTTTGTTCCAATTCCTTTATTTCTATTTTATCCAACTTGTCCTATGGAAAGAGGTAATTTTTTTTTAATAAGTGATTATTTATTTTGCAATGCCGGGAGATACCGTGCTGAGCATGGGTTATTGGGCTAGTCTTTATTTATAGGTCACCAACTCTAATAAAAGAGTCCCATGTGTTTATGTCCAAATATAATAGGACTAACATTATATATAGGGGCCAGCTCTCTTAAGTTGCAGCTTAGCTTATCCTAAGCTGAAATAGGCTGGTCCCACAAAATCAAAGTCAATTATGCTGTTTTTTGGATGATGATCATCTCAAAAATCAAGATAAATCCAATTAGAATTGGATTTTTCAGTTCCATTATGCAAAAAAACAGATATAATCAAGTTTAATTTGTGAGATCAGCCATATTCCAGCTTAGGATAAGCTAAGCTGCAACTTAGGAGAGCCCTGCTCTTTTATATATATATATATATATATGACGGTACACAATCGATCCAACGGTCTAATAAATTTGGATTTGACCAAAAGTTGGTGGACATGTGCATTTCAGTGGGGTTGTATGTTTGGTCCATTTGGAGGGACCAAAAGGGACCAAGGGTGGGCCCTACGAGTGTAAGTTTATGAAATTTTATCTTAAGCTTGAGCTTAGGAGAGTCTTCCATATATATATATATATATATATATATGAGCAGGGCTCTCCTAAGCTGCAACTTAACTTTTCCTAAGCTGGAATAGTACTGGTCCCACAAATCAAACTTGATTAAATACGTTTTTTGCATGATGGAATTGAAAAATCCAGTTCTGATTGGATTTATCTTGATTTTGGAGATGATCATCATGCAAAAAACAACATAATCGACTTTGATTTTGTAGGACCAGTCTTAATTCAGCTTATAATAAGCTAAGCTGCAGCTTAGGAGAGCAAGCCTATATATATATATATATATATATATATATATATATATATATGGGAGGTGCTCTTGTGAGAGACACTCTCACCTTATATGAGAGGTAAATATGGGGCCCTCACAAGAACACCTATATATATATATATATATATATATATATATATATATGGAGGTGCTCCTATGAGAGACACTCTCACCAAGTTGGTGAGAGATGGGTGTGGGCCCTCACTTCCATATCCACTCTCACTAACGTAAATGCAAGGACCCCCAACTTTAATGTGAGGGCCCCCACCCATCTCTCACCAATTTCGTGAGAGTGTCTCACTAGAGCACCTCCCTATATATATATATGCACTAGAAAGCTCCCGTGGAGTTTCTTTTAACAAAAAGCCCTCCTAGTGGGGCCCACTATAGTGTTACTCCATTATATCAGTCTAACCCCTTGATCTATAGCCCCAAAGTTGAATTGTTTTAGAGACATATTTTCTTGTAAAGTTTAATGACCGTTAAATTTGGACTTTGTACCAATTCACCGGCGTAATATGTATGAAAAAATTGGATTAACTCAAGGTAGTCTCCAAGCCCCAAAAATATACAGGGAAAGTACAAATAAGCCTATGGGGCCAACCTGGGGCTCTACTGATGAGGGGTGTGGCAGATTGAAAGATCCAAGTGAACCCAGCCCATATATGAAACTTCAGGTCAATCTTATCATTCTTACCCCATTTGTTTGTGGCCCACAAATTTAACGCTTCTTTATAATAATAAAAAAAGAATACTCGATGGTTTTGACTTCTGATAATTTAGTGCAAGATATAACAATCTTTTTTTAAAATTCTTTTTGGATGCATTTGATTATTCCCTAATTGCAGGAGACCGCAGATGATATTTGTTTCATTTTATATCTTGTAGAAAATCATTTGTTTTTCTAATTACTTTGATGTAGCCATCTTCCTTTTTTTTTTTTTTTTTAATAGATAAACTGTTCCATAGATTCAATGGATTTAGTGGGGCAATAGGTGAGGGAGTTCTCATGCTGTAATGAGCTGGGAAATGGTGAAAATATTCATCCAAAACAAAACACTTGAAACAGAAATATTAGTTAATATGGGGGCAACATTAGGGATTACAAAGTTTGACCCACCTCTAGATTTACAATGTAAGGCCCAACTCTAATAGTTACAAGGCAAGACCCACCTATAGAAATTGCAGCACATGGGTCCCACCTTTTCAAATTAGGTTTTAGCACCATTACAAATTACGCCAACCTTTAAGATTAACAAGATAAGAATTTAAAGGTGGAGCCCACATTCAGGAATTGAAGATGCAGGAGTCCCAATGAAAAGCCAAGATTTCTGAAATCCCAAATGAATATTGGGATTCAGAAATGCTTGCTTTTAGGCAATTTGGAAATGCTCAAATTTCTAAATTCTCCAAATGCCAACAAAGAAACAGGAGATTTCATGCAGGAATTTCGAAATTCTCAAACACCCAGAATTCCTGTCAAGAAATTCTTATAAAGAACAGGCCCACAATTACAGATTGACACACAGGCTAAACTCCAGTCGAAATGACACTGAAAGTCTGAAACAAAATGCAGGCTGTTTGATAGTGTGTATAGTATATAAAAGAGACAACAGGAGAAACAAAAGGCTAAAAATTGATAAACATTAGTACAAGGGTACAAACCCATGTGATGAAAAGTCCATGTTAAATCCATTATATGAGTGGTCCACTTTTAACAATGGCAAATGGCTATGAGCAACAATGATAATAACAATGATTAACAACAACAACAACAATTATTATTATTATTATTATTATTATAATAGTCATCATCATAATAATACAGCATGTATATGCATCTCTGGTAGACATTAACCTTTTTATCGTCACTAAAAAGAACACTTATGAATGAATCTACTTAATTTGAAAATGCCTTGAGAACTTAAGTTCCTTTGCTGCGCCTCAGAGAACAAATAAATAAATAAAAAGAAGAAGAAGAAGAAGAAATCTCATAATGGAAATCCACCCATGATCTGGCGATACATGGGCGGCAATGATGAAAGTGTGTGGTGGCTTATTTGTGGCAGTGACGAATTCGCAAGGTTATTGATGGGAAGCTGAGGTTCATAAACTGCATCATCTTTCTGCTCTTGTTTGGGCCTGACAAACCTCATGTCGCTCTCTTTTGCTTGCTGTCTGAGAAAGGCCTTCTCAAGTGCCCCCATGGGCCTTCCATCACTATAATCGATGCCTGCGAACGGAAGGTTCACGGGCCGATGGAGACCCATGGGAAACGTATATGGAAACTCCATATCAACCTGAGCAGCTGCAACTGATTGATTAACTCCATTGTGACCAAAGGAGCCAAAAGATGCAGGCTGCAAGGCAGGCAGCTTCATGTCATAGCAGGAGGAAGCCCCTAGGTTTATATCACCAACAAACCGCCCTATACAACCCAGTCTCAAGTACTCCTCAACTTGGGGTTTCCTCTCAAATCGTGGGGCAAGATCGTGAACTTGTGGTTCCGGCTTTGAGAAGTTGGTAGCTACAGACAAATTCACTGCCGGCTGCGCATTAGGGGCAGAAGGTGCATTTCCATTGCCTGAGTTTGTATGAGTACTATTTCTGGCGGCAGGCACTTCATGATTATGCTTTCCCTCATAAGTTGTGATCACAGACTTGAGATCATGTGAGGCTCTTTCCACATGTTTCCTCACCATACAACCAGCATTTGTGCATTTGTAGTAGCTCCTGTACAAACAAAAGTAAGAAAACTATAGAACACCTAAAAATCCACGTCACAGATATGAAAACTACTAAAAATTGGATGCCCATTCATTTCGCACGATGAACTTCATTATAGAAAATCTAATTTCCACCATACAGTTTGCCGTATGTGAGCTAGCACCATGAAGGGCTTGGTTAATAATTCCTACCCCTTCTTATCATTGGAGAGCTCAATACAAGTAAAAATGGTGAAACCAAACCAACCATAGAAGGTACATGTGACATGTGAGGGCAGGATTAGACATGTATGATTGTATACTACCATGTGAGTTGCACATTAATGGTCAAAACTATTAGCGCCTGAGTGGCATTAGAATGATGCACCGCACCAGGAGACCATCACCCATTAGATAACATGCTAAAAGCCTAGCAAATGGTTTCCAGCTATTGTTCGGTGAGCAGATTACTATCAATAGCAAGCCCAGTGACAAATGTGAACCAGCATGGAAAAGCAACAACACTCAATTAAGCACAAAATGAAAGTAGATGTTTCAATTATGTACCTGGGGTTTGGATTTCCTTTAACCACTTTCTGCCCATACTTGCGCCAGCGATATCCATCATCAAGAATGTCCACTTCGCTTTCTGTTTGAAGAACTACTCTTGGTTCACGAACTGCTCTGGATGCCAAATTTGTTTCAATTAAGAAACTCTCTTTCTTCCTGGAAAAGAAAAAAAATGAAAACATCTGATGCTTCATTCTCTTGTGATACAGCCAGACAAGAAGGCATGTTACTCAAAAATAGAAACAAAATGATGGCCCATCAGAAGGAACAACCTCCTTTTTGAATCAGGTTCATCATCATCAGCATCATCACCAAGTATTATGCTTCCCTGTGTAGCCCCATCTTCATCATCATCGTGGCTGGCAAGTGTAGATGAAAGCTCAGGAGTACCAACTGATTCGAGTGCACTTAAGTTTTTCCCCTGGGCAACTGACAAAGGATCTGAAAGATCAGTTACAACAGATGTAGATGAAGTTCTATCCAAACCATCAGCTCTCCAATCAGTACTGCCCTTATCATTAGACCCTTGCTGAATACTTTTCCAGATTGATCCTCCTTCGACTTTTACATGTGAACCAGTGCACTCCGACATCTCCGACATCTCATTCAGTGAAAATACGGAACGGCGACTGGGCTGAGGCTTTGGATGATTATGAGCCTTGTAAATTATTTCTGTTACTTGCCCATCATGGGAACGTTCCACTTTTTTCTTCACCTGACAAGTTGGATGAGTGCATTTGTAATAGCTTCGAGGATACTCACTTCCTTTTACATGTTTCTGTCCATACTTTCTCCAATTATATCCATCTTCCGATGGTCTCCCTGTTGCCATGGGCGGAAATGTGCCTTTTGGTTCCTCTTCCGAAAGCTGATGCGACCCAGTTTCCTCTCCATTGGGCGGCTCAAGTTGTGCTTGATCGTCGGCAACACATGGAGAGGATGTTTGCAAAGAAACACACTTCATTTTCACAACCATGTCACTGGAACCTTCTAATTCAGACGGAAAGTCACTGGTGCAGTCGTTTGCTCTAGCTTGTTTCCATAACCCTGCTCGACTGTCAAAATTCACCTGTGATTGCATCTGAGCTAGAGGTTGTTGATTGACATCAGTCACTGAAAGAAGCTGAGCATGACTGCAGGTGGAAGAGACCTAAAACCAAATCAAAATCAGGCCATAGACTCCAGATGAAAATGCATTTCTTCCTAGATTAATTGGCATTTTTAATCAGCAATTGTTGTTTTATTAATCTTTAACCTTTAAAATCATAAAAGATCAGAAAGACTAAAATACCCTTAAAAATCATAACCACACTACACCTTATCAGAAGATGGGCAATTGAGTTTTGGCATAAGCCCACAAGTGGACAGACACCTCTCCATCCAGAAGATGGGCCCTGGGGTTTTGGCATAGGTCCATGAGCGGGACTAACACCTATCCATGTCCGTGGATCCCAAATAAGCCCCTCTATGGTCTATATCAATCAAGACCCAAAAAAACACACTTACACACACATTGGGTCGTATGACTCAATTTTGACTGAGTTTTATAACCACGTGCGACGCTTTTAATAAGTGATGCAACTGCATACTCTGACTTCTGAAGGTTAAAACCTAATAAGTCTGCGACCAATCTAATGAGGTAGACCTTGTCTTCTGATCATACAAGATGATTGCATAGGTGATTAGATGAGCCAATCAAATGGTTGTTATGCAAGTTTGTTGAAGAATTTAAGTGTTTGTGTTGTTCGGGAGACGTTGGAATGTTTTGCATTTGAGGGATATGAATGATTAGGTGGATGGCAAAGGATTTGGATCGTGACTCATTCCATCTTTACAAACCTCCTTTGTGCAGATAGGTCTCAGGACTTGGTGCCTCCTCACTGTTGATACCTGTACTAGTTCTCTTCAAAAATAGATTTCCATTATCGTTCAAGAAAGGAGAAAGAGAGGATGGTAAAAATAAAATAAAACAAATTGTGGAAGGGGCTTTATGTGGCTTGACTATGATGACTGTCACAGCCAACAGCTACCAAATGGACCACTAAATTCAACAATATGCAATGGTACTACATTTTATCAACAAGATCTTACAGTCTATGAGAAAGTGGGTAGTCTTCATTAAATATAAACCAAAACAAGAAATGTTGTACAGAGTAATTTTTTTAATAAAATCTAGAGCTTCTGAAACGTAATAGAAAATTTCCAGAATTCCCAATTGCACAAAGAAATGCCACTCAAACTTAGTAAGATCCTAGAAAATAAACAAATATATTAAGAGCTTTACTAACAGTAATAAATAAATCTCCTAAGCTAATTACTGATGGTAAAGAACAGCTTGCACTTGCCTGGTTTTCTACACTCAAAAGGCATGGAATTGAAACAGGATTTACATGAGGCTTGAAAACGAATGAAGAATCAACATTTTCTGCCTTTCCCCTATTCATATCAGAGTTTGAAATTGGCATAAGACATTCCTGACTGAAGGATGGTGATGGAAAAGTCTCAGTCGTTGGAGAATGTTGGGCCTGAGAACATGAATCACATCGATTAGATGATAGAAGGCTGTAATGGGTATAACACCAAGGGGCTAATTCAAAAGCTAACCTAGCATGAATGTTGTAGAAAAAGTTAAATATAAGTGACAAGAATTGAAACAATAGCATTGCAAAATGGAGCATAAATCCAAAACCATCAATGCATCCAAATAACTTGACCACACACGAGCAAATACCCCGCAAGGTTTAAAAGATAGTTACTTGAACAAATAGAAATCCTTGTGCAGTTGACATAGAAGTATGAAAAAGATACAATTATAAAGTTCCAGGAATACCCTTCATATTTTAGTTAAAAAGATCTGAGATGTTGCCACAATGGTATGCAAAACAAAAGATACACAATTACAATGTGGTCATTTGGATCCACATTTGCTACCTGATGTTTATCAATTTTAACTTAGAGTTAGTCCATCCTACAGTTGAGTTTTTATATCATTTCTATTTTTCGCAGTAGGAAAAGAAAAAGAAAAGAAAGAAAATACATTATCTCAGCCACTGAAAACTACTTATATATAATATTGCTCATGTTATTGTCATTGTTAATCATAGTATGAACATAATGAAAATTAGTTAGTCAACCAAGATGGCTAACCCAATTATGGTCATCTTGCTTGACTAACACTACTCTTATATCAAGTCCATATAGTGGTGTTCTGCAGGACTAAAAACATGAGAATAACACATGAAAAATAAGAATAACCCATGAATGTCACTACAGTACATTTATCTCTCCACATATGGCCAATGTATCTGGACAACTGGAGATGCCCAATTGTCATGATGAAAGATATTTCAAGTTGAGGATTTATCCAAAGAATGGAGACAAGAGAGAGAGAGAGAGAGAGAGACCATTTGTCCATGAGACATCCAACTCCAATTAGAAAATGGCCCTATAGCCACATGGGTTCATTCAAATCCACGTGTGAAAAGGCTGCCCATGGCCTCATTTAAGGAGCTGATTTGACTTATTTGATATTAGTTTCATGCTCCAATTGTACTTCTAGTTACCTGTGTCATTATTAGGGCAATTTTAGTAATATTAACCCTTAATAAGCATGCAAGGGTACATCTAGCCTTTTAGTTATGCCCTGGTTGAGGGCATATACTTTTCCTTAAATAGGGCATGCTGGTATGATGTTGATTGTTAAGTTAGGCCCATGACCCATGAAGGAGTCCAAGGCCCATCAGTCATTCCAGTCCAGCAAAACTTCACCTTACGTGGATTGATTTGGTCAAATATTGAGATAGCTGTACATATTTAGTAATTGATTGCTTTCCTAACATAGATTAGTGATTGCTGTAATTTCATAGTTTCCTTTGTAAGGCCCTTGATTGTGGCATGTATAATTCTATATATTGGTGGTTGGTTCTCCAAGAGAACACACGACAATACAAAGTAATTTCCCAAAAACTCTCGTTCATCTGTATCTTGGAATTGTGGGAATGACATTGATGATGACCAATCACCTGATTTAACCTCAAGTGAGGTCCAACTGTACGTGAACAAGCCACTCACATTGGCACACGACCTTCTATATAGGAATTGACCCAAATTTAAGGTGATGAGTAGAAATAATAACTACATACTCCACACAGACCAATCCCACGGCATATCACTCTGTTTGGTCGCAAAGTTGGACCATTGCCCAAAAAATGGATGGTGTGGGATATGAGCAAGTTTTACCAAGCAAAGGTTGCCCCATGCAAGTTCAATCAGATGAAAGCTACCATCAGCACAACACTGACAGCAACATGAGATCATTTTCATATATATATATATATATATATAAAGTAATACTCTACCAGAAACAGTTAGTAGGCGTTTCTAACTTTTGTTCATTAACTGTCCTTTTGCCCGAGAGATAATAGTAATATTTCGAAATCTGTTTGAGGAAAATTTGGTGATGATGGGGAACATGGAGGAGGTGTTGGTAGCTTAACTGATTGGATATTGGACTAGTTTGTATTTGTTCCATTCATTGATTCTTAAGGTAGGAAAGAAACAATCGAACTTTCAAAAATAAGTCATCAATGGATACAAAAGTTGTCGGAAGGTAAAAGTGGAGGGTTGTCTCATGGGCTATTGTTCATAAGGATTTTTATAGAGTCTAGAGGATGGACTTTTGGCATTTGGGTGGTTGTTTTGATAGCGTTGTGTTTGTATCTTCTTCTCATTTTGCTTGAATTTCCCCTCCTCCTTGGACATGGAAGCTTAATTTTGATGGTAGACCAGTAAAGGAATCCAGAATAGCTGGATATAGTGGTTTAATTCAGGATAGTAGAACTAGCTGAATTTGCAAGTACTTTGAGTCTTAGGGATATGTCACCACTCACCTCTACTGAACTGAAGCTAAAGTCACAAGTTTGCTAGAGGGATGCAAGGTACTTACAGAACTTGGCATGGTTGGAGCATTGTTGGAGGGACATTTTTTGTGCCACTAGATGGCTTCCTCTTCTACTCAGTGTGTGGTGTACGGCAAGATGCGATTCTAGCAAGGGTAGAAGATATTTTATTTTCCATATTCCCAGTGAGGCTAGTCAAGAGGTCGATCAGTTAGAAAAGGAAAAGGATGGTGCTAAATGACGGTTTGTTGCAGAATATGTTAGTTTTATTTTGGCCCATGTTTATTTAATAAAGAAGTCATTATATTTCAAAAAGAAAGAGAAAAAAGAAAGAAAAAAAGAAACTTTTTAATGGGGCCTACATGGACTGATGTTTCTATTTAAGAAAAATAAGGAACTAGTTCTCTCTTGAAAATTCTCATATATACAATATAGTAATTAGTAGTAATAATAGATCTGAAAAAGTACAACCTATCCGAGGATTTGGCTCAGGATAGATCGGAATGGAGAAACAGAATTTGTGATTATGGACTAGTTCATTCGTAGTAAGATTCTTTGAAAGTTAGTGCTGTATGCTACACTTTGGAAGTTATGGTTGGATAGGAATAATAGAGTTTTCTGGAACAAAAGTCATTCAATGGAGGATATTGCTGAATCCACTGTTTGGTCTATGTCAAAGTGGGTGCACATGAGAGAGGAGTTTAATGATGTTGATTTGTTTGACCTTTTGGGCCACTATATTTAAGGGGGGTTGGCGTGTGAAGCCCTTGCAGAAAATTTCATGGATGAGCCCACTAATGGGAGTTCTTAAATTAAATTTTGATGGTAGCTTTGTTTCAATCCAAAGGACAGTATGGATGGATGAGTATCATGGGGGATGAATATGTCTATATATATATATATATATATTTTTTTTTTTTTTATGCACTCACATGAGGAGGGGTGTGTGAGTGAGTGTGAGGGAAGTAAATTGACAATGAAGGATCTTGGTAGGCCTCACAAGTGTCCCACATATAGATTCGCTTGGAAAAAAATTCTCCCATAGATGGCATACATACATATATGGCAAATGGCCCCACACCTAATCAATCCACCTGGAATCCTAAACCCAACAACCCTCAACACCCCCCCCCCCCCCCCGCCCCCCCCCCCAAACCAACCCACCCACACCCAAAAAAATAAAGAAAGAAAAGTGAAAAAACAAAAGGAACCTACCAACAATACCAATCCAACCAAATGTACTGGATTATTGGATTGAAAAAAAAAAAATTGCATTTTAAAACCGTTAAACTTTGAGGGCCACAAATCAAGGGGGTTATTTTGATGTGATTAATTTGAAAATTCATATATAAAGTGGTACCATTGGGATCTTTCCATCCCCCAGCTCATCCTTGATTGGTGGTGCCCCAGGTAGGCCCCAAAGGCTGTCTCGCATGGTCTTCCGTGCAAGACATTCGCACCTAAGCATGCCCCCATAATCTGAAATCATTAGGGTATGGGGATTGGGGATAGGAAGGTCTAAATGTGGATTTAAGATTGGACAAAAATCACCATGTTCTGAAATCATAACCATCAATTTAAGGTCCTCAAAATTTTAATAGGATTACAAGTGCATGTATAACCATTATAATTTGGGGCCCTTAAATTGATGATATGATGATCAAAACCATTGATTTAAGGGCCTTAAAGTTTAATAATGATTTTCAAATTGCATGTACGACCATTAAAAATTGGGACACTTAGATTTTAAGGCCCTTAAATTGATATCAAATGATCATGACCATCAATTTAGGAGACCTGAATTTTTTACAGTTTTATAAGTGAATTCATCACCATTAACATTTTGGTCCGTTAATTTGATGGTTGCAATCATCAAAGCGTGATTTGATGGCTCACCCTTCCTAATCCACATTGAGACCTTCCAATCCATCCCTCCTTGACCTTGTGAATGGCATGCATCCAAATGGCCCCACATCAAGGATTCACATGAGCCTTTTTTGTTTCTGGTCTTGTAAATGAACTTGAATGCAAGATCCATTCATTAGGACAATGGAAATTTTTTCGAGAAGCTTAGAATTCAGACAACGAAAATCTTGTGTTGAATGTGTAATCCATTTCAAAATGGACAACGCAATCTACCAGTGAGTGTGGAATTTTTTTCCCACCTAAATTGGTCCCAACCCACTGCAGATTTCGACCACAAAAGCTCTCTCTTGGTTTTAAAACTGGACGCGTTGGAGAGATGTCGGGACCCACTGGCCATGTGGGGAGGCTTTGAGGATTAACCATCTACAAGAATCATGTCCATTGGATGTTACTAGCTGTCTCATATGAAGCTATTAAACAATTGGTAGGTCAAAATAGAAACTTTGCTATTAAACGATCTATTTCTTAGCCTTAGAAAGAAATGCTAGCAACATCCAATGAACCTGATTTTTATAAAATTGCCAATTCTCGTAGCCCCTTGACCCCGATCCCACGTATGGATGTCAGTGAGTTCCTCAAACTCTGCCATACATGAATCCAGATCCCACCTAAAATCATCAGCCATGTCTCATCCAAAGGACTCCTACCTGCCCCCCTACAGAATTCCACATGCACCTGAAAAATTAGAAAAGAAAAGGAAATGAAGACCAGATGATCATCCACACAGTTGAAGACTCAATCAATCCAAAAAAAAAAAACCATACTGCAAACTTTTAGCAATCTTCAATCAAAGAGCATTTCCAATCCCAAAATTCCCAAAACATACTCTTCCAAGATATCTGTTTTACCTGCGAATTCGGAATTAAGACCGGAGAATTCAACAGCGCCGTGGGGCTGAGACCCGACGGGATCGTCAGATACGGAGAAGAAGCCGCAGCAGGAGAAGACAAAGGGCTGGTGCATATGAACCTGGCAGCGTTCAGCCTATGCGCATTGAACCCGCACCTCGCAGCCCTTCTCTCCGCAATGCTCCCTCCATTCCCAACTCCCAGCGAATCCCAACCACCTGCAAACACCTCGTCAGAAACATCGAATTCTTGCTCTTTCTCGTCCTTGACCGAACCCAGCTCATTCACCTCCTCCACCTTGTTAGCCACTGATTCAGAAGAAACATGGGCTCCTCTCAGGAGCTGCGACAAGGGCATTGAAGATGAAAGTAGAACAGAGACCAGACCTCTAGTGCTTAGCATCAAAGGCCTCCCATTCCACGCTTGGATCAGCTCACATCTCTTCTTCTGCCATTCGATTCCAATCACTAACCAATCAACGTCTACACCAATAAACGAACTCCAAAACCGACCGACCATCAATGGGAACAAAGAGACTTAAGATGCAGTTCATGAGCTAAAATGCAGCAGATGGGGAAGAGAAAAACGTACCTGAGGATCTTTAGCTCTGTGAGGAATTTCATCAAACAGATGGCCGACAGGTCTCTAATGCATTGGATTGTAGAAAAGAGGATTCGATCGAGCTTTCTTTCTGCAGTCGACGCTGCAGAAGAAAAAGAGAGAGAGTCGGATCCATTGCTCGGTCGCTTGAAGGCGATTTTGCTCTCAACGTCCTACAGAAAAGGGCACGTGCCATTTTATTATGCTAGACGGGTATAGTCCCTGAAATCCCATTTAGTTTACTAAACTACCCCTTTATTTGGGCCTAATTTGGTGCAGGGCACCACTACTACAAGGAGCCCACTTATCGCGAGTTCGAACCATCCACACATATAGGACTCATGAATTTTACTGAAGCCCATGGATTTGATCTCATTCGAATGGAGTGGACCATGTCTTTCCCTTCAATATAAGTCGTTAAACTTGCGAGTCACGAATGTAGGATATTAGGAATCCATCCAAGATCGTTCTTTCCATTTCCTGGTCCCGTGATTAGTGGGGCCCAAGTGGGTCCAATCAAGCTCTCACAAGAGCATTTCCATCATTAAGTTCAATAAAAAAGAAGTTCAACGGGCTTAAAACTTTGTGTTAATAAAATTTGGTTTTCTTATGCATTTGGGTGGGACACATGGAATGTTTTTGTGATTTGATTTGATGTTTATAAATGTAGAAGAAGCTCTTTTTGAGTTATATGGGTAGGAGTTTTGAATGAAAGGTGGATTGTAGGACTGTGTTAGAAGGGTGGCTTGGGGATTTGGAGAGAATAGGGCTGAAAATAGGCTAAATTGGTTATGCTGCATGGTTTCCTGAAACCATCCCCACGTTAAGGTCGCCAAAGATATCGTTGGAGGAGTTTGGATCTGATTTAGCATTAGGCATTTGGCATTTATGATTGGATTAACGGCTTCAGGAAAGATTTTTTTGTACTTGCAGCAACTGTAGATCAGCCCGTACTTGTGTCTGTGATGTTCAGTATTCATGGTTTATCTAATTATTATTTGGATGAGTGTCCAGTAAACTTCTCGGTCAACTCCAAGGATAACTCAGTTGGCCTAGGACCACAATTTTCACATGAAGGTTGGCCTAGGACCACAATTTTCACCCGGAGATTATAGGTTCGAAATTGGACTACCACAGGGAGTAATAGATTAGTCTAGCCCAAAGGTGGGAACCCTCTCCGATAGCAAAGAAAAAATAAAATAAATAAATAAATTTGGATGAGTGTCAAACCTCGAGACTGATTACAATAGAAGGGTCCATGTTTTATAGTCTACTCAGATGGATCATAAGGTGGGCCTATTAGATATTCCACATCTGAGTTCATGAGCTCATGGCCTCGGCAGAGGGTTTCCCTTGTTGTATGATAAGGTTGAAACCGCGGCGGTTCAGTTCGGTTATATGAACTGCCCTCTATGTTCTATATAGCATGTGTGAAGCGAGGGGGATGGGTCGGATCATCAAGAGTTGAAACCCACTTGTAAAAATGATTTTGACATGTCACCCATTTAACGTACTCGTTGCCATACCTACTCGTGTGAAATATTATGGTGACTCATTGTAAATGCCAACATGAGTTAGGAACACCAAATGCACCAATGAGCGAAGGGTCCTCACAGATTGTGCAGCACAAATGGGGTATATTAGGACCTCTTCAGTTTTTTTTAATGTTGAAGGGAACGACGCTAGGTTGCTCTGCATGATTTTCTTACTTCTTTAATTATAATTGCTTCAACTAATTTTGACTTTATATGGAGCCCATTATGATAATAATGAATGCCTTGTATATGACTTATAGCGTTTCATTATTTAAAATTTTTGAGAACCCACTCGAATCACTTCACCACATAAAGTTTTTATATAGATATTTGTTAAATAAATATCGAAAGCAGTTAAAGTTATTTTCATAAGAATTAGACTCTATATCTAACTATTGTTATCTTTTCACATAATGTTTTTGAAACAAAGAACCTCCATATGACCCACGACCACCATCGTGCCTATCTTCATCTGTCCCATTAAGTCCAATCCATCCACATGTATATATAGGACTAGTTATATAAATTATTTTACCTATCCACCCATATATGTATTTACATAGATGAAGCCGTATGGTTGTAAACGGTTCCATTCCGGTTCGGGCCCATAGGAGAAGGTGGAACTGGATCCGGAACTGTTGGTTGGCTTCGGAACCAGAACCAAAACCATATATCTGGATCCGGTCCTAGTCTAGGTAGAGAATGATATTTAAAAAAATATTATTTTTATGAGAGATTTTCGAAAATTAAGGTAATATATAGGGTCTCGAGTTCACAGGTCCAAACCAAGGTGGAACCGGACCCGAACCCATTTACTTATCAGGGCCAGACTCAAACTCGATTTTTAACGGGTCGGAACCTTCGAATAATCCAATAATCATGACCCATTTACATCCCTAGATGAAGGTCTTGCATACTCAAATTTATTGTCTTTCTGAGGGGGTTTGAAACTCTCTCAAGTATTCAAAGAATGAATTGTTGTTGAGAAAGTTCAAGTAGGATTATAACAAATGGAACAATGGATTGTATTTAAAAGGTTAATCTTTAGAATATTACATGCAAACTCATTTGGTAACCCCCACTTTAGGCCTTGCAAATTATAACCAGTGAGGATGAAAATAACCCAAATGAGATCTCAACCCCATTAAATCACCTTAAAATATCTATTTTTTTAGTTTCTATTTTCAATTTGAAATCACACAATGACTCACAACACTTATCCTTATCCACTAAGTACAGCTTGGGGACCTCTATTTGCAATTATATAATTTTAAAGGATACAAGGAACAAGAGTTGACTGAGTGAGACATAAAAGTTCACGCAGTACACTGACAAAAAAAAGGTATAAAAATCACTTTGGACGTAACGACAAGTTGCACCTGTTCCATTGCGTGCGGATGTGCAAAATTGAGATAAGAAAAAAGAAGTGGACCATAAGCCTGGAGAGAACACGAGGCACCTACCCAAGCAGATTTCACAGAGAATCAGTTGCCATTTGGCTTGATAATAACCCCACTTGCTTCTTCTTTGAGTTTTTTTTTTTTATATATACCTCTCTAAGGTTTACATGATACGTAAATAGGCCCTTGTGATTTTAATATTTGTATATAGGCTCCTACCTTTTCATTTCAATACCTTTCATGTCTCCAAAATCAGTATTTCTAATGAAAATAGGCAATAACCATGGGATTTGTGTTGAATATTTATGAAAATGACAACTTTACCTTTATATCAATTAAGTAAATATTAATACATTATTATTTACCAAAATCCCATTATTGTATCTCAATTCTCAATGGTCTCTCTCAAGAACTTTTTAATGCACATAAAGTCTAATTATGTATTTTGAGACTTTCATCAATGGGAGGTGCTCTTATAAGAGATATGGGTGGTGTGAGGGCCCCCACATATGTCTCTTATATAATTTAAGAGATATCTCTCATAAGAACATCTCCCTTCATCAATTTAATGGTGGGTCATGCATGGATTTGATCAGTTGTAATTAACTATAAGCACATGCATTGATTGTCATTATAGTAGATTTGGATTTAATGAAATATGCTCTCTATTGATAAAAATAGATATACATACTGTTATTTTCTCTTACTAAATGTAATTATCAATGTTACAATCTTTAGAGAAAAATAAATTCAAGCCTTTGAGTTTTAGCATATAAGGATAAAGAAATGGACAAATGTGTCATTTCACTCTAAAAACTTTTAACAGTTAGTTGGATATTGATTTTGGGGACATAAAAAGATATTAAAAGAAAAATACAGGAGCCTATCTACAAATACTAAAACTATAGAAGTACGTATTTACAAATACAGACCTCAGGGTACATAAACCTCTCTCTTCTTCCAGTAATCTTAGCCAAACCAGATCCCAAAAAAAATTAACCAAACCAAATATATCATCATCATCAGCAGAAGAAGAAGAAAAGGATCAGCAGCAGCAGCAGAAGAAGAAGAAGAAAAGGAAGCAGAAGAAGAGAGGGTCTTCCTACTTATGGCAAACACCACTGCCAAGGTCTATGTAATGTAAGCTTTTTTTTTTTTTTATGCAGGGTCATATCTAACTGGGTTTTTGCTTTTTAATGGATTATTATGTTCTAATCCCATTTCCCATTGAATCCAATGCAGTTACTACTCAGTGTATGGTCACGTTGGGACCATGGCTCGTGAAATCCTCCGAGGGGCCAATTCTGTTGAAGGGGTCGAGGCCACCCTCTGGCAGGCACCCACCTCCTCTCTCTCATCTTTTTTTGTGGAAAATGGAAATGGTTTTGAGTTTTTTTTTTTTTTTTTTTTTTTTAATTATTTTTTTATTGTCAACATCTTCTATGGTTTTCATTTATGGGGTGCATTCCATAATTTTCTTGGAAGAGTAGTTTTGGACCAAAGATGGAGAGGGTTCAATCCTGTGTTCAGATGCAGAGAAACTTCTAAGTGGAGAATTACCACTGGTTGGAGAAATGAGGTGAAAAGTAGGGGAGTGGAGAGCCCCCTTTTGGAGAATCACCCTCTTTCCTCCTCTAAAGATTCTCTCTCCTCTGTGTTTGGATTTGAATAGAGAAAACCTTATGGATGAAAGGAATGAATCATTTTATGGATGAAAGGAATTGATCATTTTATGGATGAAAGAATCTTTATTAAATAGTGAATTGTTAGTTTTTAATAGTAAAGATTCAATTTCAGTAGAGAAAAAAGGGTGTTCACTCCAAAAGTTGGTGGTAAGGAGTAGAATTATTTTTTCTCCCTGTAAGTAGATTGAAAGAGAAAATGCAATATAACTGAGAAAATTTTCTCCTATCTACCTTTCTTTACATCCAAATCAGCCTAGAGGTAGACACTGTTGAAAATGTTTTGTTGCGCCAAACAATAGAAACTGAAATGGAAGAAACTGAAGTGTAGTCTTCTGTTCTGTTTTTTCAAGAAAAATGAAGTAAATGTGGAAAGAAAATGTCGCAGGAGACCGTCGCATAGCAAGTTATTTCCACAGCGATTTTGTGTGATGCAGGAAAAAGGAATTCTCAACTGTTTAAGTTGCTGTTGCATTTTGGTGTGGAGGAACTTTTTTCACGGTAGAATTTGTTCCTCATCTTTTGTAATAAGAGTGCAGAAAAAAATGATCTTGTTCTTCTTGGGTCTTGAATTTGCTTTCTGCAAAATTTTTGGAGAATGCTATCACCTCACAAGACGAAAACTGCAAGAAGATGTTAAAACAAGAATAACACCTTTTCCCTTGGAAACCATAAAACTCTCAGCACATATATACCCTTAATTTCTAACTAAGACACACTTTCCCACCCTTAATGATAGGACTGAAACAGGTAGCAATGGCCGGCGCAATAGTCCAATACATAAGGATTTCTTTCTTGTGGTTTCATTTCTTAAAGGGAAAATATTTTCCACAATTTGTGGAGAAATCATACCAAGAAGTGTAGAAACTCATTTCTATGCAGAAATGTTCTTGATAAAAATGTTCTTGATAGAAATGTGAGGAAGTTGTTGAGGAGAGGAGGTGACTAGATGATTTGAGAAAAGGATTTTAAAAGTTTAACTAATATCTTCCCTGGTTGAACAGATACCTGAGACACTTCCGGACCTAGTATTGGAGAAGATGAAAGCCCCTCAAAAGGATACAGATGTTGCAGTAATCAAGCCAGAACAGCTGGCTGAGGCGGATGGTTTTGTCTTTGGGTCCCCTTCCCGATTTGGGATGATGGCTTCCCAAGTTCTGGCTTTCTTTGATGCCACCCATGATCTGTGGGCGTCGCAGAAGCTTGCTGGTAAACCTGCTGGCATTTTCTGGAGTACTGGGTTTCATGGGGGAGGCCAAGAGAACACCGCGTAAACCCTCCTTTGGAACTTGTCCCTTTTATCCATGTGCTAAAGTCACATTTGCTTCAATTTATTTATTATGTTCTGTTTGTTTAATTGAAATTGAATTCCTAGGATCTATCAGCAATACCTTTCATTGAATGATCTCTACTTTGGTAGGAAAGTATTACCCTCTCATCACTCTCGTAGTTTAAATCCTAGGAAAGTGAGAGCTGCATCTACATCTCCACCTTAAATCCTTGATGCCTCATCTTAATACTTCAATAAAACCCCCTTCATATGAATTCCTAGGAATTCAAGAAAGTACGCTAATGAGTCCTTATTCTTTAACTCCTTTTTTTCCTAATAGTGTGAACAATGCCATTGATAAGGGAAGAATATGAGTTAGAACGTAGAAGTCAATGATGATGCAGTATAAGAGTACTACAATCTGTGAACGCACAAGCATCTCCACACCCAAAATTGAAACGACAGACATCAAATCTCTCTTGTTCCTCTATTAAGCTAGCTCATCAAATTGACAAGAAGCAGATGAATTCTTTTTTCTTTTTTTTTTTTATTGGTAAAGAAGAAGAAGCAAATTAATGACATGCTAGAACTTTAGAAGAAAGCGTTCGAGTCAAATGGGTTGCAATTTAGCAGAACAAGGACCTAATATTTGAAGTTTAGTCAATCTGAGAGCAAAGAAGATAAGCTGAACAAATTTGCTAACAATTAAGACAATCATGTGATGGCTTTGATTTCTAGGATTGGAAATGAAAACAAAAGAGTTGAGAATAGATATAGTGAATATGAATGAGGTGGGGTGGGCAAAGTGGAGATAATTAGTGGATTGTTATGCAATCGGCATGTGCAACTTTGATTAAAAGGGCAACAGAGAAACAAGAAAAAGATACTGTACACAAATGAATATATTAGTTTACAACAATGGACAGAATTAGGAATGGGTACAGAAGAGGAAAGCTATGAGTAATTGCAATAGAAGAAAAAAAATGTCAATGAATGTTGTTCAAGATGGTTTGTTCGTGGGGAGACCAATAAAGAACTTGAAGGAAGTTGTGGGGAGAGACATCAGAATATAGATTTAATGAGAGCATGGCTTCGAATATGGTCAAATGGAAGAGAACTCCCACATAATTATTATAATTTATAATGACGACGGTATCAATGATTCCTTGATGGAGACTTGGAAAGTCCAAGGGTAGCATTACAGGTACATATCAAATATTAGTTACAGAAATTATCCTGACTCTTGATGTGATTTTTTCAGTGGGTAAATGCTGTAGGACATTGGAGAACTCCAATTCTTCTTTTGTACTTGCATTCCTTTCCTTTCCTTTTGGTTACCATCAAGTCTCTTGTATGCTCATCCACTCCCCCCCACGGGAGGAGTGAGGATTTTCATTGTAGTTTTTTTTTTTTTTTAGTGTGAAGAGTATAGTTGTGGTGAGAGAAGGCTTTTAGATGATGATCACGAGCTTCATTGTTGCTTCTGAGATATGCAAGAAAGACACACCTATGAATGAGCGTAGAACTCTAATTTCTCTAATGATGAATGTTTCACTGCCACTGAAGGGCAATCTCTTTCTCTACCAACATTATAGCATTCTTTGAGTCTCCTGTTACAAGATGACAGGAGATCTCTCTTTATTCTCAATGTCTCTTGAATTAGTGAAATCTCAGCTTCGTTGGGTTCCTCAACCCATCATAGCCAATAATGAGAGTAAAGGTTTTCCTGTTTCATTCCTCAAGATTCCACCAACTCAAGCAACCTAGGTTAACCTCTAACCTTGACCTGCTCCATCCATGTTAAGCTTCAATACCCCTTTTGAGGTGGCCTCCAATGTTTTTTTTTTTTTGTCAAACCCCTAGTAATGCTGCACTCTGATTTTCTAGAACATAGACTAGCCTGACTCTTGAGAATTCTTTCTTTGATGATGCCCAAAAGGCTATAATTGCTTTGAGTAGCGTTCAAAATATTGGCCTGCACATTGTATTGGCTAGTAATTATCAAGTATCAGCTAAGGCTGATATGATAAGTTAGATGAAGTTGGCCGGCAGGTTTCTATTTGCCATATCGGTTGATTTGACTGATGCATTTGTCAATATGACTGATAATTTAGTTGTTTTTCGTCAGTTTTCTATGTGATTTTGTTGTGATGACCAGTATAGTCAAGGTGCAAGGTACAGGCTAAGTGCCAAGCCCTGTCGGAGCCTGGGGGTGCGAGGTGAACACCTAGGCATGAGCCTCATTTTCCTAGGCACATTCAGCGAAAAGTAAGGAAATAAGCATATGCCTGTTATTTTTTAAGCTTCTACCATTATGCCACGACATTATTAACTACATCATCCATGTTCAGGCTTGGGCTTATTCTAAGTAGAAATATTGAGTAAAACAAAATGACAAGTGGGAGGGCAAGATACCAACTATCATAATTCTAATTCATAAATTAAAACAATATATCAAACAATTAAAACTCATAAGTAAAAAATTTAAATACTTCAGAAGACTTTTAAAAAAAGTTCGAGGGTTTCAATATGAAATTTCAATTTTTCATGAATGATATACTGATTTCGGTGGCCAAAGTCTACATGGAATAGGTTGATTAAACTTGGGTTCAACTTGGCTCTTTTAGAAAAAGTTGGATTTGGGTGGAGTCAAGTTTGATTAAACTTGCTCGAATACCCTTCCGAAATTCACATGATACCTGATCTGAACTTACCAAGTTGTAATTTTAGATCTAGTTGGTTCCTTCTAGTGTGGAACCTCTCATTAAATTAGAATCCATTGAATTTTAGGCCATTGTTTGAAGCAGTATCCTTGCACACATATGGAGATATCGCTGTGACAGATTTGATTTGAGTAACAGGTTTAATACGAGGCCTAGGTTGGAACTTTAATTTAAGTCATGTAAGCCAGTCAGACACGTTCTTTTCTAGGCTGCCAGTGCAAACCAGCATAACAGGCTGAACTGCTTTGTGCAAGATTTTGTTTAATTAGCCTGTTAAAGTAAGAGTACTAGGCCCATAGTCCTAATCTAAGACCTATAGGTCTACCTAATTGAACCCTGCCACTTAATCTAAAAATTTGGTAACCTGATGCGGCCCAGTATTGAAACTCACTTGACTTTGTTGGTTGTTAACGATCTAGTTGGACATAATAGTTGAGACCCAACCAAAACTATCGGGGTTTGATTTGGTCAATAGCCATTGTTATGTGTCCAAGACCCATTGATTCCAAGAACTAATTGTAACAACAAAAACAACAACAATAATATGGTTTTTAAGTTCTTTTATAAGCTATATAACCCATAACATCCAATTAATGGACCCGTAAGGGCCATTACCAAGTGTACTATGGCATCCTCTGTTTCCTTTCTCTCCGTTTTCTTCCCTTTGCTTCTCTTCTTACTTCTTAAAGTTCTGTTCTATTTTCCTTCACAGAGATCTAAAGGGGTCAATAACTTAACATAAAGTGTCCATTAAAAAAATATTAAAAAGATAGCAAAACCTTAGTCTGCCCAGTGCCTGGCACTCAGTGCACCTGGCGAGTGCCTAATTTGGGGCCTTGCCTGACCCCAGGTGAGGTGCAAAAGGTCCTAGAGCCTTAATGCGCCTAGGAGCGTCTTTGGCTACTGGTAATGCTATTTTGCTACTTTTCAGCTAGCTACAATGCTATCTACTTCAATTGTTTGGTATACCATATAATTGTATTCATAAGGTGCTCTTACTTGAATTGGTTACTGTGCAAATTCTTGTATGTCACTGTTTCAACATATTTTGATGCACTCAGTCCATTATGTTATAAAGGTCCATTAGTTTTCTTACTTTTCAACATAAGAATGTTGGAAAGAATGCAAGTAGAAATAACTTTATTACTTTAGAAGTATTCAAACTTCTAAAGATCAATGCGATCTTTGAAATAGTAATCTTAATATAAATTATGAAATCCAGTGTTATAGATAGGATAATCGTACTCATATTCTAGATTCTAGAAAGTTCAATGTCATATTCTGTTTCCTTGTATGGCATATCTGTGTCCATATTTGTATTTGGAAATCCTCGTTTGCCTCTTTATTCTTTTATTTTTTTGAATGGTTTTTTAACTTTTGATATGGAGGGTAGATTAAGTGATTAGTGGTCTTGGAATGACTGAACACATGAACTTTGATTTGTAAATCTAGTGCTCCAAAGTCTAACCAACAAAACTATATGTGACCATTAACATAGATAAATTACATGCATTTGATATCTATCCATGTCATATTTTAACCAATAGATTGTATTATGTATAAGTGTACCTCAAAAGATTCAATAGTTTAATCCTTGCAAAATCAGATTGTGATAGAACCTATGACATTTGGGTTCTGATACGTGCTTATATACTACCTGAAATTGCTTATGGAAATAAAAAAAAATTCTATTTTCTAATATTACGCTCTTTTTTTGGGATAAGTTTTGGAATTATTTGTCAAGAAAAAGTTCTCTCTAATAACTGATATGTATTCCCAATAACTGATAGGTATCATCTTTTCACCTGACCATCATGCCTTTTAATATCTATATTTGAGCACTGGCTGTGATTAGCTCAATTATTTCTTCCTAGGGCATCTTTTCATCAAGTACTTTGTCATTTCTTTTTGTTAAGGATCCTTGGACCAAGTGAGCTATTTTACCTATCATTCTCTTATTCTAAAATGGCACAGCTCCCACAATGCATACAACCTATTTGAAGAACCTGCCACCACCAACATGAAAAAACTAGCGCATAGTATTATGCATGAACAAGTGATCTATTGATTAATTTTCTTACTTGCATGCATGACAAGTGATCTATTGATTAATTTTCTTACTTGCACATTGGACATGGGAAAGCTCAAATAGTGTCCTTTTACAATGGGGAAGTTTCTCTCTCTCTCTCTCTCTCTCTCTCTCTCTCTCTCTCTCTCTCTCTCTCTCTCTCTCTCCAAACATAGTTGGCTCGTTGTTGCTGGATTTGACACCTGGGTATTATTTAAGCATCGTCATTCGCTGCAGGTTAACAGCAATACCACAGTTGGCTCATCATGGTATCCTATATGTACCTCTTGGATACACCTTTGGGAGTGGCATGTTTGAGATTGATGAAGTGAAAGGTGGTTCTTCATATGGTGCGGGAACTTATGCAGGAGATGGATCTCGTCAGCCCACAGAACTGGAGCTCCAGCAGGCATTTTATCAGGGTAAGTATGTTGCCGGAATAACTAAGAAGCTCAAGGCTACATCTACCTGAGTACCCAACACAGAATCTTCTCCAACCTTTGGCAGTTACATTCACAATGCTGTTTTGTGAATGCATTTACAACGCTGTATTATACCATGTGAAGGCTATACTTGTACCATGTGATCAATTGCCTCAGAAAATGGTGATCTAATGAAAGTCGAAGTCACTCTAATAGTGCCAAAAAAAGGGGACCTCATTGGGATACTATGAATCCTAATCACAAAACCTGAACATGCAAAGAATTCGAGAAGTTGGTCCCTAAAAACGAAGGGCTTAAGATGGAGATGTAGTTGGGATCTTAACTTTCCTATGATTTGATTTACTAGGGCGATGGCAGGTATTCATTTGCATCTCCCCTTAATTTATTTTCCACCATAGAGGAGATTATTTAATGGTCATTTATAGATCTGCTCATGTTTCTTCAATTTTAGCAACTTTTGGAAATGCATTTCTTAGAATTCCTAGGAACTCAATTCACATTGAAAAGCGGCCCCTTAGCTCGTATTTTCAACTAACTAAACCAACTGATCAAGCCTAATGCATTCCCTTTTCCCTAGGTTTCTTTCTTTATAAAAGGGGAGATTGGACATGATTAAGGGCCCTTGGAGAAAAACCTAGCCTAGAATCTCCTTTCCAGTCTCAACCATTCATGCAAGCCACTTTAGCCTTAGTGAAAGGAATGAAAAGGCAGCAAAACACCTAACAAACTATCCATGTTTCCCACTTTCTAGCTCTCTCACTCTCTTAGCATTTCCTATAAGCTAGGTGCATTTCAAAGCACATAAATCAAGCTTTACATATCATCTGATTTTAGACCAAATAATGCACTGCCAACAGAGAAATTGGAACCTAAATAGTGTATGATTAAGCAGTTTATTGGAATGAAAATTTCAATTGGGTGCAGAGTAGATTGTTTTGTATATCACTTCTGCAGGAGGAATGATATGGCTAAATTGCCCAACCATGTTATTGCTGTGGCTGCATTGTGAGGCCAACTGCATGCAAGTTGAACACTGATCAATAGGGTAGGTGGGTCCTAACATTTCATAATTTTTTTTAATATTACATATAAAAATTTTCTCTTGCACTTAAGAGGACTCAAACCTGCAATCCATCACTTTTTATATGTCCTCTAATGACTGAAATACACAAGCTAAAGTATCCTAATTCAGTAGGAAATATATAAACTAGTTAAGAATGGGTGGAAGAGGTCAGGGTAGCCAAAACCAAAACCTGCCTCTTATGTGACTTTGGTCAAAATTTACAAACCTATACTCACCTATAATGTTTAATTAGTTTTCTTACTTTCCATGTGGCCCAAACCATTTTATTTTGCTATATATATTACCCACCCAGGGCTAAACTCTGAAAGACCATGGATATAGAAAAAGAAGTCTTCTCCTACAGAAAGAGGAACCCAGGATCAAAATTGGACCAGTTAGGGGTGCACCCAACTAATTGGGCAAACCTTTTGCTCTCACAACTAACTGAACAATCATAACAATTCCCCACATATAAGCCAACAATTCTCCACTCATGCTTCTCTCGCCTGCGTCTGAGATTTGGATTTAGGGGCGAATTAGGTCCATGACAGCAATGTTTATGCATTCGAAAGTGCACAGTAACAAAACTCATTCCACTTTTCAGCCTTGTAAGTTGGAACAGATCGTTTAGAATGGTCCAATGAGATTGATCTCTTACTTGGCTTTTGTCCATTTATCCAAGATTAAACATTTTCATCTTTTCTATGTACATGGGCATTATTTAGGTGAATCGGAATGATATGAGGATTTTCCTCATGGTGATCGTGAGTGGACCAATCACGGTCCGCCATGTCACCGCAGGCAGCCCCCATCGGGATGTATGCCAGGCTGCCCGCGTGCATGGCAAGCTCCCTGCAGTGATGTGGTGGAACTTAATTGGTCCACTCACGGTCACCGTAGGTGAAATCCTCGTAGGATCCAGAGGCCCACGAGTTGCACCCCATGTACCATTATGAATCCACTAAACATTTCCATTCATGGCTGTCATCCTTACCTCAGTGTTATCATTTACAGTGGCTTCAATGCCAAATGTGTACGAGGGTATCGTATAAGTAAATGACTACCAAGAGATGCCATCATTTTACTGAATCCTCAATGAGAAGCGACGTTACGGGCTCTTGGACTTTTATATATGATATGGGAAAATTGGTTTTACATGTGCAAATGTTGTTGAGGAGTAAGCTCCACTCGTGGAGTATTTATGCTGCCTCTATTAATGCTGGTATGAATGATTCGCTAAAAGAATTTAAGATAATATTAGAATCAACCGGTTTTGAGTTTAAATTCCAAGATAAATGACTCGACGGGAAAAAACATGGTGACAAATTTTGTGAGAGAGGCTATATACAGAACTACCCAGGTGAAAAAGCTTGATCGACATCTTTCTTTTTTTTTTTTTTTTTTGGTTTTTTGACAGAAAGAGTAATAAAATAAGTTTTAGTAATCGATCTTACAGTTGGCCTACTGTATTAAACTTTTAAATATTAAAATATAAATTATTTGGATTTGGAAAAGGTGGGCCCGGCATAGGTGTTTAGGAAGGTAGTTGTACCCTACTGCCATTATCCTTCCGGAAGATGTACATCATCTATGTGGGCCTATGATGTGCACCATACATGAGAAAGTATGAAATCTGCTGCCAAAAAGTTCCACGTTCTGCTATACAATCCTTACATTGGCAGCAGGTGCCTGAGTCTGAGAGCGTGTCGTAAAAGTGAAAAAATCCAATGGAGATACCATCATTTTATCCGAAATTGAGAAGATCAAGACACGTTTCTTGTGCTCCTTCAATCTCTTTGCTTTGCTTCGAATCCAATCAAAACCGTCTCCATTTTTGTGTCTGTGGACTTCTTCAATTTATTACTTCAGATTTGGTTCTGATTCGAATCCTCTGCTCCTTAGCTGACTGAGTTTGTTAGGATATATATCAGGTTTACTTTACCTCTCAATCTATTTCATATAAAGTAAGAAAAAAGTGATTAGAAATTTAAAGGGCATAGTTTCTATTTTGACAATTCAGTATCATTTATGGCATTAGAGGTGAAACTCTCACCTAATTAGAGTTCTAGAGGAGGCAGTGTAGGATTTTTCAAACTCTTCCCACAATAAATTGGACCCTCCTGAATTGAAGACACCTACCAAAATTACACATTACTTCTGTGGAGAATTTCTATAGAAGAAAAATCCACTTAGCTTTAGAGGCAGACTCATAAAGTCTGTTTTTTTTTTTTTTTTTTAATATTAAAACACCTATAAGTTTGCAAAAACTTCTTGAGAGGATGATGGGTAACCGTATCTCCAATTCACCCTCCTTAAATTAAATAGTTATCAGATCATTTTTTTAATCCGGAGGTTGTAGGTTCGAAACTGTACTACTACACTAAGGCTACAGGGGAGCTTACCCGGCTTCCCTTTGGGCCCGGAGGGCAGCCCAAAGTGTTGGGAACCCTACGATAGCAAAAAAAAAAAAAAAAGATCATGTTTCTCAATTTTATGAAAAATTTTCTCTATCTAACTAATAGCCCCCACAAATTGCACTAGAAGGGAGGCTATTAAAGAAGAAAAGGAGGATATAAAAGAAGGTAGTTACGGTCCAATTCATTTTATCACCTGCATAGTACAAAATTTGGTCCTAATTTACCATTTAGAGTCTCTGAGTATAATCATAATCTTCTCATGAGTGGGGCCCACTTTTTGAAGTTTTCAACCACTAAGAATGAATGTCCTCCATTTACAGACTCGTTTCCTTCAAAATTTATCCCCAGTAGGAGTTGCCCCACTGTAAGACCAGGCAATATTATTAAGAACATGATTATGACATATGATCAATAGGTATAAACTTCTTTTAACATCATTCTTAATTACATGATCAATCTCATGGTGGGATAGACTCTTTTTCCGGTAACATTCTCCAATTTTCAATAGGCATGCTCTATTGCAGAACTCCACTCCTTCCGCTTACGTGAAGTACAGGGGAGACTCTTACTACAAAAAAATATCCTCTTAGAAGCAATTGCGAGTGCAGTCCATCATAGTGGGCCCATCTTTCATCAGTCTGTCCTCTTTGCTAGTCTTTACGTCTCATGATCTGGAATTATGTCCAATTTTACACTCATTGAACCTTCACTCACCGTCAGATTCAATTTTAAAATAATCTCTGACTAAATAGACTATTAAGTCAAGGGTTACGGTAATAGGGTGGGGCTTATCTTTTGGAACTTTCTTGTCAACTAGAGGCCTTTCAATATGCCCACCTCCCATTCCTCCCATTAGTAGATTTACATCTCAAGTGGGCCCTATGAGCTACAAGGTGAGTAGGTGAAGATTTCTCTCCGTAGTTCTTACTAAGCCCCTAGTTACCTAGTCTATTTACTATTGTCCGTTCTCCATTATGATAACGTTTATTTCTTTGTCCTCTATCTATTGTGGTCTTAAAAAGCGAACGGATCTCATGAGCCGTGACGCACGCCTGGACGGACTTATAGCATCGGGAGAGATTTACAAATAACACTTTGTACTTTTTGATAATAACAAAAAACCACTTTTTATTTTACAAACAACTGCCTCTATTAGTTTGAAATCTCGGTCAACCACCTTAAACATTAGTCTATGGATGATTGTTAATTGATTGAAGAAATCCTATGCATTTGCTAAGCATAAAAATTTGTTTTCATCTAAGCTCAATTAGATTAAATTTAGCATGATAGTGCTATAATATCTTTGAATCTAGTCAATCTAATGAGGATTAGCATCCCCCTCAATCTAACAGGATCAAGGTAAAAGAGAGTCTTCATGATATTAAAGTACTTTAAACCTACAAATTAGTTAAAAATTGCTCTCTAGCTGTAAAGTAGGCAATTACTTAAGAAACAGAAAGGTAGTATTCATTTATAATTACCCACCTTGTAGTTGGTGAAGTGGCATAATGCGTGGATTCTCCCACGGCTTGTAAAGTAGGCAGTTACTTTTTTTTTTTATTTGGTAGAAGTAGGCAATTACTTAAGAAACAAAAAGATAGTATTTATTTATAATTACCCACCTTATAATTGGTGGAGTGGCATAATGCTTGGATTCTCCCACGCTTTTTAATCTAAATTACTCCAGAATTTGCCTAGTTTACGTTTGTATGAGTTTAGTAAGTTCCACATAAGAGATTAGTCAAGTTGAGTTAAAGACCTTTGGAATACCCATGTCTTAAAAAAAATTGTAATTTCAAAATAAATAATTTTAAAATGGAAATTTATTTACCCACCTAAAGTTTATTTATTATTATTATTTTTTTACGATTATTTTTCTTGCCTTCTCCATTTCTACAAACAACCACCTTTTAATTTGAAATTCTCAGCCAACCCTTTTAAGTACCATACAATCAAAAGCAAGTTTTGGACTAGCTGATGAACATGATGTATTTTATTGTAAAAGTAGATTTCTTTTTAAATTCAACTTGATATAAATTTAATTGAGGACATTAATCTAATTAGATTTGGCTCAAAATTAATTTTCTTTCATTCTATCGAGTTTAATTCCAATAAGGCTAGAGCCATGGAAAACCTTCTCCTTTCTGGATACAAATATAGTGGACAAAGAAATGGAATGAAGATGTCAACTCCCAAAATTTAAAAAAGTTTTATGAAAAAAAAAAAAAAAAAAAACAGTGGACCTCCAAAAAAAAAAAAAAATTCAATGAAGGCCAAGCTGGTAGACCAGGATTTTGAAAGCAATAAAGATGGTAATTAGTTATTTTGTAATTATCAAAAACTAGAAGTTGCAATTTTGTAATTTTCACCCAACAGATACTGTTTATATAGATTGCATTCCCTTCTCCAGTTGTTTGTGCTCACTGCTCAGTGTTTGACTGGCTGCACAGAACTCACAGCCTGTAGCCATGGTTCCCTTGATCTACTGCTCTCTCTTTGTATTGTTGCTTCTTCACCCAATCTCTGAAGGAGCTCCTGAAGAGGCTCTCATCACCCAACTTCCTGGTTTCAATGGCACTTTCCCATCCAAACACTATTCTGGGTATGTCTGCAATCCTTTTCTCTCATCTCTTGGTTTTTTTTTTAATCCTATTCCATCTTAATTTCATTTGGGGTTGTGGGTTTCTGTTATTTGTTTGAAGGTATGTGTCTATTGATGAGGATCAAAGGAAGAATATCTTCTACTTCCACCTCTTATTTATTTATTTATTTATTTTTATGATATCTCTCTCTCTTTTTCTTTTTCTTTTTTAAATTTTATTCAGTTCAATGTTACCTTGTATTTGTGTTGTTTGTTTGGAGGATTTTTATTGACCATAGTTTTACTTTGGGGTTGTGTTCTTTGTAATTTTACTTGGAGAAGCACGGTTGTTTGCATGCAATTGAATTCCTAGAAGTTCTTGCTAAAAGGAGTTCCATTGATGGAATATTGAAGAGCTGAGATTTGGTGGATATGAGGTGATGATGAAGATTGGAACCTGACTTCCCTAGGATTTGATTTACTAGAGTGATGGTTGGGTATTCATATACCACCAAAGGACATATTATTTGATGGCCATTTGTGGATCTTCATCCTCAATTTTCTTAACCTCATAAGGAATTGAATTTCATGCAAAGAAAAAGACCCTTTGGGTTTGTGTTGTTTGTTTAAACGTGTGTTTTTCTAAATTTTGTTTCATCTTAATTATACTCTGGCTTTGTGCTGTTTGTAATTTTACATTGGATTTGTGTTGTTTGTTTAAAGGTTTGTGACTATTGATGAGAGTAAGGGGAAGAATCTGTTCTACTACTTTGTCCTTTCGGAAGGGAATCCGACCAAGGACCCTCTTGTGCTGTGGCTCAATGGGGGACCTGGCTGCTCTAGCTTTGATGGATTCGTCTACGAGCATGGTATATTTTTTTTTTTCTTTCTTCTTTCAGCTGTGTGTTCATTTTCTTTTGCATTCACTGATATTGATTTTAAAGAGAGCAACATGTTCCTCCCTAATTAGATAGATAGCTTATTCAGAGTTTACTAGTAGACTTCTAGTCAACACCAAATTGATGGGATAAGGCTCCGTTCACGATGATGATGATGATCTGGCAGTATCAATTAAAAAGCTGTCGGTATCGTTTTGCCTATTATTGTGAGTTGTTGTAGGATTGCGGGTGTTTTGGATGTGGTGTGAATGGTGTTTTATGTATTTGACATGTGCATTATTAGAGCATGTATCCAAATATATTATGCTTAATTCCTGGATAAAATTAAGAATTTTGATTGGTATTTGCATTCCTAGAATCAGATATGCAGATCAGTAGAAAAATGAATAATCTCCATTAGGAGAGTCTACACCTCCATGTTTCCTCCTACTTTATTCACATATAAGGGAATCCCCATTTTTCACTCTTGCCGCATCCAAATGATCAGAGAAAGTGAGGCAGGCTAGGGGAGATGCACGAATTTTGCCAGAAAAATTATGTACTGGACTTGTTTCCAGTGATTGCTTATTTCTTTCGCTTTTAAAAAAAATAATAATAATAGAGTTTCATTTATGTGGTTTAGTCTATGCAGTGGAATTGGAGGTAGCTTGACTGCTACTGTTGAATTAGAGTTGGCTTCGCATTTGGATCATTTTTTCCATTTGCCAGAATTTTTAATTGTGGTCAGTTGTACTTGTTAAGAGGCATTCATGTTGATTATCACTTAAAACTGTTGAGGAGGAACTTTCCTGTCAAGTGTTAAGAACTAATCTTCTATTTGTTTGAAAACATTATCTTTGTATAACCCCGTTATTTTTCATCTTGGAGGACTTTCTTCTGCAAGGTGTCTTATCATATTATGGCTACTCATTTACCTCCTTGGTTAGTAACCCCTTTACATTGACCCTATTAACTTATCATGTCTTTCGGAATTTTCAGGCCCATTCAATTTCCAAGCGGGAAAAAAACCTGGAAGCCAGCCACAACTGCATCTCAATCCATACAGCTGGTCTAAGGTAAACATTCCTTACTCAATGGTCATAGTTAGTACTAATTGTCCCTTGAAACTATCATTTCTATCATTTCTATTCAAGTGTCCCTGTTGGATGTACAGGACAGGTACTGTGTATGTATCAATTCAATTCAATTCAAGGTTTCACTTGTGCAATTCAAACTGACACTATCAAATTTCCAGGTTTCCAGCATCATATATTTGGATTCTCCTGCTGGTGTTGGATTCTCGTACTCCAATGATCACAACGAATACACTACTGGAGATCTGAAGACAGCATCTGATACTCACACGTTTCTCCTAAAGGTATCTCAATACAGAAATACTACTGTAAATATTAGTTGTTTTCTTTTATTGAAAAGAAGAATAACCAGAAATAGTGATTGTTCCACATACATAAGGATGGAAGGTTCCACATCGTATATCAGTTATGATGTGATGTTTACCAATCATGCATAGCTGAGGTGGTCTTTAAGCTAATGTCATGCTGTAATTTGACTGTGAGATGTATCTTCTGTTGTCGAAACAGTGGTTCCAGAAATATCCAGAGTTCCTCGCAAACCCATTTTACATAACTGGGGAGTCCTATGCTGGAGTGTATGTGCCAACACTTGCTTTCGAAGTTGCCAATGGTATGTGGATTACAAATTTTATGAGATATTGTATGTTGGATAACAGTAAGGGAAAAAGAGTGCTGATACAAAATAAAACATTCTACCTGACTTTGTTCTCTCACAGGAATCAAAGCTGGTGTGAAGCCCATGATCAACTTCAAGGTCAGACCTCTTGGATTGTGTATTTTGGCAATCTAAAAGTATGACAGGCGTGGTGCTGATGTGCTGTTCTCATTTTCAATTTTGGTTTTTCCCATCCAGGGATACGTGGTGGGAAATGGAGTTACTGACACAGAATTTGACGGAAATGCACTTGTTCCATTTGCTCATGGAATGGGCCTGATATCTGATGATCTGTTTCAAGTGAGTAACTCATTTGGGCATGGGTTGCTTATGCGATTGTACCAACAAAAATTGAACAGAAATTGATATATTATGATATATTGTGGTAAAATTGTAGGAAGTTAGTGCTGCATGTCAAGGAAATTACTGGAATTCATCCAATGAAATCTGCGAGGACAAGCTGCAAAAAGTTGATGAGGTGAGATACTATAGATATACAGATCTCAACGAATTCTACTTGATATAAAAGCTGAGGTCATTTCATTTAGCTACACCTAGAATAGCATCTAAAGTCTTCTTATGGGTCTACACCCAGGATATCAGTGATCTTAACATCTATGACATCCTTGAGCCCTGTTACCACAGCCCACATATAAGAAGTATTACAAGTGGAAGCATCAGGTTGCCATCCAGTTTCAGGCAATTAGGTGAGACTAAGAGGCCTCTTGCAGTGAGGAAAAGGATGTTTGGACGTGCTTGGCCCCTTAGAGCTTCAGTGAGAGATGGATATGTTCCAACTTGGCCACAGCTGCTTGGAAGCAACAGTGTTCCCTGCACGGTAAGGATCCAAATGAACTTATTTCCAAACTCTCCTTTTTAATGGGTCTACGCCGCTTGATATAAATTTTCATGGATTACATGATCTTTCATGAATACTAATATTCCCTTGACGCTCACTTCTTAGGTGCCACCAAAGGCTTATATTCACATTCAATATTTTACTCATCAGAGAAATTAAATAGTATGCATGATTTTTATGATCACTAATATTCACTTGATGCTCACAAAAAGTGCCAACCAAGACTTATATACATGGTTTGACGTTCAATCCTTGTCAGAATTAATTAAGTGTATGCTAATAGAATGAGAATGTCTATCCTTGATTTTATTTATGTGAGATGTTCTTGAACCAAAACAGAACCATGCAAGAGATTATAGAACCATTTAGGAGAGAGAGACAGTTGCAAGAGAATTGTATATTGTATTGACGATTGGACATCCTTATATAATACAGTATTGCCTAATCTTAGAAGATCTAATTACATGATTACAGGTATTGTATTGCCTTACTTAAAGATCTAATTACATGATTACAGATCATAATAAGGTAACTAGTATCTATTTGACAACTCATACACTAACTTGATTTGTGGGCTGACCCAATTCATGGGTCGTGGGCTGACCCGTTAGGTCAAGCTGACCTGTATCTTTACACCCCCTCTCAAGCTTTGGATGGGAGAATGTGACCATCGAAAGCTTGGAAACTAGCTCCGAAAACCGAGAAGTCGAGTGACTTTTGGTGAAAAAATCTGCAATTTGATCGGCTGATGAAATCTGGATGAGCTTAATAGTACCACTCCGAACATGTTGACGAATAAAATGACAGTCAACTTCAAGATGTTTGGATTGTTCATGGAAGACATCATTTGTGGCTAGTTTCCGTGTACTTTCACTGTCTGTAAAGAGAGAGATAGATTTAGGAACTAGAACTCCTAAATCCTGAAGTAACCAGCGAAGCCAAATAATTTCAGTAGTAGTGTGAGAGACAGCACGATATTCAGCTTCAGTGGATGATCGTGAGACAACTTCCTGTTTCTTGCTCTTCCAAGAGATGAGAGAAGAGCCAAGAAAAATGGAAAAACCGGTTGTAAATCGCCGATCATTGATATCTCCTGCCCAGTCGGAACGGAATCAGAATAACCATGGAGAGTAAGATTCTGACTGGAGGAAAGAAGGAGGGCGCGGTTTGAACTCCCTTGTAAGTATCTCAATATGCGCAAGACAGCACCTCAGTAAAGATGAGTGGGTTGTGCAACAAATTGACTTACCACATGTACTGCAAAGGCAATAGCTGGTCTGGTAATAGTAAGATATACCAAGCTGCCGACCACCTCACGATAACGAGTTGGATCAGAAAGCAGTTCTCTATCAGTAGTCCGAAGCTTTAGATTATGTTCGATTGGAGTAGAGACAGGTTTACAATCTGTGAGTCCAGTTCGTTGGAGAACTTCATTGCAGTATTTTGTTTGCAATAAAAGATATCCGTTAGGAGAGTAGGCAACCTCAATGCCTAGAAAGTACCGAAGATGGCCCAAATCTTTCATCTCAAACTGTCGATGAAAAAAACGCTTCAAAGATAGAATACCAGGAGCATCACTACCAGTGATAATCATATCATCGACATAGAGTAACAAGAAAACACATCCAGATCGCGAATAACGAGTGAAG
Source organism: Umbellularia californica (assembly GCA_028538565.1). Taxonomy (NCBI): domain Eukaryota; kingdom Viridiplantae; phylum Streptophyta; class Magnoliopsida; order Laurales; family Lauraceae; genus Umbellularia; species Umbellularia californica. Next base: position 15,287,467 of record JAPQWN010000007.1, on the reverse strand, counting down.
AGAGCGAAGTCATGAGCACTCTGAGAAAAACTAATGCTGATAATGCTGGTGCTAAACCGTTCAAACCAAGCACGAGGGGCTTGTTTGAGTCCATACAAGGCACGTTTGAGACGACAGACATAATGAGGAGGTCTCGTGACACCTGGGGAAGGATGCATATAGATTTCTACTTGAAGAAATCCATTCAAAAATGCATTCTTGACATCAAGTTGGTAGAGTGGCCAACGTCTAACAGCGGCAACGGAGATAAAGGTCCGGACAGTTGTCATCTTAGCAACTGGAGCAAAGGTCTCCTCATAATCTACCCCATATTCTTGTGTGTAGCCTTTGGCAACCAAGCGGGCCTTGTAACGATCAACAGTTCCATCAGATTTGGTCTTGATCTTGAATATCCATTTGCAGCCAATAGCCCGTTTTCCCTAAGGGAAGAGGAACAAGATCTCATGTTTGAGTTTTCTGCAGAGCCGCAAGTTCTTCTGCTATGGCAGATCTCCAGTTCGGATGAGTAATGGCCTCCTTATAGGATTGTGGTTCTGCTAAGGTATGAATTGGTGCAAGGAAAGACTTATACGATGGAGAAAAATGATTAGTACAAATAAAACCAAATCGGAAGGGAGGGATTCTGGTGTGCAAGGGATACCTTCGAGGTTGAGGAGGATCCTGCACATCTGGAGCAGAGGAGATAAGCCCATGGTTAGAAGTAGGATGTGGGGCTGCAGATTCCGAGTGAGCAGACGGGGGTTTGGGCCGACGATGATATACCTGCAGAGGTGGAGAAGAAGGAGTATCAGAGGGAAATAGATCTGGAAAGAGGTCAAGGGGATAGATCGGAGGTTGCTCAGGAGAAGAGGATGCAATGGGTAATGTATAGAAAGGTATATGTTCCAGGAAGGTGACATTACGAGAGACTCGTAACTTATTGGTTTTAGGATCATAGCACCGATATCCTTTTTGTTCAATGCCATACCCTAAAAATACACAGACAGTGGATTTGGGTGCAAGTTTGGTTCTGTCATTATCATGCAACAGAACAAAGCAGGTGCAGCCAAATACTTTGAGATAGGACAAATCAGGTTTACATGAGAACAATTTTTCATATGGAGATATTCCAGATAAGACAATGGATGGTGTTCTGTTAATCAGATAGGTAGCAGTGAGGACTGCTTCCCCCCAGAATTGCAGAGGAACATGTGAGGAATGAATCAAGGATCTAGCAGTTTCGAGGATATGTCTTTGTTTCCGCTCTGCCACTCCATTCTGTTGTGGTGTGGCAGGACAGGATAATTGAGCTAGAGTTCCTTGACTAGTCAGGTAAGAATGAAATTTGTGGGACATGTATTCTCCCCCAGAGTCAGACCTGAATATTTTAATTCTTGTGTCAAATTGAGTAGAAACCATGTTAGAGAAAGCAGTGTAGAGGGCATATAACTCAGAACGATTTTTCATAAAATACAACCATGTACATCTAGTGAAATCATCAATAAACAACACATAATAAATGGAACCGCCTTTCGTTGGCTGAGAGGCGGGTCCCCAAACATCAGAATGTACCAAAGCAAAGGGAGCAGTAGTAAAAGAAGTGCTTTTATTATAAGGAAATGCATGTTGTTTACCAAAGTGGCAACCAAAACAAGTAGAAATGTCTAATACAGAAATGTTTCCAAGAACACCACTATTAAATAAAAGCTTCATTTTATTTAAAGATAAATGGCCTAAACGAGAGTGCCAAAGAGCAAAAGGAGATGCAGAGGAAACATGGGCGACAGGGGAGAAGCTTGAAGATGGAAGGTGCAGCGATTGAAGATAGTAAAGTCCTCCTGACCTAAGACCGATCCAATCTGTCTCTCGGTGCGCGTATCAAGCATAGAACAACCAGTGGAAGAAAATGAGATAAGAAATCCAGAAGAGGTTCGTTGACTAATAGAGATTAAATTGATGGAGAGGTGAGGACCACACAAAACATTACTGAGAGAGAACAACTTATTTGAAACGGAGCCAATAAGTGAGACTGGTAGAGGAGTGGCATCTGCTGTACGGATGGTGATAGAGATAGCATGAGTATGACAATTATGAAGTTTGGAAACATCATTTGTCATATGATAGGAAGCACCAGAATAAAAAAATCCATGTAGCATCATGTGTACCTGAAGGACCAGAAATGGTCATGGCAGAACCAGAGGCTGAGGGAGTGGTGGCCATCTGAGGAGTAGAACCAGTGGAGGAAGCCAGAAACAACTGTTGCATACGCTCATCAACCATAGCCTGGATCTGAGATGTAAGATCCATTTGCGGATGCACAAAATTATCATCTTCAGTGACATTGACAGTATAGGATCGCTGGGAATATGATTGCATGGGACCACGATTGGGCTGATGACCAGATTGTTTGTTCCTGTTGTTTGGCCTTTGAGGTCTGGTTGGGCAATCCCGTTTCCTGTGTCCTTTCTTCTTACAATAATTGTCAAAGTCATTGGTACCAGGTGGAAAAGAGCGATCATTCTGAGGGGTACTAACATTTGCTGACAGGACATGTGTGGGTTCCACATGTTTCTTCTTTGTAAGAGAAAACTGAGTTTGTTCTTCTGCCAGTAGTTCCGAGAGTGCCGTGTCAACAAAAGGCAGTGGGGACCGATGTAATAATAAACCACTAACATGTTCAAAATCAGAGAGGAGAGCCATAAGAAACTGAACCAGGCGAGTCTGCTGCCTATATACCTCAAAGGCATGGGCGTCATCAGTTGTTGCAAAAGTGGGTTCCATTAGAGCCAGTTGATCCCATAGAGCAGTCATTTTGATAAAGAAATCATGAATGGAGTCATTGCCTTAGTTTGCATTTTTTATTTCCCATTCTAATTGATATCGGCGAGCAGCATTAGACTGAGTATACAATTTGGCTAAATAATCCCAAGCATCCTTAGGATAATTGAATTTAGCTAGTTGATTCCCAATAGATGGCGTGACCGAATTGGCATCCAAGAATTGATCTTCCCGACTGAAGCTTCCCATTCCTCAAACTTAGCATCCTTCCTATCTGGTGTAGGGATATGCGTAGCAAAATACTTCCAAAGTTTTTGTCCTTTGAGAAAATTTTGCATTAGATGGGACCAATAGGAATAATTGGTTCCATCAAGGATGACAATAATGCCCGATGTAGTGCGATCAGAAGTCATGAAAATAAATAATGTGTTCACAGACTGAATAGATGAGAAATCCAGTCACAAGTACCAACCAGAGCTGAAAAAATCCCAAAAAACGGCAAGATCTGAAAAATCCCAGAAAATTGTCCAAGTCTGCTAAAAGATCAGAGGACAGATGACTTGATCTGAGCACAGAGGAGTGCTATGGGTCCTACTGAATGAACAGATGACAGATTTCAGCCTACAGGAAGCAGGCTGAAAAAAAAATTCCAAAAAATGGTCCAGGCGAGCTTGAATCTGGGCACAGATCGTGATTGTGGACCCCACTGGATGATCAGGGGTATGATCAGATCACACAATGATCTCTGTATCAAAAATCCGAAGCTCCTCCAAGTGGAATTTTGATAAAAGCTTGAGAGACCAGAAAGTTTGACGGTCATGATGAAAACTATGTGCTCAAACGGGAGAAGTACAAATCAGAGAGAATGGTCTACCTCAGATGATCAAAAAATCTGGAAAAAATGTGTATAATTCCCAGGAGTGATGGTCGACCAGGATGGGAGGATTTCTCTGTGCAGTGGGTGATCAACAGGTGGGCCACCTTTGATCACAGCCGATACAGTGCTTTTACAGACTATTAGAACTGTCGCAGGTCTTCTCCTATGCTGGAATGGACAGACGATCAGTGCTCTAAGGCTCTGATACCATGTGAGATGTTCTTGAACCAAAACAGAACCATGCAAGAGATTACAGAACCATATAGGAGAGAGAGACAGTTGCAAGAGAATTGTATATTGTATTGACGATTGGACATCCTTATATAATACAGTATTGCCTAATCTTAGAAGATCTAATTACATGATTACAGGTATTGTATTGCCTAACTTAAAGATCTAATTACATGATTACATATCATAATAAGGTAACTAGTATCTATTTGACAACTCATACACTAACTTGATTTGTGGGCTGACCCAATTCATGGGTCGTGGGCTGACCCATTAGGTCAAGCTGACCTGTATCTTTACAATTTACAGTCACAAAATTTTGGGAAGTAGGAAATAGGAAGTAGGAACTCTATAGAATTGTAAACACTGCATGGTTATTTATTTATCTATTGTCCAGATGCATCTAGAACCAGATTGTCACCACCACTTTGAAGACTATACATCTAATTCCTTGGAATTCGTTGCCTATACACACCAAAACCAGCACTCTATGATTTAAAATGGGAAGTAACCATATGAATGGCACATGATGAAATGGAAATTCACTCACCCGCACAGACATTATCTTAATGCATATCGAGAGAAATGATTTCATCTTTCTTAATTTTTCCCTTTTCTCCTCTTTTTAAAAAAAAAAAATCATAACATGTTGATAGTAGTTATGAAAATCACTCACCTGCAGAGACATTATCCTAATGCATATCAAGAGACATGATTGCATCTTTCTTGTTTCATTTTTTCCCTTTTCTCCATTTTTTTTTTTTTTTTTTTTTTTTTGCATTTTCAAAACTTGTTGATAACAGTTGGGTATTTGTTTTTTTATTTGTGCACATTCTATGTTGTTGGAAAAACAGGATGATGAAGTTGCGACTACATGGCTGAATGATGAAAAAGTGAGGAGTGCAATTCATGCCCAACAGGTACGGTAACTACTTACTCCTGAAACTTCAGTTGATAAGAAATGAATCTGATTTCTCATTCTACCTACAGAAGAATGTGTCTGGTGATTGGGAATTGTGTACTGGCAATATTAACTTTAACCATGATGCTGGAAGCATGATTAAGTATCACAAAAACCTTACTGCCCAAGGATACCGTGCACTAATATTCAGGTACATACTATTCTTGTTTCGTCTCCATCTTGAAGTGCTTGCAGTTCTAGGTTACTACATTCCAGTACATCCCCCCTATCATGTCACTATCACATCCATAGATATTACCGACATCCCTCCGTCGTGTCACTATCACATCCATAGACAATACTTACGGCCCTCCATGTCACTAGCACTTTCATAGATAATAAAATCTAGAGATGCAACAATTTGAGACATTATGAAGAGTATTTTATTAGCCAGCAAATTTCTGCGATTATGATTAATTCCATTATTGACATTTCATGAGCTGATTATGCAGACAAGTTCATAAAACTACGTTACTTATTATATTACAATCTAGATCTATTCCTAATATCTCGTCGGAGGAAAGATTTAAGTTGTCCTTCAGTGGAAGTACTTGAAATGGTGGAACTTTAAACAGATATAAAAGTAGTATATATGATGCCTGAAAGTTGGATTCATTAGTGAACTTTTTTTTTTTTTTGTTTGTTTGGTAACATGACTTGAACCCGAAACCTCTGATGTAGATCAGTGGATCAACAGGTGATCTAAGGTACAGAATGTTGTTCCAGCAGATGGACTGATCTGATCTCTCAAATGAGTGAATAGAAGAAAGAGAGTCACAGCAATAGAAAGGAGGAAGGAGAATCAGCTAAGAATTTTGTAATTCTCACTATTCAAATATAGGGCAGTAGAATTTGGAAGAGGATCTATTTAAAAAATAAAAAAAGGAGTTTGGAAATGATGTGGAAATTGGATATGGATTCTAGTAAAGTTTGTGATTAGATGGTGACTTGCATTAAATGGGTAGCCAAAGGATTCTTAGGGAGATAAGAGTTATAAACAAACTTAGTTGTAGAACTCAGAATCCAAAAGGTTATTGTTAAAAAGATAAAGCTAGTCAAAGTCTGGCCAGAGAGAGGAGGAGGGAGAGAGGGTGGGGGGAGAGGACTATCATATGAAATGGAGAATAAACAAATAAGAATATAAGAGTAGAATAGTTCTCAACCATTTTTTCTCTGGACATCAATTTTATTTTTTTAATCAGTTCAAGTCAATGAGGATTCCTTTTTCTTACAAGATCTCAATTCTGTAATTCTTCTTTCACATTTAAATGACTCGCTTGATGGATGCATTTGAAAGAATTGAATAGTCTGTTTCCAAGGTAATACAGTGACTTCTAACACTAATACTAGATATGTATCTAAAAAATTCTTGACAGTTGCTAGCAAGCCGTTTTCTAAATAATCATCTTTGGCCCTGGAATTGCCGAAATTTAATATTTTTCTTGTGCATAAAAGGTTGAAACTATGCAAGTGTTTGAACTTAGTCCAATGAAGAGTTTATGGATAGAAAATTTTAAAACACATTGTATAGGTTGCTTCTAACTTGTGGAAAGTTCTAGCTTACATCTCTTATTAGTTTGATTTTTTTTTTACTTGTTTGAGGCATAGTTTTTCTCTGAAGTATCTTACATGCTATGAACCGGCTTTAATTGACAAGAATTCCAATTCAACCACCATTTGGTATGAAACTGGTTAATCTGATTCCTGAACTATTATCCAAATTGTATGATTTCACCCTTTATCTATCCACACTGTTTTACTATTTATAGTTCTAATAATTTGTCAGAACTCATGAACCATTGAAGTGTTAAAACCACCAAAAACTTGGATCTTACCTCATTCTACATGATGAAAACACTAACTCGGATCTGAATTAATGATTAAGAAGCTTAGGTGTGTTTGTTCGGTAAAATGAGTGGGTTCATGGACTTCGGAGTGGTCCCAAGCCAAGTTGAACTGCAAACCCACAAACTTCTGTTTTAGGGGATGGACTACATCTGCATGCATAAATATCTTTTCTTTCAGAAGTTTCTGATGGTATATTTATGAAAAAAGTATTTGACTGAAGAACATGTAAAGAAAGTTGTTCTTTATGGGGGAAGGTAATACTTTGATTTGTTTATCTTCTGTAACACAATCTTTGTTACTTCCTGGCAGTGGAGACCATGATATGTGTGTGCCTTTCACTGGCAGTCAAGCATGGACTAGATCACTGGGATATAAAGTCATTGATGAATGGAGGGCTTGGACTTTTGGCGGTCAAGTTGCTGGGTACGTTATACCAGTTTCTTTTGCCTAATTTTTGTGGTACTGTAAAAGTTTCTGGTATATGAAAATTATGGTATCCTCCATTATCACCATGAATTTCACCACCTTGCTACAGCTGCTGTTTTGGAAAACTGAACATTCTTGATTTTTCACTTGATTTTTTTTCAGCTTTCATCCTGCTTGTGGTTTTGCTTGTTACTTTTCTGGAGAAAAATTGATTGCATCCTCCTTGTTCAATAAGAAAAATATATTTGTTATTCATCTTGAAAATTCAGAGATTAGACACTCACTCCTCGGTGTTCCATTTTTACCAGATCACTGCAAGTGAATTATGCCCATAAACATTACTTGTCTAAATCAAGATTTCCAGTATAAGATGGGCTACAGAGGAATGACAATGGGAGTCTGGTGTCTATTTTGATGTGAAAGAAAGGGTCAAAGTTACTCCTTTCTTGTAGATGAGGCAACATTTTAAAATATAATGGTAGTTTGAACTTTGAAGTGTTTTTGTTATAATTTCTTGAATTGAAGCCATCTGGAAAGTATTGATTAATATTCAAAATAATGCCAATTTCCAAAATATTTTCAAGATAATTGCACAAGAATTCAACTAAAGCATATAAAATTTTTAAATATGTTTCAATTTAAACATTTTTATTATGGGAGATGCTCCTATAAGAGCATCTCTCACCTTACTATGAGAGATAAAGGTGGGGACCCTCACATTTAAGTTGTTGGCATTAGATATGGATGTGAGGACCCCCATCTTATCTCTCATAGTAAGGTGAGAGATAATAGGAGCACCTCCCTTTAATATATTTTTATATATTATTTTAATATTAATTAGTTATTTTTATGAAAACTTTCCAAACATATCTTGAAAAGACCCAAAATTTATCCTTGAAGTGAGAACTGAGCTATCAATTCGGGAGGCAATTCTTTACTTTTGCTATCAAGGAATTGTAATAGATGAACAGCACACAACTGCCAATAACTTCGTTGTGCTTAATATGAAAATGCAAGCCCTTTTCGAGCATAAATGTCCCTTGATGTTTATTGTTTGTTTATGTGGTGGGTGTGAGAAGCATGAAATGTGATCCATGCTGCTTTTCTATACCCTTTCATCCATGCTCAAACCCAGAACCTTGTGATTCCAATAATGAGCACCTTCCATCTATTCTACCGGCTTTATTTTATGAGCCGAACTATTTCTAGACATCCATAAAAATTCTCCCTGATTAGGCAATTGTAACTCTTTGCTATTCTGATGTATGCATCAAAGGAAAAAAAAAATACCACTACTAGCCAACAAAGTGAATAGTGGCACACTGATTTTTTTTTTGTTTTTTAAAGGTTAGTGGCACACTGATTAGCCACCTCGTTTATGAAGGGGTCCAATAATTGCCAACAGTGCTGTCCTGGGTTGTACAGGTTTAGGTTTTGCCTGAACTGATATCATAATGAACAAAAACAACAATGATGTGAATTGCATGCATGATCCAGTGTGGAAGATTCTGAGTCCACTTGGACCATCAAATCAATTGTAAGATTAAACAAAAGCTTGCTAATACTCTTATCTTCAGCAGAGGTTCATATATAGCTTGAACCTTTTTACCCAAAGTATTGTCCATCGCCTTTTAAGTTAATCTTAAAATAATATATGCTGAATTTGGCAGATGAACGACATCCTATCCTAAGTAGTTTTGTTTCACTGTGCTGCTATTTGATACTTTCTTCTTTGGGTTTCTTGCAATTTGCATTACACGCAACGGCCCTATTACTCTTTTCAAATAATGTTTTTCTTGGATTATTGCAGATATACTCAAGGCTATGAGCAAAATCTCACCTTTCTCACCATCAAGGTTACGGTCTCTAACTTTGAATTTCCTGTATCTTTAAAGAGAGAAGATGAAATACCTTGCTCGTCTATATATATATATTTTTTATATATATAATTGCAGTAGAATTGTTTCAGTTGCTCCTATTCATATAATTATTTATTTTTCAATTGTGATCTTTTTTTCTTTTCCTCACTCTGTTTATGGGTCATGCAGGGAGCTGGACATACAGTTCCAGAGTACAAACCGCAGGAGGCGTTGGCCTTTTACACTCGTTGGTTGGCAGGACAGTCAATATAAGAAAATTCAAAGAAAGATTAAAAGAGTTAGTATAATATGCAAAAACTCATTGTAGATATTTGAAATCTGCGATCCTATTGCATTGTTCATTATTGGAAGGTTGTTATAGCCACAAACTGATGAGGACCCAACCCAGCCAGGGTGACAAGGCTGATGGTTTGAGTCATTGGTCCACGCTAGTTAAAACTTGTGTGTCATACATGTGAGGTAGATTGCAAGTAAGTTAGGAAAGTGAATAAAGTGATGAGGCTTGACTTGTCAGTCTAATCATCCATTGAGTTAGTGTGTTGATAGGATTGGATTTCTTTCCCATTTAAGTTGTAGGATTTCCTTTGCTAATTATGTAGTGATCTTTACTTGATGTAAGGGAGATCTTTTTAATTATCTTTCTATCCATGTAAAGCCAACTATGGCTATTTAGTAAGAGAAGAATAATGAGAAAGGTATCAGAATTTATCCCTAAAATTTGTGCTTGCACAACGAGCCTGTGCAACCTTGAATTGGACAATTTTGGAGGCTGTGCAACCTCGAATTGGATCATCTCTCTCTTTTCTCTTTAGGTTCCTATCACAAATCCTATGATTATCCTATAAAATTTGTAACCAAGTTTATGTGTCAAAGTGCCCGTTTGAATTCTGGGGGATCAGTCCTGTAGGGTCAAAGACCTCAGGGATACCCACCCCATCAGGGAAAAAAAAATCATGGAACTTGGGTTGAGGAACTTGTTCATTCTTGAGTCCTAGAATCCTGAAACTCTTTTTAGGTCCCTTAGACTGATTTAGAACCTCAAGAAGAGTGAAACTCCCATCTTAATGTATGAGGGAGTAGCATGGAAGGGAACATTTCTCTGATCCCAGGTTCATCTTTTGGAGTTTCATGCATCCATTTTCAACTCCACTTTTCAATTTATACACTATTCTTCCTCTAAAGTCCCAAGGATCCAGATGGGACCCTCTTTTCTTCTTTACTTTTTCTATATTGATGGGTGTTTCACATTTTTCATGTTAGAGAAAAGAGGTGGAGAGGACCGTCTACAGTACAAATTTAATATAACAGATGTTTTCCACAACTTTTTTTTTCTCCACCTTTTCACCTGATCCCAAGGTCTGTTTGTATGAGGGGAAAACAAGGAGGAAATTGCTCACTGTTCAAATTTGTACTGCAGATGGTTTTCTCTGCCTATGTTTCTCCACCTATTTTCATCATCCAAACACCTCAAACATTAAAATTGAAAAAAAAAAAAAAAGTAAGTTATACATATACTCAGTGATATCCTCTATCAACCGCACTATACATATATATCTCCTGTAGTTTTACCCGATCATGTGGATAGGAGGGTTTGCATGTTTCTCGGCTGTCCAAAATTGAGTGTCCCTCAGGCTCAGGGCCAAAGGCTCTTAGTTTAGGCGGGAAATATCATGGGTTATAAAAAAAGAAATTTGGGGCAAGGTGGGTTGGCACACTAAACCTGGCACAAATCAAAACCTATAAATCTATACCTGCTCCAAACCCCAAAAAGTAGGTGAGGGTGGGTCACCTGTTTAAACCGACCCACCCATTTCCCTTCTCTAAGACCCACAGTAGTTGCCCACTGAATCTATGTGAATGGATGACATGGTCAAATTTATCCAATGAGGAGATTGTAGGACTGCCAAATTGATGGTTTACCACTCAAATGGTACAATTCAACTTTATGTTACTTAGAACCCTGTGGTTCTTATTCATGTGTGCGATGGGGTAAACCTAACATATGGGGATTTTGGGTATGGTTAAAGAGAAAGCTGAAGAGGTCCTACTTGGTGAAGAAGGGCAATTTCTGCACTGTGTGTTCCCATACCAAAATTGACAATGCCAAGCAGACAAATCAGAGTTTTTGTATTCAGAAAGAGAATTCCCTTTGAAGCAGTGTTGCATGTGTTGTTCAGCATAATATCTGCGGCATACAATAATATCAGGCTAATTTCAAATTTTGTGTATTTATTGGGATCGCATTGATGAAAGTGATGCTTGAAATTCATGGATAGGTAATCAATAGCATTAGTTTACATGTGTAGTATATAAGTGAATCACATTACTTGAGATACTCTTCAGGGAGCCAGAGACCACCTTCTACTGATACCTTCCATGGCCACTTACATGGATAAAGTTGAATCTAGAAAGATAGTATAGGCTGCTTCTGTGGGTATGATTCATCATGCAAAATGCGAGGAAGATAGTGACAGATATCTTTATGCCAATTATTATTCAAATTCTGAGCAAGTTCAGTGAAGTCTTGTTGGTCGATCTACTGCTTCTACTTTGCTGCTAATCATGTCCATCTGATCACACAAAGGATCCAATGGGCAACTTGTCTCTCAATTGCTTTGGGGCCACACGTCGTGTTGGTTAACATTTCACCATCAAAGTACAGTATTTCCATCTCATGATACACGCATTTTCATGAATAGGCGCTAAATATGCAACTTCATGGGTGGACCATACAATTTGTATCTTTCTTCGATTCTTTTGGAGAGACACAGTAATAACCAGACAGAAATTAAACAAACATCCAAACAAAAAATTCTATAAATCCCAGTACTACAAAAATCATCAAACTTAAAATCATTAGATATCCCCAAAAACAAAAGAAAGAAAGAAAAGAAAACGAAAGTCAAGATCAGGATTTCAGAATCTTCCAGGTGAAATTGAATTAAGAAACCCATTGGTTATAGAAAGCTTAAATTCCATAATACCATTAAATCAAACTAATAAATCCAGGGGGCCAAAGAACCCCTCTATGACTTGTGCTAAAGCCCCAAGTATTTTGCTCGGACTGACTGTAGGCCAGCCCACTTCTATTGCAAGTAGTTGTCAGGTACAAAGATCACCTGCTTAAATAATATACAGAGGTTAAAAACAGATTTACCCCATCAGCCTTTACCTCAACTGGAGACATCTCATCCAATGCTACTGGTCATCCATTGTGTGCCTTGCCGCAAATCACTTCCCCACGCCAGAGACTCACCCTCACCAAATATGGGCCTTGGTCTTTTCTTTAGCGCATTCTGTGAACTACCCACCATCGATATCCCTGCTAGGATTTCAGTTGATGTCAGGCAGCTGTCTACAGAGTAGTCGGCAATCTGGGTTGCCCTATGCAAAGATTTTTCATCTAGACAGGCTGCCACAATCTCAGACAACGATGGCAGTTTGAGGGATTCACATGGAACATTAGAACAGTCATTTGACACTTTGATTGCCAGTTCAGAGAGTTCTTGCCTTGTGGCCTCCAGCCCAGATGATGCCAGAGTCTGCTCATTCAGAACCTTGCAGGCTTTCTCCAGTATAGATTGCAGGTACTTGCCCTGTGCCTCTACTCGAAGATGGAGATGACGCTGAACCTGATCAGGGAAGCAAGAAAGATAAAGATTGAGGTTGAGTGAATAATGAGAGAACCACCACCGAGTTGCAGGTGAAGAATCTGACCTCAAGCTGTTCATGAAGTCTTCTTTGGACTTCCATTTGGTGTCGCAATGCCTCAGTCACCTGGTAACCACTAATGTGCGAAAGAGGAGCTGGGATAAGTGAGGGAGGGAATGTGCAACTTTATCATGAATAAATAAATAAATAAAAGCAAGAGGGGGTCGATGCTAACTCATTCATGTCTTGAGCCATCATCCTCGTTGAGGTAGATGATGATCCAGTTGGCTGATTTTCTGGAACTGAAGACGCTGCAAATGCACAATGTATAAGAAAGAATATAACAGGTATGTAAAGGAAGTTCATGGAAAAGAACATAACATCTGGGGATTGACTTTTGCTTCAGGACTATGGGGTTTTCAATCATTCCACAATTGAAATCTGCTTTTACAGTTGGGACAGATGTGTACGAATGATAGGATTGGTTTAAGAGGCAGTTGGGATTTTGTATAGGTGATGGGCAGTAGACTGTAGACGTGATACAAATGATTCTAACTATTGGAGAGGTAAAAAGTAAAAATAGAGACTGCAAGTAGTTGACAACAGCACCTTGCAGCCTGGATAATCTGGTTAAAGGCACGGATGACATTATCTTGTCCTAGCCCTGACCAGCAAAAAGACTGGTACGAGGATTTGAAATCTTGACTGGAATGCTTGGCTCAAACCCATTAATACTCCTATAGAGGCCAATCATTGTCTATGGCTGAGGAAGATGGTTTGCTAAAGGATGTCTGTACCCGAGATTAGTTGGAATGTTGATACACCATCACTAGGGCCAGCATTAGTTATGTTGTTGGTGGTGTTAGTCAATTTATGCATTCTCCTCATAATCCCCACTTGGAAGCTGCGTTAAGAATTCTCAAGTATTTGAAGACTTCTCCTGAGAAGAAATCTGAATGCGGAAATTTTGATGACGTAAAAATGCAAAAAGCAATCCACTGTTGTTTTTTCAAGTGCCAAGACTAAATACACAGCATAAGCCCATGGGGCATGCAAAACTTTATGGATTATAACTTTGTTGCTAGACCTAGGTTTAAAAGTGAATCTTCAGATGAAGCTATTTAATGATAATCAGGCAACCTTATAAATTACATAAAACCCAGTATATCATGAGAGAACGAAACACAGAGAAATATATTGTAAATACATTGGAGAAAAAAAGTATGCAATAATACCATTAAAAAAACGTATGCGATAATTGCATCTTAGTGTATTTGTGATCTAATGATCAATTGGCTAATCTTTTCACCAAGGCGCTTGGCAAAAACAAGTTGTTAACATTACTGATGCAGAACAGTGCATGATTGATATATATTCACCAACTGAAGGGGGAGCATAATAATAATATATTCACCAACTGAAGGTTGATACACTATCACCAGGCCCAACTATTTAGGAGAACATGAGTTACAATTACAAATAATAATATGATAATTTTTAAACCTAGTTCACTGTTTGATAATATCTGAAGTGGTATTGTAGTGTTGTTGGTTCTATGGTTCATTTCCTTTTTCCTTTTTTTTTGTTCTGTACTTTATTTTGAATAGGCTTGTGCATGGACAGAATAGATTAAAAAATACAAAATGAGTCAAATGACTTCCTACTTATAATAATAGTGTGGAATAATGATGGAAGCTAAAAAACATGTATAGGCTTATTTCCTTATTCTTCGTTGGAGGTATGCCTAGCATATTTAGGCACCTGCCTAGGTGTGCACCTTGCAACTTATGCCCCAGATGGGCTTGACACCTACCTTGCTCCTTGTGCCTTGACTACATTGTTGATGAGGAGGAATTCATGAGAGAGTAGAAGCTAAATTTATTCAGATGATTTCAGGTAATATGTACCTCTTTAACCTGAAAAAGACTTGCTCTTCCTTTTGAGAAGAGAGAAGATTAATTGTGGAGAAAGAAATTTGAAAGGGAAAGGAGAAATTCTTTGTTTGTCCATAATTAAGCCATAAAAGAACAAACTGGATCTCCAAAGTCCATAGAGGGGATCAATATAGCCATGACCTGGAAATCATTTCAAAACTTTTCCATATTTCAAGGATTTCTTGTAGAGAAACCTCTTAAGTAACATCCTAATGTTTGGACTTCAACCCAAGACAGCTGCCAATGTCTTTAGGGAGATGTTTTCCATATGATGAGTTAAGAGCAGCTGTTTTTAAAATGGATCATGATAAAGTTCCAAGTCTTAATGGTTTACGATGAAAGAACTCATCAATCTTGTGCGACAGGCCCTGCGTGTCTTTCTAAAGGCCCATGTCAGGTAATAGACCTTGGCCCACAAGCCCCTCGTTCCACTTGCGCATGCCCCCTTCATTCTTTCAATAGCTTTTTGTGAAGCCCTGCTAGGACTGAGATTGGTTTGCTTATTTGACAGACTTAAATCAATGTTTTGGAATGTACTTAGGTTTTTAAGATTTACTTCTCAATATATATGTAAAAGAAATAGTTGGAGCCTCCATTACTGTTGGATGACTTGTACAGATCTACACATTATTTGGAATTTTAGCAATTTTTATTTCTTCATTTCGTCATGTTTTGGTTGCTCGTTTGATGCTTCAATTTGCTGAATCTGCAGAAACTGCAGAACTGTGCTCGTTTGAAGTTGACAGCCCCTTTGCTCACAACTAGGGGCTGCCTCAAAATCAAACCCTAAAAAGTCAGCACCTCAATCACGATACAAAACCTGGTAGACAATGTTTTGGTGTACTCATTAACATATTATCCCTCTTACATTCAAAGAACATGAGCAAACAGAAACAATTTTGCATATTCAGATATGAGGCCTAGATATACTATAGAAGAGAAATACCATCTTTAGAGTTGTCAGTGAATTCCTTGGTCGATTGCTTTCCCAATCTGTATTTCTGAAATTTTAAGTATCCAAAACAGTGTTACAAACATTGTTGATTTGAGAATTGAACTAAGAATTCTTCCAGCATTTTGATCTTAGAGATGGAAACTAAAGTGTGGTGTGTAGCATGCAGTAACTAGAAGAAAGAAACAAAGTATGCCAAAAACCTAATTTCAGCATCAAATAATGGGCACCTAGCCATGGTTCTTTAGAGTCCTGGTCCCGAAAGAGTACAGAACTGATAAAATGTTTACATTTAAACAAATTAGGGGTTTGCTAGAAACCAACCTGAAGATGACTCTTCAAATGATAAAGGGTGAGGCCCTTGACACCCATGGTCCTCATGATGGTTTTTGGAGTTGCTTCTGCAAATCAATTAAGCAAACAAGCCTAGGAAGTCAAAAATGAGCACAGAAAGTTACAAAAATATTAGTTGGAAGCAGAATAAAATTCCAGTATGTCATGCAAGCAGCTATTGGAAGATTACAAATGGCTCCACAGCCAATGGTTAGAGGGCATTCAAACTATAGATTATAAGTGACGCTTGTAAATTTTCAACCTTAACAACCATATCCTACTCTTCAGTTCCCTCTGAATGTTTGCATACTAACACGCATATGCACGTGCAATGTCTTTCAGTATAATTGTTATAAAAAATAAAAAAGGCTGAATTATCCATGTTAACATGAGTCATCAGAGTGTCAGAGGCTTACTATTGTTCTCTGTTTTCTTTTTATTAATTTTCTTTCTTTTGTTTGATAGGTGCAGATAAAGCTTACATGAGACAGGACTAAACAGAACAGGCAGAATAAAATGAGCACCACGTGACCATGCACAGATGATATCACCCTAGTTCAAATTCTGATATTCTGACACTAGTAACTCTTGACTGTCAAACCGTGTGTGTGCGCGCGCACAAGAGTTTTTGCAAAACAATATTCCAAGCTATCCACCTCCAAGCCATCGCACTTGTTAAATATATAATCCCTACTAAAATTAGAACGCCTGAATCACTGTTTAAAATAGGTAATGATAAATTTCATTAAAATTCACAATGATAAGGAAACTCAACCTTTTGATAAAAAAAAAAAAAAAAAGCAAATTTCTTGGACAGAGATTCCTAATCAGATTTTGACATAAAGATTATAATGTATTGTTTAATTGTAATTGCAAAGAGACTCCTGAATGTAATGTGGCCTGGTGCTGTACTAACATGTTCCCATTGATATGGATAGACACTGATAGGCATCATTCTCATAGTTCAAAAATCGTGGTTGTCGTGAGCATTGCAGTCAATCCTGAAAATCAAAATGTCACAGTTCGCTCCTGTTGCAGCTTATCACAGTGTAATTCTTTTTCTAAAATATATGAAAAAAAAATCCAAAAAGTTCAAAGTATTGGAAAATGCTAGAATCCAATAATTTTTTCTTTTCCATTAGGCGCATTATAAAGTAAAATATCAATCCCCAAAGTCATTACCATTATATACCTTTGTTTTGCAAGAAACTGTCGATTTATTCAAGATTTAATGATATAGTATTATAGTGAAATATATTTGCAAAAAGTAGTAAAGATATTCATATAATAACCAGATATTAAGCAAATAAAGTATAAGTCTTTGACCAGTATAAAGATAACCATTAAAAAAAAAGTCTATATGTAGTAAGTTGGTAACTTTGAGCCCCAAATAGTATGTAAATTAAAGAATTACAATCTCAAAAAGTTCGAATGCTAAATCTATGATAAGAGTCAATTTAGTTGTTAAATAACTTGAAAATAAAAAACAAAAATAAAGAAAATAAAAAAGGCCCACTTTCTCTTAAGAAAAAAATGCCAAAATAAATAATAACAAATAAAAATAAAAATAAAATCTGGGCTCAAAATCACTAGCTCTAAGGAAAGCAGACAACTTAGAGCCAGATATAAGCCAATCTCACACACTGGCAAGTTTAGACATTTAAAAAAAAAAGAAGTTTCATAAATTCAGGTTAAATACAAGAAGATTTAAAATAAAAATAAAAATAAAAATAACCAAATCTCCCTCGATTTGGTTTCAAATGTCAAACTTTGCGTAACATGTCTGAAGCTCACTCAAGCTAAAGCCTGAGTAACATGTTTGATCTCACCGAAACAACACCACTTTTGTGTTTTCTTGCACAAAGGAAGCTCTAAGAAGGTAGCACCTAACTCTTCAATTTCTCAAAAGTTTCAATGCCAGAATGGGCAAAGATCCAAAAAGTGGACTATAAAATAGGCCAGTCAGCCAAGAAACTCAATTTCTTGGCTGTTACGGCCGACATGTTCAAAATTTCAGCAGATAAGGCTGATATTTCCCAATAAATGGGGTATGAGCCAATACAGCTAAAACTTCATTTTGTGCATTGGTGACGATAGATACGCGATACGTATTAGCCGATATTTTGAACCATGGTTCTCGCGAGCCCATGAATAGGGAGGCACGTAATTTAGAGCTTCACCTGAGTGGTGCACAAGCAAAACAGGATAGCAAAAGGTATTCTTATCACATGAATCACGTATCAGCCAATATTTTGAACATGGTTCTTGCAAGCGCACGAATAAGGAGGCACTAGATTTAGAGCTTCAACTGAGTGGTGCACAAGCAATACAGAATAGCAATAGGTATTCTCATCACATGGATCACAATGCAAATCCAGCAATCTTAGGAAAAAATTGTACGTCCAAAGAAAGAAAATGAAGGTAGAAGGCTCGGCCTCACATTTACTTTTGAAGATAATCCAAAGAGCAGTCTCACAGAAGCCATTCATAGAGAAAAGCCGATGAGAAAATGTTCTATACACAATGTCAAATCTCTGAATTCTTTAACGAACTACCTATCATGTGAGTATGGCCCTCCAACATATACACGTTCTCATTTGTCAGAATAAAATAATCATAATCCTGGTCACCAGTCTACCTTCACAAATAAATCAAAGCCATTTACCACATTTATTAAGGAGATTTTCATGTGGGATAAAACTCACATGGAACCATTCAAAAAAGAAAAAAAAAAAAAAAAGCAGTACAGATTGTTATAAGTTAGAGAACAGGATCTATTTATAATTTATATGATGCTAGGGATCTTGGTATAAATATCAGGAAATTGAGTGGGGCTATTTTGTAATTTTTGAGAAACTATGATTTAATAATATAGGAACGGTCGCCGTAAGGTCTAGTGGAGATTGTTCTTTTGCTCCCCCTTCAAATTCTTTTTCTTTCTTCATCTTTTCTTATTTTTCTGCTCGTTGTTTTTCTAAGAGGTACTAAGTTAAAACCCTAAATCTAATTGAATCTAGGGTTCCAACTACCTCCCACTCTGATACCATATTGACAACCACTTACTCTAAAAGCTTAAGCTGATAGAGAATGGTGTAACAATGTATATCAAGTTTACAACAGAGCTCATCCGGAAGTCTACAACATGCAACAGTCTTACACTACAACATGCAACAGTCTTACACTCAACCACACAGGTACAACAGACAAATCAGTTTCAGGAAGACAACAACAAGGGAAGCATGAATGCAAATACATGTTTTATCATTTTCTATGATGTACTTTATTACAATTGTTAACCTTTTATATAAACCTTATCTTTTGGTCTTCTGTTAATGAGTTCCCCTCTTGTTTAAAATAATAATAATAAATAAATAAATTTGAAGGAAAAAACTGAAGTTCTCTTTAACTTGAAGATATTTAAAAGGATGATTTAGAAGGACTTGTTCCAAAAGGAAAAAAGCGTTTAATAACTAATAATGTAGAAGAGTATTGTCCCATGAATTTAAAGTAATAAGCATAGCATACGACAATCAACTTGTGTTATGACACCACAACAAAATGGAGTAGCCAAGTGCAGCCGAATGAATCTACTGGGAGTTTGTAGGAATTGGATTTACAACAATGTTATCAATTTTGTTCGTTTCGTTCTGTTAAGCTGAAACCATTCAGTTCAATAACGAATCAGATAGAACAACCTTGCCAAAAAGATTTCAGCCGGAACTTCAGTGCTGTCCAGTCAAGTAGACCATTTCGGCCATCATTTCTATAATTCCGGATGAATAGACAAAAATTCGGCCAATGCAGCCAAACTATACTCGTCAAAGGGACTATAACAGTTATTGGCAGAAATGTTCTCTCTTTTTATTTTATTCAAAAAAGAAATCTCCACTATGTTAGTGTGGGCAATGACATTGATAATTGAACCTGAAAATTGAATATGCATGTCAGATTTTCACATGCACACGTGGCTTATAAATTATTTATTTGGCATGTAGAAATAACATATTGCATTGTTGAATTAGTGGAATCAATTATACATATATATAGCATTTATGCTATTTAAACTTTTTTTTTCTATTTTTCTAATTTTTCAAAAAATTCCAAGATGAAACACTCAACCGGACAAAATGTTTCAGTTCAGAGTCAGACCAAAATAGGATCCAAAATGAAATTTATATGTGTCATATATATTTGCCTAAAGAGTTGTCGGCAGAAGCTATGTAATGTGCTTGCCAGGTGATTAATTGACTTACTCTTACCACTACTAAGTCAAAGTCCCAATTTGAGCTAATGTATAAGTTTAAGCCATTGCCTTTTAGGGCTTTGGCTTTACTGTCATGTTCAGTTTCTGGATGAAAAAATAATGCAGCTGCAAGCAAAGAAAAAGAAGTGTATGTTTGTAGAATATGATCTACGAAGGAACAACGAGATATATATCAAGAAACACAAAAAGATCGTAACATCTTGCGATCTTACTTTCTGAAGTTCCTGATTAACACAGCAAAACCAACTCCATGTACAACTCCCACACACATTACAAAGTTTGAAGAAACAAAAATTTTGGAGAGCTTAATTCCACTAGATGCTTCGAGCAAATAACTTTTGATCAATATCTCCTACAATTAGGAAGTCCAATCCAAGGGGAAGGTCTGAATCTTTGAACATAAGATGATCACGCCAAGAAGGAGAGAGAAGTCTTATTAGTTGATTCTAATTATAAAAAATTGCCACCAACCAAGAATGCAGAGGTCAAAAGGAGAAAGGAAGACATCAGAGAGATGCCTAGTGCCTACAATGAATGAAAGATTATATGCTCATGAAATGCCACTTCGACAGTCTAGATGTGACTAAATGTACAATTAATGATTAGATACATATGCTGGTGATAGGAAGACTACATGTGGATGTGTTTTCCTACACTCCTAGTAACCAGAGGAGCTTTATCTTGAAAAAATCATGGAGTAAACAACCATTAACTCTTCCATTATGGAAGCCAAATACATGAACTACTTTGTAGGCACATTACATATCGATAGGTTGCAAGACTTCGGGTTGTTGATACTATCATTAAGGCACTGAGAATTTTCTGTGATAATTCCATTGTTGTTTGTTTTTCTAACAACAATAAGAGATCGAATAAGAGTAGACATTGAAATATCTTATTAAAGCAAAAATCTAGAATCGTGAAGTGTCTGTCAGTCAAGCACATCAGCACTGAGGAGATGTTTGTAGTACATTGAACAAAGGAAGGGCTCCTGATGTCCATGAACAAGTCCAAGTATGGTTCTAGGTTGTTTAGTATGATGATAGTCATTGTATTTATTTAACACTTCAACATACACCTAATGAAATTGTGATTTTGTTGATTCTTTCCTTTATGAATCTACACACTATATTCTGGAATTTCTCACATGCAGAAACAGCCAATAACTAGAAATTATAAGGGAAGCATTGATGGATGCCAAACCCATGATCCATGGGTCAACCAAACCCATTGGGACTAGCCCACAGGCCCAATTGGTCAAGACTCTAGCCAATTTAATGTGGGAATTTAAGTTGAATAGGAGTCTTAATTAGGAGGAGAAACATAATTCGTGTAGCCGACCCCAATATAGTTGGGACAAGGCTTTGATGATGATGATGATGAGGCGGAGGAGGAGTCTTAGTTAGGAGTTTTGATTTGTTTAGGAGTCTTTAAATTAGGAATTTAGTTTGACTTAAATTTGATTTTTTTTTAAATTGCTTTTATCAAGTTTCTAGGAGATCTAGTTTGCTTTAATGATTTAGTTTCCTTTATCGTTTAGGAAAGTAGAGTCCTAGGAAAGAGAATGCCCAACCCTTCCTACAAATATGGTAATTCCTCCATTGGGAGAGAGCTTTTTTTTTTTTTTTTTTGTAACCAAAAAAAAAAGCTCTTTGAGTGAAAAGTGCTTTAATTATTCAAAAAAAGAATTGTTATGGTTTTAAGGTTTTTTATATGGGTTTCAATGCTTCTCTTTTAGTGAAGAGTGCTTGTGTGTGTTGAATCCTATGAGAGATTCAGCCAACCCCCTTGTGGAGTTGGTCCTCGCTTGGAATCTATCCAGGATTCAGCAAACCCCCTCGTGGAGTTTGTCTACATTGGTTCATGGATCTGGGGTTGCATCAAAGCATGGTGCACATAAGCATCATGCTTAAGCATATGAGTTGGCACATATTAAGGGCTTAGTTGCACTATATTTTTGGTATTCAACACATGGAATTAGAAGGAATCATTTCATCCTAAAAATGCGGAACCACAATAACTCCAATTTAGCAATTTGGCTTAATTGAAAAGTAATGATATCCAAGTATTAATGTTATTTTAAGTGAAGGCGTTATTTTAAGTGAGGGCCCCCACCCAATCTCTCATATAAGGTGAGAGATTTCTCTCATAGGAGCATCTTATATCGGTTTTTTCTAGCAAGAGAGTGTGTTTTTCATAATTATGTTTACAAGATAACTTTTCGGCATAGTTGTTTACATATACCATGATATTATTGTCCCACATCACCTTTTCAACCAAACAAAGTAAGGATAGAAAATGTAACATTCTCAACCAACTTTACCATTATCTTTACTACTCCACTAGCTAAACAAAGATGCCTCTGATCCAAATTTGAAGGACATTACCGACATTGGCCAATATGAACCTCCACCAAACCTATTGAGTTTCTTCAACCCAAAATGATGTGGACCCCAATTAACCCACTAGCTCATTCCTAATCAAGGGAATTATAAAATACTCGTAGTTTGAATTTGAAGTTAAAAATCCTTGGGTGATCTAATTCAACTGGATCAAGGAATACACCAACTACATTGAGACTTTCTTTCGTTGAAGGGATTTGATGGAAATCCCCTCATCATGCCAATAAATGAGAGAGTTCCCTCTTTAGACAATCAACTGCCAATCTAAGGGAGTAATAACTAGTGATTGAGAGAAAAACTGACTTTCAAAAGTTTTGGACTTGTCCCTTTCTTCACATCCTCATGGCATTACAATGTAAGTATGATTCATCAGATTACATCTATGTATCATAGCATACTATAAATTCTTCAATTATGTAACTTTCTCAACATGATTCTCTGTTGGCTAAAATGCATTCCAATCCAATTAAAGCATTAAAAAAAAAAAAAAGAGTTGACTAAGGAGTCCAAGGGAGATGAATACTCACTGTCAGGGCCACCAAGCTGTGTGACCGCATCAACGAACCGCTCATGAAGATCAGCCGTCCATCTCAGCCTCGGCTTGGGGTCCGTGGAGAGCACCAAGCAAGCATCAGCAGAAAGACTGGTCCCATCAATAGACCCCTGCAAATCATCATTTGCCGCACCACTCTCAAACGAGTGATGCACTGAAGCGTACATGTTCCTGAAGAAGAAGAAAAAAACCCAACAGATCTCACAAGTCAAAGCGGGCAAACAAAGCATAAATCAAGAAAGAAAAAACTGACTTTCCAACCAAAACCCACTTCAAATCTACCTCTGATCTCTCAGCCCAAGTCTTATCAAAATGTTTGTTTAACGCAAGGAATTGCACTCTCCACCGTTCCCATTGGATTTCATTTTCCTCTCTATGAGAAAATCAGTTCAAGATTTCACCTTTTCGCAGAAAATTGCCACCCCAAACAGCAGAAAGCTAAATCAGAACGAAAAATTGAGCAATTGCAACAGACCCAAAATCCTCTCTTTCACAAATCCTCCCCATAAACAAACGTGCCCTTTGAGTCAACAGAAAACAAACAAACAATAAAAAAAAAAAAAAGCTCTAAACAGGTGATGGGCCAAAACCCACCAAGCAAATCTAAAAAGAGTCCAAGAAAAGAACAAAGAAAGAGAAATTCAAGAAACCCACCTCAGAAATCCCCCCCAAATCCTAATTCACGAAGAAAGGCAAGCTCATTGGGCAAAAGCAATGGTGAAGAAAGAACAGCAGCTCAAAGCAGCAGCTGCTGTTGTTGTCTTGCTGTTGATGGGGGTTGTATTTAACCGAAGCTGACTGAGGATGATCTGATTTCTGGGGTTACATTACCATTGATTGGATAAGGGAAGGAGACAGTGGCAGGCCATGGACGGTCGGGAATGAGTGATCACAAGATGATGGGTGTGGACCAAATCAGATGTCCCATCAAAGGGTCAGTGCCAGAATTGGGTGTGGGCCCCACCAATGATGTGATTGCAGCCACCCGTCATAGTGGATGTGGGCAGCCTGGCTGTCAGATGTCACAGGCATGTCACAAACTCGGACAGGAGAAGATAGGAGAGAATAAGACAAAGGAAAGAGCCGATATGGGCGGTGCAGGCCAAGCAACCGAAATGGAAAAGGTTAAAGAGCCGCTCACACGGGAAGGAACAAAAATGATAGGGCGACCTGTGACTGTGATTGTCACTGCAAGCTCCTTTTTTTCATCAAATCTCTTTCCAAGGCTATTGCTTTATATATTGGCATTGACATTGACATTGACTCTAATTTTAAGCACATTTGTATACTGGTCACTCTTGAGTTTTTTTGTTATAATATGTTAATAGGTTTTGAATAAGCTACACCTCTTTTGGTTGTTTGCATCTTGGATAGCTCACATGGGTGGGCATTGTTTTTTAGAAAGAAAAAAAAATGTTATAGTGCACTTGCTCATGAAATGGGAGAGTTTATTAGAGCTATTGGGAGTGTGAAATGTCTCACATTTTATTGCAATTTATTTACTTTTTTCCCTTTTTGAAGAACTTTATTTTCCTCTAACAATTGTGAAACACTACACAAGTCCCATCCAACTTCCAAACAAAGAGAACTTAATTACTCTACCTTAACTTAATCCATGTTTGTTTTATTTCACTCTTCACGTAATATCTACTTCACTTTAGCCGACTTCTTAGAAGATGAACGTATTGAATTGCTTTTTTGGCCTTTCATCAGAAAAATTCCTTGGTTTTATGGTCAAGAAAGGCGGTATCACTGGACCTTTCTAAAGTAAAAGCAATTATATATATATAAATAAATATCCCCGAGTACTATGAAGCATCCAACTACAAAAGCAACAAGGGATCCAAATTAAAGAAATAAGGAAAAACTTGATCACACATGACTTTATCACACATTCTTTCCTAAGAAAGTACAATTAACATTTATTTGGTTTTACTTTACAGTCTCAGTTCATAGCATCATCTTGATAACCTGATGTTGTTCCTCCTTCCAAATATGGAATACTTAGCCACATATGCTAATGTCCCCAATGTCAAGGTTACTCTTCTCCTTTCGCTGGTCTCTGTTCTTTAAGATGTCCATCCACGGCTTGGAAATAATCACTATTGGAACAATGGGCTCTAATGCAGGAGAAGCTTCAGGAGTGTTAGTATCACCATTTGAGATTGATGGTCTAAGAAGATTAAGCGCGTCAACCTCCCCGTTATTGTTCATCATTACTGCATTG
This sequence comes from Umbellularia californica, assembly GCA_028538565.1. Taxonomy (NCBI): domain Eukaryota; kingdom Viridiplantae; phylum Streptophyta; class Magnoliopsida; order Laurales; family Lauraceae; genus Umbellularia; species Umbellularia californica. The sequence continues at coordinate 15,262,171 of JAPQWN010000007.1, read as the reverse complement.
CATAGAATTTTCTTGGCATAGAATTCTTTGTTCCTTTGGTGGTGCCTGTCAAGGGCCATGGATAACAAATGTGAAGCTGCATACTTCTATTTTGGCAATTGCCAATCTTTGATCAAATGACTAATAATATCTAATGAGACTAATTTTGAAAGATAACCAACCAACAAGTACGGATAAAAGAGGAGGATTGTGTTAGGTAGGTTGACAGCCAGAGTCAAACTTTGTCACAATCCAAACATAAATTCTGAGATTACAACATTCCGACAATAAATCGGAATGGAGAATCAGAATTCGTGTAGCCGACTCCAACATAATTGGGACAAGGCTTTAATGATGATGATGATGATGAACTAATCAACAAGCCCCTCTTTTATGTAGAGCCAATAAGCCCATTTGCATCTCACATTTTGTGGGTTTGATATACTTTTATCTTCCAAGAACTGTCTAGCATAATTGAATGATGGTTGAAATGGAACCCTGGCGGGTTGAATCCCATTTATAAGAATAGTAATTCACTATTCTTAACAATAGGTTGCATAGACTTCTTGATTGCTCATATTATTGCTCTGGCTTGTTCTTCTTCTTCTTCTTCTTCTTTCAACTTAAATTAAAGAAAATTCAGCCGATGGTCCTATGAGAAAATTTTAATGAAGCTTCCTCTTTATTTTTTTTGATGTCCCTCACCTATCAAACACCACCCATGAGGCATGGAGGTAAGTTGTTTGCTCTAGAACCACAAGTTTCAGCGGATGCCCCATTGCCACCTTCATATGTGGAACCACCTGCAATTCATTTGTACACAACACAGGGTCAAAATGAAACTTTGAGTATCCTAAATTTCACTAAATTCTTTGAAAATCATGTGAAGGGGTTTTATGAAAGAGTTTTTAAAGGGATGAAGTTTGAAAGACCAAAAGACAGGGATGTCTATCTGAATAGGACTCGAGTTCTTCGCTTTTTTATTATTATTATTGGCAGTGTTTGAAGCTTGTCAGTATAGTCCTTTTGTGCTGTTAGCTTTTTCAATAAAAATATAACTATTTAAAAAAAAAAAAAAGAATAGGAGTCAAGTTGGCAGTATTGTATCAAACAAGTTCTCACTTCTCCTCATGAGGTTTATGGACTCACTGAACCTCAGCTGGATCAAACTAATGGGTTAGCAAATGGTGTGGATTCAAAGAAGTGAGACTTTTGTTTTTTGCTAACGGGGGGTTCCCAACCCTTTGGAAACCGTGTGGGGGGGGGGCGGGGGGGTGATACCAAAACCTCTAATTCGGGAAGAGGAAGGAACCGTGGTCCTCACCACTAGGCCAACCCCTTGGAGTTTAAAAGTGGGACTTCAATAACTTAGATGAAAAGAATACAATCCTAAATGCACCGAGGACCTTGTGCTTCAGAAGATGAAGAGATGGCAACAGAACGAGATCTTAATGCTTTAGCTAAAAAACAAGGCTCATGATATAAGTAAAAAGAAGTTCTCGATTTCTCAGTTTCATGATTATCAAATGACTGGCAATAGGCCTATCAGGGATCAAGTCAATGATTTTCAAAATATTGCCGGCTAGTTGACAAAAGAAGGAAGCAAGATCGTTGATTCCAGTCTTCCTGGGTCAGTCCTCCACAGATTGCCTCCACCATGGAAGGATCATCCACATTTGACTCACATAACCTGACCCGCATTATATACAAATTAGTCAAGGCTTAGGAAAACCTAAACTCCACTCAAACGAGTCAGGTTAGGGTCAACCCACATAACCTGCCCGATGTTTTTTGAATGGGTTGTGTTAAAGTGACCCTGCATATCTAAACTTATTTAAACAATTTGATGCTGTAATACTTTGGTACTTAAAATAGTCTGTTTTATATGGAATGAGCCAAGCTTGTGTTAGAATAGTGTATGGTCAGGGTTAAATGGGTTGATCCCCATTGAATGCAGGTTATACCAATTGGGTCGGGCTGACCTGCATCAGGTGTGGGTTGAAGTTAAAACAGGGCTGGACACGAGTTGGACTTAACCGTTGATTCCCTTGTCAACTTTACCCGTTTTGGTGTGGTGCAACTTATTTGCCAACTCTGCACTACTGGGCATGTTTGGGGGCTTTACTAATGGAGTTGAGTGGAGTAATGGTTATTTTGAAGAAATAATAAAATATAAGTGGGTTATGATGGTATGTTGTTTTTAGTTGTTTGTGATAGAATATTTTTTATTTTTTTTATGAAAAAGTGGAGTTTTTTTGTCATTTAGTGGAGAAATGAGGTTATTTTTTGACCTTTTTTTTTTTAAATATGGTGGGAAATCTGAATTAAAGTGTTTTGGTAAGATTTTTTTTTTTTTTAGAAATTGGGGCTTTACCTTACTTGACTCTATGGGTAGAGTTGCCAAATTGGGGCTATTTGATGGGTATTTGTGAACTCTACTCTATTTCTTCAATTTTAGCCACTTTGATGGGAGTACATTTTTTAGAATTGCTAAAAATTTGATTTCTTAAAAAACAAATGGCCCCTAAGCGAACGCCTAAAATAAGAAGGACTAGCCCAATAACCCGTGCTCAGCACGACATCTCCCTGCATTGCAAAAATAAATAACCATCTATTAAAAAAAATGACCTATTTCCATAGAACAAGTTATGGGCAAAATAGAAATAGAGAAATGAGAGCGAAAAGGATATAATTACATAGGAACAACTAAAACATGAGTGATTTGATGGAAAAATGAGTGGGTAGTTGTATGCGTAGTTACTTTACCGTCGGTCAAAATCATAACCAACGATCAAAATTGGATCCAAAACCTCCTAACTTAATATATTATAATTCTTTGGGTGATGCAAACCCTCCATTAGCCAAAAAAAAAAGTTAATAAAACTCAAATTAACTAGGAAAAAAATTTACCCCATAGCAGTTGCAAAGTTCCAGAATCCTGCGAACTTTTTGATACTTGCTATCATGCTTCCATTCATGACTCCTCTCCCTCAAGGCTAACAGATAATCGAAGTTGAGAGTCCAAATATCCAACCATGTTTTGGATGAAACTGTAACAATTCATATAAACAAAACAAGTACTCCAACTATCAGTTACTGCCAATGTATATTCCTTTCCTAGTTAAAGATTAAAAAAAAGTGATCAAAGAGTGGACTGGAACTCGACCCCAAATAGATCGAGTAAGGCCCAGAAGATGATGAAATCATGGGGATTCTAATACTTCTCTTTCCTTGAGAGAGCTTGTCTACCTCCATTGTCATCTCATCATCTTAGTATTATCCTATCAATCTAACTCTATGGTCAAATTTACGTATTTTACTTTTGAAACTACGCTGAAATGTGATGGGAGTTATCAACCCCATCTGGACCTGACGTAATCAGATCCAGCTCCAGACATTAGAATCTCAAATCACTAGGATCCAGGCCCATCCAAAACCCGTTTAAAGCGGGCCAAGAACCAAATGGCCCATTTATACATGTTTGAGCGAGGCTCTCCAAAGCTCAAGATTAGGATAAAATCTCATAAGCACATGCTTGTGGGGCCCACCTTTAGTCCATCTAAATTGACCAAACACACGACCCCTCTAAATTGCACATGTCCACCCACTTTCGGTCAAATCAGAATTTACTGGACCGTTGGATTGACTATATATCGATCCGAAAGAACTATTGACCATTAAAATTTTTGGCCAATATGGAGATGATAAAAATCGCGGTTAGGGCTGATTTTTTGCAAAGGAAGATCCCAGGGAGTCCTTGAAATCCCCCTGCCCCTATTACCATGTGGATCCCCAAGTAGGCCCCACCATACACTTGAATTTATTTTATCATAAACTTAAGCTTTAGGAGAGCTGGCCCCTACATGTTTCCCCTTTATAATTACAAAAAGGACAAATTCTGTATCAAGGCATCAATCGAAACAGTTGTTAAATCAAACACCCATGTGTCAGGAAGGAACTTACGGGGGAGATTGAGCCATGGCATGACACCCAACAAGGTGACAAGATAGCCAGGTTTAATGACATGGGCAAGAGCCCACTTAAGGGTCTCCATGGAGAACCCTCTGAGTGCATCCATGACCACCACCACATGGTTAGTACTATTAGCACCTGAAAAGCTTGGAGAGTCCCTGAACACCAGATCCTCTGCCAGAGATCTCCTTACATATTTTGGCGCCTCTCTATACTCTTCACACACTGCCATCTTATCTAATCTTACCCAAGTATATAAATATATGGTCCAACAAGAAAACAACCCGAATAAAAAAGAGAGAGATAAGAGAGCTAGTAGCTCCAACTAAAACACACCCCAACACATAAAAAGAGTGAGAAAGAGATTTTGGGTGAGGCATTTCTGGGGATTAAATAAGCAGGGGGTTTAGAGTGGAGAGAAGGTTAAAAAACAAAAAACGGAGAGTACGAGGAAAGCTTAGAGATTTCGAGAGTGCCGAGGGATTGGTGGTTGAGTAATTACAAAGTGTGGAAAGGTCAAGGCAGAAAAGGCTGGCCTAGGGACGGAGAAAGCAGAGAGGCCAAATTATTGGAACCTACCCTTGGTGGTAACCTGGTGCTACATCCGTAGTAATACTATGATCTATATTAACATGGGGATGAGATTCATCTTGAACGATCTAAATTATTTCTATATGGACCCCAAAATGAAGTTCTAAGAAAGTATTACTGGAACTTCTGTGAGCGCCATCCACTCTAGTAAAGTATCATCAAATTTTACTTCAATAGAAGTTAATCCCCGGCCCTCAAATTTGGTCACCGGTGAGATTGAGCACGTAGTTGATAATCACAAAAATCCATAAGACTGTGCTACTCACATTATCAACCAAGTGCAATTCCAACTTAAGTGAGTGTTTGTGGGGACCACTGGCCAACTAGGGTCCGACTAGGGACCATACCGCCATAGGCCTTTAGGTTGTAATACTTGGTTAAAATCTGGACCTTAAATCTGGGGCTTTTTTTATATTTGAGCCAAACTGGTATTAAGTGATAGAAAGATCAAAGCCCAACCTAGCCTGGCCCGAACAAGATTGGTCTAAAGCTTAGTGCTTGTAGTTTAGTGACTTAGGTACTTAATGTTGCATTTCTAAGTTAAACTTGGGACTTGGGAGTGGATATGCCTCAATCTGGTGATCTGGTCCATGAACACTCCTAGTAGTCTATGACTAATTCATCTACAAAAAAGGATAAACCAAAAAACAAAAGATCAGGTCGAATAAGATGTAGATAACTTTAGGATATAAGGCCTCAAAATATATGGTGAAATAGAATATTCATCATTTATCTTTAATAATCTATTTCATATAGATACTTCAAGATTTATCTTTAATCTCCTAGCTATTTCCTATTCTTTGATGAAACTGCTGGCAATGTCTGTGAAACTGACCTTTTTGTAATCCTCTTTGGCCCTCTATTTTAAAAAGCTGCAATGAGCATCCTGTTTGTAGTAGTAGCAATAGGAAGAACAACCCAACAATCCAAACCCAGTTTTGTAACTCAAGGATAGGGTCAACACTCTTTTTTTTTTTTGGGATTTGGATCTTGTTTGACATTTTTGACCCAATTAATTAACGGGTTTAATTTGAGTTGAGTCCATGCTTGTCATTCGACCTGCCAACTAAGCCTATGCCTAACACAACTCATCTAATTGTACGATGACTCACCTGCCAATTCAAATTGAATGCAGCCTGGTAATTATTAAGGATTAAAGGGTTTTTTTTTCTCTTCTAAGAAGTTAAGGGTTCAAGCCATTTTAATTTTCACCTTGATTTAGCTTATCATTTTCAAAGTGACTGATGAATGAGTTAAGTTTGGGTTTAACCATTACATGTTGAGTCGGGATGTGATGAGGGAAAACCCCCCCGTTAATCATGAGTGGATCATTCACGGTTCGCCACAACGTACTAAAATGAGACCACAAAGTAGACACCTGCCATGCACTGGGCAGTGTAAGGCCACTCTGAGGATCCCGGTTCATACATGTTACCATACTGCTCTCATCCTCGCAGATTTTTTTAGGAAAGGCTCTCTTCTTCAATTGGAAATAAAAATCAAGGCCTATTTCTTTGCAGGCTTATTGAGTCTGTGTCAAAATGTCACTTTTTTTTATTTTTTTTGTTAAAGCAAGATTAGTGGAAGGAAAAGCATAAGAGAACAACCAAAGGGTGAGATGTCTCCAGAGAATCTGAGACATATAACTTGCCTTTTTTTGCTTGCTTGATGTCAAGCCCATTTTAAAGAATCCAATCAAATGGGCATTAACAATGAAGTGTAGTTTAAGCCCACTCTTCCTAGTCCGATAAGACTCAAAATGACCCACGCAAAAAATCAGTCAACCCTGGACCACAAAAAGTTAAAGCCCACCTGTCCCCATTTGGCACAACAGTGGGCCACAAAATTAACATATCTAGGAATGTGGACACAACATTATTGATAAGGATACAAAGTTGTTGATAAGGAAAGGACATTGTTGATAAGGATCATGGAGGCTTGTCATTAGGCTCAAATTCACAAGATTGGATATCTGTATTCAGATAACAACATGGTCCGGACTTCAACCCATTTGCAACTATAATATGAGTGGAGTTCTTGGCTAAGAATCATGCCCATGCAAAAAATCGACACATAAACATAAATAAATAGAACCTCAATGGCAAAAACAATCATGTTGGATATGAGAAAATTTTGGCAAGCAATGACCCTTTCATTGACTGAAAATCCTCATTGATCATCCTTATTACATGATGATAGCCATTGAAAATTACTAATGGCTAAGTGACTAATTGGACTCAATGCTAACCTTAAACAGAGAAAACAAAAATAAGATTGGAGAGAAGAATGTATATTATTTAACTGTCTTTGGCACTGCATGCCTGGCTAAGTGGAGTAGGTGGGTCGCTATAGGCACCATTAACAATCTGATTGAAGATCCATTTGTTAGCAGCTTCAGTGAAATGATATCCATCCCAATTGACTCTCACTGATGGATCCTTGCATGATTTTGCCACCTGAACTGGTTTCCCATGTATCCAATATGTGTATCCACAGCCCCATTTGATATTAAAGTTGTACTTGCCCCCATGTCCACAACAAGCCATAAGAGGATGCTCAAAACCTACACATAGAAAAACAAAACATTATTCATGAAGTTGTACTTGCCCCCATTCCATGGAATTGTTCCACACCAAACCCATGAAAAATTGATTCTACGTGGAAAACCGTTCACTTTTATGTGGAAAAGTATTACACAAACATGCCCTAAAAGTTGGGAAAAGAGAAATTGAAAATCCCTATGAAAGAGCTTAGACTCAAAAAAATACAAAAAGAATTATTCATGATTTGAATTATATTTGTATGTAAGATAAATGGAGCCCATTACTTCAGTGACAAACAGAGCTAGAAGAGTAACTAAGTGAAAAAAAAGTGAGGACTTTACCAAGTTCACTGGCTTTGGTTATGACAGCGTATTTGACTGAATAAATGTCCACATAAGTGAATGAAGCCAATGGAAATTGCTTTCTGAGCTGGACCACAGCTTCTTTCAATTTCTTATTGAAATACTGAGCTACTGAATTGAAGGTAGATCCACAACCAAACTTGTCCACCTGTGCAGCTGTGAGAGGGAACCGGTCCAAAACATATGGAAGACACCCAAAAGGCCCAGTGTTGTGAATCCAAAATGACCTCCCTCCATTCCAATATATATTCTGTAAATCAAAGTATTAATTTGATTAGGATACATGGACCATATGAAATTTTACATAGATTTGAGAGAGAGAGAGAGAGAGAGAGAGAGAGAGAGAGAGAGAGAGAGAGAGCACCCATACAAAAAGCCAACCCATTTATTGGGGTTCAAATTACCAGGAGGGTTTTGGTCCTTCTGGATGGTTTTTCCATTTGATTAGAATTTGTTACTAACATGGTTGGAAATGACAATCCAAACTCAAGCCAGAAATAGAAAGGGGTCAAACCAAACCATGAATTTAACAGTTCAGGTTCGGATTGAGTTGGTTGGTGGATTCAAGAATTGGCACCCCTTAGAATTGACCCTCTATATGACGCGAATTGAGTGAGGGCAATGGTGTGATCTGTGATCCATACCTGTTTATTTTCAGTGATTGGGTAATCAGAAACATTGATGATTGGATGAAATACTTAAAATCTGGTTTTACCTGTATTACTATAACGAGCTTTTTTATCATATCAGGCACTTCTGCCATAACTTGTTCAGTGGTCATGCCCTGAACATAGGCTGAAGTAAGATCATTCTGACCGACGTCGATGGTATATAGACCATTAGAGATAGAATCTGCCGTCGGTAACAATTCTTTGAAAACAGCTGCAAGAATGTTACAATAAAATATCAATCCATTTTTTCAATGGACAGTGAGTATATACACATCGGGGAAAAAAAACTCATTTTTTTCTGAAAAAAGTCACTGCACAAACATGCCCTTAAGGTAAGAATTGTTCGAAAATAAAATACCATTTTTGGTAGATAGGGATCGATTTACGAATTGATCATACTGCCAAGACTGCACATCCATGGAAAATGGGCTATACCCAGTTTGGAAGAAGGTTGTGTTCTGGCGTCTTATGGTCGACCCTGCTGTTGCGAAATTGGCTCCTCGCGTAAAATTAGCTCCAATTGAATCAAGATATGGATGAACAAAACGCAATCCAAGGCTCTGAGCTGCCAACCAGAAATTACAGTTGCCCCATCAGTGATCAGTCCAAATAGAAGTAATCTACTATTAGTGCAAACGGATGTGGTTAAAGTGAAAATCTAATCTGAAACATCCATCGTTTCAACGTAGCCAATTGTGGCATGGCCACAAGTTGAATAGCCTTGATTTAAAGTATCTAGTCTTTATTCACATATAATCACGTTTTTGCAATCTATATAAAAGCCTTGTTCTAACTATGTTTGTGTTAGAGTTGAATACATGAATTATATTTCTCTACTCTGATTTATCTACGAATGTTGTTAATATGGCTATCACCCACAGAAGGGCCTATGTTATTGATTAAAACTATTTATCTTTTATGCTTCAACTATGTTATTGATGTGGTTTACATGGTCATGTGCCATTTTGTTTACCTTGTAAATGCTTCTGTTTGTAAAAGAAAACGAGACCACAACTTCATTAGTGTCATTGATATTTTTGAGGTGTGGATAAGGCTGAAAGGAGCCCACCTTCTCCCATGGAGCCCAGGTATGAACAATCTTGAGTGGCCCTCAGTTGCTCGGTATGGATAAGGCTGAAAAGAGTTCTATAGAGTCTGGATCACCTATCGCATTTATTATACATTCGTCCTTAGTAGACCAATAATACTCCGCCGTGTCATCCAAAAATTTAGGTGACCACCTAAATCAGTGGCTCTTGGGTAAAGTTCCTTTACGAGCCAAAAAAAAAAAAAAATCAGTGGCTCCAGGGTCTCTCCCAACAGATCACATCCCCTCTAATGCCTTAGCATCCATCTCCTCAGCCCCACCAGACCCAACATCAACCAATCCCTCTACCCTTATCATCTCGGCACACTCTGCTCCTACCCTGCCTAAACCTACCTACTCTATCAATCCATCAGGTGAAGACATAACACAGGTTTTTAACCACGGCCAACATGACCTTCCTACACAGGTTTTTAACCCTCCTCGAGATCAACCTGAAGACCTGAGCACAACAATCTTGGAAAAAAATACCCACTAGTCAAGTTGACCTCTCAAACCATTTTGAAGTGCTCGACCTCTGCTCCTTCAAAGAACCTACCTTATGGTTATCTGTCACAATTCCCTCATGCAATGCCAAGCGGATAGCTCCAAAGATGATTCCCTCTACAGCTCTGGCTCAATGTGCCTCACAAGTTGATGCCTCTTCCTCGGCCGGTAAGACATTGCAGGGCTCCTTGACTCCATCCCGCATCCCTCTTAACCAAAATTCTACTTCTGATAAGGAATCTACCCGGACTCCCACCTTGGACACAAGCAATTCTCTCCCCCATCCTAGATTACTACACTCATAAGGACCCTAAATCTTGGTTGGTGAACCCCCTCCCTATCCCATTAAACTCTATAAGCCCAAATTCCTTAGGCCACCTTGGACACAAGCAATTCTCTCCCCATCCTGGATTACTACACTCATAAAGACCCTAAATCTTGGTTGGTGAACCCCCCTCCCTATCCCATTAAACTCTATATGCCCAAATTCCTTAGGCCACCTTGGACACAAGCAATTCTCTCCCCCTCATAGATTATTACACTCATAAGGACCCTAAATCTTGGTTGGCGAACCCCCTCCCTATCCCATTAAACTATTTAAGCCCAAATTCTTTAGGCCACCTTGGACACAAGCAATTCTCTCCCCATCCTAGATTACTACACTCATAAGGACCCTAAGTCTTGGTTGGTGAACCCCCTCCCTATCGCATTAAACTCTATAAGCCCAAATCCCTTAGGCTCTCCTCCTCTACACAAGGAGCGTAAGGACCCTCCTCAAAAAAAGTCTTCCAATGCCCTGGTCTCCAATGCTTCCTCCAAGAAAGTTAGGAGAGGCAAATTCAAGGGATCAAAAGGTGCTTCAGGTCCTATGTTGTTTTTGTTTGTTTACATTGGTTTTTTACTTGTTGAGTCCTATGTTGTTATGTTGTTTTTGTTTGTTTTGGGGCTGATTTTCTCAGTCCATGTTTCCTTTTGCTTTTAATTTAATTTACCTTTAAAAAAAATGTGGTTCACATGTTCATGTGCCATTTTGTTTACCTTGTAAATGCTTGTGTTTGTAAAAGAAAGGAGAACATTAACTTCACCAGTGTCATTGATATCTTTTGAGGTGTTGATATGGTCTTCTGTATGTATTTAGGATTAAAAACAGACAAATATAAAAAACATACCTATGAAATCGATTACTAGACGTCCATCACAATCTCTTCCTTGGGGTGAATGAAAAAATGTCTCGCCGCTCGGCGAAGGAATCGGCCCGAAGCTCGCCGCAAGACCGCCGGTATCAGAATTCGAGTCACCAAAATTGAAAATGGCCGGAAAATTGCAATTTTTTGCAGCAAACACGCATTGAATGGTTAGAGTTGCTAAGAAAATACTAACATAGATTCTTGAAGTAAACTTGTAGGAACCCATGAGGGAAGATGGAAGAAGAGTGTGAAGGAGAGACAAGTGAAGGTGGATGAGAAAGAAATGTATAGAAAGATGAGTGATATTAATATGAACGTGGGAAGTGGGATAAGAGGATAGTGATGATCATTTTGAATGTTGGATAGAGATAATTTTGGTTTTAGTTAAGATTATGATATGGGAACATTAACTAGTCAAAGCAGTTCATCCGGAAAAGTAGTGACTAGTTTTGTGTCTCAGCTTGTGGACCAAAGTCCAAAGATAAGTAGGCCCATTATAATGAAATGAAGTTTCCATAGATAAAAAGTAGACCCCAAGTAATTGTCTCAAGTGAGTCCTATGGCTCCTTAGTGGAACCCATTTATGAAAAATCTAAACCACTGACCAATATATATTTGGGTAAATTAGCCAAAAGTCCTTGAGCACGGTCTTCTAAGGCATCAAGGACAACTACTTTTTCTCTAATGTCTATAGTCCAGACAGCTGGAGATACTTTAGTGAAAGGTCTCTAATATGCCACGTCATGTATTTTCATGACTAATTTGCTCCATTCAACTGTGCCAGAAAACTCCTTCCTTCTTCTTCTCTCATTTTCCATTTTCCATTCCTTTCCATAGTTGCAGAATATCGTTGCAGAGCACCTTCCGTCACCACCATGACTTTCGATTCTCTCTCTTTCATTTCTTCAAAGATAGACACAGTTTTACTTTATCTTGCTCTTTCATCTGAAGTTTCTTCCAAATCTCTCTCTCTCTACAACTGATTTGAAAGAGAGCATTTTGCATTTTTTTTCTTGTTTCCTCCCTCTCTTTTCTCGATTGGATTGTGGTCATCAAGTGTTTTTGTTTTGGATTTCGATTTTTATTAGAATCTGATTTTCCGTATTCTAACTTTTGGTTTCGCCGAGCTCAGATAAATTTCCCAGAATCTCTAATAAACTGGACAGAAACTCAGATAAATTTGTCGAAGTTCTGCCAGAAACTCAGATAAATTTATCTGAGTTTCTGGCATAACTCAGATAAATTTGCCAAATTTATCTGAGTTTTGGCAAATTTATCTGAGTTTCTGGCACAACTCAGATAAATTTATCTGAGTTTCTGGCAGAACTCAGACAAATTTATCTGAGTTTTGAAGAACTTTTCTGAATTTCAAACAAATAGCTATGTGAAGTGGTGCCATCCGACGACCCACATCCATCTCTCCTTTCTTATTGCAGTGGTTGTAATTTGTTATTCGCGTTTTCTTTCTCTACCAGTAAACAGAAGGAGAAGAATGAGCAAGAGCAGGGAACTATGGGAGAAACCAAACATGTTCTGGTTGTTGTATTCACAAGGTATCCTGTGTCCTAATTTCAAGAAAGCCCAAGTCAGTCAATCTATAAGTGGTTTTAACATGTGAAAGGATGGTCCAGGACCACAGTCTACAGGCTACATATCTGATCATAACCATGGTTTAAACAGTGAGAATACTACCTTAGAAGACTGATAAATTTATCTGAGTTTTAACTGAGTTTTGAAAACTCAGATAAATTTGTTTGACTTTTGCTTTTGTTGACATGTACAAGGGCGTTTTTGTCCTTTTCAGTTACAAGAGGACTGTTGTCAGTATGATAAAGTATTGTGGACCGCTTGCAATAAAAATTATAGTTGAGGGACCTCCGCCCAAATGCCCCTATATATTTTCTCTTCTGTGTTGTATCACACATTTCACTCGAAGATGGCTTGGTCCCACTTCCAAATTAGTGTCTTTCAAATCATATAAATAAAATATTATGAAAAGGTCAAGTGTTTATAGTGATCACGATGGAATCTTAACTCCTATTGGGTTGGAAAATGGCAAATTTATCGATGTGCGAAGAAGAAGAAAATTTAATGTCAAGTTAAATCTTTGTTTGTATACATTTATTAATTTAATGTTGTACATTAGTAAATTGTAAACCATTACAATTAATTGACTTAGATCAATCAGAAGTAATAGGATAATTTCTCTCCTCTTGATACTATAGTCTTGTTATCAAAGACCCCAAAAATGACCAACCGCACCTTAGCATCATAAATACACACTAGCAAAATTACCCGTGCTCAGCACGGATATGCAAACATTGTAATTTAAACATTTATGTATAAAAATTTCATAATTTTTTTAGAAAGAAAGCAAAAGAAGTAAAAAATTTCTGAATATGTGTGTATATATATATTCGAAGAATTGGTTTATCATAGAATGAAAAAATGAGAATTGGAGTAGAATGGGGATTATAGAGTTTGGATTGAAACAAAGTCTTTGGGAAATAAAATAAAAATGAAGAGTAGTTGTTAGTGGTTATGATAAAGAGATAAAAAAGAGGGGGTTGCTGTAACTTCCGGTCAAAATCATAACCGTCGGTCAAAATTGGATGTAAAAGCTCATAGCTTAATATATTATAATGGGGATCGATCCCGGTCTTTCACATGGATAGTATCACTCTTGGCCACTAAGCCATTCACCACAAAAAATAAACAGTAAATATTAAATTAATAAATGTTGGAGACACAAAACTTGATATGGCTGCTGGCATAATTTCTAATTGGTACTAATCCACTATGTATGATGAGACCATAGTCCCTCCCATCTATGTGCCATGCCTTAGGGCTCTTGATTGTTGGAATTTTAAGAATTTCTGTTTAAGAGAATTATTATATATTAGTGGATAGTTTTGCATTCTATTTTGATCAAAAATCAAAACACTTTTAATTTTGACTTTAATGGAGCCGGCATCTTGCTCTAATATTAATCTTGCAAAAGATATGATAGGAATCTAAATAGATTTTTCCCCATTTTAAATCTTCCTGAAATCTCAACAGCACCTCAATATTATCTTTTTCAGACCTTCCCAAAATCTCACATCTCAGCAATTTCTGTTTTAAACCTTCCTGAAATCTAAATAGATGTGGTCTCTGCCTACCACAAAATGCAAGAAATCAGACTTGCAAATCCTACAGAAAACTTCCATATTTAGAACCATACAATAGTATGGAAAATCTGAGAATCCATGCTTACACAAATTCTCCATTATTAAGCTTACACACAAGATAAAAATATACATTTATCGATTAAATCTGGCAACAATTCAGTTTCAGAATGGTTATTTTTGTCATTTAAAAAAAAAAAATTATGGCAAGGACTTGATTGGAAGAAATATGAAAAATTTTATACTTTTTTGAAATACTCAAATCTTCATGTACTTATTTGAAAATGAGCCAAAAGTTATATATATATATATATATATATATATATATATATATATATTTGAAGTTCTTCCTTTCAAAACTTATATACATTAAAAGAAACATGGGTCCAGCTAAAACTCAGGCGTGCACTTTTGTTGTACTTGTGCTTAATTGCAACTTGAATTTTGCCTTAATTTGTTATTCTATAAATAAATATATGGCAATATAGAAAGATCAAATCAATGAATATCATTAGAAATGGCTAACAATGTGCTTTAACAATTTCATCCCTCTCCCCCCTTAGCCCTTCAGTTAGAATGCATCTAAGTGAGCCTCACACAAATCATATTTTGGAATGAAGAGATAGAGAGATCTTATTGTATGTTGGAATGACAACTTGACAACGATACCTTCTATTTGACAAACCTACCAAACTTATCCCAAGTTAAGCTAAAATAAGCCAAGTCATAAGCTAACACCCGGGGTTGCTTGGGTTTGGTTTGCCAGCCCCCATAAAGAAGGGCGTTGGGTTCGTTTATGCCTAAAGAAAGAGGGCAGGGGAAACTCTAAACAATCAGGTATGTAGTGGTGCATAAGTCACGCATCGGAAACATGTTAGGGCTTGTTTGGCATCTCTACTATTTTTTTTATAAATCCATCTAAAATAGAGCCATTAAAAAAAGAGCCATAAAAAAAAGAGGCTAGAATAAAAAAAAACGCGTTTGAAAACGCATGAATCTATTTTAAATACCTCGCCTCTATATTTTAAGACCCAAAAGCTCTATTTCTCATCTGCCCATTTTTGGAGCATTTGGATTTTAAAGGATTTGCCTCTAAATGTCTAAAGCGGACAGAGTCTAAAATCTTGTGCCAAACGCTCTAATTGTTTAAACCTCTGTCCAATTTAGACATTTAGAGAAATAGAGGCATGAAATAGAGATGTCAAACATGGGCTTAGTCTTGAACTTGAGTATACATGCGTATGACATGGCCTTAACTCCACATGATGAGACTTTTTAAAACCGTGCGCCAAGATGGAGCTGAAATCCCATGAGCCAAAGCAGACAATATTAGGTGGACAGCAACCCTAACATGTGCTAACACTGTTCCAAAATGGTCATTGTTTGTTGACTGTTATTTTTTTCATTTTCAAAATTGTATGATACAAATTGATGATCTAAACTTTTGGAATTATTTACAAGCCCAAACATGACTATGTTTCCAAATTTTGACCATTGATCATTCTCGAATCTCGGGATATAGGAAAACTGAAAACCATGATTTTGCATTTCTATACTTTCGTGGGCCTCAAAATTATGATCTGAACAGTTAATCCTATTTGGAATATTGAAAACGGATATTGACTCAAATTTCAGCATGCAATTCAGTATATATCTTGAGAAACTTACAAAAAACTGAGAGTCATTGGATTGCGCAAATCAAAAGCTTAAATACTCCGTGTGAGTTTGCACATGTTCGTTTTTTTTATTATTTAAATTATGAGTCCCTAAATGATGATCTAAACCATTAGAACTATTCACATGCTCAAACACGGTTGCTTGTTCAAATTTCAGTCGTTGATAATTTTTGAATCTTGGAATATTTGAAAAAAAATGCAGAAACATAGGTTTACATTTTGGGAATTCCATGGGCCCAAGAATCATGATACAAATCGGCAAACCTATGTACAATACTGAAAAATTGCTATGGATCCAAATTTCAACCCTTGATTCATTGTAGATCTTGAGAAATAATGAAAAACCCTAAATCATTAAATTCTTGAACATTTATTTCAAACGGTTTTTTTTTTTTTTTTTTGCCATACCAAATAGTTTATTTGTAAAATATCTATTTCAAACCGCTCCTTTTAACACAGATATATATCATAAAGATGGTATAAAATAGTCTGACCCTCTCAAGACCCTCTCCCCCTCTTTTTCTCCTGCTCTCTACCTGTTGCCTACTGCCTGTCGTCACAGGTGGCCTCTCCTCTCCTCTCCCTCTCTCTTCCTCTCCCATCTTCAATCTTCCACCGCCCAACACCGCCGCCGGCTGTTGATCTTACCTGATGAATTCCCACAAAGAGCTCCCCACTCCTGTGCTTAATAAACGGTACAGAATCAACAGAATAAAACCTCTTCTGATAATGACTGACGAACTTGCTCTACCCGTGCATAGAAAATGGTGCACGAAATTTCAGAGCCGTGCACATAAGAGGTGCATGGCTGGAGAAAACCGTGCATATATCATGTACACGACATTTCATACCCGTGCACATGAGATATGCACGGAATTTATGGGTATCTTCGTCATGTGTAATTTTTTTTTAAAAGGTGGGTGTGCTCAGAAAAACCGGTGGTGTGTTCAGAATCACCCAATCATCAAACCTATTTACAATTCTGAAAATTGCTATGGATCCAAATTTCAACCCTTGATTCATTGTAGGTCTTGAGAAATAATGAAAAACCCTACATCATTAAATTCTTGAACATCTATTTCAAATAGTTTTTTCTTTTTTTGCTATACCAAATAGTTTATTTGTAAAATATCTATTTCAAACTGCTCCTTTTAAAACAGATATATATCATAAAGATGGTATGAAATAGTCTGACCCTCTCAAGGCCCTGCTTGGGTGGAACTCACACTAGGTAATAACTATTTTTATATATCATACATATTTGTTTCATACACATAACAATTGCCAAAAAAGCCCTAAATAAACTTAATCTCACGGAAACTCAGTTTGCCTGATCCAAGCTGCTCAAGCTCAACAAGCCCAACTCCATTCTCTTCTTAGTCATTGGTACCAGTCGAACTTTTAAATTAATATCTCCCTATATATATTTTAATAATGATCATTATTATATTTTTTATTAAAAGGTTGGTTGGATATTTTTCAATTCATGCATCACATGGTTGCTTTCTAATTGGACATAGTACCTTCCTTCAATTAGATAGAACAACCCACATGTGTCACGCTGGACGCACTTTTAAAAGATCAAATTCCCAAATTCTTAGATAGAACAACTCACATAAGCCTTGTTTTGATCTTCCTTTACACTTTCATAGACTATCTAATCAAGAATAATAATGAGCCTTTTTTTTTTTCCTTATAGATGGCTATCTCACCATTCCCTTTATTTAATGGGGCTCACAGGCTACCAAAATCAACATGTTCATAGTTCATACCACCAGTTATGAGTCATCTCAAGCCAGAGATTCAGATCCAAATTTGAGACAAGAGGAGGGGCCAATCAGGCCTGGGGTTCATAATAGATCCTTTAAATATACATGTAGCTTTGTATAGACCCTCTGACAGCCATGAATGAAGATTTTTTTTTTCCTCACCCCAACTTAGGGGAGTGGGACCAAGAATACAAGTGGTAACAGAAGCCTACAAAAGTAGGAGGAGTGGCATCACTGGAAGACAGGCCACATTGGTGGTTGCCAACCAATTCAAAATATTTTTTCTTTTTTTTCACTACAAGTTTCCACTTTTCTTAAAAGCATGATTAGAGAGCCATCTTCCATATCCTTGTATTGGAATACAAAAGGATCTAAATCTAGACTTCTTTTTTTTTAGAAGATCTAAATCTAGACTTGTGTGGATGGATTTAGATATTGAATCTAGTTTCTCCATAGAATAATAAAAATAGATTCTATATCCACTTTTTTTCCTTGGAAAAGGTGGATTTATATCTAATTACTACATGATTACCTGATTTCCAACCCAAAGCATCTAGGTAGAGATCCTCCTTTTGAACCCAATAGATAATTAGGTCCGCGTCCAGATCCAATCAGGTTCCATACCCTAACATCCAAATATTCAAATCATATGTAAAAGATATCATATAATATAAATTAAAAAAATAGTATTAATGTTTTTCAGGTAGAATTAAGGACATATATCATTGGTGGTAAAAGCATGTATTTGTAACTAGGTTATTATGAGTTAGGTCCATTTGAATCGGTACGAGTCAGGGTATGCATCCTCACCCTCGTGCAACTCAGTATAAAGTGATCAACAAGCGAGTGGCAAGAATCGGAATCGGAATCGGGTCTCGGAGTGAGTCCACCACCTAACGAATGAGAGACCAATTCAAATCCAACAATTTTTCACCATTTCCCTCTCTTTCAAAAAAGGAAAGATTTCAAATAGAGCCTTAGGTTTTATCTTATTTTTAAAAAAAAGACATAAGCTTAACTTCTTTTAAAATAGTCCCTAAGTTTCCACGAATTTTTCAATTAAAGACATCCATCACCCATCTATTTAAAACTATTTTTCAATTTTTTTAAATATAGAGTTACCCTTCATTTAAATAAAATATTCCTTTACTTTATGTATATTCTCAATTTTTTAATCAACATCTTCACGACATCCTACGATGATCAACTGTCATGGGTTTAAATAATGGGTAAATTGGGCATTTAAAAAAATTAAAAGAAAAATTTGCCAAAATACTTTTAAATGATTGTTTGCCTTTAATTGAAAACTTACATAAAAACTCAACGACTAGTATGAAATATTTTGTAACTTGTATCATTTTTTTTTGAAATAATGTAAATAAAACCTTAAGTTTTTTGGTAAATCTTTAATTAAGAACATCCGGCAATTTAAATGTATTTTTTTTTACAAACCTTTTCCTAAATATTTTAAAAATACCGTAATTACCCTTTATTTATGGCCATGATACTACTTTAGCAGCCACTACATGTAACCAATCGTTGTGGAAACATTGGCAGTCTTTGATCACCATGAGGATAATGGTGAAGAAAATGAAGAGAATATAAAGAAAGTGAATAAGAGTTTTATTTCAATGAGGAGTAATTTGGATATTTAAAGAAATTAGAAAATATGTTGCCGAAAAATAACTTTAAATGGACTAATGTCATTTAATTGAGAACTTTCTGAAAAATCTCGGGACTAATTTAAAAAAATTTAGAATTTGTATCCTTTTTTTTTTTTATATAAATAAAGCAGAAACTTAAGGGCTCTTTTGAAAATTTTCCTAAAAAAATTGGAGAAGGCCGCAGTGACAGACGCATGCACATCTTCTTTTCCCCATCCTCGAGTCTCGAACTCAAATGTCCGTAACTCGCCCCTTCCTCTCCATCGCCACTGTGTTTACTACCAGTACCCGATCCTCCTCCTCCTCCTCCTCCTCTCCTCTCTATTTAAGAAGAAATCCGCTCTCTCTTTCCTTATCTTTCTCTTCGTTGAAGTTCTTCTTCTCCACTCGTTCTTCTTCAATGGCTACTTCGACTACTCCAAGCGTCACCGAAGAGGCTTCTGATGCTGGAATGGATGCAGTGCAGAGACGCCTCATGTTTGAAGATGAGTAAGTCCCAATCGTCTCGATTTTACTCTCTTTCTATCTCCATCTCTATACATGGATGATGTTCTTGATTTGAGCTTTAGAAGAAAATCAGCTATCAGTTGCTGCTGCTGCTGCTTGGTTTTGGATGATTTGTGTCAGGTGTTAGGGATTTGTATATTGAGTTTGCTTTATTTCTTGTTGTTGTTGTTGTTAAAAATGATTGAATCGGGAGCAAAATCCGGAATTTGTTTCCTGTTATTAGGTTTTGCTTTTTGCTGATTGATCTGATCTGAAAGAGTTATATGTTGTCTGATCTGGCGATCTGGCGGTCGTGATTTTGAAGATGAGTAAGTTCCGATCATCTATCTTGAGTTATGATCATCTTTATCTCCTCCTGATGTGGCTTAATAGGTATTTTTTCCACTGTTTTGGCTTTCATTGGCTCAAAGAGACATTTTTTGTCTGATCTGGCGATTTGATGGTCCTGATTTTCGAAGATGATTTAGTTCCAATCAGTTCCATCCTTCTCTCTCTGTAGCTCGTTAATTGTGGTTAATTTTCCTGGTTGAAATGTAGAAAGAGAAGCAGCTATCAGTTACTACTACTACTACTACTACTTGTGTTTGTTTGGTTTGAATGATCCAGATCAGTCTGATATATAAATTTAGATCTTTCGTTTCAAAAGCTTTGGAAGTGAAAAAGGAGTCGCATTTTCTTTGTACTTCATATGAAATGAGTCATGAGTATTCCTAATCTTCAATTCCTCTGGATCTGACTTGTTAGTTCTTCATCCCACAAGGGAAATTCTATTTTAATATTTTTCTTAATTTAGAATCATGGATTGCTATTTGGATCCAATAAAGTGCGGCACTACTTTTTGATTCTGTGATTATATTGTTTTTGCTGGGTTTTGGATATGAAGATTTGCTTCCATTTGTCACTTTACTGGATTAGTAAAAGTCAAGTAAAGCCTCCATTTTTCACACGAGGGGTCACATCAATAGCACTTCAATTCAAAACTCCCTCCATTTTTTTTCCCAAAAAATAAAAAAACCAACCTCCTTTATCCACTAAAAGACAAAAAGGCTTTACTTTTCTATACAAAAAATAAAAAAGATTCTATACCAAACAACTAAAAACAAAATATCATCGTAACCCCATTATATTTTACATGTAAAATTACCAAACGGGCCCTGGAGGTATGGAGTATCTGAGCATGGGGTTGTTCTACATCTTGATTCTAGTTATTGTTATTGTTGTTCTCCTTAACATAATTTAATCACAAGTAGAAACTTGAATTTCTTCCTGTTATGAGGTTTGTTTACTAGGTTTGGTTTTGATTTTTATTATTGTTCATGAAGAGTCATTTGCTGTCTAATCTGGTGATTTGGAGATCTTGATTTCGAGATACAGTTTTCTACTGAGTACAAACAGAAGTGTGTTCCTCCATATGCCTTAGACTCTAAAGTGGCGTTGTCTCTATAGCAGTTTTAACCCATATTTCAACAAGGGATATGCTTGCAAGTTATTTCAGTGGCCAGTCACGTTGATTGAGAAGCCAATCACAAATCTGATTAGATTGGAAAATATTCATTTGGGTTTTCTTTCCGTTGTGAGTTGTGACTTGGGATCTTAATACCTTATAGTAAATTACTCCTCATCTATTAAATATATATCAATATCTTTCAACTGAGCATGTAAATTATTATTTTTCTTTAGTTTATTTCTTATGATTGTATTTACAGTATGCATATCCCAAGACAGTTGATGTGCTTCCTACAGCTGATTAATCGATAATAATCTATTTGTAGATAGGTAAAATTGATTTTATGTGTCTATTTTCTAGGAAATATGTCCATTGCACCTGTTTGGCACACATTTGGGACACACATACTATTGTATCATAGTAATATTTATATACTATTTTCTATTTTAAAATTTATTTGACGGGTTTCTAGTTATTTAAATGCACTATATATATATATCATATGGATTGTTGAAAAGTAGATAGATTTATAGTGCTTGAACTTTTCTGTTTCTTATCTAAAAATGTTACCAAATTATTATGAAGTTAAGCTCAAGTTAATGGTTTCATTTAGTTCATACGCTGTTTTGCACTGCATATATCTCCCAGAGTTTTAATGGATTACTACACATTCTTACTAATGGTTGACCAGAGGTATGATGGAGACCATCTAGATGCAATCGTTGTCGACATCGGCGAACTAAGCAGAGAAGAAAGGGGCAGGCCCCTTCACTAATGCATCCGTCCCCTTAAGGTGGGGCTTCCACTGGCCAAAACCAGGCCTTACAAGTAATGGCCAGGCCAACCAGGACCAGCCCCCTGGGTAAGCCTGTGAAGCCACGGCGAGCCAGTCACAATGGAGACTGGACCAGCCAGTTGACGCCCAACCTGGTGACGGATTTGGATTTGTAGCCCC
This sequence comes from Umbellularia californica, assembly GCA_028538565.1. Classification (NCBI taxonomy): domain Eukaryota; kingdom Viridiplantae; phylum Streptophyta; class Magnoliopsida; order Laurales; family Lauraceae; genus Umbellularia; species Umbellularia californica. The sequence goes on along the minus strand of JAPQWN010000007.1, from coordinate 15,240,090 downwards.
AAATTTTTTTGATTTATTCTTTGAGTATTTTATTTTTACAACGAGCTTAGGGGTTCTCTAAGACTTCTCTTTTTAATTAAGTTTGAACGGTGAAGATTAGAACATGTATTAGCAAGTTATCACTTTGATGTACAACCAATATTTACTCCAAAGCTATCTTTTCATTAAACCTCACACACACCGAAGCTATATAACTGTTAACTTGCGGGCCATTGATGAAGGGTTTAGGATGATTGGATGGGCCTGAAATTTTATACAAACATAGGGCCCATCCAGATCTTCAATCCCCCATTGTCCCACGATTTGTAGGGACCCAATGGTGGGCCCCACCATTTTGCTATGGCTATTCCCATTTCCCACCCACACAAATCACTTGAATCGGAAGATTCGATATAACAAATATCAAATCTAAGGTTCATACTTGAAACCTAAGATACACTATAATTGTAATAACCCCCGTGCGCTTTCAATCAATTTCTGCTTATTCACTGGCCTGGGCCTGTTCCATAGTTGTGGGCTTGGACTTTTCTCCTGTAGATTTGAGGCTTATGAGCGTCTGCATTGCAACCATTTGTATGGTATTTGCATCCAAGTTTTCGCTTTTTTATTTCCCTTCCTTTTCTTTTTTATTATATTTTACTTTTATTGTTGGAATCCAATCAGATTTTGTCTTTCGAATCAGACTGCACCATTATCTTAGCCTGAATGTTGTACTTAAATGTTTGATGTGATTGGTAAGTTGTCTTCAGCCTGCTTGTAGGACACAAGTGTCTAGCTTTTTTCATGTGACCATTAGGTGTCAGATCATTTTGTCAATGAAAAATGAGACTGCTATTATTTTGCAAGTGGCGTTTTGCTGTTTTGGTAGTGATGTTTCCTTGTAGATCTAAAATCATTTTGTGAATGAAAAATATGAAAGCTCTTTTTTTTTTTTTTTTTTTTTTTTTTGGAGTGGTGAATCTTTATCTGATAGTGATGTTTGTTCAACTATTTCTTCTTCTTCATTTTGATAGGCAACATACCTTCCAACAGTTCTATGGGCTCTTGTCTGTTTTTCTTTTAACTTAAGATTTATTTTGTTATTGGCAACACTGAAATATCTTGGTACACATTTATTTATTTGCAACTTTGGGTGTTATATAAAATTTATGTTAAGAACTCAATGAAAATTAATCATTTTGTGCAGGAAGATGTGTAATTTTTAAATAACCATTTTGTACAGCTTTGAGAAGCTGTTTCCTTTCTGTTCTTTACATACTCATCAATTTATGGAACATGCAATTAAGTGCTTCTTCTTTACCTCTCTCTAATATCATACATCTGTGGAGACATTAACCTTTGATGTTTGTGACTTTGTTTAGATGTATTTTAGTGGATGAGGAAGATCGTGTTATTGGGCATGACTCTAAATACAACTGTAAGTGGGAGTTGCATTCTGTTTGATCAATGCCCCTTTTTTTCTGTTTGTGTCTATGTGCGTGTGGTTTTTCCCCCCCGGTAGTGGATGAACTTGTATTGCAAATAAGTGAATCGCTGAGTACAAAGAGGGCCTAAAACCCTAGAAGAGAAAAGGTATAAGAGCATAATCTAGGTATTTTTGTCTCAAGCTAGTTGGCTCTTGCACTACGTTGTGATTTATTGTCATAAAAAAACACTTCAAACCTGAGTGCCAACTGCATTAACCCTTAATCAAATTGTAGAATGTAGACACAATCTCGTGCTTCAAAAACTGTTAAATCTTGAACAAGAACTACTCTTAATCCTGTAGATTAAGAGGGCAAACTGATCTGAATTACCTCTCAGATTACACCTCACATGAAGTGACTGTAAACAGCCCCACATGTTTGGCTATAATGCTGCCATCAGCAATTGGGTGCTGACAGAATCTTGAAGAAACACATTTTCTGCTCTTTTTTGATGTGGCTTCGATTAGTAGGCTCTAATACTTGGAAGCTTTAATGTGAAGTAAAATCAAATCTAAGTCCAAGAAGTAAGAAAAAAGAAAGAAAATTTAATAAGAGGAGATTTGCATTTAGAAGAAGATAGGAGAAAAATTAGGAAGAGGATTCTGGTCGCCCAAGTTTGGGTTGGACAACCAAGTCCATATATTTATATTATTCTAATCTATATTATTCATGAAAAACCACTCTATCTAATACATAATGATACCCTCCCTGATTATTCTGAAAACAAAAATTGAACCTGGCTGTTTCTCAACAATGATGTGCTGGAGAAGAAGGCAATAAAGAAAGTGGTTGTGCTTTTCTTTTCAGTTCTTCCGTGCTTTGTTTGTGGAATGGGATTGAAAGAGTGCATTAAATGGGTTCTATATCCATCCATATTCAGTATCATATTTTTGAAAGATGTCCTGCATCCATATTTGGAATCATGTCAAATGGATTTCATGCAATGACATATGGGAATGATTAATAAATTGAGTTATCTTTTTCTGATTTTCTTAGGGAATTTTTGGGTAGCAAGATTTTGAGTTAGCAAATGAGAATGAGGATTATGCTTATTGATTTTTGTTTCATTTGTACATACAAGGACAGGTGCTAATAAGGTGGTACACTTATTAGCTAAATCTACAGTTGATATGGATGCATTTACTTGGAAATTCATTCCGACAATAGTTTTTGTTGGCTTTATTGGAATTATATATATTTATATATGTATATATGCACACGCGCACACATCCAATCTTAACATTGTTTAGCATTCATACTGCATTCTTTTTAATACCCTTTTCTTTTTCTTTTTCTTGGACTGCGGACCTTATTTTTGTTACAAATAAAAGAAGTCAACTACCTCAGAGAATGGATAAGCCTGAAACAGGCTACTTCTTGTTCTCATTGGGATTCATCTGTTGAATGGCCTGGAGCCAGAACAACATGTGCACCATGTTGCTACATTTGCTGGGAAGCAATATTTGTATATGCAATCATGTGAATATCTTCTACATTTCTCTATTTCTAGTTTGAGTGTGAGGTCTGTTAGACTATAGGATTGGGTTTGCAAAACCGCATCCGTTCTTGTGAGGTTTAAAGTTTAGCATGTCCATTAATGTTGCTTCTGTTTTCTGTAAATGCATTGATGCTTTGTCCTTTTTTATTAGAAGTACCTCATTTTGTTGATATGATATTTCCCTATAACCTTGGTGAAGGGATGGATAAAGAGAATGTAACTTTGGCTAGTCAGTGTCTAAGCAATGTGTTTGCTCTATTAATCACGGTTCCTTCTGTGTTATGCAGGTCACTTGATGGAAATAATAGAATCTAAGAATCTGCTGCATAGAGCTTTTAGTGTTTTTCTGTTTAACTCAAAACATGAGCTTCTTCTTCAGGTATGTCAGACATTTTTTTATCCTTTGAAAATTGAAGTATGCAGCTCTCTTTTGCAGAAACGATCATAAAAGAACATCAGTTATTCTCGTTGTTTTACCTCAATTTTATAAGAATTTGAGACAGAATTCTTGACAAGAGAATATAATTAAGAGAATAGTATGCCTAGCAGAGCAAATACTTTCCATGATTGTCAGGTTTCAGACAACCTTAATCACATGGGGATCCACGTTTTCTACTTTGAGCAGTCACTTTTTGACTTCTCAAAGATGGGGCTATTTACTAGTATTTTTCTCTTTTTGACATAAACGTGGAACTCTGTCTGCAATGCCACGCAAGCTGGTTAAATGTGGCTAAAGGTTAGTGCAGTACAACTTTGAAGCTCAAAGCTGAAAGTTGAAGTGAAAACCTTCGCAAAGTGAATATTGCATAGTTGTCAATTCCATTCCATTTTAATAGCTGGAATATTCCTGCCAGAAGGGTATACTGGAACTGTATACCCTTGATGAAAGTTTCAGCCATGTTTCCCTTACACCATTCTGACCAGATCTGGGCTGTTTCAGCCGGGATAAGTATATATTTATTTGTAATTCTTTCCTTGTACATTTCTTGATTACAAATACTATCATGGTTCAAAATTGTGGTTGCGGTCGTGGTTGACCCTGAAAACCGTTATGACGTGGCATTGTGGTCATTGCAGCCTGAATTTTTATTTGACCCTAAAAATATCTAAAAAATCCAAAATATTATAAAATGCTAGGAAACAATGTGTTTTTTTTTCCCCTCCATTAGTCAACACTCTAAAGCTAAATATCCTGTTTCACTATTTTATATGAAACTTGTAAATTCTGTCCCAAATTAAATAGATTTACATGTATATATTTAAAAAGGTTCAAATACCATAAATTTTACCGTATGCATTGAAACCATACTTTTGAACTAACCCTTAGTGCTAAGCACTTCAAAGTCAAGAAACTAGTAGTAGTAGTGCAGTACTCAATTACCAAGTGTGTTGAAAGTGAATCTCAACTTTCAAGTAACATTGACAACTACATCAAGATGAATTAATTAATGAAAGCATTAGAGTATGGACGTGGGGTGTATTGTGGTTAAGGAGGGAAAAAGCCTTCATATGGGAATCCATCGTAATCTTGCAAGTCACTTGAGTTTTGGTGAAAAAAGAGGCTTAGGAAGCTCTAGCACAGTCTTAAGAAGCTACAAAGATGGTTAGGGAAAGAAAGAAGGGAAAAGAAAGTTAAGAAAAAAAAAAAAAACAAATTCAGCCATTATTTTGACCATTATTTTCAAAATAATGGCTGTTATGACTGTTATATTCAAAATAACGGCCGTCATGGACCATTATGTACCGATTTTTTCACCCTTTTTTTTTATACTGTGACCGTCATGACCGTTTGAAAAGAACATAATAGCCATTCTTTTAAACCACGAATACAATATGATTTTAGGGCCCTTTTGTTTGCATAGAATTGGATTCGTCCGAGTTACATGAGTGCATTCCTTAAAGTGATTAAAATTGAAGATCCATAAATTGTAGAAAGAGAGATACAGACGCCCACTGTTATCCATTTTGATGAGCTTAGGGCTGGATCACGTTTTCTACAACTCTAGGCTGGATCTTGAGCTGTATCTCTCTTTCTACATAAATGGCCATAAAATACGCTTCCTTTTACTGGAAAATGAATTAATGGGAGATGGAAAATGAATACCCAGCCATCACCAGTTAGGGTGCCATCTACATCACCTTACATCCTTCACCTGTCCAATCTTTATTAACCTTTTGTTGCAACTTTCAAGGCATATTACCATGAATTCCTGGGAATTTAACAAACAGGCCCTTAGAGATACTAATTGAAATCAATCACTCACCTAATTACAATCAAACAAACATCAAGTCTTATTTTGGATCAATTAATCAACCTAATTACAATAAATCAAAGATTATGCCTAATCGCAAGCAGTCAAAGTTTAAAAAGAGGTAATTTTCTAGTACAGTGCTCCTTGGTACTACGCCAATATAAATTCCATCTTTATGATGCACCGCAATACCACATAACTTTCAACACAGAAAAAGATTTAAAATAAAAGAAGAGAAATTAGAAGTTATGTCTTTTGAACTTTAGGATCAGGTTGTGATCTTTTAAAATAACAGACTATTATTTTTTGGTACATTCATATGTTATAACTGAGAGCAGGTAATGATTATGACATTAGCAGCAAACATAAGATTTTTTCCTCAATGTCCGAGCTTAGTTTGATTGCAATTTGTCCATAAATTCTCATAATTTTGATTGTATAAAGGTGATTATTCTTTTCTTGCTGAGTCGGGCTCACATTGTGTGGTTGTAATTTTTGTCGGAGTCGGGTATTTTGACCTTCGTAGTAACAGTTAGTTTCTTTTATAGCAACGATCCGCAACAAAGGTAACATTTCCTAAAGTGTGGACAAACACCTGCTGCAGCCATCCTCTATATCGAGAGTCAGAGCTCATAGAGGAGGATTTCCTCGGTATTTTCCTTCTCCAATAGAGCCCTTATCAAGTTTTAAATTTCCAATTTCTAACATTTGCAGGATAAGTAATATGTGATTCTTAAACAGGGGTAAGAAATGCTGCACAAAGAAAGCTTTTCGATGAACTGGGCATTCCTGCTGAGGATTTACCAATCAATGAGTTCATCCCTTTGGGCCGCATGCTATACAAGGCCCCATCTGATGGCAAGTGGGGGGAACACGAATGTATTTCCTCACCTCCATCTTAAACACGCTGAAAGAATTTACTCATTTTTCCTGGTTGCTGACTTCCAATTCAGCTGTGTTCAACACTAATGTCTTAACTCTTTGCTGAATCTCAGTGGACTATTTGCTCTTCATTGTCCGAGATGTTGCATTGCATCCAAACCCAGATGAAGTTGCCGATGTTATGTACGTTAATCGTGAACAGTTGAAAGAATTGCTGAGGACAGCAGATGCCGGCGAAGAGGGAGTCAAGCTGTCCCCCTGGTTCAGGCTGGTGGTTGATAATTTCCTGCTCAAGTGGTGGAACCATGTGGAACAAGGAACTCTTCAGGAAGCTGCTGACATGACAACCATTCACAAGTTGATCTAGTGGAGTTTGCCATGGGAGGGCAGTGAGTTTGAACCAATTCATTACTGAGAGCTGCACTTGTCACCATTTCAATCCCGCTAGGGGTTTATTCTCCATGGATGGTGTAGAGTCTCCTTTAATTGCATTTTTTTTCCAGAAAACTGTTAACAAAATAGTACACTAAACTGAATTTTCATGCCGATGTTGGAGGTTTTGTGGTCCGTTTTGAGGTACGCATTCTTTTATGAGTTTAAAGCATTCTCATCTGGTTGGATTGTCATCCAGATTTTCGGTTTGTAGTTGATGTCCATCGGATGGCTTGGGATCTCAAAATGAGCAATCAACCCACATGATATGAGAAATGAATTTGGTCAGCAGTAGTTTGGATTTAACCTTGATTATTCTACTGGTTGTTGATCTAAGTGCAGTTGCTGCTGTGAACAGCAATCAAAATCATGGGTTGATTCTTATGGGTCACAATGTCAAATGATCTAACATTGGTTTGGGATTCAATTTGGAAATCTTGGTCTACTTAAATCGTGACAAAAAAAAGTTTGTTATCTGATCATAAATCGATTAGGATTCAAACTTGGGTCTATCAAATCAATGATTTGTGGTTGTCAACATGGTATTTAAGCGGGACGACTAGTGTTTGAATGCTTGGGATTGTTGTGCATTGTATTATTTTGCCAAGGGGGTTTCATAGGAGAAGGGGCAATAATCCTCTACCTATTCACCTGAGATATCCATCTAACCACCCGATTAGTTGAGCCGGTGGATAAAATATCATACCATATATCAATCTTACAATCATGCACAACCACACGGTACCTATTAGAATTAACCCATTCACCCATTTGCATGAGACTAGACAAGTCACTATAACACCTTCTATGTAGGACCTTAAACAGATAAGAGGTCATATAACCTTACCTTATCTACATGGGAACCATATTGGTCTAGATGAAGAGGACCCACTATTTATCCCCGTTTACCTAGCCTTACCATTGTGCCTATTTGCATGGTCACCAAATTTGAATTGATCATGAGTCAATGGATACTTGTGTGAATGCCACGGGAGAGTATTCATAAAGACCTGCTATATATGAGTGTGTATTTGTGAGTTTCCTTGAGGGCAGGATCGGCATGGATTTGAAGATGATGGACAGGAGACATCCCCTCATCCCCTCTTTTGATTATTGTTAGAATCACCACCCCCCCCCCGGATCACATGATTCTACACGCCTGTGGATTTGCCCCCGATCACATGATTCTACACGCCTGTGGATTTGCGGAGCTACAGTGTTTTAGGCATTAATATAGGGGAGACCGGATTTTGCTTTTTTGGGTTTCTATGGGCCCCACAATCAAGATCTGAATCGATAATAGTGTTAAGAAGGTCCAAAACGGCTATCTCACAAAATTTCAGCCGTTGATTCATTTTAGATCTTGAGATATTTGCAAAACTGTTCAAAGCGTTGGATAGCAATTTCTAAGATTCTGTGAGCCAAAAGGGGGATTAAAATCAGTCCATTCTCTCCAATTTTCTGATTTTTGTGGGCCCCAAGATCATGATCTGAACCGGTAGTTGACTCTGGAAGGTCAAACACTGGTAGTTGACCAATTTCAACAGTTCATCCTTACCATATCTTGAAAGTTCACGTACTAAAATATTAATTTCTTATTCTTGTGGGGCCCCTTTGCATCATCTGAACCGTACATATTCTCTAGATGACGACAAACTACTTTAAGGTGAAAGTTGAGGTCTTGATTTTTCATGGATTTTGAAATTTTTTATAAAAAATATTTAACCATTGGATCATACATTCTATAATTTGTTGGAAACCTCCCTCCATCCAAACATGGGCCTCTCATTGGAAATCCTCCTTGAGGATGTATTGGTTCTTTGGAGATGGAAAGATTCCTCTAAACAGAGGATTCTTCTACATTTACCAAACGTGCCCTTAAAATTTATCTCCTCCTATCATTTCCCCATCTAAGTATAATGATATTTCAAAATATGTATGCTATCGAATTTAATGACCCTGATTGGAATGATAGATTCATCAACAGTTCTAATTTAGTACACCACGGTCAAACCTTTTCATGGCCCATGATCGGACAATTGGTAACATCCAATTTATATGAGAATTTTGTAAATGTTGATCCTTAAAATCCTCTCATATCTGATACACTAGGCCCCACTCTACACATGCCTTATATTTAAAAAAAGCAGAAGGAGTAATGCTAGAGACAGACGGCCCAAGACAGACGGCGGACAAACGCTTGAAGCGCGCACGCTTTTCGAGACACCAAAAACACAGGCGTCTGTCCGCCGCTTGTCCCTGGCGACTGTCCCTGGAATTTCTCTTCTAGGAAATGGGGCATGGATCAAAGAGGTGGGGCCGACCGAAAAAGCCTGGGATCTACAAAACCATCTAAAATTTCCCCTCATGCTTGGCTTTATTTTCAAAGGGTGAGAGATGCAGAAACATATTTTTATCCTGCAAAAATTTATCATACATTTTAGGTATATGACAATGACATGCTCTGAGCTGCCATGGTTCTATTAGATTTTCCAATCCTCCCCGATCCTAGAAAATCAATGGGAAAAGCCAAACACGTACAAATAATTGAGCCGAGTTTAACATACATGATGTTGATAGAATTCCCTCCCACCATAGAATAAGCACATAACAATTATTAATGATACAACACTCAACATCAAACTTCAATCATGTGATGGGACGGGGATCACTTTACACACCTCTACGTTAAAACCGCAATCCATGAGGAGCAACAGCCAAGCCCGCTGCTGTTCAGAGAGCCGATCCCTCAGGCCTTTAACTTCAACAAGTTTGGCCTCACCACCTCCATAATCGCTAGACAAACGCCAGAGCAACAAATCTGGCATACCGCTCGACCAGCTTCTGTAATCTTGAGCCAAGTAACGACAAAGAGAAGCTAGACAAGGGCCCCCAATGCATGAAACAACTGCCAGTAGATCAGGCAATGAATGCCGTTCCCAGTTCAGACATCGACAAGCTGTTCCAAGGTGTGATTCCCATGAAGCCATCAGGATCTCCTGTGCCAGGCCTGAACAAATCTCACATAAGCGAGACTCTATGATGCTTTTTCTTTCCATGTAAAAGCTGTCTGTGTCAAGATCTAACGGTGCTGTCTGAAATCAAACACAGCTTGTTAATGAAAAACGAAAACATTCTTAAGGGCCTCACTCAGAAATTTAACCACGATAGGTTTGAGCATTTTCCTAGGAAACAAGCATGCATGTATTCTCAAGGGCAGCAAACACTTCCTTTGCATAGGTATGTGACTTGAAATCAAATATCATAGCCAGAAAGCTCATGGACATTTGAATGGGGCAATGACTGCATACTAGTACATGCATGCTGATGACTGAGGACACAACATATGAGAACAAATTTGGAAGTTCAATGATCATGTAAAACAAATTAAGGAAATGATAGCTTGCAAAAGTACCACTCTTGTACCTGAAAACTGGTGCGGAAGACATCTGGTATGTCAGCAAAGATAATGTCCCACATGAGAAGCCCAAAAATAGTCATCCAAATGCCACTTTCTGCATGGACCCCCTGCCAGCCACCTCCTTCCCCAGCATAGTACTGAAGAGCCAGTTGCTCAACGCCACACTGCTCCCCATCATCACCATAATACCTATTCTTCATCCCCACCTCACAGTTCAAAGGTCTTCCCCTAATATGTACCTAATTATCGATCATCAGATCACAGCAATTACTGTCAGTCACCACTGGAAAGCCAGTGATCACACTGTGATGCCAATAAACTACAATTAAAATAGATCATGTCTCTAGCTCTAATTTCCACTTCTTGCGAGTACTGCTTTAAAACTTCACAAAGAAATTACAAAACATGTTTCACTCACTTCATTAATCTTTCTATTGATGGATTCGGCGAAAGTAGGTGTTTTCCAGCGTCTAGGTGGTTTTCCTAAGCGTACAATCCTCCTCTGAAGTGCCATTTTTGAGCCAGCACGAACCCAGGGATCCAGAACCCCTGTTTCAGCAACCAAAAGACTTTCATCAATATGACCCTTGTGCTCCAAATCCACCGACAATCTCAGGGTCCAATATCCCCGTCTTCCATCACAAGTAAATTCGCTTAGGAGGTCCTTCAGAAGCATTATTGCATTGTCATACCTGAAAGGAATAGAGGGAACAAACAAAACTTATGCCATTGAGCGCGACAACTTGCTGCATGTGATTTGCAAACTGACCTTGTTGCCTTAAGTCGGCTATTGTCAAATCAATTGAATTATTTTGCTATCAGATTAGTTTAAGATTGTAGACCAGATAAAAGTAGTCAATTTCGTTTCATTCAATCCAAAGCAGTCAATCCATTTCAGTACAAAAGGAATTCCAAAAAAATGAAATGCAAATATAAACTTTCCAGCCAGAACGAAACAGCCAAAACAAGCCGAAATGATCATATACTTGAATAATATAAACTATTTTGAATTTTTGTTTTTCCCTTCATTTTCTCTATTTTACCCTGAAATAAAGCCTGGAAAATCAATGAAAGGGTCCTTTTCCCCTCCCCTAACCAAAGGACGACTAAACATATTTACAGATAAGGGAGGAGAAATAGAAGCATTCTACTTCAACCCTAATGCCTTACTCAGGGTGAAAATCTTATTTTCGTTGATGGGAGTTGACAATTTGACATGTAGAACTGTAAATAGTAGTGTCAGATGATGTAAATTTCTTGCATTCCTTTTTTATTTTTGCGACATGTTTTCTGAATTGGAACAAAATGGCCAAGAGCCCAAAACATTCCATTTCAGAGGCACACTAAAACATCCGTAATGCCAAAAGGCACCATTTTACAGGGAAACTGAAACATCCTCTGAAATGAAATTGACAATTATGGATAAGAGTAGTCATTACTGGGAATCATTCAAGGCAGGCAGTTGATAGGAAAACAGTGAAGCATCACAAAAGCATATGATCTGAATCATCTGATTCATAAAATTATGGTTGTTTCACACAATATTTGAAAACTAATTAAATTGAATGATACTTGTAGCTTTACACAGCATTTGGACTTTAGCAATCATTTAATGGATGCAGATTCAATAGATAATAATAGCATAACCGTTATTTCCAACTACTCCTTTTTTTACAATTTCAAGCTTCTCATATACAGACCCATCTGCTGACAGTGCACCATGTTAAGTAGACAACAGATGTCTGTGATACAGTGAACCTCTATATGCTATTGTTTCCCTCCTATTTTTTAGTTTCATTTTCACATTGTATTTGCATGGTCAAACATAATTGTATCATATTTTACAACTGAATCGACATATCTTCCATTTCAGATAGAATGGAAAGGATTTCCTGCATCAGTTTTTACACCAGTTGTAGGCTCCCCAAGTGGGTATTTATCAATCAAAAGCAACATCACTCAATCATTTGAGAATTTACAGATGCAGAACCAAAGAACACAAAAATACCTGCGCTCACGCTCAAAAAAAGAAACACCCAATGTGACCACTTTTGAGTAGACCCATGAAGCTGAGAAATGTGATAGGAATGTCACCTCGGATTCTGAGATGAGAGAATGAGTCATGGTATTTCTAGGAGTAGATATGTGCCCATGAGATACCTCTATGCAACTTATCACTGTGTCAATATTGTTTTCATCTAGAGACTGATCCATGACCTGTGCCACTTCAATAGCCTGTGTGCAGATAACAGCAAGTCAGAAAAGAAAACCGCAGGTGACATTTTCTGTTAAGAGACAAATTGAAACCTCTTCGTATGCGAGCAGGTCAGACCGAGTTGGGAAAATATGGTGCGAAATATTGCAGGTGTAGGATGGATACTTGACCAGTCCCAGATCTGCTAATAGAAAGGATGACAGATCTTGCTCCCCATTAAGGAAAAAGAGTCTCTGCAAAATGCAATAGAACAGCAAAAAATAGGAGAAAAAAGCTTCAGATTTCAACATCCAACCAGGAAATTGGGAGAATGGGATTTAAATGTTGAAAATAGAAGGATGGGATCATTACAGATAGCAAAAACATCATAAGTCACCTGGGCCCGCCAGAAAAGAAACTCAGCAGTAGAAGAAATCCTAACACAAGTTCCTGTCCTTTCCATAAGCATGTGTACCAGAAGTGGGCTGTACATCCAGTAGTTTGAAAGCAATGGATGTCAAAATCAGAATGAACCAAACAGTTTGCAAGCTTCAGAATTAATAGAGAGCCAACACCAACACAAAAATACCATGTCCCATCTTCATATGCAGAAAATAGCCATCTATTAAGTTCCTGCTTTCTCAAACTGTGGACGCCTTTCTGAAGCTCAGAAGAAAATCAATAATAATAAAATGAAAAAGCACCCTTGGTAGATCATCAAAGAAATAGACAGAGAGATATAATGAAATGAAACTGCAAAGATCTGCCCTAAAGACAGTTTTGACAGCTGACTAAGGCACAAAACCAGATAGGTATTAAGCTCGTATTGAAGATTGTGTGTCTTCCAGGCAATACCCATCATGATGAGAATATGAAATTCTTTGTAGCATTTATCAAACACGGGATGTTAGGCACTTTTTAAATTTTGCAGATTAACCATGCATGTTTGAGAAAATATAAATAATTTGATATAGGAAAGGCTAATATGTTGACCAATAACCGAGAAAAACAAGAGCCGGGAAGAATGTAACATGTGATGTAGCCTTGAACATAGTGATATGAGTGAAGACAAGTAGAGACTAGAACTTTCAAAGGTCCATCATGAAGTCCTCAATGTACTGGAAGTGTTACAAGATCCAACTTCTTACCAACCTAAATCATCTATCTTCTTAAGTAATGTCCAACACTGGATATTATTCTCTAATACCAAGCTCGATGTGACCTCTGCAATGGTTCAGTCACAGGTGCAATTGATAAGGTCAAGTTCATGTCATTAAGCTATATGACACTGCTGCATGAGCTGCTATAAAGGGCAAGCACTTTATGGTTTCAAGAGTATAGAAATTTACCCGACTAAAGAAAAATCAACGGGATCAAACTTCCTCCCCCTCCCCGGAAACTAATAATAATAATTATTAAAATATAAAAAAATAAAACTTTTTCATTCTAAAATCTCCATTTTGGTATCAAACTTGAATTTGACTGATTATATTTGCATACGTTCTTAATGGGGGCAACAGCTGACATAAGTAGATATTGTGCAACTAACATGAGCAGTCCATACAATCAGTTTATGGTGAAGACTGAAGACAAGTACATTCATATATCATCTAAAACATAGCGATCATTGGAGGTTTTTGGTGATTTTTATGGTTTTCTTTTGACAGGTATAAGTTGACATTTTCTTTCCATTAATCTTTACTTCTTTCAGTAAGCTGAAAGTAAAATATAAATCCATGATAGAAGTGAATAATGCATTTGTACCTTTTATACATACACAATTATATGAACTACATACCCAACCAGTACTAGTAAACATAACGTAGATGATCGAAGTGGTTTCTCCTCATTCTATTGCCAGTAGCCATCTTCACATATTGTGACAATTACCATGTACAACAAACATGGAATTTCAGGTGTTGACTATAACTTTAGAGGAACGATATAACAAACACAATCACATCTCCATTTAAGCATAGAAGTCAAAGAGTTCATTTTAAGAAAAATGAACCAAAAGAATAAATTTCATATTTTCAGCAAGATAAATACATGATAGAAGATAGATCATAACATTCATACCCTCAGATGTACCGAACTCAAAATTTCTCGTAGCTCAGAAACAGAAAGCAGATCAAGAGCCTCCTTTATATCATTTTTTGACGGATGCTTTGCAGATTGCAAGGAAACTATATAGCCTGCCACTATAGACGTAACAGAAGATAAGACCCTAGTGATGAAATTTAATTGAGAGTTGAAACATAACTCAAATAGATAATAAGGGAGCAAGAAGCTATTACTGCATAGTTCCTCAATCGCTTGCTGGAAATCTGATATTTCTGGGTAGGATATGCTAGATGCCCGGAACCATGGCCCTAAATCATAAAAGTCAGTTCCCATTAAGTTTATCACTGTTGGAAGCACCCACATTGTTCGAAATAATCACCAATCATGTAGTATCAAAGGTATATTTCAGCTTCAACCAGTTAAGAGCACATTCAGTATCATGTATTCTATGCATATCTAGTATAACAAAAAAACAAAAAAGGTATTTGTAATATAAAATAGGATTCCATATTAACTTAAAATTGGTTAAAACACCAACAATAGCTAGAGATGCAGACCCAAATAGTGGCCTACAAAGTGCTGCTTGTTATACTTCAGTCAGTCTTAACTTTCCAAAATCAACAAAACAAATACTAATCTAGCAAGCATATTCAAATTGCTATAGTAACAACTTATTGAATAAGATACCTACTGTAACTTATACTCTAATTAGATAACAAAAGCTCTTCTTTGATTTTCCTAAACATCTAAGACTACTACTACTTATTCCCTACTAAAATAGGCCTTCAAATGGATAAGAACCCAAGTAACCGAATAAATGGGTTTGCAGAAAATCAACAGAACCCTCTTGTTCTGCTCAAAACATGAGACACTCTAGAAATGACTAGTGGGGCCCTAGCTGTACCGCTCAAGCCTGTCGAGCTGCATCAGATTCACATCTAAAACATACCTGAAAATCAACTGGAAGATATGTTTACTAAGGCTGTTTGGAGGAATAGATTTCAGGATTTTTTTGGTCAAGATGCTCAAACTCAGTTTGAGGGGAAAGTTTTGAGGGGAATGTCGGTGCATATAGTATTGTTAATATGTTTCAAGTGTATGCTTATTTTGTGTTGAATGTGCATTTTGGCATATGTACATTATGAGAATATTTAATAAAATTCATGTGATATTTTATAAAATTCAAGGGGTCGACATAGGAGCTTCCTCTCCACCCTCTTCACCTTCTCGTCTAGAATCCCCATTTCACAAGAAATCTATCATATTTTATCTTTTAAATTTTCAACAACTGTGATCCCAACAAAAAGAAGTTTCTCCTATGCAAAAACTTCTTAGATAATTTTTCTGAAGTCTGGCAGACTCATACACGATATAAACAAAGTCAAAAGATTGCTGACCTAACAAAATCGCAATTTATAACAGGCCCACTTGCATAATGTCATTCTCCAAAGACGAACTACTTCTGCCCAAAAATGTTGTGAAAGGGATCTCGCAATTAGTTTTGTCCAACTAAGTCATGTAGTGATTTGAGATTAAACTAATTGTCTCCGTTTATTGCTTTGTAGATCTGGTTTAAGATTATCCATTGCACCCTTTCAGAAGCACTTGAAATGGCCAAGCGTATCTTTATACTTCTTAAGACGAGTGTCCAAAATAAACCTCACAAATATCTGTCTTTGCAACAGTACATATAAATACACCAAAATGTCAGACAATCTTTATCAGATCAGGAAGCACCTTCAAAACATCAATAACAGTCGTATCAGAAGAACTTGGTAAGGAAGCAACCTTTTCGTGTATAAAGGCGAACAAAAAGTCTCTGACAATCATCCGGGAGTGAACTGAAAGATTCTGCGAACGGATGACATCAATATCACTAGTTAGCAAGATAAACAAGACCAAGTAGGTACCACACAATCAAGGGAAAACCATTAGCTACCTAGAAACAGTTTCTCATCATTTGTAAAAAGATGAGAGTGCTGCTTTAGAACTTCCTGAATCAAGAGATGGAAGTTTTTCTGATATTTTGTCATGGAGGGTGAAAAAGACTTTGCATTTTCAACAACACAGACAGCACTCTCCCACAAGGATTTGAAGAGCTCGCAATCAGATCCCCTTTCACTCCACAGTGCAATTTCTTTGCAAACCAGCTTAATAGGTACAACATCAAGAGAATGCCTTGGAAGAGAGGTAATTGAACCCTGACCAAAGAAGAAGAAAATGGTCACAAATTATACATCAGAAGAAGATGATGAAGAAGAAAATCATAAATAACACTTGGTACATATTTCTTCTCCAGAGAGTTGAATTCTTTTATCAAAATAAACAAACAAAATCAACACAGATCCCTTCTCTAGGAAGTTGAATTCCTGTATAAACAAATAAAAAAAACATAGATCACTTATCTAGGAAGTTAACTTATTGGATCAAATTAAGTTAAATGAAATCAAAACTTAAAAGAAGTTGGTCTAAACAAAAAAAAATCTAGCAAACATAGAAAAGACCAACATAAATATAGGATTTATTGGAAATTTTGGTATTGTCTCAGAAAATATAACCCAAATCTTGTACAGCAAGTTTGGCAAAGGGATTTAGTAAAACAATGATAATTTTACATAATTTTGTAAGCATAAATACAGTTTCAGCATTTTATCGTATGATTTCACGGGCTATGAAAACTTATCACAATACCAAACATGTCTTTCATGTAGATCCAATCCAATCATTAAGCTTTACTTCCATGATGCAAAAATAGAGTGGGGAGTTCCAATTAACCAAACTACATGAGGAAACAGGCAGGCTCAATAGCATAGTTCATAGAATGTTAATAACTAGTAACACCAAAAGCTCGAGCTATTAGTGAATGGCATAGCAATTTATATCAACCCCAACACCCCCCAAACGGGAAGCTGTTTGAATTCGAAACCCAACAGACATAATAGACTAGACCGACGGATGGAGGTAACATGGCTCTCAGGGGCTTTAAACTCGTGACCTCTGGCTCTGATACGATGTTAAGCCCGACTAGCCAATACATCCCAAAGGCTTAAGCTAATAGGGACCCCCCCCCCCCCCCCCCCCCCCCCCCCCCCCAAAAAAAAATGGGACGGCATTTTAAATTCGCAACCCACGAGTGCCCACCCAAGTGACTTGAAGGAACAACACCTTCTCTGGGGTTCAAACTAAAGAACCAACGTTGGCTTTCATACCATGTTAATAACAAGTAACACCAAAAGCTCGAGCTGTTAGTGAATTGCATAACAATTTATATCAACATAGAATGTGCCAAAAAAAGAAATTTGAAAAGGTAAATGGAAAATACGTAGGTAATAAGAGAAACAGTAAAAGTCTTTGAAAGTGGTAAGACAGTTACAAGATTAAAGAACATGACCAACAAGTGAACAAGAATGTGAGGTCCCCAATGATTACAGCTAGCACCTTCGCAGGTAGCTTGTTTGTATGCACCAGAATAAGATAAGTATTGGTATACCTCAAATTTTAGGCAACACTTGTCAATTAGAGGTGATAAATGTTTAGCCAATTCACGAGGAAGATACCCAAGTATTAGTTCACATCTGGAATCTGTATGAACCACCTGATTCAGGAAAGAAAAAAAAGGACAATGAAGAAAATGTTGTCTTCCAGGAACTAAAAACAAAATCAAAGGATAAAGATAGAAAGAATACCTTGATAGCATTTGGATCCTTGACATTTTTAGGGTCTCTCAGAAGAGAGATCAGTGTCCCTTGGTTTAGTTCAACTTCATCAGCAAACTTACGCCCAACAATGTAAGTTTCCAGAGTTCCGACAGTTGTATCAACTCCAGCACTACTTGAAATAAGTTTGGTCATCTTCAGGTCAGGGAAAGAAGAACAGGAACCAGATATGTCAACCTCCTTGGAGTTCATAAGATCATCCCTGTTTAAATGTTCCAAGGAAACCTCAACGCAAGTTTGTAAAATGTTCTGTGGAGAGTATATCGTTTCTGAAGCGCACTCATTTCTCCCATTATTTTCAGCAGAATCAGCTTTGGGAGACAAGAGAACAGTATTTGGTTCAAAGTTATTATCAGATTTCATCTGGCTCTCTTCCAGATTTTCAGCTTTAATCAAGAGAGTTTTATCATTCAGTCTTGAACCAAAGCTAAAATGAAGAAGGGTACGCTGGGTCAATTTTCTTTTTGTTCCTCTAGTAAGGCAAGCATCTGAGGACAAGGAGACAGACAGAATCATAAGCATTTACAAATAAAGTTCAAAGATAACAATGGCAAGCAAAGCTAGTCATTTATTTTACACCAGACATGTTACTCAGTTTTTATTACACAATATCACACCAATAAAGGGACAAGAAGTCCTGTATTATACATGAAAATCATTTCACCCTTACTAAGGAAAATCAATAGAAGTTACTACTTTCTCCATGAAAGGTCAGTTTACTTGTGTACAAGTGTTTGCATTATATATAAACCGGTGACTCGACCCTAACAATGATGAGGAACACAGTTCTTCTAATTTCTTATTTTCCACAAACTGTGACGATGTCAAAGCTCCCTGCAGTTTCCTGGGCAATTGGCATGTTGAAAACCTGACATCCTCCATCAAAGAAAGGAATGTCTAGCTCTATCACGTGTTTTTATATGACCTCACTAATAGAAATACTGACAATGATCTGGATCATTAAACTGACACCAGATGTTATAACCCTGACTATCTAACCGCCCACACCCCAATAATAAATAAGAAATTAGAACAACCTAAATAAAATACACCTCGTCCTTGCAAACAAAGAAAATCAAATTAAACAACAAAAGTGCAAAATAGAAAGTCCAGGTAAAAAAATATGTTTGTGTGTTGGTTTGAACCAAAGACCAACAGTGCTACTTTCGAATTCAATGTGTACCATCCATTAAAAAAAATGTGTACCATCGTACTTTTGTGTGGCAAAGAAGTAGAGCTGGCTTGTATCTGACTCCCAGCCTCCTCTCTACAGGCCTTGCTTCCTCCATCTTCTCCAAGTAGTCTCAATAAGTATGCCACGGTTCTCTTCTATGATGCCAACATCAGTATGTTTGTCTCACCACAAACTGCTCTAACTCGGTGTATGCAACCCTGAGTGGTTGGGTTGGTGAACGTGGCTGTGTGCATAGGTTGGGGAAATTTTGTGATATAATGCGTAAGGCATCCCCTTTGAACCATACAGACCAATAGTGCTACTTTCAAATTCAATGCGTATCATGGTACTTTTCTATGGCAGAGAAGTGAGACCGGCTTGTTTTGATGTCAACGTCAGTATGTTTCACAAGCTGCTATGAATGTTTGATTGGGCGCAGTGGTCTATTTGTTAGGGGGGAAAAGATCAAACCCAAAAAACATAATGGCAACCTCATAGTTCCATAAAAAAAACCTTGTTAATTAAAAATATGCATCCAACCACGTGCATATAATGCTCACATCTAGAAGCAAACATCTCATCATGCATCAAGATTACAAACAAGTCTGAAAGGCGACAGCACCATAGAAGTCCAGCAACCACTGATGTAGACTGCTCTCAGCAATTTGAATAAATAAACCGCTCTCCTCCATGCCTTTCCAATGACATACGATAGCTGTCAGCATCAATATGTTGTTAAAGTGTGAACAATAGAGACTGCAGTTCTGTTACTCCAAAAGCTTTTCTTTTTTTTATAACAGTTTCTGTTACTCCAAAAGTTTGAAAGATGGGTGAAATCTTGCAGTATCCTGCTTCTGCCAAAATTCTGCCTCGATTTTGGCATCATCACTAAAAATTTAACCAAATCCTACAAAAATCAAGCTTCAAATGCTCTTAGAAGTACTACAATGTTCTCATTTTCTCATTCAACCATTATACTCTCTCACAACTCCTATATGACATGTCAAATTTGGACAGGTAAACATTTTGTGATCTTTCGAATCGTAGATATTTTAACGTCCTCACATCATATCGGGCAGCAGTCATAAAATGCAAAGAAAGACAGCAGCAATATTAAGATTTTCAACTAAATAGCTGAATAATTGAAATTTCCAACATTAGGAGAAGGTATATTTCTTTTATTTATACAAACCCATTTTTCTTTAGTGGAGTTTACACAATAAGACAACTGTTGCACATCACATGATCATAGGCTCTTCAGTGAAACAGGCATACCTAAATGAGAATTGACGGTATAATCCATTGCACGCACATTATTCCCACAAACAGGGCAAGTTACCCAATCGAAATTAGAGTACAGATTGCTGTCACTAGTCCCAACTCCCTGATCTGACAGCTCTTCCTCTTTATGCATGGCAGAAGAAGACGACGATTCACCATTAACTGCTTTTTGAGGAGTTGAAGAACATGACTGTGTCATCAAGCATTGTTTCAGCCCACATTCAAAATTGATATAAAGATAGACATACCCAGATGAGAAAAACACCTAAATTGATATAAAGAGAGAGACCCAGATAGAAAAAAGCACCAAACTTGATATTTAATAGAAAGAAAGAGAGAGACCCAATTGGAAGAACACCTAAATTGATATAAAGAGAAAGACCCAGATAGAAAAAAGCACCAAACTTGATATTTAATAGAAAGAAAGAGAGAGACCCAATTGGAAGAACGCCAAAATTGAGATAAAGAGAGGCCCAGACGGAAAAAAACCACAAAAATTGATATAAAGAGAGACCCGAATGGAAAAACTCCAAATTTGATATAAAAAAGGGATAGATACAAAGAAAAAATGGTCAGAGAGAGAAACCCAGATGGGAAAACACCAAAAAAAGAAAAGAAAAACACATCACAGAAGTGTAACAAAATGGGAAAGAACAAAATGATAGAAAGAAGAGAGAGAGAGAGAGAGAGAGAGAGAGAGAGAGAGAGAGAGAGAGAGAGAGAGAGAGATTGCCTGGGCATGTTTGGAGAGGAGAGATGAGGAAGATGAGAGAGTCCGACGGCGCTTGCCGATGAGTCTGATTAAGCTCTCTCTCCCCGTAAGCATGGCTGCTGGTGGCGGGATGAAGATGGTGATGAAATGAAATGATGCCCTATTTGAATTTCTCTGCTCTATTTATGTGCTCATATCAAATTATTCCCGCCATGGGGATTTTGGGTGAAGACCAATCTTCAATTGTTCAATTGATCGGCCATGTTTACAAGGATCACATCCTGTGTTGTTGGAGTGGAATTCCAGAATGGGCCCATATATTGTTAAGTCTCAGCCACTCAGAATTAGCAACCTCATGATGTGAAGGATATCTCAGAATTTTGAATATTTGATTTGAAACATGATTAATGCAGTCTTACAATTCCAGATCTCATTTATCATATTTAAAATAAATACTTAATTTTACAGCGGAACCAACTCTTATTGGATAATAAAATTTCAGGTTACCTAATATGGTAGGCCACTTCCTTTTTAGTGGCTTGTATTTTCAAAGGGTGGGCCTTGTTATAGAGCTCCACTTCTTATAATTAAAATTTCTCTAAGATCATGTGCAGTAATAGACAAGGAATTTGCAACTTTGTGGATTTCTCATTATCCCTCAAATAAGGATATCCTCGCTAAGAATATGTAGAGGTGAAGATTTAGTCATGTAAATGTTTAACAATCAAGTAGGATTTTGTAGATTTTGATAATTTTATATATTTCCCTTTAAATTAAAATTTTCTGATATCATATGGAGGAAAGTCGACCTTGAGGATAAAAAAAAAAAAAAAAACAAATTATTAGGGTTTACAATGACCAAAGGTGACTTTTTCTAACTTGAAAAGCAATAAAATTGATTTATTAAAGGACTTCATTTCTAATTATAACTTATGTGAAAAGCCTTATAAGCATAGTTATTAATTTCGTACCATTTCATCTGAAATGACTCAAATTAAGGGGTTGAAATGAAATTTCAGTCAAAATATTTTTATTTAAATTTCGGTCGGTTTCGGCTGAAATGATGCTACAGCCAAAATAATATTTTACATAATTAATTATCTTTAACTTTTCTACACATATATTTGGTATTTCTTATATATCTTCAAAATCTAATTCCAATTTTTTTTATTATAATGGATTAAATTATTTTTTTATTTTTCTATATATATTATTTTAAATTTATTCCAAAATATAATTTCAAAAAGTGTTGTTGAAATTTCGAATTAGCCAAAAACTTTCATTTTATAGGCTGGACTAAAGTAGAGTTTGAAACAATATCGACAACTAAGCGCGGAGGACCTTTGATGTCAACATCAAAAGTTTGGTTCCATCCCAATAAATTTTTTTTTATATAAAAAACCCAACTCAATATTTTTATTTTGTTTTAATTTTTCTTTTGGGAAATAGCACATACTTTCTCCATCCAATTCTGCTTAAACCCATCCCATTTGCTGATCCTTTCTCATCCAAATTGAGCACCACCTGCAAGATATTTTCATTGCCAGCTTGTACAAACTACAAATTACAATAGTGATCATATCATGCAGATAATTTCCCTCCCTTCTAGAGATCATATCATACAGATAATTTCCCTCCCTTCTTCCCTTCTCCACTCTTTTTAGGGATGGAGAAATGATGAAACTCATGAATCCCTTCCTCCTCCCCAACCCCCAAACCCTCCTCCACCCTCACAATCCCCCTCCAAACCTCATCACATTCAACCCCACCACCAGATTTCATTCCCCTTTTCTCCACCCACCCTTCCATTCACCCCACCCACCTCCCACCACCCAGACCCACAACCCCAGAAAACCCCCACCCCCATGTACAATCTACTGCACCTCCACCTCCACCTCCACCTCCAACTTCAACTCCACCACCCCATCTCCCCATTCAAATCAAAGATGGAGAACCAAGTCATCATCACCAGCATCAGGACTAGGAGCAGCAGCAGAGGTGGAGATGGTGAAGAATAGAGATGGGGTCTTCACAGCCAAGCAGAAGAAGGTCGTCCTCCTCTGGGACCTCGACAACAAGCCCCCCCGCGGCCCCCCCTACCATGCCGCCGTCGCCCTCCGCGACGTCGCCCAGCGCTTCGGCCGTCTCGTCGACATGTCCGCCTACGCCAACCGCCACGCCTTCACCCACCTCCCCGGCTGGGTCCTCAACGACCGCCGCGAGCGCCGCCGCTCCGACATCCTCGAGCGCAAGGGCCTCGTCCTCCCGCCCGAGCCCTACGTCTGCGGCGTCTGCGGCCGCAAATGCAACACCCGCCTCGACCTCAAGAAGCACTTCCGCCAGCTCCACGAGCGCGAGCGGCAGAAGAAGCTCAATCGAATGAGATCCCTCAAGGGGAAGAAGAGGCAGAAGTATAAGGAGAGATTCATATCCGGGAATCGAAAGTACCAGGAGGCCGAGCGCGAGCTGTTGACGCCCAAGGTCGGTTATGGCCTGGCGTCGGAGCTCCGGCGTGCTGGGGTGTTTGTGAAGACGGTGGAGGACAAGCCCCAGGCGGCAGACTGGACGATCAAGCGCCAGATGGAGCATTCGATGACGCAGGGCATCGACTGGCTCTTCTTGGTCTCTGATGATTCTGATTTCTCTGGGATGCTTTGTCGCGCCAGGGAATCGAAAATGAGGACTGTGGTGATTGGTGATGATGGGCAGAGGGCATTGGGTCGATATGCTGATATATGGGTGCCTTGGATTAATGTGGAGAATGGGGAGGTGGATGATGAGATGTTGAGGCCGTCGGCGGCGATGGTAGATGAGTTTGATGGGGACTTTGAAGAGGAGGAGGGTGGTTTCTTTTCATTGTCCCATTTTGATGATGAGGAGGATGACGAGAGTGATGTGGATAGTGTTGTTGATGAGATTGTGGTTACAAGTTCTGGATTCAATAGGCTTGTTTCTGCGCTTTCGGAGGAAGATTTGTATTGGGATGATGATGGGGTTGAAAGAGAAGCAGAGGAAGGATACTATTGATTGACTTATGGAGGTAAGAAACTATCTACCAATGAATTGTGATGTGTATTTACATGTCCTATGAATTTGTATTTTTTTAAATTTTATTTATTTTTGAAATCTGTATACTTAGTTCTAGATGTTAATAAATTAGTTCTTATTATATTTCCTCATGGAGTTTGATTCATTGTCTTAATTCTATGTGGTTGTTTTTGTTAAAGAGAAGGCTTTTAGTTAATGAGAAAATATATGTACAAGCATCCAATGGCTCTCATCTTGAAGCTGAAGCTCTATTTAAGTCTTACTAGTTACCAGAGTCTCCATATTCAAGGAGTCCCGAGAAAATTGCAATTTGGCCTGGACATAGAAAATAGAGCTAGATGGTTGAATAGGAGACCTGCTTCTCCGGTGCTTCGTGATCTGTATATGCAAACAAGATTGAAGAGAAAATTTTAAAGACAATTATTAGACTTGCTATAACCTATGGAGCAAAATAACAATAACAAATTAACAATGGCACTAAACTAATTGAAATAAAATAAAGTGATTATTTAAGTAAATTAACTAAAGGAGGGAGCGGATGTGTGGGCCTACCCTAGTTGTGGAAGGCTCATGGCTGGTCCTTACTGAGCTGAACTAAGCTGCAGCCTGGCTGGGTTGTGCACTTGTGCTTGTTCCAGCTTGATCATTTGACATGGCTCGTCTAGTGGGGCCTACTGGTCTACTGATGGGCTTGCTGGGCTGGAACAGCTGGTAGTCCCCTAACTGCGGCTTTTCTCAACAGAGACGAGGCTTGTTGGTTATGAAAAGTTCAGATATAACAAACGCAAATGAAGTAGGATTTCCAACAAAGTGGAGTTTTACTGATTTAAAGGTAAAAAATGACAATTACGAGTCTCAATTTCAGAAAAAAACCAGAGTTCTTGGATGATTCTAAGCTCTGGGTCAATTTTGACAACCACCAATGCTCCAATGTATCCAATTACAATCCGCAGTGTTTTGGGGTTTGGATTGAAGTAAGCCCTCAAATGCTCGACTTAAAAGGGGATGTCTAGAAAGCAAGAACACTCTAGGAAATCCAAGCAAAAAAAATGGATGAGAAATCATAGCATGCAATTCAGATTCTGAAAGTCTGGGATTCCAAAGATTTCAAATGAGGCCTTGGGCATGGCAGCAGCGTACAGGATGTTTCTGGCCATTTGCTGTGTCTAGGGATTGAAAAACCCACCTGCTTCCGTCCGGGGATGAAAATCCCTTCAAATTTGACTCCTGCCCAATTGTAGGGTCTCGACGCCGGCTGTATGCCGTCCCAAACTGTGTCCAAAGCCTGTTTTGGGGTGTGTCCAGTTTAGCCCCTGGACTTTTGATCTTTTCATCCTTTCTTGAATTCTCTCAGAATTTCTTCTTTCTTCCTGTTTTTCATGGTTTCCTTTCTTTCCATGATTTGCATTTACATTCACAATTTGACAAAAATTTATGCACCCCAGTCAAGTTGGTGGGGAGAGCTGCTTTTGATTTTGATGCAGAGATTCCTATTGACTTGATGCTTGATTTTCTTGTTAAAACTCATCCCAATCTGTGTGTTTGGATGCTTAGATCTCATTGCTTCTGATTCTTTGAAATTTGTTGCCTTTATATTCCTTTTAAATGTCATGATGTGATTACTCACAATTTTGTGGATAAAGCTTGGATCCACCCCATTGGCTGGATGGAGTCCAGTTTGTTCAGAAGGGTTGGACACCGCCTGACCTCAAGGGCTGGATGCAGCCATGAGTTTCTTATAAAAAAGGGAACGAACTGTTCCATCTTCTTCATTTTTCGTCACATCTGCACCTCCTTTTCCCTTTTCTTTTCAAACAATTTCTGTTTTTCTCCCGGATTCTCATAAAGTCATCGCAAATTTTTTTAGAATCATGGCTAGAATTGATTTACAGCCTCATTTCCCCCATTCCTTTGATTTCCTCAAGTTTTTCTCGGTTTTCCTCAAGAAAAGCCCTGGTTTTGGGGATCTCATAGATTCCTCATGTTTTGGTGCCAAATTTCTGCGGATTTGGCTCTACTGTTATTGATTTTTATATGAGAAAAGGGCTGAGAACCTAAAAAAGGAAAATGGCATTGTATTGTTGATGTTTTAAGATACTATGGAATGTCATTTAGTAATAATAATTATTTGTCACCGTTTAAAAAAAAAAGTTTTTGTTAACATTTTGTGATGCCAAGTTCTCTAGAGAAAAAAAGTTATAAAAAAAAAATTCTCTAAAGAAAAAAGTGTTTCAAGATCTACTTTGTTTTCTTAATGTCGTAATTTGTGTAATCACTTTTGCCTGTCGATGATTGGACTTTTCTTCTAATTGTATTGTACCCATATTATTTGCATATAGTAGATTTTTTATTTCTTTTTTTCAAAAGTCCCTTATTAATCCGTATAGAAAAGGCATGATGGAAGGGGCGTATTTTGAAAAATCTTTATGTACACATTACACACACACACACATATCGTATATGAAATGGGCTATGTTGTTGTTTGATTGACAAGTTGTTCAAACTTATGATAACGATTGAGTTCATTTCTGGGAAGTTTCAGATCTTTTTAAAGGCCATATCCTATCCTATATATATATATATATATATATTTTTTTTTTTTTTGTTTCTTTTTCTTAAGATGGGTTTTGGTTGCGCATCCTGAAGTGGGTCGTACTCCTGATTACATTTTCATTCAGTAGGTCCCTGAATAATGACCCTTTTTTAATGCAATTATGTTTATTTTCTCATCATTACATCTCTGAGAATGGATTGGAAAGGGTAGAATGATTTAGAGTCATGCATTGATTTACATCAGACTGAGATAGGATTTTTGGATCACTGTGGATGTGGGCATTAATGTGAGAAATTTACATCTAAATGCATGCTTTAAGATGGGAAAAGCAGCAGGAGCTATACTTTCACCGTATCCCAGAGGATTGAGTAATTTATCTAGGCCTAAACCCATGCAGGAGTTGGACCTTGCGCTGCAACAAA
This sequence comes from Umbellularia californica, assembly GCA_028538565.1. Classification (NCBI taxonomy): domain Eukaryota; kingdom Viridiplantae; phylum Streptophyta; class Magnoliopsida; order Laurales; family Lauraceae; genus Umbellularia; species Umbellularia californica. The sequence goes on along the minus strand of JAPQWN010000007.1, from coordinate 15,212,974 downwards.
GACATCATCTATGTATCACATTTTTTTCATTTTGCTTAGAACATCTATAGACATCTTAATCTTACACAGGTAAGAGAAGCTTTGCATGACGATAGGATTGATTTGGAGCTAATGTGGGTATCCATGGTCCTTTTTTTTTTTTGGTAAAACACATGCTTTTGGTCCTGTTCGGATCTTTAGATGGGAAATGAATGTTCGTGTTTGAATATCGTTCAAAAAAAAAAAGAAAAGAAAAAAGTGTATGAATAACCTGAATGGCCAACTCTGGCAACCCATACACTAGCAAGATGGCTGCTGTGAATTCTCGTGAAGCAGAACTAGCAGCACTCACTTGCAGGTCTATATCTTTCTGTCTCCCTTAAACATTCAGCACCTCTTCGTTGAAGGAGACTCATTTGTAATTCTGGTTGCACCCTCGCTCTCTTGGGACCTGATGGTAACTTGGAAGAAGGTCCTCGCCTGGCTGAACACTATTGGAGAATGGAAGGCTGTGATCTGTCAACCATCAGCCAACTCCATAGCTAATCAATTGGCTAAAATGGCCATACCAACATTTTGGGCTATAGACTTACAATAACTCTTTATGCAGGATCGACAAGATCAGCAACAGTTGAACTACAACTACAGAGGCAGTGCAATACAGAGACGATGCAGGCAGGACACCCTGGTTGATGAGCACGATGACTTATCTTGTACATAAATAAACTAGGTCTGTTAGTAGTAGTAGTAGTTAGTTATATTTCACATCTGTATGTTTCTTTATTTTCTAACATGAAGCTTTCTTTCTTGTGGGGAAATTAAAAAAAAGTGAATCTGAGTTGCCTATAATTAGCAGCTATTTTTTCTTTGCAATTACAGGTAACCTGAATAGAAGGCAACCAAGTTCCAAGGACCCAAACTGGGCTTTTAGACCAATTGAAGTTGTGCAGGTTTCAATTTGATGTAAACTTGGTATTGTTAAACTATTTGGGCAAGAAGTTAGGTTGAACTTATATGTAAGAGATTACGGCAAAATTGAAAGCTGGTGCTGACACCCGTGCCAGATGAGTGAGGAATTTATACTAGAAACAATGGAGTCTAAAAAGCTGATCATTAGCTATTTGAGTTTTCTTGGGAAGGGAAGACCTGATGTTGCTTGGTGCTGACACCCATGTCAGACGAGTGAGGAATTTATACCAGATAAAATTGAGTCTAAAATGCTGATCATTAGCTATTTGAGTTTTCTTGGGTAGAGAAGACCTGATGTTGCTTATTTTGTTGGTCCTGTCTTCATGTTTGTGATTTGTGAATGAACCTATTAAACTTCACTATTGCATCAGCCCCAAGGACTATTGTGATCAGTACAGGGGACCAATATTTCAAAATCAACTATGTTAGCAGAAGAAGATTATAGCTTTGGCCACAATTAATGACTGGGCATTATGATTAGTAGATGTTAGAAAAGAGAAACTTCTAGCCATGTGCTGTGGGGGCTTAACTGAAGCCTTATTCTACGAATGTAACATGTGAAGCAATTCTTATCAGAGGTGTATAAGATCATCAACAATAGATTAGGTAGCCTACCACTTTCACTGCTTTAAGTGTTGGCCATTGGCTAAGAATCATTGACAAACATACCCAGATTTTTTTTTTTCATCACTTTGTTGTAAGGCTGAAAGTAGAGAAATTGCGTAAAAGGATTTGGCCCAGATTGGGAATGACGAAACAGAAATCATGCAATCAACCTCAACATGGTTGGGAAAGGCTTAGATGAAGGGATACAATGGTATTTTGTAATTCTTATAAATTATAAACGGGTCTTCTGTGGAAGTTTTCAGGAAAAAAAATAACTAAAAGTCTCTTTAAGAAAAAAAACAATAGAAGATTTTTTTTTTCTTTCAAATTATGGAATGTCCTAAAGTGCCTTCTAAAAGGGGAAAAAAAATTCTTATTTTCTATCTTCTAGGGAAGGTTAGAGTGCTAAAAGGGCTTGCACTGATCAATGATGGCCCCAAGGAGTTGGACTGCATGTACTGTTGCTCTTAGGAGAACATTCTCTGTGAGCATCTATTCTGAATAACCTTGTTAACCTCTTTGTACACAGGTTTCTCTCCATCCAAATCCTTTATCATACATTTACAATTGCATCTTTATGGACTTTTGAGTCTTTATGGACCAAGTCACTATTGCATTGCTTTAACAAATTTTACTTGTTTTCTAATTAGGGCCATGAATGATGAATCACAAACTGTGAACAATAATTTGCAGCTTAAAGTTCTTGAATCTCCCAGTTTTTAGTTCTCATACCAATGTCAGCAGTTGAAAACTAAGGGGTTGTTTGACATTATTCCTAGGTACATTTGTACATTCCCTTGGAATGAAGATAGGAACATCTCCCGGAATATCATAAATTTTGAAAATGATTAAAAACTGTCTTTATGAGTTTCCTGGTAAGTATGGTTAACTAAGATAAAGCACTCCATTTCCAGAAAAAACATAAAAAGTTTGTGTTTGAATTGCTTCTATTTCTGAATAGTACACTCGTTGTTCCCTCTCCTCCATGTTCTACATGCTTCTACTATTCCAAGGGAGAAAAATAGGTAAAATATATTTGATGACAGAAGAAAATGTATTGTGACTGGCCATGAAACTAAGGCCAAAGAGTTTGCTGACAATGGAAATGCCTTCCAAGTAGCCAAGGAGCTAAGTTCAGAGGCAGATCGAGAGACCATGAGGTGAATTGCCACACCAAGGCTTGCATGACCATCACCTAAATAGCCCAGCCCAGGCTTGATCAAGGCTTGGGTGACCTGTTGAATAGATAAAGGCTAAAATGGCCATTTGTGCAGCCAAAGGCTTGGACCACCTACTGGAGAAATGAAGGCAAAAGTTACTAGGACCCCTGCAAAGTCTTTAGCAACCTATTGAAGAATTGAAGTTCAAAATAGTTAGTCATTGAAAGGAAATAGAAGATCAAAACAGTTAGCTGCACCGCGAAGGCTTGGGTGACTTGCCTTCAACTATTGAATGCACCAAACTCTAGGTTGGGGTTACTTTCAGCAAAGTCTCCAAGTGACCAAGGATCAGATAGACAGTGGGATAGCCTGTCTTCTTCTAAGTGACTAACTTCTTGAGCCACGATTTAAGTTTTTCTACTAGCATGTCGTCTATAATCAGTGGCCAGCCAGTCGCCCACTTGAAGTCTAGTCGACGTAAGATCGACTGTAGGAATTTCTATACATCCATGTTCCCACGTCGCATGTTTTGATGGACACACTGCACACCTAGTTGCCTAATATACCTGTTGGTTACCAATAGAAATCTCAGGTTGCCAGAACAAGGACCTAGGTTGACAGAGAGGAGTCATGCTCTGAATTACAATTGATCACTTCTCCTACAATGGCTATCAAGTTGCAAGTCCTAATAAGAGTTAGGAGAAGGGGAAAAAAAGGAGAAGGTTCCACTTCTTGAGCCTGCACTCATCTAGATCACTTTCAAGACAAAGGATTTGAGAAATCAAGCATCTTGCTATTTAGGTGGGGGTCTTCTCCTATCTTTTGAGTGAGAAACCACTGAAGGGATGACAAGGGTTGTAAAGTGGGAATCCTGCTTAGACCTGGATTGGTATGAAGCAATCCTTATCCCTCTCAAATAATCCTTCACTCATTCCTGATCTGTAATTCATGTAAACCATATAAATAGATCAATGGAAATGAGTGCGGTTCCCCTGAAAGATTCAAAATCTCTCTCTCTCTCTCTCTCTCTCTCTCTCTCTCCCCAAATGACCTTGTATCTTTTCTCTCTGTTTCTTGTAGTGAAAGAGAACTCTCTCTCTCTCTCTCTCTCTCTCTCTCTCTCTCTCTCTCTCTCTCTCTCTCCCCCCAAATGACCTTGTATCTTTTCTCTCTGTTTCTTGTAGTGAGAGAATAAATTGAGCAGGTATCTGTACTGCAAGTTTGAGGAATGAACAAGTTCTTTTCTTATTCCTCTGCTTTCTCAGCATCTGATATGGTAGCAGATATCAGATATCTCCCCATCCAATAGTTTGATTTCACATTGCACTTTTTAATTTAAAATGTAGACTATTTTTCATGAAGTGAAACCAGTAAATTCAATGAAATCCTTATAGCAGAATGCATTCATATTTTGTCCACATAGTTGCTAATGTTATAGTATAGAATGCAACTGGTTGGAAACAAGTTTCCAGCTGAACATGCTCAAAACTAACAAGTGATATATATGAAAACAATGGCCACATTGAAATGCAAATACAAAGTTCCTTCAAAACCATTGGAATATGGAATAATTTTACGAATCAAAGACTGGAAGTGCTTCCCAGATGGTGTCCATGTCCAAAGAGGGCATTCTACTCAACAGAACATCATCCATATCTGGTGATGAATCATGGTGGGCGGGCTTCTTTCCGTTGAGAGGATTGTCAATAGCACAAGTGTCCAATAGATCAACCTGGCACTCTTTTCTTGCCGATCTTTGTCTCAATGGTTCCAAAGCTGGATTCTCTGTTCTCGGTTTCTCTGGAGGTGGATCATTGATGGATTTTCGCTGCATGGATTTCTGGGCAGGCAGGTTTTGGCCTGCTGCTTGTAGTTTTGATTCTAGCAGGGCAGCTGTTGCAGAATGCAAAGTACTGCTGCCATTTGAATTTGCCTTGAGCTGATGCTTGAGGTCTGGGAAATTCAGACGGGCATACTCACCCCTCAGCTTGTAAGCTGCGGTATCATATGCGAAAGCCGCTTCTTCAGCAGTGTCAAATGTCCCAAGCCACACCCGAGTTCTGTTCCTTGGTAACCTGATCTCTGCCACCCACTTCCCCCAGTGCCTCTGTCTCACCCCTCTGAATAGCTTGGGTTGCGAAGAGAATGATGATGATGAGCCTCTCTTCTGATGCTCCTGCAGTTGTCTTCCAGATAACTTCATTGGCTGTGTCTTTATCACCCCAAGCCAGTCATGCTGTTGCCCATGCCTCTGATGTGCAGAATTAGATAGGAATTGCTGGACTTGAAGGCACTCAAGGCCTATTTCTTGCTGCTTGGGGTGTGGGATGGGATTGGAAGGGGCCATGGATTGGTGAATATGTGTTTTGCTTCCCGTAGATCTTTCGATCATTTCAACAGGAGATTCCTTCAGAAACAGGGTGAATTCTGGCAGGTTTGAGACCACTGGCAAAGAAGGTGGCGGAGTTGATGACGAATGCACAAATGATTCAATTGAACTTTCCATTGAGGGAGCTCCATTTAAATCCATTAGATTTAAACCAAAGGAAACCATAGGAGGATAGAATGCAATTTCGTCGTTACTGACGGCTTTGTTGATATCGGAGGAATTAGACTCTCCATGGCCAATGGCTGTCTCTTCTGCGAGGGTGGATGTTATGCGTGGATCTCCTAGAATCTGCGTGCCTATCATTCCATGCAAATAATACCGTGATTTCTTGTTGGTCGTCATCTTTGGAAACTGATCATCCATGCAGCTTAACTTGCAATGACACCCCCACACGAAAGTTGCCTCCTTGGTACTCACTAGATTAGAAAATTAGAGCATTTCCATCCCACAATGCAATGCAGTTCCATCTGTGGAAAATTCTGTTAGCATTGGCCTTTGGCCACCATTTCAAGAAGACTCATAGAAAGAAGTCAGTTTCAAATGGAATTCATAACTGAAAACTTTATAGTAAAATGGAGGCTGTTCCAATCATGAAGAATCCTGCAGAAAATCATACAAACAAATAGGAGTAGAGAAAACACAGATAAAAACTCACAGTTGAAGAAGCTTTAATCAAAAGGGAATTGCTTTCCTTTTGTTTCGCAAACTCGTGGGATGTAAAGAGGAGAAAGATCATCTGGTTGCCTTTGGAAGCAGCAGAGGCAGATGATACAATGAGAAAAAGGACACTGTAACCTGCTACCACATTTCAACTCCATGCCTATATATATAACACACCATCTTTCAATCTGGAGTGTATTTTATTTGTTGAGTAATCCTTGGAGCTTAAGGACCCACTTACTGTTGGTAAAGTGTAATTAGATGTACTGTTCTTTTTTGTTTTTGTCAAAAAGATGTACTTAGAGAAGGGGTCTCACATTCGTGCTCTCCACACACCCATGTCTCTCAAAGGAGCCAAGGGGGCACAACAGACAGCTCATGTCTCTTGGCAATTGCGTTTCATCTCTTTGTATGGCCTCTGGTTTAGAATCACCCACAGACTTGTGTGATGACAGTGGCAAGAAGCTTCAAACCACTTTTATGGTATTGTTATGGTTGGTTAACAGATACTTTTCTGGGGGATCATGTGATTTCCTCAAACACCCACATGCCCTCTTCTCTCTTTGGGTCTCCTCTTGAATTAAATATCCTTAATTGTTTTCTTACTTTGTTTAGTTTTCTGTCCTATCATGAAACCAGGGTAGCTATAGAAGGGTCAATGTGATTGAAATTGTGGGGCCCTTGATAACTCGAGACTCATCCGAGTCAACTCGATTCCTTTGAAATTTTAGTTGAACCATCTTCATGGTCTCATGTTTCTCAGATTTTGTGGGAAGGGGAGTTTTTGCATGGCCCAGTAGGGCTGGGCAGAGGCATCCTATCTATTAAATAGGCCAAATATTTAGACCTAGACCAGCCAATGGGCCCAAGGTCCAGCTCTTCCGAGCCAAAAAATATATGTTCTTTTAATTCTGCTTCCATGATTTCATCAGGCAAAGGGCCCTCATCTTGACAACCCCCAACTGCTTAAGAAAGTTGTTATCAAAAGGCATTTTCTATTGGCACTAATTTATTAAAGTTACTACTTATTTAAGCATGAGGAATCTGTGCTGTCTTCGATGTATCTAACACTAAAAAATGATGATGAAACTATGATCTAGTTCATCAGGCCTAAGTGCCTTTTGGGGTCAGCAGAAGATGCCTGCCCTCATTGGGTTTAGGAACATGCAGTCAATTACAACAGAAGCTGGTTGCTGGTCATTGTCTCTGAGGCACTCTCTGTATAGTCTCCTGAATGTTGGTCCACGATTTATGTTAGGCAGGAAATGGGTTGTATCAGACAAGAGATGTCTCTCTGCCCAACCCAAAAAAGCAATATGTCTGGTTTAGATATGAAGGATCCGGTTTTTTTTTTTTGGTAAAACAGGATCAGTTAGATGTGAGGTCGGGACCTAGCTTGGATTTAGACCACAACAGCAGCAGCAGCAATGGATGTTTATATTCTATAGCAGCCCTCTTGTGGGCCCACTTGCAGGCACCCAATCATGGTTTGTAAGGGCTATATGTGGCCCAGGAGTGTGCAAAAAATGGGAGCCATTTGATCATCTTAATCCTTGTTTCGTGATCTGAACTTTATATAGAATTTAGCCAATAGATGAAAGTGAATGGAAGTTCCATGTGTATCAAAATTAAGTACCAACTTCGTTTTTAAATTCATCTTTTTTTTAATGATTTTTCTGAGCATGGTAGTGCCATAGAAATCAACTTAGGTGTATGTGAGGTTTTGGATTTATCGCATGAGGTATCCGATCCACTGGTAGCTCTATTGGTGAGGCATCTCCTTCCGACAGAAACAACAAATGATCAATCTCTGGCTATAGCACTGATGGTGAGCGACTTGGATGAGTATGTTTGTATGAGTGTGTGAGTACCCACCTTTTGAATAAATAATAAATAAGCAAGCTGAATCTCTATTGAAAATTCTCCAACTTTGAATTGCTGTAAGAGGCCTGAAGAAATCTTAAGGGAAAAAACTGACCTCAAAATTGTCACAGCCCCATAAGATAGAAGCCATATTAAGATTCCCAGATACCTTCTTTCCTGTCCTGTTTTGTGGTTTAGTGCCATAGTGCTCTAGTGCTCTGGATTTACTAATGTTTTTTCAAAGCTGTCTATGCACATGGTGCATGCTAAGCTTATACCCTATTCAACTCATGATTAGCAGACAGGTCCATGTTTTTGTTGCTTTTGACCTTCATAAGAACAGGGAAAAACAAAATGAGTAGGAATTCACAGCTAAAGCTTAGATAGTAGCAGCAAAGTAGAAGTATTATTCTATAAGCAGCTGTTGCAGCCATGACTGTCATGTACATGGGGTTAAGTAACCGGGGAAAGAAATATTAAATGTCTGGACATGATTAAATTGAATTTAACAATCATAAGATGACAACAGTGATTTCATTCATTCAATCTGGATCATGCAATAGCATCACCATGAATACGCAAAGCATGGTCTTAAATGGACTTGTTCAGGCAAGTTCTAGCTGCACCCTGACCTCAATGTGATAATACTAGCTTCCATACCCATCAGATTAAATTGGGTCTTGTTCAGTTCCATGTTTAGAATCTAAGACAGTCAAAGATCTCATCTTATCAGCCTTGTCCTATCATTAATCTGGGGTAAAAAGTTGGGTGTAGACCTGGTAATTCCTGAGTCGGGTTCGACCAGATCTGATCAGACTCATTTTAGAAACTGTACAGAAGATTGGAGATTCAGAGTTGAGCTTGTACCAAACATTGAATCCAACTTCATCAACCCCAGTTTCATAAACTTAATAATACAGTCATTCTTGCAGTATCTTGAGGAAGGAGCACAGGAAATGACAAGTAGTGGTTGGTCATTGGAGCCTACTAGCCTAGCCTATAGGAATTCATTGATTGTCCTTATTCTGTTTTAAATATTTCTACCATTTAAAGAGAAGTGGCCTTGTTAAAAAAATCCAAGAGCAGTTGGAGCTTTTCCATAGTTAAATAGGTTTGCTGTGCATTTGTATTAGGCAAAAATCAAACTAGTAAAAATAGGAAAGAAACAGATGAACCAACTGCAAATTAAGTTAATCTTTGCACCTACTTAATAAAGTATAAACAGAAAAAAATCTACAAACAGATTGATTCCAAGATAAAATAAAGCCCAGCACTTGATCTGCAGTTTAATGACCCAATAGTTAATCTATAAGTTTATCGCCTAACAGAAAAAAAAGAGCAAAGCTTGCAGAATATTGAGACAGTTATGGAATGTTTTACAACTGGTTCTCAATTTTCCAATTCAACTGTACTGGAATTGAAGAAAAGTGCAAAATGAAGTTGGTTTCCTTTAAAAATGTAGTTTTTTGAGTTTGAGATGGGGAAAAATCCGCTCAAATTCTCATAGGAAAGTTTAATTTATTTGACATAGTTTTGATCCACACTTATCATTTCTTGAAATATATTGAGAATCTACTTTAGGTTGCTGATGTGCTGGGCCGCATGAGGCAATTAATTGCCAAGGCCCAAACACGCACCCTAATTAGTTATTATTGGGCTTCATCAGGCCCACAAGGATCGATGTGCGTGGAGCTCAACCTACGATGGACACTTCCATGCAGGCATAAACGAGCCAAACTCGGCTAGGGTTGAGCTCAAGATTGAATTGGGTATTCTCAGCTTTAGTTTGGCCCAAGCTTAAGTAAACCTTGATGAGCTAAGCTCGATCATTGCTGAATATCTAGTAAGCTAAACCTTGGTTTATAATTGAGCTTAGTTTGAGTTAAATGGCTAGAATGTCTGACAACTCCTGCCTATGTTCGAGTTGAACTTGAGCATGAGTCAATTGCCTCAACTCAAGCTTAATTCAGTGGGGCTGGCTCGCCCCTGTATGTAGTAGAATTCAGGTCATTGAGTTTAGGTTGGGCCTGGTCCAGATTGCACACCTAACCATGTGATTGTCCTTAGAATTTAGCTTCACCAAAAAGAAAAGAATATTCCTACATGGTCATTCTAAAAGAGATGCTATCAAAGACAGACCTCAGGGTAGTTGGAATACTCATCTGGGTTCAGTTGTAAGGGAGAGGCATGTGAGTGAGACAGAAAGGCCTGTGTGTCTACATTGCATGCACATATTGATACCACCTACCTATTTTTGTGTCTCTACACATGCAGCCACACCATAGATGCAGACAAGCCGCAAGTCTTTTGGAAGACTAGTAGAAAAGCTTATCTTCTCCTTTGATGTCTAATGACCACCATCATGCCTTCCACCAATAAAGTGCTTTCTAGCCAGTTCCTTTATAACCATATATACTTATCTATTCATCAACCTGGTCATAGATGATATATAATCATTATCTTGGCATAGATGTCTGTGCCATGATTACCATCATCATTTGATTAGCTTAATGATAGTTTGATCAGGACAAATGACCCACCAACTGAACAAATAAAATTCGAGAGAGAGAGAGAGAGAGTCCTCAAGTTGGGTCCAGTATGACCCAAAAGCAAACCGTGCTCCATTATATTTGTCAGGTGTAGTTCGGTCACATGGTTATTTTACCTAAGCCCACTTATAATATAATGAAAATATAAACTATGTACTAATATCAAGTGCCCAAGTTCCCTACAATTCATTTTATTTTGTATAATAGAGAGCCTATAATAAATCCATAACTTCCTACACATCCTTGTGCGTTAACTTCAATTTGAATGCCATTGGATTGAATAACAAAGATGTAATCTACTTACATTGGTCAGTTAGATGCTAGGATCATCTGATAAGAGTACTGATATTTACTACTAAAAAAACACATAATCCCCATTGGTTTTTAAGGTTTTTAACACCCTTGTTTCATCATTTTTTTTTAATTTATAAATAAAGTGACTCGAACACACAATCTCAAGGTTGCTATAGTGTGCACTCAAAGTTTCACTCCTTTCATCTATACTCCAAGCTCGGTCACTACAGTATAAACTCCCATGACCATGCTACAAGATAAATTGATCTTAAGGTCATTGTTTCAACATCTATCATTACTAAGTGTGTATTTGGATACATAAATTGTTAAAACATAACCATTAAAATATTTGGGTCTGAGTCAGACTCATTGTCATAGTAGTGGAGGTCTGACCCAGCCTATGTACACCCCTAGGGAAATTGTTAGGTGATGGAGGGGAGAATTGAGTGGTCCTGATGGGCAAGTGCTCCTTTCTTTATTCATGTACATATAGAAAATAAATCAGGTTTTTTTTTTTTAAAAGTAAGGAAAGGAGTTGAAGGAGTAGTAGTTTTTGTTTGAGGTAAGCGGCCTCTTTCCATAGGTGTGAGACTTTGTTTCTACTCCAGCTGTTTCTGGAGACTGCATTCATTCCCCAGTCCAGGATAAGCTTGTTTAGTCCAACCCTGTCTCTCACCACACCTTTGTTAGGCAAAGCAAAGATTGGACAGACCCATTATCTTACAGTAAGTGCTTCATCTCATTCTCAGTTTGTTATTGGGAAATGATGATCCCCAGTAGAGCCATCTTCTGGTGACATATGGCATGCATGCACAGACAGACAGAGAGAGAGAGAGAGAGGCAAGTTACCCAAAAAAAAAAGACTCAATTGACACGGTCTGACTCGACCATTGACTCCAAGGGTGATTTTAACTTGGTCTACAAAAAGTGTGGGTTGGACTCGCTTAGTGACCGAGCTTGATGTTCAGAAAAGTTCAAAACCTTCTTCAACTGGCATACAACTCTTAATTCTTGGGTCCACGATCGACTCATGAGCTAATGAAGGAGAGTAGGGGTTAGATCGATTACTTGTCAATCAAACTACACATTGACAAGTGCATGATTGCAATAGTGCATTTGGTCAATCTAACCTGCTTGGGCCTACCTTCAATCAATCTATCCTTTCTTATCAACCATCTGCATGTTTCTTATCTACGGTCAGCCTTATTGGGTTACCTATGATCAAGTTAACCCCCCTCAAACACTACTTAAGTTACCACAAGCTCAAATTATTCACTTAAACAGCTGATGCTCATTGTTGGGCTGAAATCCAAAAATTGATGCTTCCAAAATATTCATGGTTTTTGGAAGCAGACACAAGATCTTTATGTGAATTTTCAAAGCAAGCCAGAACTTTCATTATATTTTTAGAAGCGGACGGAGGTCCAACGGGTGTGACTGCCCCCACATAGTACTTGGGTTCGCATCACCAGACCCGTGTCCTAAACTATTTCAGGGTTTGGGGAGGATATATGAGGATTTTGAATTGGAGAAGACATAATTCACACTCATTACGAGTACGAATGTTGGATAAGAGGTGGACCAAAGCAGCCTGGTTGGCCCTATATGAATACATCCAATAGTCCATGTGGAGAGCTTAAATTAGAGTCGAATTTATTCTGGTGCCAATTGGGAGATGGAATCCTAGTAGACAAACCCATGTAGCTTAGGATGATGAGATGGGTGAGTACATAATTCGCCTGATCTTTTTGGTGTGTAGAAGATAATTTTCACACGAGGGTATCCATCACCATTAGAGGAATAAATTCCTTATAGGACCCACTTGAATACATGCCAATCATAGATAGATAATAGTGTGACCGAGATGACTTGGCGGTGGATTAGATTTTTGGAAAAAATCGATTGGGATTATGTCATCTCAACCCTTGTCTAAAGGCCTTGTGTCTCAAAGTTTAATGATTCCTTTTAAGTTAATTTTTTTTTACAAAAAATAAAATAAAATCTAGCAACATGTACAAGTCAACATCCCACAAAGTGCTAAAAAGTTCCCCAATAAGGAAAGTCTTAGAGCCTAAAGGGTGGGACACGCTAATAACCACTCCAATAACTAACTAATAAGTATTTTTGTCTTTTTTTCATTTTATGTTCTAATGACTACGCGTAGTGATACTTTTCAACTTGAAGACCAAGGACATGTGGGAGCCTCTAGTTACTAGGCATTTTTTTTTTCTTCTTCTTCTGTTTGTGTTTTTTGCAACATCTGATGTTGGAAAATAGGAATACTACTTTTGAAGCTGCCCACCAGTTACAAGAGTGGGTTAAGAACATAAGTTGAGATGCAAACACTGACGGTCACACTCATATGACCCTCAAGTTAAATGATTTTAGAGCATCATTTCTCCTCTGGAACACAATCCAGCCCCAGGCAAAGTGCCCCAAAATTATTAAGATCGACTGCACATTAAAACCATGGGGACAGGTCTCATCTGTGCATTCTTGTATACACGCTTGTATTCTTCCACAAAGCAGGTGCACTTTTTACAATTAAAAAAAAAAAAGTGTTTCCTGTATGAACTAACTTCATACACATCCCATTCATGAAGTAGGTAAGACTCATTGAGGATAGGCAGTGGGCCAATTATCACGTCAATCACATAGTCCTCTCTCTTAATTTTACATCCTCGAAGTTTAATAGTTTGCAAGTCCATTGAATTTAATGATCGAGTCAGATAGTGATTAATGGTTGGATCAATGTCAAATTAGGCATAATGTCAAACCATGATATGCAAAAAAGTAGGCGCTTAGATCCAATTTGTTTGCATTGAATGAATTCCTGGGAAAATAAATAAGGAGAGAAGCAAAATAAATACCCGACCATTACCTTAGTAAATCCAATTCTAGTAAAGTATCTTGTTTCAGCATATGGGAATGCAGGAACACCCAAAGGAACAATGACAAATTGGGCCTAAGGGACTCAATCTGCATCTCCACAACTTGTATCCTTCACCCTCGTCTCTTTAAAATTCCTTTCACTTGAACCATTTTACAATGAATTCCTAGGAATTCAATTCCATGCAGACGAATGGACCCCTACCAAAACAACAGTAACATGCATGACTCATGGTCCTTTTCATGGTATAAATCCTGCATGTCTTACCTTCAGATGTGCACACAGAAACTGAATTGATGCCAAGATGCTACAGTGCAATAAGAATGTGACAAATGCAAACAGGAAGTGAATTTGATGTAGAAACATGTGAACATGAATCCACAAACAAAACAAAAATAAAAAGAAAATCATGGAATCAGACCCAATCTGTTTTAAACTGTGATTAATCTCACAAAATCTGACAGTATTCTAGAGACATTTCATCTGTGTTTGGGACTTTGCAATAAAATGATCAAATCAGTCCAATATTGATCCAACCCTTGTTATCCTTTTTTTTTTTTTTTTTTTTTCTGAATGGCAAGAGTACTTGTTTATGACAAGGTCAATCACATCTTCTAATGTGGGCATTTTTGGGAGTCACAAGAAAGAAAACAAGTCTCCTGATTCCCACACGCCCAAGTTTTGATTCTGCTGGAAACACCTTACATAAAATTAGGAAAAAAAAAAAAAAAATGCCCGCTGCCTTAAACATGTCATTTTCATATTTTCCTTGTTTCTTTACCTTTTCATTCAACCTTCTCTCTGTGTTTGCGTAACAAGCGCCTTTGAATACAAACCAAAGTACAGTTTTATACAAATCAGGAGGCATCTAGTTGGGGACTTTGGCCTTACTGCATAAAAGAATTGTAGACCTGCTAATATTTTCAGTTACTATTTGACTTCATCTTAATAGCTAGATTCAGCACCAATGGATACTAATCTAAGCCCAGCCCAAATTCAGTCATAAAATTCGTGCCTGGATTCAGCCCATGGACCTAAAACTTGGGCTGCATCCAGCCGACTGGTCCGCGTTAAACTTTCCCCACCAAAGGGACAGTCCAGCTGGACGCATATAAACCAACACCCATATTGGCCTACTTGGTCAGCAATCTAAGGTAGGCTTGGCATAAGGCTGTCCCAGCCCCATGCAGAATCCTGTTTCAAACAAGCTTACAATTCCAGGTCAGATGGATAAAATACACTATAGGCAACCAAAATCCAGCTTTACTTAATTTGTACAAGTAATATCTGCAACAATAACAAGAAAGCTTAGCATTCATACCTAGTGAAACCCCCACAGGTCAGCAGCTTTCATACTCAGATTCAGATGCTGCTGTCTCACCAGCCTCTTCAACTCCATAGCCAGTTTTATCCCTAGTAATACTTGAAGCATAAGAACTAACAAGGTCAGGCTCAGGAATAACCCACGTTCGGATCCTCAATGAATTCCTTTTGCTTATGCTTTGATGCCATTTCTTTATTGCCTCAGAACACTCGTCAGAAATCGCTCCATTGCCTCCTAGATTGGACGGCTGATCCTTCACCACTTGGGTGGGCTGGTCTCTCAGCTTATGGTCATCAATGCTCATCATTGGAAAAATGATCGGCTTACAGCAACCAACTAGAATCATCAGAAGCATTATATACATGTACAGGGAACTCCAAACATAAAACGTCCACTTCCAGTTGTGTACCAATTCTTTTCTCCAAGGAGGTTGTGAGTTTATGAAAACTCTGGCAGTAGACAGCTCTGGAAGGGCTGTACTTCCAGCTTTTGGCTTCAATGTTACCTTAATAGCCTCAGTTCTCGGATATCCCTCCTTGTATTTTAAAATTTGCACTCTAATTTCCTGGGTCTCACCAGTAATACCCATAACGACGGGTAAGCTCATAATGGAAGTCTGGATGAGTCTTACTGGAAGACTTCTGAAGCGTAACATACAAGGCCGGCTTGATCTTGCCATTTTGTCTCCAGTAGCCAACATAACCTCTGCAGTAACCTGATGAAATGACTTGGATGAGAGAGAGAGAGAGAGAGAGAGAGAGAGAGAGAGAGAGAGAGAGTGTCCATCTACATGCTTGGAAATTTGAGAATCTACTAAGAGTGCAGTTTTTTATGAGTGATAAAAAGATGCACAGTAGTGTTCTTCTAACATTTAAGATTTCAGATATGTTTAAATGTTAACACTAGTGAGAAGTCTGTCCATGAGCCATACTAGCTAGCTGCATTCCGGTCTCTGTTGGGAGGACGGCAAATGGTCTTGCTGAGTCTTTAGCTAAGCAAGGGGTTGATAGGTCCTCTAATTTCATAACTTTCACTTTGTAACTTGTTTTGTGGTATAATGCTTTTATACCATAGTGCCCTTTCGCTATGTTGGCCAGGGCTTCTTTGTAATACTCTTTCCTTTCTTAATACATTTTCTTCGTTGCCTATCAGAAGAAGAAGAAGAAAAAAAAAAAAACATTCCTAACCTCTGTTTCCAAAAGACCTCCTCTAGTATCCCCATCAAACCCATTACTAAATTGATGACCTAAGATGAAGTGACTGGGAATAAGTATAGAGACAGTGTTGTAAACAAGATCAGTTTGCAAGTTTGCAATCTGATTGCAAAATTGAGATGCTTTACCTCTTTTCCATCCCTCATTGCATTAAATACTTGGTTGTCGAAGAAAGGCATTAGTAGATAGCTTACCTAATGGATTTTTATATCGTTTCTTCTCCTTATTTTGGTTTGAGCATCTTGTTAGGGCACTGAATTTTCCATTTCTTGGATTTCTCTGCGTGTGTGTGTGTGTGTCTTGACGCCTATTAATTAGGGGCGCCCAGAGACCCACCCACCCACGACTTTAAAAAAGAAGAAGATATAACAGAAAAAAGGAAACCTTTTTTCCCCAGTTGTTAACAAGAGACATTATTAGAGAAATATAGATTTAAGTACCAAGGCAAGGCACCTCCACCCCAGGTAAAATCATACCAATCAAAGGAAAAAAAAAGCACAATGTGCCATAGACATGCCTACAACTACACCAAAGGTGTAGGTATAACAGCATTATACCATATGCACAACAAGAACATCACCCTCCCCACCACTTTCTAGGCCAAAACATCCACATTCCATCTGCTGTCCTTTATACATGCTGGGAGCCTACTATGGAAAGACAGAGAGCACTCCAAAAGCAATAGAAAAATCTCCAAGAGTGTCCATCTGTAGACTCATCCAGGCTATAGCATTGAATGAATCACTCCCAACAAAAAACCCATCAAAGAAACCATGAGAATAAGAACAAACAAATTCTAAGATCGCAAGCACCTCCTTGTTAGTCTTTTAACACCCACGTACTTGGAAAACATAAATAATAACTCTACTCTCTCATTATGAAGGATGCTACCAATACCTGCCAACCTTGTCTTCCCTCTAGTTACCCCATCCACATCAAATTAAGAATCCATATGGAGGAGGATACCAAGAGACTGAATTCAACTTAGAAAGCCGTGACCTTATGCAAACATCCTTGTAATACACGACATTATCTAACTTGGCATCTTTGAATTTTGAAATCCTTCTTCTAAATGACCCACACGCTAACTTTAAATGCACAACGGGAAGTATCAACCATGGAAATTTTTTTGGCCACTACCAACCAACAGAAAAAATTCAACTTTGAGGGGAGACAAGCTCATCCAACCTGTGCACACGGGGGCCCTCCCTGCCCCCATGTTAGGAGTGTTGTGAAAACACTAACCCTGCCAATTGAGAGGAAAAGACTGTTAGACATGTGTGGTCCTCGTGACCACATGTGCAACACTGTTGGGACCAACTAATTTAAGTTACTTTCTCCTTTTTGGTTTATAGTTTTACTAATTTTATCTTAGATTCAATTTTAGTAAGCCCAAATCAAATAGGACTCTTGTTGGCCAATTTGAGGGAATTAAGGAAACTTTTATTAGATTTTTTTGCTAGTAAGAAATCTCTCTAGGGCTTATCTATATATATGGTTTTCCGGTCCTCTCACTTAACCTATGAGATCTAAAAAGTAATCATCAACTTCACGCATATTGGAGTGGGTGATAAGGGAGATGGGAGAAAACCCTATTTGAGAAAAGAGTCCCGCTCATCATCAAGATCATGCCGCAAGGTACGCTTTTATTATTTGAGATTATATATTGTTTAATGCATAAATCTAAATCCATAGGTTTGATTTGTATCACAAACCATATTAGATCTTACAAAGACTACACCCCCATATTGGATCTTGCACCAAAGCCTTCAGAGTCAGAGGATTTCAATGTCAACACAATACCGGAAAGCATGCAGATGTGGTACTAGGTTAAGGTACAAGCCAGAGGCTCACAAGTCACAGAAGCTGCAATGAAATGAAGGAGAATTTGGTAAATATTTGAGCAGGGACAGATACATATGAGATAGAAATGGTAAATTGGTAATGGCTCAGACAAAGAAAAAAGAGTCTCTCTCTTAAGAAACACAGGTTGTATAACACAACCTGAAGAAGATTGATGTTGACTTATTGGTATGTGGGAATCCACCGGTAGCTGAATCTGCGTATAACAACTTAGTTAATAGGTTCAAATGAAGATCTCCTTTTGAACCAAAGTTGTCATGTAAGTGGTTCGATAGGCCTATAGTGCGTTGATTAATCGCAAAGACCAGTCTTTTCGAGTGGGATTGGCCGTCTTTTCCAGAATTTGTTTAATTTGCCTATTTGAAATTTCAGCTTGGCAACTTGCTTGTGGGTACACATTGGTCTGTTGAACTTGCCAGCTCAGACACAGACAAGTGAAGATGCAGGAAATTTCGCACAGAAAAATCATGACATACAAGAGAAGGTTAGAAGAAATGCCACCAGTAAAAGAAGTCACAGGCAGCGAGAGCCACTGCCCATTGCAGACATGTTGAGTTTTAAGGAGATAGAGCAATGGTCAAGTGAATCCTCACAAGTTCCCAAGATTTTCGACCCAGGATTTTCGTTTGAGGAGTGCGGATACAAACGGACAACCCATGATTTTCATATGGGCCTTGGGGGCGAATGCAGGTTATTTATGTGGATTTTCAAAGCTCATTATGAATTTAGAAGGTCTAATGAGTGCGACCTCCCCCACGTGGATGCACTTGGGTACGCCCCTGACCTTTAGGGCCCGTTTGGATGTATAATGAATTGAAGTATGGTGATGTGAAACATCAAATCAAAAGAAAATAAAATATAAGGTGTTATGATGGTATTTTATTTTTAGTTGTTTGGTATGGAATCTTTTTGACTTTTTGTATAGAAAAGTGGAGCTTTTTTGTTTTTTAGTAGAGAAATGATGTTGTTTTTTTTATTTTTTTTGAAAAAATTGGGGAAAATTTTGAAATTATGTACTTTTGATATAACCCATTGTCTTTTCTTGTCTGGATAATGGAGGTTTTACCTCACTTCACCTCACTTGACCACACATCCAAACACGTCCTTGAGAGTGTAGGCCCATTAAATTTCATGATCATTCCTAACCACATGATTTCCACCTAAGAACTGCAAATTAGTTCTACAGTACATGAACCACAATAACAGATTCCAAATGACTCAATCTGGATCTTTATGAGTACCAAGCCAATCAACTCACCCAGAGTCTGAGTCAACTCAAGTGGCAAGTGGAGGAGAAATGATGCAGGCAATATAATCATAGCAATGCATGGTCACACACATACATGTCCAATTCCACACTCCATTATTCTCTCCCATAGTATCACAGTAGTACTCATAAGTTTAATGCACACTCCATTGTTCTCTCATGTTGAGAATGTTGTTAAACCATGCACCACAAACACAGGATGGAAGAGAAATGAGAATGACATTGACCTGGAAAACTCCAACATGGAGATTGTAATCCGAGTCAGGTAAGATGAACGAGAGAGAGACCCAGAATGTATGTCCCACAGGAACACTCCTTTCCATCTTCCTCCCATCAAAACCCCCAAACACCAGCTTCGCGCTTGGCAGCTCTTCTGTGTAGTCGAAATAAAGAGGCTCCTCCAGAAACACGGGCTCCTCCGCCCACATCCGCACTGCTCCGACGCCCAACACTACCGCCATCACCATCACCGCCACCAGCACCAGGCACACTTGCGCCGCGGCAAGAACCCCAAATCCCAGCTTCCGGAAGAGGACGAGGACGGCGCTTTTGCCGGAGAAGACCCAACCGACGGTGTTTGGTAGCAGAGTGTCGTCCTCTTCGCTGTATTCTTCGTCGTCGTCGTCGTCGTATTGGTGGAAGATGGCGGTGGTTAATTTGCGGCGGAGGCGGTGGGGTCGTTCCATGGTGGTGGTTTGGTTTGGTTTTGTTGGAATATAGAAATGCTTGTGTTTCATCATGATCTGTCTGTTCGTGTGGTGTGTGCATGCATGTTGAGTCGTGGAGTAGAGAGAGGAAGGGAAGATGGCAAGTGGCCAAGGCATGAGGACGTGTGGAATGGAGAAGTATGTCCTGTTAAAACAAAATTATAAAATAATAATAATAATAATCCCTTATTATCAAAAGGGAAATTTCAAATAAGGCATTAAGATTTTACCTTATTTTGAGAAATGATATAAGTTCTAAAACGTTTTAAATTAGTCTCTAAATTTTTCAAGAAGTTTTCAATTTAAGGACATCTGTCCACTTAAAGTTACTTTTCGGTAATTTTTTCCTCAATTTTTGTAAAACACCCAAATTACACTTCATTGAAAAAAAAAAAAAACACCCTCCTTTACTTCCTCTATATTCTCCTTTTTTTTTTATCGGCATCCTCATGGTGATCAAGGACATCTAGCGTCCCACGGCGATCGACTGCATATAGTGGCTTTCATAACCATGTCTTGACTTTAAATGAAGGGTAATTTGGGTATGTGTCAAAAATTAAAAAAAAGTTGCCAAAAACACCTTTAAATGGCTAGATGTCCTTAATTAAAAACTTACAGAAAAACTTAGGGACTAATTTAAAAAGTTTTGAAACTTATGTCCTTTTTTGAAATAAGGCCGAAACTTAAGGCCTTATATTTAAGATCTTTCCTAATAATAATAATAATTTGGGGTGATTTCTCAAATTTTGAGAGGGAGAGGGGGAGTGTCTTGCTATAGTTGTTTTATTATTATTATGACATGGGTATCCTCAAGGTCTTTCACCCAACATGACTAATGCCCTTACCCGGCGCGTTTATATTTTATTCTAACCCAGAGGGGGTAGCTCAGTTGGCCTAGGACTACGGTTTGCACCCGGAGGTTGTGGGTTCGAAACTGCACTACCACACTGGGACTACAGGGGAATTTTACCCGGCTTTCTCTCCTGGGCCCGTAGGGATTATTCTGACCCAAAGGGGTATGAACCCTACATTATAAAAAAAAAAAAAAAAAAACATGACTAATGCCCGAGATGAAGCGCACTAAACCCCCACCGATGTAGGTAGCAAACTCATGTCTTATGTCATTCCAATTCTAGTCGATTGTCACAGGTATGAAAAGGAGGGAGATCATTATCTAGGGGAATATACATCAAAAAGGAAAAAAATATGTTTTAACCCAAAATATTTTGGGTATACTTTCAAAACTTGGCTTATTTTTGGGATATTACGGGGGATAATATTGGAGAAAGTAAAATAAATTTTAAATAATTGACTAAATGGAGGAGCTTGGGCGAGGCACACAAGGCCTGTCAGGCTTTGGCCAGATATGGGTTTGTTTTTCTGGATATGACCTGGGCCTGGATATGCCCAGGCTCGGCCCGGCTCATGATCACCCCATCTCAAAATCCTCAACAAGGAAGGTGAGAAACGATTAGGATCCAAAAGCAAGGCACATGAATGTTGGCACTGCCCATCCAGAAATGTACATGCTTGTGAAGGACGAATTGATTACAGGTGTGCCTGTTTTACAAGGAGAAAAGTCGATTGTTGTTTGAAGTTGCTATTATGTATAATTTCTTTAACATCAATTCAATTGATTAACCTATTGCATCTAATAAAACCATAAGTAATTAAAAATTAAGATCCAAGGTGAATATATGAAAAAAAGACCATTAAATAACCTCCCCTTTAATGGAAAGTGAATCAATGGGAGATGAATACCTGGCCTTTGTGTAAATCAAAATTCTAAAAAAAAGTTCAGGTCTCATCTACATTGCAACGTTATATCTTTCTCCCTCACCTCATGTCATTCACAAATCCGTCCATGGAACTCATTCGACCATGAATTCATATGTATTCAATTTTTCATGTACTCTAATTCAAAAGGGCTCTAAGCTTCAAAACCAAGCAGGGGAGAAGACCTTTGGTTTGTGTGGAAAATTTCTGCTGTCCTTTATTTCATAAACTTTTGATTTTAGACTACTGCTTTCTTCTCTTCCTTTTTTTTTTTCTTTTTCTTTTCAAAATAATATTGCTTGACGGTCACAAGCCAATTTGAAACTGGCCCATTAAAGACCCCAGGACCTAATCCCTAAAGCTGTGCAGTTAAAAGACCATTAAACTTTGAAGCTATCCAACCAGTATCCACCATTGAATTGAGTCGCAATAAGAACAATAAATTCTGGGGGCCTAAATTCGAGGATCAGAATGACAAAAAGGCAATCATAATCCACACCCATGCCTGTGATCGACATGCATCCAAAGTGCACCCATTCAAAGTGGGGTGCAATTTTAAAAAAGAACACATCATTGTTTTCATTTTTCAAAAAGAGAGTAGAAACTACCCACTGTAACATGACCAGATCAATTAACAGCCCCAATTCTTTTTGTAACTATATTAGGTAGGCAATTTCACTGGGCTCATGGTTTTATTCTAACATTATGAAGGAAATGTTTGTTCAGACAAATGGTAACCAAGAAATCATTACTCTACCAAGATTGAAAACATTTACAGTGAATGGCTGTTTATTCATGAAGGTCAGAAGAAAATGCTCCATCATCATGAATACGATTTGGTGGATTCATTGAAGGAGTTCCAGTATCTGTTGTAAAACCACATTGAATCAGCAACTACTGCATCTCCATCTTGATTGCGGTGCCAGCTATAGTAAGCGTGCGTCCGATTCTTAATATCAAAAATAGCATGACCAAAGCTGGCTTCTCTATAAGCTGAATACTGTGGTTGAGGTTCTGTCATGCTGCACAGAGAAGAACTTATAAGAAATCTTGCACAGGCTCAAAAAAAAAACATGTGGTGCGTTTGGACGGTTGGATTTCCATGGAAATGTACCTTTTCTATTACTTTGTTGAATTTCCATGGAAATGTACCCTTTTTACTACTTGGCAATGTGGTACATTTTCTTTTGGAAAAAAAAGTAGGGTTCAAAAGGATCATTTCCTCCTTGTCAGTGAGACAAGATAAGAGGGGAGGATCAGAGGGGGCAGGAAATGTAATTGCCAGGAAAATGGGCATCAACGTACTTTTCGTGTCACTAAGGTATATTTCCATGTAAATGAAAATTTCCAAACACAGCCCATGCAAAGAACAAGGAAGCTAATTACAAGAGGATGATCTCAAATTCCAAAGTGAGTAGTTTGTTCTTTCTTACTTCGTTGCCAATCCTTCCAGATTTCCTCCATCGCCGATGGTTATGTACACAGGAGCAGATTCATCAGGTACAGGTGAGCATTTTGCATTTACAATATTGTATGCAATGTTTGATACACGTTCCTGTGAGATAAAATGGTCAAATGAACTGGTTGGAAGCCAGCTACAGATAGGAAAAAAAATTCAAATAGACCAGTTTGGGTATAGATGAGTGAATGAGAACTATTTAACACTGAAAAGATGAAAAGCATCTCCATGTCACAGATGAAAAGTGGCACTAACACAGTACTTAATGCTTCATGTACAAAGTAAATAATGATGCAATGTTAATGTCTTTTGTCTGTATGGTGTGTGTGTGTGTGTGTGTGTGTGTGTGTGGGTGGGTGTTTTGGGGGGGGTGCGGGGGCGCGCGGCGGCATAGTGATCAGGGGGTGCAGGCCCACTGATCAAATGGGACATCTTTTGTTTCAATTAGTGTTGTTTCTTTTTTATAATTTTTCATGAAACGTCATTTTTATCTAACTTTTGCAAAATCTAAGAATTTTTGTAAATGGAAGTATACTATCGCCAACTATATTGAATTTTATACTCGAATTAGTTCAACGAATTAACTAAACCTACCCTATCGAGTTTTTTAATTGGAGTGCATATCGAACTGCAGACTGCAAACTCGAATTGATCGAATTGCGAATCAGGTAAATGTGGTGGGGGGCGCCTGGGGGTGGGTGGGTGGGTGGGTGGTTTATGATTTTGTAATTGCTGACAAGACAATGCCCTAAGGGCACGTTTGTGTAGAGGCAACTTCCATGGAAAGATGAAATTGCCACATCAAGTCAATTATAGTTGTTGGGTGCCATCTTTAAGCCAACATTGGTCAGCCGATTACTAGTTCATTGAAGGATATTGGATAAGGTAAACCAGACGTACTGGATAACTTTTCATGGAAGAGTCTTGTCTTTGGTGGCCATGTCTTAAGGTCGGAGGACCATACAGGCATGGTTGACCATTGACTGTCTATAAGAACTTACATTGACCACTGGCCATGTACAACTTATTGGAAGATGATCTCCGGCAAGCAATTGGATGCAGGAAAATGGATCGGTGCCTTCATCACATGCCCATCCATGAAATTCGTAGACCTGCCTGATGGAGGGTTGGGACGGGAGCTCACACGTCCCATTTCAGAGAAAATTCTCCCGACCCATATTTCAGCCATGTCTGCAAAACAAATAAGTGCAAGCATGGTTGGCTTCCAACCAAAGACACCTGATTCTTGGAATGGGGAGAAAATGATGTGCCCTACATGACTACACCATCTTCTCTAAGCTAAGGACAAGTGGTTTGAAGAAATAGCACAACTGATAAACAACCAACGCATCATGGTTTTGAAGACAATAAGTCATAAACAATTGTAACAAAGGAAGCACACATAAATGGAGCAATGTAGACCATGTTCGAGAGTCATAATATCTTGCCCTAAAGAAATGGCCTCAACAAACGAAAGCACAGTGAGTATAGCTGCATAGGATGGCTACTTACAGATCGTTCATATGCATGGACATGACCAGCAAATACAACATCAACTTTGTACTTCACAAACCATCCTTCATACATCACTCTCATGCTTTCACCTTCCATGTAATGATAGTTGTAGCTGTTATACCATGGTGAATGCATCAAAACTATCAACCATGGCGTCTCACTTCTATTGACTTTGGGTAACTCGCTTTCAAGCCATTTGTACTGAGGAGTGTATTTACCTGTGAATGGGAAGTAAATGAAAGCCATCATGAAATATCGCATAAAGTTAGCCGTTAGGATGCTCATGATTCAAACAGATAAAAAGGAAGATCAAATGTTCAGCCAAGCTCTATCTGCATGAAATGTTAGACCACAACTAGGTGATTAGATTGTCATGTTATCTGATCACTAAACTGATCAAGGCAATGTAGTTTTATCAATTAAATAATAATAATAATAACGCAATGTAGGAGCTGATTATAGAAAAGAAAAGAAAATTTCATAATTAGATTGAATTCAGGCAGACTAGACTCTTCAAAAATGAACATCCATGCTGGGTCCGACATAATCTCTATGTAGATACCGAGATAATGGATGTAATGGGCATTAGGGGACTATACGCATCCTGATGCATCATAACACTATGTTTTCCCCTCTTAAATGTATATGTGCAATTCGGAAATTGTTTAGGGAACATAGAGAGATTCCAAAGTTTTGACATAAAATCAGAACTGTTGCTTAAGAAATCAGTGCAGCAGCATAGCAATAAAAATGTTGCAAGAATGTGATAAGGAAAAAAGTGATAACCAGCCTCTTCTTTTTTTTTTTTTTTTGGTGAAGCACAACTTTTTGGCTGGGGCACCTGGAATCTTGGTAGGTTACATTGACCCTACCAGATGCATAAATGGACTGTGGATTAGAGGTCTACCAAAAAGCAGCTCATTGGGAATTTCTAGCCATCTGACATTAGATGATGAATTCAATGGTTGAAATTAAATTATTTCAACCATCCATAGTATTGCCTTAGATTGGATGGTTAAAATTTTGGATTGCGGCCAATATCTGAGTACTAGTCCACAACCCATTAATGTATCTGGTTGGGCCAATGGACCACAATGAGATGCCAGGAGGCCCAGCTGAAAATCCCTCTGTTCCACAGATGGACAACTCTCATCCATTAGAAATTTTGTAAGGGAAAAGATATTGTAATTTAGATATGGATCACAACTTTACCATAGGCTGAATATGATGCAAGGACAATTATGTATGCCGAAGCTCGCTTGATGGAGTACCAAAATGGAGAAGTACTTTCCGATGCCTTATAAGGTACATGATAGCGGCGTGTATAAGGCTTAAAAGGCACAGTTTCACCCTGCAGTAAAATTCACATTGTTTAGTTCAATCCTGCTCCCTTTCTATTAAATATGTAAGGCATTGAGGATTTGGCCCAGGATAGATAGGACTGGGATTCAATTAAATGTACTGAGTGTCACATATGATCTCAATTTTAAGCCGTCTAGGAGAGGTAAAATATAATATGAAATCACTTGTTCTGTAACTGGTTTGTTGCTTACAAATTCAGGAGCAAAATCAATCTCATGATTTCCAGCAGTCCATATCCAAGGTTGATATGCAACACTTCTCTCAACAAACCTGCCCCATGTATCCCACCTGACATTGTCATGAAATGGGTAATTATCTGCATAAGAAAGGTCGCCAACAAACAGTACTGTCTGTCCATTTGGATTTGACTCATAATGAGAAAGTGTCCTATTTGAATCAAAACTCTGGCCAAGATCCCCTGCACATATTGGACAAGGGTGAGCACCCTCATGATAGGAGGTAGAGACACAGTCATATGAGATATCTATCTATCTATATAAGCAAGATCAAGCATCAACTCTACAATTTTCTCTTTTCATTGACCAAGTTCCAGTCTTTCAGTGACAATTGGAAAGTAACCCAAAATGCAAGTGATAGGCATATGGAAGTGGACTAATTCCACACAATTGATTCTTAGATGTTCTTGCATAAAGAAAGGAAAAAATAAAAAAAATAAAAAAAAATCTCTCAGAACTCAGGCCTGCGCCTGAGCCCCCCAACACAGCAGCGCTCAGCCTGAGTCAGCCCTCCACATGGGCTCGGAACTGACTTGGCCCAGCCCAAGTTGCACATGAAATGACAACCTCCCTTATGGTGGTCTTCAAACTACACAAGTATTGGTCCATGGTAACACACCCATGTTTGTAACACCTGCTGTGTATCTTACACAGTGTATAATGTAGCCATCCTCCAAAGCCACCTTGAAATCTTTTTCACATATTGATGCACATATCCAAAAAAAAAAAAAAAATTACACGCAATGACTCCTAGTAAAAAACTTTTGGCGAGCATTATTAACAGGCTTTATACAAATGTTGATTCCTACTTTAATATCTTCCCCAATAATGCTACAGAAAAAATATACCATGATTTTGTTAAGAATGAGAATAATGGATAAAAAAATGATGCGCTGGAGATTCATTATCACATCTTAATTGTGACAAAAAGAATAATTTCAGACTTCCTCAAAAAAGAAAAAAGTATATTAAAGAATGTACATCTTGACCCACATCTGACCAACATAAGGAGAGTCGCATAATGTTGAGTGGCAACCTATGCACAGCATGCAGAAACGATAGGTATCGGATATCAGAGATGATAAGAAAACTATTCCAAAAGACCAGGACAGTTAAACTAAGAGCTACCATAAAGATCAGAGTGAGAGACGCCTTCATTGCCACAATTAAGTTCTGTGACTTCTGTCTCTGAAATGTGACAACCAAGGTCAGCAATATTTTCTTGTCATCTACAGCACTCAAAATTAAAGTTGACTGGTGCATAATGCTCCAGTCACTCTTTATCACATACAGCATCATAATCATTTATACATATAGAATTAAAAAAAATCATGGTCCAGCTTTTGCAAAGGACCATAAGCTTGGAGAAATTGAATTTTTTGAGTAACCTTCAAGCAGATACTGCTCATCTAATAGGATACACGGAACAGTGCACTCACTTCATAGAGTCAAAGACCAACATGCACAAAGACCAGGTCATCATGCCAATACCTGTGCAACCCTAGTTGGAAGATAGGCCATCTCCGACTATTGATACAAGATGAATAAATGTTGGTTGTTTGGCTTCTTTCCGTTGTCAGGAAAGAAATTTCCCTTGTTTCACCATCGGCCAGTAGGGAGGAAATCGAATCCCATCCAGGCCTCACAAAATTCTCTGCTTCCAAAATTGGAATCAGCCAAATGCAGCCTTAAACCTATAAAAATTACTAAAAATTGACAGAAAATCAAAGACAATGCAAATTGATTTGACCACATGATCACAATTAACGTAACAATGTACAGACATTTAAACAGAGTATGAATGAAAGAAACCAAAATATTACAGCCATAAGCGCATAAGAAATGAAAGAGGGGCCAAGTTTAATAGATGCTTTGCATTTAAAAATAGAATGATAAGAATTTTTGTTTTTTCGTTTGTATTTTGAAACCATTCTTACTTCTGAGTAGATTCAGGCGGTCTTATCACATATGAATAAGTGTGTAAATCAGCAAGTGCACGAAAAATACCTATAAGACCAAAAGTATATGGAACATCCGGACCAATACTTGGAGGAGTTTTAAACCAGAATTGACGTGGTGTATGTCCTATCCCAACCTCATAGAAGTACAGAGTGTCATACTGCAGAAATAACAGAAATATGATTTAATTCAAGTTCCTACAAGACTTCGATATTGAATGAATAGCATTATTAAATTAAATTGTTATAATCAAAAGAAATTAACAAGAATGTTATAATATATACAAGCATTTATCTAGAATGACAATGCCATTATGAAGAAAATCATTGCCTGGCCTGTGAAGCGTACCTGGATGCATGCCAATCATACGGCTTAGGAGGATGAAAGTTTAAGCCTGACCTAGGTATGTGCAAAGGAAAGGGAACCACATGAACATTATAATCCTTGAGTCATGAGCCTCAACTAGTACAATTTCAACCTATAGATGGGGAATCTGCATATGTGATTTTTGCCTGATCAATACAAGCGCGAGCAAAGTTCTGATATCAGTCATCAGATTGGGGTGGATGCTGATTCATAGGAGTAACAACCAGCCTGTTCTAGAGATATACACACATATATGTTGTATGTAGATTTTCTATTAAGATCAGCCTATGAATTTAGAATTTAGGAACTCCCATATGAGGCTATAAAAATCGGGCCCTGGGTAGTAGGAGTGGGGCGACTTCCATAAAAAAAATGTGGTTTTGATCTTCCATAATCAACACAAAACATCCCTATTTAACTCCACAGCTTCTCCCAACAAAAAAACACAGAACCCAACCAACTAGGAGACTTGGAGGGCGACTCAACAAACCACTCGTCAAGTCTGAGTTGACTCGGATCCAACTGACTTAACTATGCTCATATCTAGACCCACATGATCAATTCAAACCATTTACATTCATCCAATTGCTAATCACCCTCGGAAGTTGTCAAACTTCAACGCTCTTTAATCAAGGGTCTCTGATGGGAATCATTAGCCCACTCCTACATGGCAGGCATTCAAAAACATGACCACCGCAGATGATTTGCCAATTTCATAATGATGCGCGTGTGTATCTTTTTAGCAAGCGCAAGAAAGTAGAACTGGAAAGAAGTCCCAATATACAAGAAACCTTTCTGCGAAACATGATGAAAGGGTGAACAAGTGCACAAGAGATGAAATAGAGCACACCTCTAAGTGCTTGATGGTGCAGTGATGAATGTAGCCCGAAGTATAGTTGTAGAACTTATAGGAGGTCACAGTGCCTTTTTTCTTGAATTTTTGCTTGCTTTTCGATCTCCAATAAAGAACCATGTTTGAACCAGGTTCGTCCACGGTGACCCAAGAGATGATCACTCCCTTCCCTACATGGTCTCCTTGAGTTATGTGAACCTACACACACAAAACACCCAAGCTTAGAGGAATGTGAAACACAAGGATCATATCAATCAGGTAAGTTACAAAATGGCTAAGTCATCTTGATAAACAATAATGTGATAGGAAAATTAATAAAACTGAAACAATAAAGAATAGAAATACTTTTCTCTTTTCGGTAATCAACACTTTGAACTAGAAACTTAGCTATAATAACGACTGATAAGATTCTTTTTGGTACTATCAAAACTACGGGCAATTCATTCAGATTTTTTTATTTGTCAAACATACCACTGGTTGGCCAAGCAGCCCTTTCACTTAATAGTAGTTTTGCTTCACTTGAATGCAAATTTCCAGGCAACCCTATAAGCCACCTGATGGGATCATAGGACACTAAAGCAACCACCTAAATCATATAAATATTTAAGAGAAAAACCCCAATTTCTACATTCTGGTTATGCAGTTTCTGATTCTTTCATAATAAAGCACAATCTCATCATCAGTTACTCTGTTTTTTTTTATAATTGTGCAACAGTTCCTGCGCTTGTACAACTGCCTATATTTCACTTTCTTTACAACTACTCTTGTATACAACCTCATCTGAGAGCCTCAGTTACAGCTCTGTAATCTTTCAATTCCCCTATCCTACATGGATTCTACATGGATTTTGGATTTTTTTAAAAAATGGGGGGAAGCTATATGTTCAAATCTCATAGCCAGTAAAAAAAAAAAAAAAAATGGTGGGCCTGCTTATCTATAGCTTTATGGCACATGTCCTGTAAGCAGCCATCCAATGGTAAATCTATCCGGCTTCCATATTAAAAATAGAACAAAACCATGTCCCTATTCCCCCCTACCCCTTCACATCATTATCCATGCATTAGAGCCCAATTCTAGATAACCCAAAAGAAAACCAAACTGCAAAAGTTGGGTACCCAAAATAACTAAATCAGCACCTTCTACACTACATATATAGAAAAGCTGAAAAAGAAAAGTACAAATGAAAAGAGGAACATAGAAGAAGAAGGAGAAGAAAAGAAAGAAGGATAAGATGAAGAAGACCTGTTGTGGTGCATTATAGCCAGGAGGCACCCTAAACACATCACTATCAAGTGGCATATCAATAGCTTTCTCATCCTTTCTAACAAAACTGCTTGTTGATCCTCCATTGCAGAAACTGGGTGCATCCAAAAACACCAAGAGACCCAAGACTCCAAAGACTACAACTTTCACCAGTCCCATCACAACTGGAGAACCCATCAACCCCTTCTTGTGATTTTCTCTTCCCTTCTGTGTCTCTATATATTGTTGAAGCAATTATGGGTTGCAGATTTCAAACCTTGAAACAAGGGGAATATTCACAAGTTGGATGCTCTTTTGCGTATGTCATGGGCAAAACTTTAAACTTTCCGGGTAAAGAATGAACAAACAAGAGTCGGACGAAATCGCTTGGCATTTTATTAAATTAATATGCTGGCGTATATATTAATGCTTCTGTGGTTAAGATTGTGAAAAATTTTAACCATATATGGGCCATTGGGGCATGGCATTTGGTCTTATCTCTTTGGATGATGACCCCTTCCTTGTGGGCTCACTTTTTTTTTTTTTTTTTTCTTTTGGTTTTTTCGCTAACGGAGGGTCCCAATTTTTTGGGCTGGATAATTCCCTTCGGGTTCAGAGAGAAGCCGGATAAAGCCATTGTGGCCCCCGGGTGGTGGCACAAGTAGACTCAACTTTCGGTTCCTGAAGAGAGGGGAACAGGAGGTCGTTACCAAGACCGCTAGCTCTGGAAGAGAGATGAACGGTTCTGACCACTCGGCCAACCCCTTGTGGCCTCACTTAGATTGAGTGAGATCAAGAATGTCTAAGCCTACTCCATTTAGTTATTGGTCCCACATATTGAAAGTGAGGTCCAGGTTCTGTGTTAAATTAAATGTCTTGTCAGAATGGGCATCTTAGAGTTTTATATGCCCAAAAGGCTAGATTACTCCTGGGTGCAACCCGTGGGCCTAAAATTAAGTTTGATCCTGCAAAAATAGGCCTCCATAACGGGGCCCATGTAATGATAATTTGAACACTCCTAAATGAATGTCATCTCCTCTAGCAATGTATTATTAGCCAATATCTGTTCAATATAGGGTGGGCCTCATTGTCAAATTTAGGACATGACTAAAACATGATTAACACCACATCGACGTCAATGCCAGGTAAGTGCTTTGCTCAGTCACATTATTTTCAATCATGTGTTCAATCTTACAATGGGCCTTTCTATTGAATTGAAATTTAAAGATGCATCATAATAGAGGATGATATTCCATCTTAATATATTAAATAAATATATCTCTATTTAAAACATGTTAAAGTCAGTCAGCTTTTATTAGAATTCCCTAATTCTTTCCTACTTTATTCTATGATTATCAGTTTGTCACCTTCTTCTACTTTTTGGAATTTTAATAATATTCGGAAAATATCATATTATTATTATTTTTTTTAAAGTTACTAATGTCCAAAGTAATCCCATACATGATCTTCAAAATTCAATGTCCGGCTAAGTCACATACAACTTTTGATGGGGGTGTGTGAACACAAATTTCGTCCACAGAGAAGACTTGTCCTGTAGTCCAAAGCCTGACCCTTCATGGGTCCACTACAACTGCATCTACGCGCCGGGTCGCCGAAAAAACAAGAGTCATGGAAGTAGTGGAAATCCCCCGTGTGGAAATTGGGCCCACCCATAGTTATTAATTTTGTTTCGTT
The DNA here is from genome assembly GCA_028538565.1 of Umbellularia californica. NCBI lineage: Eukaryota > Viridiplantae > Streptophyta > Magnoliopsida > Laurales > Lauraceae > Umbellularia > Umbellularia californica. Next base: position 15,180,777 of record JAPQWN010000007.1, on the reverse strand, counting down.
TCGGGATAGCTAAAACTTTTCATTTCGGTTAGGTGGCTGATTTTAGTCAATCTCAGCCAAAATTCAAGATTTCGGCCAAAATGTGACTTTTCGGCCAAAATGGAATTTAACATAATTAATTTTTTTTTACTTTTTTACACATTTATTTTGTATTTCTTATATTTTCACAAAATATAATTTCAAAAAAATTACTATAATGGATTAAATCTATATTTATTACTTTTTCTATTTTTTTTACTTATATATATTATGTTATATTTTCTCCGAAATGTAATTCCGAAAAGTTTCGCTGAAATGCTAAATCGGTCGAAACTTTTCATTTTGTAGGTCAGAGTGAAATGAGGTCTGAAACGATATTAACAACTATGGGCTCACTCCAATGCAAGAGTTGCAGAGAGTATTTTTCAAGTTTTACCCCAGTAAAATCATTTTGAAAAGGAATGAAGTAACCCAGGATTGACTCTTGGGCGGATAGATTAAGCTTCTTAGGGTTAGAATAATTTACAATTCCTCTCATATAATAGTTAAAAAGAAAAAAAAAAAAGCCTCATATTGTGGTGTAAATTATGAGAATATCCAGTATACTAGGATTTAGAAGGACATTTATTGTGAGCAATTATGATTTTTCAACAAGTGAGCACCTTCAGTAGCCAATAGACTTTTCTGAAGATCTGTTTATGGACCTAAAATTCAAAATATCTCATCCCATCAAGGAAAGTAAATCTCTTTGATTTTATGTCTATTCATCAACCTTTAGCATAAATGGCAACTCTATTAAAATCTTTGTTGATCAAAAGGAAAAAGAACAAAACATCTATTAAAACCTTCAGTAGCCAATAGACTTTTCTGAAGATCTGTTTATGGACCTAAAATTCAAAATATCTCATCCCATCAAGGAAAGTAAATCTCTTTGATTCTATGTCTATTCATCAACCTTTAGCATAAATGGCAACTCTAATAAAATCTTTGTTGATCAAAAGGAAAAAGAACAAAACAAAAATGGAAAATAAGTGGCAAGGATCCACTTTACCATTACATAGGTGGGTAACACTAGAATAATCTACCCAACACTGATTTTATCAAGTTTATTAGTTTATAGCTTTTGGGTGTGTGAACACAAATTTCGTCAACGGAGAAGACTTGTCCTCTAGTCCAGAGACTGACCTGACCCTTCATGGGTCCACTACAACTGCATGTACGCGTCAAGTTGCCAAAAAAAAAAAGTCATGGTAGTGGAAATCCCCCAGTGTGGAAATTGGGGCTCACCACAATGCAAGAGTTGCAGAGTATTTTCAAGTTTTACCCCAGTATAAAATTATTTTGAAAAGGAATGAAGTAACCCATGAATGACTCCTGGGCAGATGGATTAACCTTGGTTAGGGTTAGAATAGTTTACAATTCCTCTCATATAATAGTTAAAAAAAACTTCATATTGTCGTGTAAATTATGAGAATATCTAGGATATTAGAGTTTTTTGAGGATCTATTTGCAGACCTAAAATTCAAAATGTCTCATCCCATCAAGGAAAGTAAGTCTATTTGATTTTATGTCTATTCATCAACCTTTAAGCATAAATGGCAACTCTATTAAAATCTTAATCTTTGTTGATCAAAAAGAAAAGAAACAAAAATGGAAAATAAGTGGCAAGGATCAATTTCACTACTACATGGTCAGGTAGGTAACACTAGAATCATTGACCCAACACTGATTTTATCAAGTTTATAGCTTTTGGGTGTCTCAAATATAATCTGTATATGCTCTGGATGGTCTGTTTGTAAATGACTTCCTAATGTTCTTGTTAATATAATCTCCTTTTCAGTAAAAAAAAAAAGAGTGGAAAAAGTAAATTCTTTATCTCACTTTATTCTCTGCGGAGCCATGCTATTTGTCCCGGATGAAATCCCGGGACAAGTCCCGATTCCACATGGGAGGGGCACCAGCAAATGACCTTTTTACCCCTCCCATGTGGAAATCGGGATTTGTCCCGGGATTTCATCCGAGACAAATAGACATCTTCTTCTCTATGGCATTAAGTTAGGATGGGTGACATAAAGTTGATAAGATTGGAAGTCTATCAAGTGTCAGGGCTGGAATAAACCCATTTCCTACGAAGCCATTTTTATGTAGCACCACCATTTGGTGGAAGAACAAGCCAGCCCCGCATGGAGTCTGAACTTCAACCTAAAAAAGAAGCGCCATTTATACACCACACACACATGCATGCGTCAAGCGCAGAAAAGTTGAAAAGCCCGTAGAGTTGAGAAGTGGAGAGTTTTTTTTTCTTTATCAACTATCCAGTCACTTCTTATGCACATAAAGTGGGGCATTTATAGGAGAAATTCAAGCCATTCGCACTAACTGACTTAATGCCCGTGAATTCATACTATTTTGGGTTTGGCATTGATCTAATCATTAAACACTATTGAATTTAATTTGCCCATAATAATAAAGAGGATTTAATAGGTGCCAAAAGATCATTTTAACCGATCTTGTACCATATCAGTCATTTTATCCGAAAAGGTGGTTTTTTTTTTAGCACTTTCTAGTAGCGTCTCTAGTGACCTTAGTTTTATAACGTTAAAGGCCCCTAGGGACCCTGTGGTGTACGTTTATAAATTAACGAAACTCATCCTCATTTCCCTTTTTTTTATTTTTATTCTTATAGCGGGAGTGTTTTTTTTTTTTTTTATCCACAGCATTCAAGTAGGGTTTTTATCCATCACAAAATAAGCCAACCCTATCATTTTTAAGATGCCCTTTGAGAGTGAGCTGAGGACCCAATTGAAAGCTCTCGGTTACTTTGTCCTCTTCTTCACCTTTAGTTTCATAACATGAAGCATCACTCATTTGTCTCATGTGCCCTCCATTAAAAGCCTCTACAGAAGTTGCACCGATTACTTTATCTTTTGCAACAGGACTCATGACCTCTTTTCCTTCATCAAGTGCCATCTTCTTTAAACTTGAAAATAGCCAAAGACATCACCAACATGTGGTTACCACGAGCTCAAAAAAATAAGCCAAAGAAGAAAGAGAAAACGCAATAACTTGATTCATGCTTCCTTTCTTGTTTTGGATTTCTAAACGCAACAAAATTAGGGAATGAGGAAATAGTAAGATTGAATCAATGTTTTAAATCGCGATGGGCACTCCTTTTTTTTTTTTTTTTTATGCATTCCACACATGACTCCAGCGGAGATTGGGTAGACAGTAGCTGCCTTTTGACCTTCTTTTCTTGGAGTCTTCAAAGATGAGATTGAATGAGAAGAATCTGATAGTTGGCATCTGGGAAGCAAGACGATTGTCATCGTTTTTTCACCAAGAATAGGGAAGGAGGATGAGTTCCATTAATTTATAAGCATACACCGCAGGGTTCCAATGACCCTTAACATTATAAAACTAAGATCGCTAGGGACGCTAGTAAAAAGTGCTAAAAAAAAAAAAAACTTCTCGGGTAAAATGACTGATTTGGTGCAAGGTCAATTAAAATGATCACTCCCCTCCGCTTCCTTCCCCTCTTACAGCCACGAAAGATAAAGAATTAGAAGGGCATGAACAGCCTTAACAGCAGTATCAGACACCTGATCCCGACTCTGGGTATTTAACCTGGCTCTTCGACCAAGGAGGCATTTTGGGCATTCCTACTAGAATGCCGACTACTACGACTAAAGGGGGGAAGCAAAGTCTCCATCATTGAAGGCTTTGCTCACTCACCCCTCCCTATTAATGACTCGGCCGAGATTGTAGTCAAAGCAACTGGACCAAACACATTGATTGGCGGATCAACCCAGCCAAAAAACGTGAGCCAATATAGTTAGCGCGCGCCCCCTGTTTAATAAGGTTGTTGCATAGCACTTTAAAAAAGCCTTTAATTCTTAAATATTGGGCGCTCCTGCGCTCCAGCGAAGAAAACTACAGGGCGATCGTAAGATGGTTGGCTCTTTATTCAGGTGCTCTTCTGTCTTCAGGGGGCTACTGGTCACCTAATCTCTCTCTCTCTCTCTCTCTGTTTTTTTTTTTTTTTTTTTTTTTTTTTTTTTTTGGTATCTTTTTTTCTTAGCCCAACCGAGAAGGGAGCTTGCCCGCACTGGAAAAACAGCCCACACAAGGAAAAAGAAGTACGCACAAACGAGAAAAAAATCAATACAAGTGGGAAAAGATGGTGTACCTACGATTTGAACCATCTTCAGCTTCATAAGTGGCGATTCTCAAAAGCTAATCAAGCTTGAGACCACAAAATTGAGAGCTTGGACTAATGGTTGTAGATGCAGCGGAATCATGGATCTATAAGAGCTGACTGCTACAAACGTGATAAGAACAGCGTTAGCTTTAATCAAGCACTGGTGTAAAGATCTGTGACTGTCTATGAGAGATCAGTCACTTATGATTCACTCTTCAAGATCCAGAGGCAAGGATAGAGATCTAGTTGAAGGAGGATTTGTTGAAAGTTATTCCAATTAATATCTCTCATGTCTCTCTCTCTCTCTCTCTCTCTCTCTCTCTCTCTATATATATATATATATATATATTTCCCATATATATATATATATATATATATATATATATATATATAGCTCTTTGGGGGCATGAGTGATAAGATCTCTATTCAAATTCGAATTGAGAGATGATAAGTATAATAGGTTGGATCCAATTCTCTCAATTTGAATTTGATTGGAGATATGATAAGGATAGAAAGTTAGGTAAAACCGCCACTATTCTTATCCATATCACCGTGAGATTCCCTGTGAGGGGTGTCTTTTTGTGAGTGGGTCCACCCACATGTAAATAGTAAATACAAGAGGGACCCATCACAAATGCCAACATGGACTTTGGTTAAGAGTAATATTTGCACCCCCTAATATCCTCAATGTACCCCACAAATACAATCTATACAGTGAATGGGATGCATGTCAAGTGGGTGCACAAGAGTTGAAACACTGTAGAAAAATGCACCAGGCTTAATAGCAATGCGAAAAGGAATATTAAAAAAAAAAAATCATTGACTTTAGATTTTCAGCGTGGGGTGTGGTGGGTTCTTGGCCTCAAAAAAAAAAAAATCATTGACTTCAGATTTTCAGCGTGGGGTGTGGTGGGTTCTTCGCCAAATCATTGACTTCAGATTTTCAGCGTGGGGTTCAGCGTGGGGTGTGGTGGGTCTTGGCCTCTCTCGTGGGGTGTGGTGGGTTCTCTCTCTCTCTCTCTCTCTCTCTCTCTCTCATAGATTCGTCCACTTATCAGATCCCATGCTTTGTCCAGTGGGATTCACCTTTTCACAAGTCTAAGCCATTAGAACTCACATAAACCCATCAACATTTTCCCAAAATTTATCACTGATTTCACTTCTTAAAAATAAAAAATAAAAAACCTTTACCACTTTACCCAGTTTCAATCACAAGTGTAAAGTAAACTTAAAAAACCATTAAACCTTTGGATTCAATCATAGAATTACCCCTTTACCCAGATTCAATCATAAGTATAAAGTAAACTTAAAAAACCATTAGACCTTTGAAGTCAATCACAGGTTTACCCCTTATCCAATATCTTCTTCACATGCAACCTATCTACCAAAATTTTAGTTTTACACTGGTTTGTCTACTAACCACCTTTGGATTCAATCACTGTGTGGGGATATTCCCCAAGACGACCGACCTCAGGTCCCGGCCTCAGCAAAGGCATGAGTGCCGACCTCAGCCCTCGGCTTCAGCAAAAAGTCCACTTCGGCAAAAGAACCAATTGGTCTCGGCTATAGCACCAAAAGACCCTTCACAGTTCAGCAGAAAGCTCGCCCTTGCCACGCAGCTCGGTAGATTTGCTTGCATTGCTCACGCACCTCCCTCAGCTCGGTCCTACCTCAGTTCAGATTATCTAACCTCGGACGTCCTCACCTCAGTCTCGGCCATCTATCTCGGATAAAGGGCATCGCCTATCATCCCCGATAGAAACGTGGCGTAACGACCGAGAGACGTGGCGGAATGGTTTATGAGGCAGCGAACATTGAGGGGAATGGGTAACGTTACGATTGTAATTGAGGGATATGCATTGACTGAGCGGTTACCTAAATTAAAGGAGCAGGATCGACTGAAACGGTTGCCCTGATTGAGGGAATCGCATCGATCGCTCTATGATACTTATCCACGATATTGGATCCTTATGACTATATAAAATAGAGGACTTAGTCTCCTCAGGAGGTACGCGATAGACAACCCAGTACTCTCTCTCTTATCTCTACCCTACTGTCACGTTCTTACACTGACTTAGGCATCGAAGAGCCTTGCGCTGCCCACAGCCAGGGTCTTTGACTGCTTCCTTCGTCTTTCTCCTTTCAGGTTCCATTGAAGGCATCACATCCTCTCATCTAGTGGGTCCAGAGTTCACCACCTCAGGGTCCGTGAATTTTCGTGCACCTACAATCACAATAATAAATTAAACTTAAAATATCATTAAACCTTTGGATTCAATCACATGACTTCCCCTTCTCCAATGTCTCCTTCACATGCAATTTGTCTCCTTGGAGTGTCTGGTGTCCCAGTAGGGCCCACAGAGAAGAGAAGCACTTTTTGAGAAGTGCACCCCAGTTGGAAGGAGAACATCCCTTCAAATTGTAGGGCCAAACTGGATGCATGGCTAAATGCAAACTAAAGAAAGCGCGATGATTAAAATGTTAAATGTGGAGAGATGGAATACAAAATATTAAGCCAAAATTAAATTATATCACTTGTGCAAACTTATCATGATGAAATCCACATTGGGTGTTATCGAAATTATTATGAATGAATCCATTATAACTAATGTTTTAATTCACGTGAACGGCTCCTCACTCGAGCAGTAAAGAGCGGCAGTTCTCAATACCCTCCGGTTCGAACCCTGGATACGCCACTTCTTCCCACATGCGTGCCTGTGTAGACTTCCTTTCCACTTGTATGGGGTCCTGTCTTCTTCTGCATATGAGGGCTCTCTCTTGGATCCTAACCTCCTTGATTGGAGTGAAAAAAAAAATTAACACTGCAAAACTAGTATTAATGCCACTTCGATGGGGGTTAATCGAATGTGGGCCCTTATATGTAAACTTATGAAAAGACACCCCAAAAGTAAGTTTTCTCAGGTATTTGTTTCTATACATGAATACATATATTTACCATAACTTCGGCATGCAGCTTGTTACAAGGCCCATCTAAATGCATTACAATCATGAAAGGCGCGGGAACTAAAATTGTATTTTCCCAGGATTGTGTCATAAATCAGCCCATTGGGTTGTTGTTCACTATTGGATTGAAAATTCAAAATAAAATGCAATATAAAGCCCAGGATAATTGAATATGGGTTCTTTTTGTTGTTGCATAGGCCTAGAAAGCAATACTAAGTTTACATTCCCTCACTCAGGATTATTTCATGCATCCTTGTAGGCATCTAGGTGGGCCCTACAGCAAGTTAAGTACGGAGGTTAGCGAATCATCTCCACATCTATGTGTGTTTGTGCTGCATGGAGTTTTCTTCCAGTGATAACCATCCATGGATAGTACCAATATGAGGTCATCAAGTAATCAACAAGCACATAAATGCACGCAAGACGCTACTCAAGTAAGATGAACTGCTCATTAGAAATGTTGATACACATCCAGCTGAAGCAATTAGTGGGGAAAAAAAAACCATCATTTGGTTTCCCTCTCTGCATTATCCATTTGCCTATCATGTCTTGCATTAGCCCCATTCTACTTTCATGTCATCTAAATATATATGAGCTGTGAGATTGAACAAGGCTCTGTTCATACCAACTATCTCAGGATCAGCTAAAGCGGCTCAGCTTGTTATATACCTTACCATACAAGGGGTAAAACTAAAGACATTTTTAGTAATATGTCATTTGGTAGAAACGCCTAGTGCTTCAGATTACTTCAGATTGTGCCACATTTAACTCAGGCTCGAGTTTGAGTTTGATTCATGTTTCAAATGAGCTAATTAATATTTGAATTTCATATCATTAAACATATATATGTGTACAATAATATTTGTGCTCCATCAAAATAACCAGCAAGACAGAACTTTTTCTTCCGAATATCAGATTAACAGCCTTGTGAGCAGATGGTTGGCGAATCCAACATGGCCAATATGCCACCTGATAATGTATGTGCACATACAAAATAAACTCTTGATGAGCAGCATTGCTATGAGTCACGCCATCTTCCAATGGCTTCTCCAACTCGAATTCTGTCTCCATTTTTTATGGAGAATTTGAATTCTGAAGCAGCACTATCTTTTCCAAGCGATTTCGACACCGGGGCTTGAAAAACAAGCACTACTGTAGAACCCATGTTGAAAGCTGCAACCTGCAAGAGCCGGTGTATAATAGTAATAATAGTAAACCCATGCTAAACCAGAGGAAAAGGAGCAACTAACAGAAAACCAGAGTATGATTCTGGAAACACAGCATGAGAGCATCTAACCTCTTCCCCCTTCTTGATCATTACACCGATGCCTTCAGGTTCATACGCCCGCTCGTCAGGAGGAATCGAATGCAACAGCCTAGTTTTTGGTCTATTTGTCCTGAGCTCTGGTTCAATGAAAAGCTGCCAAGAGCAAACACAGACACCATTCAGTAGGAAGACAATATGCTATTGTTAATCAAAACCAAGTAAACTTGCCACTGTTTGTGGAGCCAAAATGTTAAGAGGATCATGGCTACATTAATTGTATCAAGAGATGTCTTCTATTCATGTTGATTCACAGCCTCCGCATGAAACATTTAGTATTACAATGAACTAGGAGAAGAGGGGAAACAAATTATATTGCCTTGATTGAAGTAGTGAGGTAAGTCATAGTTGCTGGATTTTACAGAGAATATGACCTGTAATAGGGTTGAGTGCAAAAGAACAGCTCAAGAAGCCAAACACAAACAGAGAATGGAAAATCAAACAGGGAAGGAGGTTAATTAGCCCTAAGTTGGCTAATTAAGTTCTTTACATAATATAGAGGATCTATAAGGTTATGATCCACCAAGCACTGTGCTTACCTTAGGTAATATCAGCCCACGTAAGAGAAGCAACAATTGACGAGGTCAGAGTAGGAGCCAATGCAAGAGAAGAACAAATTCAAGTGTATCCACTGAAGGAAGAGGAGCCATATTCTAGAAACAGAGTGGGATTTTCATCTCACCTCTGCCTAAAGTTAAGTAAAGCTCGCTAGCAACTGAGGAGGAGACAATACTGATACCATGTCTAGTAATGCTTCACTAGATCCAAGACCATGAGATCCATGTTCCTAGCCAGTTGGCTTCCATTAAAGCTTCCCTTAGTAGCCTAACCAGCATAGAGCAGAGAAGTACATCTAAACTTGCATATGCTAATGATGTCTCATTCCACATCCTCCACGTCATGGATTATAGATTCAGGAGCATTAGACGACATGAAGGGGATGAAAAGTTAATTTTTGTCCTCGGATTTTTGTCCTCGGATCTCTCGTGTTAGTAAACTTGCTGATAGGCTGTATTTCTGGTAAAGGAACCTAGAAATTCTCTTCTTCCTTGACTCAGACATCTGTTGCGCATGTTCATTTCCTTTAAACTTCTTGTCTGCCAGTTGTTTAACCAAACAGTTGAATGGCATCATAGCTTTCTTTCCTTCCTAGTCGGTCATGTATACAGTTACAAGCATGCTGTGGAGTATTGAGTACCCACCAATCAAATACAGCACACTGCTTCTGTTTCTTCCTATTTATTTACTGAGTAGGATTCAATTTGTGGGTGAAGAGATCAAAATTTGGTGCAAATATTGATTAGTTTTAAGCTTTTTTTTTTTTGAAAGGTTAGAACCATTACTGTGAGTTTTTCTCTCATCATTATGGTCTTAGATTTCTTTTTTTTCTTTTTTTTTTAAGAGAATTATGTTCTACAATCTTCAATGTCATATAAAAGATGGATAAGACAGGCCACACCATGGATAATATTCTACAACCTTCAATATCATATTGAAGATGGACAAGATGATGGGCAAACCATGGATATGGTAGGGGCACAGAAATTGATAAATGTGTACCTTTTATATAACCCTTTAACAATGCTTTACAACAATCAAACTTAAATGGTGATGATACAAATGCATGAATTACAATAAACTAAGCATATGAAAAGAAGGTCACCGAACTTTAATCGATCCAACATTTGTTGCACCAATTGCAGCAACTGCCATAAACCCTTCTGCCCATTGGCCTTCAAGAACAACCTAGTGGCATCAGGAGGAATGAAACAACCAATATACCAATGCTTCCCAATGTAGAGCAACAAACTTAAAAAGAAAAGGCTTTGTTATAGTTAATGATTACAAAACATGAGAAAACATAGAAATAATATCAAGTGCAAACTTCATAAAGGGTATATAAAATGGCAACATTCATGAAGGCTAACATAGTTCATGATATCACAGCTCATGTGGGGCCTCCCTTCTAACACCCACTCCCCAACCAAATTGACAAGAGACTCCAACGACCATTTAAAATTTATCTACTGTAGGATCTACAATCAAAAGAAAACTATATATGTAACTATTATTAATATTTCAGGTCATCATATCAAGTACGAGACATCCAAGTAGCCCCATTTGGCTGTCACTCATGCTAAGAGTGAGCGAAGTCTCCCAGCAGATCATGAGGATGCATCATCAGTCCCCTATTTAACACCACCTAGCTGCGTGACAATCATGTCCGTGTGGGTGAGTTGAAACTTCCTATATTTAGGAATGATGAAATTGCCTATATCGTCTATATGAGGACCTAAGTGTGACGATGATGCCCACAGTTGATGTGAGTGGATTTATGCTTTGTTAGTGCAAAGGAACATAGTTTCATGAGTCCTGTGGAACATTATATTTGTAAAATATGTGTAGTAATTTAAAGAAACCATAGGAACACCATAACTGTCGAGAGAACTATTGGGATTGTTGATTTAAATAAACCATAGGAACACCATAGCTGCAATTAGGCTAATTGATTGGTTGTAGTTCCCTGATTTAAGGATTGTAATTACCAAATATAGTTGGATACAGAATTATAAAAGGCGTGTCTAGTGACAGTAGGTAGAAATCACCCCCCTTTTGCTCTGTGATTGTTATGGTATCAAAGCAAGAAATTTTCTTTTCTTCAAAGACTATCGAAACCTTGATCGTGTTTCAACTCTGCAGTCACGTCCATTTTTTAAGATTGTGGCCCTGTTTTATTTCTGAGCAGATAATAGGTTGATTCTCGGCTGCTCCTGGTCTCTGTGGGGCCACTTTTGCCCATCAAATGACATTTAAGCCTCCAGTCCTTGGTATGCCCGACCCTTACTGTATCAGTTTTTCAGATTTTCTTAAGCCCCTTTATATCAGCTTTGACACAGACGATTTCTAAGTCAGGATCGTCCACTACCTCAACTATGGGGTCACTTTGGTGATTGCTACCATCTTTAAAAGCTTTCTTGATTCTTCTGTCCAGCTCTCAGTTCGCCCTTTTCTCCTGAAGTCTTTTAGATTCAAATCATCTTCCAGATATGAGGTCTTATGCTGCATACATCTGATCCGCTGCAATGTCTACTGATTTCAATAGGTGGTGCCCATGGATGATTCATTACAGGTCAAGCCTTTCTCCTATACATGGTTGCCCATCCTTTCTAGGAATTATCATTATTTTCTGAGATTTTCTTCTATTCTATTTAAAAGGGTTTTTGTGGAGGTTTGCGATTCAGCAGTTCTACAGGACTGTTAACATCACAACTGTTCATCTTCTTTGGTCTAGCTTTGATCTCTTAAGGAAATTCTGTCGTAAGGTGTAAGACACATTTACAGACCTGTCCAACGTTTGTGTGGCGAATCATATCTGATTTGATTGACTTTTTGTGATTCTACCTCTACTGCCAAGGTCACTCTGCATATTTTCAAGGCTTTTTTCTCCCACTTTTTCATATTTTGTTTGGTTGTTCTTGTTTTATGGAATTATTTAATAATCAGAAACCCTCGCAGCAATATTTGATGGAAGAAATATTTTTGTTGAGGATTTCAATTCTGTTTTTTTTAAGGAAAGAACTCTGGGATTTTATTGATGAGCCTATTAAAAGGCCTTCATCTGGTGACCCGAATAGTCTCTCCAAATAGAACATGAAAAATGCAAGGGTTAAGTTGGATCCCATGCTCTATTGAGCCTTCCATTGTCCTCAATCTCTGACTCAATAAATCTGTGGCAAAAATGTGGCAATATTTAAAACATATGTATAATCAGGAAAATGATGCTCATCAATTTCAATTTAAGTATGAAATAGTTGAATTTTATCAAGGAAAGAAAGAACATACAAGATTATATCAAAGCCCAGGATGACTCTATTTCTGGTGGAGGAGTGTGAGAGCCCAATACGCCCGAGTAATCCCTTGAGGCAAGATCAGGTCAAGTGATCCTGTGAGGTAAGAAAGAGGAATCCGCAAGGATAAGGGTGGAGTGCTTTGGTTAGCATTGTGAGGCTTTGTCCAAGTCTCACATTAGAATGTCCAAATCCTAACCCCGACCTTATATGTCAAACCTCGTTTTAACTCAACATGGTGCGTTTTAAAGCCGTGCAGCCCCAGATCCCATAAGAACTCTGAAGTTAAGCATGCTCGGGTAGGAGCAGTACCAGGATGAGTGATCTCCTGGGAAGTCCTCGTGCGTGCACATAGGCCAAAGTGGACAATATCATGTTAAGTTGGGCAGGGCTATGACATTGCTTAGGGTTTATAACTTTATCATCAGAATATGCTTCTCCAATTTATACTACTATGTTGGAAGAGTCACTTGGCATTATTCAACAGAAATATGAGACCACTCAACTCCATAATTTTTTCTATGAAAATGCATCAAAACATGAACATAATTGTTCCAATGTATTGAACCGAAGTCCAAAATCTTCATTAGTTACCTTCCTACAAGAACTACTTTGTGACGAACAACATTGGAGGTCACGAGCCGCACTTTACGTCCACAGGCCAACACTCCTACAGAATCCAATGGCTTTTTTCACAGAAGACAAAAATGACCTCACTAAGGCTCAATGATCTCACTGCAAGAATATGGGCACTTGGCTAATACTTGTTGCAAAAAGAGGAAGATGTGCAACTACTGTAAGACGTCTAAACAAGTGATTTCAGAATGCAGGAAATGCCCAATGAATTGATCCGCAGACACTTACCAAGCTAATGCTGCCACTACATCTTCCAGCACTGACGATCCCAACAACTTCTTACTCCATAAATGGTGCAACAAAATTGTTGAAAGTTCTCTTGCCTCTGCTTTTTCCACTATGGATTTTTTAGGTAAACCTACAACTTCTTCATTGATCTGGTTTGTGGATTCTGGTGCTAGTCATCATATGACTAACTCATTCACATGCTTGCAAAATATCAAACATGTGTCTGGTAATATTCGTACAACAGATGGGGTTCATATCACAGCTTCTGGCATTGGTAAATGGTAACTCATCTTATAAATCACTTAAATTGAGAAACGTTCTTTTTTTTTCTCCTGAACTTGCTGCAAATCTTCTTTCTTTCAATGACTTGGTCGATAGTAATTATCAAATTTCTTTTTGTGATGGATGTCTTATGCAGGACCAGTAAACTAGGCTAAGGACCAAGGAAATGGATACAATTTAAGTCTAACATGGCTGCCCTACCAAGACTTGGAACATGCCTAGGTGGCCGGTTCATTAAGAAGAATAGTAACTCAAAAGGATGTGTTATAACATGCACAAGAATCAATGTGGATGTGGATTCTATATGTAGTCCAACAGTTCTGATACATGGGGTTAAACATCCTGCACTAGCAGCTATTATGTGTTTAAGGTAGAGAGCAGAGACAAATTTAGAAGTCTAAATGAGGTATATCCAATGTGCATGTCAGCCTCTTATTTTGAGATAGCCACACAACTCATCTTATGAGATAACTACAATCCTAATCGGAGGTTTACACAATCAATTGGGATCAAACCTGATTACGAAATATAAAAGCAGTTGACAAGGACCCTAGTAGACAATATCCTCAGTAAGGCATCCTCATGAGCAGAAAAGAAGATTTTATACTTCCCAGGTACATTGCTCCCTATATGCATGAGAAATGAGAAAAAGAAAATTCATCATTTGCTATAAGATATAAGGGTAGAGAAATGCAGTCCATTTGATAAATTTGATCTGATAGCTTGGTCGCATAACAAACTAGAGTACTAGACACTTGTACATGTGCACACACATTTCCATAGGCAGCAACTAGAAAAAAGAAGAAGAAAGAACGATACCATTCAATGGATTCATTTTTGTTAGAACTATACAATTGAATATACTGAATTACCCTTTCATTCTCAACATGTAGGTTTCTGATTGTCCGAGTCGCTCGTTCATTCAGGGGGTAAAGGTTACCTGCAAATTACCACCACCACTACTGCCACCATCAAAGTCTTGTTTCAACTATGTAATAACCAAATAAACATCCATGATTAAGTTTTAGGGTAAATGACATGCTTTACCCATAAGGTAACCTTATATCACTTTTCCAAGACAATGGGCAAGTCTTCGAATATATGATACAGGGCATAGACAAGCCTGTAGCACAATTGGAGGGTGCTCAATTTGTAACCAGTGTGTTGCAGCTAAGTAAGCTTACCTTTCAAGTTTTAATACACATTACACATGTACACGAATGCAGACACATGTTTCCAGTGAACATTCACAACAGATCAAATTACATATATACACTGAATTGATCCCAAGAGAGACTCGCTCATGAGACTCAAATGAGTTTTATTGCTACAAATATGGATTATTGAAAAGAATAAGACCCACCTAATGTCCAATTCCACAGATATAGGTGTGTATTAGTGATTAGGAGTAAACCTTGTGCACCATAAACTAGGTGCACATCTCCACGAGAGGCCCACACGGATGAATGACAATATGGGAGTTACAGGATGGAAAGATGTCATTGTGAGCAGACCAATAAAATCACCCTCACCATTTGATCAACTGTCAAATTTAATGTCCTAAGTTTCTCCCAATCCCCCCCTCTATTGTTCTTTCTTTTCTTCCCTCTTCCAATCATCCTAGCTCTATGTGATAGGCCATGCAAAATCAAAGGTTTATTATAGAAGACATATTCAGAACCCCAAGCAACAATCACAGCCTTAAGATGATTTGATGAGGATGAAACTTAACCGACCCCCAATGAACATTGTACCCTACACACCATTCTTGGCACAGCCTAGGAGTCTCCTTAGTTATAATAGCCCATCATACCAAATCGCTGTGAGAGGTCTGTTCTATTGCTTGCCTGCCTACCTGCCCGTCTATCTATCTAGTTATATATGGAGTATATTATTGAACATAGATAAGTACCTGAGAAATGGCGACGAACAAAGACACTCCAATCAACTGGAGAATGTACTCGATGATAGTCACCAGGCTTTAAATATATAACACAATAGAACAGACCCTTCAATGCACTGTCATGAAGAATGAAAAAAACCATTTAATTTCCAAATTCAAATGCACTCACAAGGTTTAAAAAAGATATAATATACCCTCAACTTAAAATATCAATGTATGATATTTCACACTTCAAAAGAAAATGCGACAAATTCATCCATGTTTCACAACATGCTTACACTAAAATTTTATCAGGATAGTTAGGATTCAAACATGCTTACACTAAAATTTTATCAGGATAGTCAGGATTCAGGATGCCGACCCCAATATAGTTGGGACAAGGCTTTGATGATGATGAAGAATCGGGATTCAGGATCTATAAATAACCACAATGCTAAACAGAAAGTCGATAAAAGAAATGATTATAGCGTTGATAGTGGCCCAACCAATGATGTTTTAGAACAGGAAAAAAATGCATGTGCTTGGATAAAAAATGCATCCGGGGAAAAATGAAAGTTGAAACTCAACAAGTCAAACCCAATTCTGAATTTATTCACATTATTTTGGGAAAACATGATAAACAATCTTGATACTAGTTAGTCTCATACAGCATGTCCAAACCATTTACCCAATCTTACTGGTGGCTAAATTAGGTGCCTCGTGTTATGAAGCAAAAAGTTTTTTTTTTTTTTTTATTTCAAGAAATTCTTGTAAATAGATAAAAATGCAAAAGGGTTTTTTGTAACTACTGGAATTATATAAATACACTCATGTTATGTTGGTCATCTTTACAACACCCTTAATAAATAATAAACCCCTCTACAAAAATTATATGGAAATTTGATTTCTGCCAGTGGACAAACAGATGTTCAATGCATTTCTCTTCTTTGGGTTGTGATGTGCTGTGCAGGACTGGGAAACTGAGAGAGTGACTGGAATGAGGCAAAAATGAAGACAGACTTTTTGGTTATGGGACTCCCCCCCAACCCACCCACATTTTATCTCACTTCCTTTTCATCTGATTTGATTTAAAGTAAAGAATCTATACAGTTTCTTCCCCTCACAATTTCAGCACTTTAAACAGACTCCAAAAGTGGAGTTTCTTCAATTAAAAAAAATAAAAATAAAATAAAAAATAAAAGAACACCAAATACGAATTTTGACTTCCACATTATATCAACTAGAATATACGGAACAATCATGGTGGGTCTACCAGCAAAATAGCAACAAGATTTATAACCAAGTTCAGCAGTATGGTTATTTGGTTTATCATAATGCCTAACAACTTTCTGCAAGTCTATGTAAAATGTTGTGGTCAAGCCTTCGTATGAAAGCAAACAAGATATTCGATTAATTCTCAGATGAACTTCAATGGTATGGCATTCATAATTGAACTAATGTGGCAAGGCATCACAGTCAATGACATGTTAAGATAGCCAATACTTTATAAATGCCAATCTCCACTCCGCTTATAGCCCAAAGAACTACATTTGCATTTATCTGTCTATGGTAGCAACTCATGAGGGACTAGTACGTAAGAAATCATAATCAACAAAAGATGGCAACCCTTAGGGCCCGTTTGGCAATTTACTAGGTTAGTAAAAGTAATGTAAAGCCTCCAAAATTCCCTCCTTTTTCAAAAAAAAAAAAAAAAAAAAAGTCAAAAAGCAACCTTCTTTCTCCACTAAAAGACCAAAAAAAAAACACTCGCTTTTTACACAAAAAGTCAAAAAGATTCCCTACCAATCCGCTAAAGACAAAATACCATCATAACCCCCTTATATTTTATTCTCTCTTTATTTGATGTTTTACATTACTTTTACTTTAATAGTAAATTGCTAAACGGGCCCTAAAAGGCTCGGACCTTCTTAATGATGAGCAATGCTAACACCATATTAAGAATGAATAAGAGAACATCTTAAAGAATACCATCCTGAAATAGGGTCCCGGACTTTTGGTGATGCCAAGGAGACTCGCCACCATGACCTTTTGCTTGAATCATTTGCCACGTGCTTCTGGTCACCATTTACTCCATCCATGCCCTCCTCAGCAGCCATAGGGATGAACGAATTTGCACCAAGAAGGGCATAAGCTGAATAAGAAAACCCTTTGACTTGTTCAATCATAGCCCCAGGTTGATTTAGCTGTCCACATCTCAATACTGTACCATCAACAGGACTGACCTATTCCAATTACCACATAAAGTCAATGTTATGTTCCGAAATAAGTAAATAGTTTTAATGTTAAAGGGAAGGAAAAAAGAACAAAAAACAAATTAGAAACTACCAGCAACAACTCAACCTTACCAGACAATATGGATCAGGGTCAATAGGCCTTGAGCCTTCCTTGAGGGTGCGAACAAAAAATTCCTGTAAAGATGCATACTCATCCAGAGGAAGAGCAGCTTCTTCTAAATCTGCAACAATAGATCAGTTCTCAGAACTAAACTTGCGTTACAAAACAACACAGGAATGAATTGCCTGGATTGAATAGATTGCGATTGATCAGGCCCTTGATTATTTGTGATTTGATCGATCAAATGGCATTCTGAGCCATCTCAATCAGGGCCCAGTCAAGAAAAAGGGACGCAAACACAACCTGGATTGTCAAAATGGGCCTAACTTTAATTCCAAATGAATAAATGCAGTGAGTTAAATGGGGATCCAAATCAGCCTCTAGAAGATCCATTTAAACAATACAACATAACCCAAGAGGGCCAAATAGGTCCAGCAGTTTAGGGGGCAAATGGACCAGCAGCCCACAAACTTGACCCAAGTGAACTGGGCCCAACCCAGATGGAACATATCCCAACATGGTTGCCCAGGTATGGCAGCCACATGCAAGCAGCTGGCTGGTCCAACGGGTTCAAATGTGCACTTAACATAGCATCAGTTTCCTATTCAAGAAGCTTTTGCTCTTTTAGTGTTTCTTGATTGAGTTGGAATGAGGACTCTTAGGAGGAAAGCTACAGTTGGAAATCTGTGTCGATTATTGAGTGGGCTCTCTATTATCAAGAAAAAGAAATCCAAGATGGTAGAACCCAAGACTTCCGGAGATGTGTGCAACTCCTTCCTTTACAATTTCTCATTCAGTTTGCTTACTATACTTGATTTTTATAACAATAAAATTTTACTTCACCAAAAAGGAAAAAGACAACCAAAAAGGCAAACTGGAAAACAACAGACATATAATTAATTGTAAGAAAAACAACATTAGATATAAAAAATGATAGTATCTTGAGAAAGTCCTTTTACAAAACCAGCAACTATCGCATTGGCCTCTCTTAAGAATGAAAACATCTTTTGTTTTGAGCTATAGATAGATGGCTAAAACATGTTAATAACCAGAAATACTAAAAGCTCGAGTTGTTATTGAATGACAAAACAATGTTGAAAGGATCTCCCCCCGCCCCCCCAAAACATCCCATGTGGGGCTCCGCACGTGAACAGAAACACATTAAATGAGCAACGTGGACAAAAACACATCCCTAGGGATTAAACACATGACCCCTAGCTCTGATACCATTTTTTTTTTTTAAATACTAACTTAAATTGATCAAAGACTTAACAGTATAAAAAAGAGATACTGAAAAGCAAAGAAAAAACAGCAAAACAGAGACCCACAAAAAGGCAGGTCTGGAAACCAGCCTAACAAAAGGGCTCTAAAAAAATGAGACCTAAAAAACCTCCCAAAAAATTAAGATATGACCTTCCTCCAGTTGAGAAGGATACTTTCTATGGACAGATCCCAAAACACTTGAAGAATAGACACCCAAGAGACAGCCATAAATCTGGACCTGGAGATTACAAGTTTTACAACAGAGGACGGAGACGATTTTCCTTGGAAACATCTTGAGTTTCTTTCCTTCCAGATAGCCCACAAAGTTGAAAAAAAAAAAAAAAGAAGCTCGCCAGAACAGTCTCCTTTTGTGAGAACCAAACACGAATTTCCAAGCTCCAAAGAGGTCTATGATGGTTGAAGGTAGAATCCAAGACAGATCAAAGGACTGGAGGAGCGAGTTCCAAATGTCAAAAGCCATTGGACACTGCAGAAGAAGATGGTCGATTGTTTCTTCAGCAGCCAAACATAGGGGACAAGCACTGACCACTATCACTTTTCCGCGATGGAGGTTATCAAAAGTGAGGATATGACCTCGAAGCACTAGCCATGCAAAAGCCAACACTCTAGGAGGCACTTGTCGATTTCCAAAGAAAGTCATAATGACTATTGGTAGTGGGAGTGTTGGACTTCTGGACAAAGCCGAGAAGAAAGGAGACTGTGAAGACCCCTTCTTGGGACGGAGTCCAAACCCTGCAGTCATCCCCCTCCTCAGGAACCAAGACCTCATTCAGGGCCCCTAGGAGGCGGACAAGCCCTGTCTCCTCATCTTCTCTTAAATTCCTTCTAAAAATCGGGGTCCAAACAATGTCATCATTAACCCTTTCCATGTAATATTTGACTTTAGCCGATTTATTTAAAGCGCATCTGAAAAGAGCAGGGAACTTCTACGAAAGAGGTCTGTCCCCCAGCCAGACATCAGACCAAAAGAAGACGTCTTCTCCTGAGCCAACCTTATATCTGACATGGGCTGCAAAAAGGTCCTTAATGCTCGAGCTGTTAATGAGCAGCCAGCTATTAGTGAACAGCATGGGCGGCTCTGATATAATGTTAGTAGCTAGAAACACCAAATGCTCAAGCTGTTAGTGAACAGCGACCAACCCCACCCCCCCCCCACACACGCACACACACACAAAAAGAAAAGGCACGGGATGCCGTTCGAATTCGAAACCGAACGGACATACCAGAAAAACTGATGGAGGTAAGATGCCTCCCAGGTGTTTTGGACTTGTGACCCCCGGCTCTGATGTTAATAATCAGAAACACCAAAAGCTAGAGCTGCTAGTGAACGATGGAACAATGTATAATCAAAGGCTCCTAACAAAACATAGGCTATGTTTAGGCTTTCTTTTGTGAATGAAAACAATATATATAGATGGGATGCGGGATGCCCATATTGGTTCTAGTTTATTTTCACATATTCAACAATAAAGTTGTTTTGGCACTTTTCATTTTTCTTCTCCATTTGAGAATTCTCCCAAAGGATTGAGGACCTATCCTTAGTGGAATTGTGATCAACGGTAAGCGAATCTTTGTTTTCCACTGATTAAGAATTATGGGTTTTGGGTTAACAGACAATCATATTTAGCTTTCCTTGATTGCATCACAAAATAATTAGTGTAAATATGATCTAAACAAAAGGGACATGTGTCCTCTTACAATGCAAGGCTGACAAGTGCCCTCCACTTGCTTCACCTCACGCCCCTCCACTTGCTCCACCTCATGCTCTGCTAGTGCCCTTCTCTCACAATGCATATTTTTGCTTCTTACATATATATAAAGGAAGAGGATTTAGGAAATACAGTTCTACACTCTTAATCTTACCTTATACCCCACTTCTGATAATCATCATCATTGGTCAAGTGTGTCTTCATCTATTGGCATCATCAAATTACCATTATATCACCAATACTCCCAGTAAGTAGTTAGTCAAATAATTAAGACTGGTTTTTTTTTTTTTCTCTTTCTTTTATAAAGCAATAGATTTGATTTGGGTTTGTGTTTTAGTGTGTTAATAAACAAGTTTTGACCACTCGTCCAATTTGAATATACGATTGTTCAATTAAAGTTCTATTTGAGTCTTTATTTTTGAATGAATGTCATTTTCATTTTTTAAATTCATAAAAAATTATGTACTCTGATTTGACTTCTTTAATTCATTAAGAATCTATGATTGATTTGATAATATTCAATCTGATTATATTGTGATTTGAATCTGACGCCAATGGCTATTCAAAAAGAGATTTGATATGATTTACATATGATTTTATCTGAATATTTGAAAAGAATACCATTGCTTGTGGGCTAAGAAGGGTATTGAAAAGTACATTGGGTAAAAGATCTTAAAATAAGACCCATGAATAGCCAGGCGGTTATCAGAACTTCTGGGTCTGGATCCCTACTGACCAAGCTGCGAGCCTAGAACAGGTTGTCAGTTTGAGATTGACACTCAACATTCAGTGCCTCGGTTACATGGTCATCAATTCCATTACATTTCGGCCATTTGACCGAGATAAAACACAACATGTAACTTTTCGGTCCAAATTTCGGACCATTTTGGCCGAAATCCTGGATTTCGACTGAATCAATGTAGTCCGATTTTTTTTTTTTTTTTTTTTTTTTTTTTACAGAAATGTTTGTGCTGTTGCTAACCATAATCTCTGAGTAGAAAAAAATAAAGAAGGGGACGAAGAGGAAAACAGAGATGGTGACAAGACTAGTTACAGTGGGAAGGGGGGAACCATCACTAGTCGCCACCTGTTGCTGCTGTCAGCCACGCGCCTCTCTCTCTCTCAGGTTCTCGGTTTCAGAGACAATGGAATTAAAAAGCGCTTACAACCCTTTCTCGACAGTCTCGAAAGTTCTGTCTCAGGAAAATGAAAAGGCATTTTCCCCTTTTTAAATGAAAAGGGGAAATGCCCACTTTGACCCTTTCTTTTGTTTTTTAAAGAAATCAGCTAGCATTTTTCCTTTATGCATATTTTTTTAAAATATCATGTATTTATATTATTATGTATATATATATTATTGGTTTCAAAAAGTTACTCCAAAACATTTCACCGCAATTCCAAAACACCAAAATATTCCATTTTTGAGGTTGGGCCGAAATGGAGACCGAAATGAAATTAACAACTATGCTCTGTTAGCTATTTTAGCTTGGATATCTATGTGTCTAGTTATATTCATCATTAGCTATTTGTTATTTATATGTTTATGTTGAGTAGTTTAATCAGTTTGAACATTTTCAATGACTAGAATCTAGAAGGGAACTTTATTATGTTTTTCAAAGTTTAAAACTTTAGATTTCTAACTTTATATTTCGTTGTGAGGTTATCTTAATTACAATATCATGTTTCTTAGGTTAGAAACTTGGAATTAGTTTTGAAAAGGTGCATTTATACATGTGATTCTTATGTTCTCTTGATTTCTGCTATCATACCAATCATGGGATTTGCTTCATATGATGGGAAAATGACTAGTTACCCACTGAGCTCTCAAGCTCACTCTTCTTTTGCGGAGTGTTTGATAATAGCTTGAGTGACATTTTGGTGCGTAGTATACCAGGAAGCGAAGTTTTAATATTTAATTTAGTTTTCATTTTCTTTTTTTTTTTTTTTGTTGGAATTTAGTTTTCATTTTCAGAGGTGTACATATGCAGTGTTGTGATTGTAAGACGGAGTATTTATGAAGTCTAAATTTTGGTTGTACCTTCTCTGGCACCATGGAGCTAATCTTTTGAAAGGAAAGAGGGTGTAATTTAACTATTAAATTTGACCATATTTGATCAGCGATGACACTCACACTTCAAGATTCAGTATATTCCGATGTTGAAGCGTGACAGGGTGCACACTCAAAACCAAGGAGAAGAATGCAAAAGGATGCAGATAACAACATTTATATAAAACATGTAAAGACAACCAAAAGCTAAAATAAACATCCCTTTACAATGCTTTTAAATAACCCTTCAACAACTTAAAAACCTACTTATAATCACGGCCTTAGATCTGATACATAATCAAACAAAACCATAATCTTTAAATAGTCCAGACCACATTTAAATAAGGGATTAATTCAAACCAACCGCAACAAAATAAGATTATCTGTGCAGACCGTCTTTGATAAATCGAGAGAAAAAAGGTTGTGGGTCCGATGTTTAGCTCTTTTATGTAATTTATTGTTCATGTCTCCAGTGTTGTTTTGGTTTGTCTAGGCAATGCTTTTGCCTAGTTTTTATTTAATAAAATATACTGTTATTAAAAAAAAAAAAGGATGTGGATCCCACCTGCAGACCTTGTGGGACCAACTGAGCACACCAAACTCCAACTGGACTTGCACGATCGGGATGTAGTAGTTTTCACTCATGTTGGATCTGTTGCGGGCCATGTTTAAATGGGCCAAAGTAGAACAGCTCATTGTCCTTTGTTTCTGGACTGTTGGGCTCACATGGACATGAATGGGCTTCGTGGGCTGATGCAAATGGCCCATTCAAGACTGGATTTGGTTCTTTATTAAATTCAACAATTTATTTTGGACGCATCTGGACTATCCTATCTATGTTTTAGCCCATTTCTCTTGGTTGGGCTTGAATCATAATATGATGTGCCTGAATCAAAGATCCATGGTGAATTGGGTTTACCTGAGGATCCAGTAACTGTCATGGCAGAAGATGCAACAGATGGTCAATACACTGAACTTGGAGAGCCAAGGAACATTTGTTGCATTCTTTCATCAATCATATACTCTGAAGCAAGAGAAGGATGGCCTTGACTATGCTTTGATTCAGCAGTGCAAGTTGTATGAAGCAAGCAAGCAGATTAGCTGGACAAAAGGACGATGTAGATTGAAAACCTCGTCTACTAGTACATTTTGATTGCCACGATTAATACAAGGTCCTCTTCTTTAGGCCTAAATGGACACACATGCTTCCAATTGCCCTTCTATTTACAGTAGTTACAACCGTCCTTGAAAGTAGATCTAGGGGATTTTTTAGTATGGGAAGCTTGAGAAATTGAGGAACCAACATTTGTCAGTTCAACACTCATTTTCTTAGTAAGAGAAGTTTGAGTTTGCTTTTCAGCAAGTAGCTAAGACAGAGCCATATCAACAGTAGGAAGTGGAGTTCGATGAAGGAGAAGGTCACAAACATGTTTGAAATACACCGAAGGGCCATAACAAACTGAGTAAGTATTGTTTCTTGATGATGTGTCAAAAGTCACGGAATTTGTCGTGCGGTACGAGAGCCAACTATTATTTACCAAAAAAAAGTGAGGGCTAACTATTCCTATGAAGCAGTCATTTGTCATTTTGACAAGAAGGCATGGATGGAATTAGTTCCTTGTTTTTCACTCTTAGTTTCCCACTCTGATTGATAACGTCTAATCCTGAATCGGTTTGCACATACAACCAAGTCAAATTGGGATGAGTGAATTTGGCCAACTGATCTCCTAAGATGTCTACAATTGCTATCTGTCGTACTCATATATCATGACCCGTATTCTGAATGCTCATATTGGTCGTTAGCCTACCCCTAATCAATAGTAAATACATGAGCAATAAATGTAAGAAAACTATATTTATACTTGAATGGAATGCTCGAGCCCATGCTTTGTAGATGTAAGGACGCAACCGAATTGGAACTTCCTGCAGAAAACAGTTGACAAGAAAAACATAATTTAGAAAAGTTGAAATATGTACTTAAGCAAAGCAAATACTAAACAAAGGATGGTTATGAAACGTAAAAGGAAGCACATATAGAATGTCATATAGAAAGTCACCTAGAGTATTAAAATGTTTTCATGCAAACAGTGGAAATATAGTAGAATCTGTTAAAAGCCCATAGGCCCAAAGCCCATCAGTAATAAGCCCAGTGCTATATCTCACGTGGATTTGGATTGGGAGACAGCAGTAGCTTTCTTTTATTAGAATAACAATTGCTGTAATTAGTTTCCTTCTTAACTTAGACTACTGATTGATGTAATTAGAGAGATTTCCTTTCTTAGAGCCTGGATTAAAGGCATGTAAATACCTATATATTGATGTATATCTTCATAGAAAGTTACACAGAAATAATACAATCAAAAGAGTATTCAAAAACTCTTTCCCATCGTGAGTTTGTCATGGTATCAGAGAAAGGTTCAAGGCAGTCTTGATCTCAGACATCTTCCAAAGCATTAAGGGAATAGAGATAGAGAGAAAGAGTCTCTCTCGTGCATCACATAGATCCAGAAGTTTTTTTTCGTCAGCATTACTGTACCAGCGATGTCTTCTTCCTGCAAACAGCAACGTCCAGTGGTGGCCCACTCTTGATCGATCAGATCAACCTCAGAACTCACCCACTCATGGTCGCCCAATACTTCTAAGTATTCTAGTGATTTTTCCAGATTTTTTCAGAGACTCAAGGTTGGTGTTTTACTCATTCTCAAGTTTTTCCAGAAATTTATATTGTTTTCATCCAGACCGTCCAAAATCTTGGATACTCAATAGAATCAGTTCAAACTTGGTTCAGTAGAAGCCAGAATAGAAGAATATCAAACATCTGTTGTCTGATCTGGGGTTGGATCCTCAAGTGGGACCCACATAGTGAAAAAACAGGCCCTGTCCAGTTCGTCTGGGCTGTTTTTTTTCACCACTTTTCTGCTGGTGTTTTCTCTCTCTCTGCTTGGTTGGATTGTTGTTTCTACTCACAGGGAAGACATCCAACCTATTTTCTCTTGTCCGTGGCTAGTTTTTTTTCCATACCAATCGATCTATTTCCTATTTGGTTGCAATGGAAAAATCTGAGGTCACGTTGATTAAATTTACGGGACAGAACTACCCCGCCTGGTCTTTCCAATTTCAAATATATCTCGAAGCAAAGGAATTATGGGGATTTGTTTCTGGCACGGACCCTAAACCCACTGAGGATGAGAAGAAGATCTCCTCTTGGCATACTAAAGATGCCAAAATCAAATCCTGGATTTTGGGATCCGTTGAGCCTCATCTGATAATGAATCTCAAGCCTTACCCCACTTCAAAAGCCATGTGGGGATATTTGAAGAAAGTATACCATCAAGATAACTCTGCCCAACAATTCCATCTTGAATGTGCCATTGCTGAGTATACACAAGGGACTTTGTCCGTACAAGACTACTATTCAGGTTTCAGTACACTCTGGTCGGAATACGATAGTATTAAGAATGCGGATGTGGCTGACAATGTGTTGGCAGTAATTCAAGACCTTCAGGCCTCTAGTCAGTGAGATCAGTTTTTGATGAAACTGCGGAATGAATATGAAAGTGTCCGATCTGCTCTGATGAATCGGACGCCCCTACCTTCATTAGATGTCTGCTTGAATGAGCTCTTACGTGAAGAACAGCGGCTTACGACCTCGGCTCATATTGCTCAACAGAAGACTGAAACCTATTCGGTCGCGTTCTCGGCCAATAAAACTTCTCAGCCTCCACGTCGAGACTTGAGCAAAACCCAATGCTACAGTTGTCAGAAATTTGGGCACCTTGCATCTCAGTGCAAACAGAAAGTCTGCAGTTATTGTAAAAAGTCGGGACATATCATCTCTGAATGTCGCCGCCGTCCACCACATCCGTCAACATAGTATCAGACTCCACAATATCCGGCTCAGCAGTATCAGCCTTCATAGTCTCAGACTCCACACGCATATATGGCTTCCTCGGTTATGCCTACTCCATCTGCCTCACAGCCTGGGCCCTCATCATCTCTCACTCCTGAATTAGTTCAACAAATGATTTATCAATGCCCTCTCTGTTTTTGGTCTCTCAGGTAAGTCACCTTCCTCTTCTACTTGGTTCATTGATTCCGGGGCATCTAATCATATGACAAATTCCCCCACCCCTTTTTCCACTATGACAAGTTACAATGGCCATCTTCAAATACAAACTGCTGCCGGTGGACATGTTCCCATTACTGCTGTCGGCAATATCCCTGGTCCCATCCCATTGAGAAATGTTTACCTTTGTCCTAATTTAACTTCCAACCTATTGTCAGTAGGACAACTTGTTGAAAATAATTGTAACATCTCTTTCTCTTCTTCTGGTTGTGTTGTGCATGACCAGATGTCCGGGAAGGAGATCGCGAGGGGGCCTAAGTGTGGACGCTTGTTTCCGCTGGATTTTTCTAAAATTTCTAGGAATCAATTTGACAATAATGTGTTTTGTTTTTCTCTTAGAGATAATTGCCGGTTGTGGCATAATAGACTCGGACATCCAAATTCAAAGGCTTTGTCCCTTATGTTAAATTCTGGTTTATTAAATAAATCTCTTGGTTTATCATCTTGTGTGCCTTTTGATTGTACTACTTGTAAAATGGGGAAGAGCAAAACTCTTCCGTTTCCTCATCCCACTTCCCCCACCTCTAAGTGTTATGATTTAGTTCATAGTGATGTATGGGGAATTGCTCCAGCTCTTTCCCACGCTCACTATAAATATTTTGTGACTTTTATTGATGATTTCAGTCGGTTCACATGGGTCTACTTTCTACATTCAAAATCTGATGTTTTCATTGTTTTTAAAAAAAATTTGGCTTATGACCTGCATTAAAATCTTGCGATCTGATTCGGGCGGGGAATATATGTCCTTTGATTTTCAAAGGTTTTTACAACAAAAAGACATTATTTCTCAAAGATCTTGTCCTCATACTCCCCAGCAGAATGGAATCGCTGAAAGGAAAAATCGACATCTCCTTGATGTCACTCGTTCCCTTCTTCTGGAGTCATCGGTTCCTACTCGTTTTTGGGTTGAGGCACTGGCTACAGCAGCTCATCTTATCAATCGTATGCCATGATTGCCATCAACCTCCATTGAGAATCAAAGCCCATATTACCGTTTGTACAAGACCGCTCCATCCTATGCGGATCTTCATGTTTTTGGCTCCACTTGTTTTGTGCACTTGCCTCCTTCTGAGAGGACAAAACTCACTACCCAATCAACTCAGTGTGTGTTTTTAGGCTATGCACCCTTCCAGAAAGGGTTCCTTTGTTATGATCCTCACATTCGTCGTGTCCGTACCTCTAGAAATGCCGTTTTCTTTGAACATCAGTATTTTTTTCAAAAACACATTGATCCTCCTGACTCCTCTTTTGTGTCATTACCTGGTTTTTCTGACGACCCGTCAGTTGTTCGTTTTAATCCTAACTTTGTGTATCACAGACGGAACAGCACAGCGCCTACCAGGGATCCCCCTCCTGATTTTCCTCCGGCATCCGGTCCAACACCGGCAGTTGATCCATCCGGACATCCTTCACTACGTCGCTCCACTCGGATTTCGGTACCACCAGCCCGTTATGGGTTCTCCCATACTTCCTTAATGGCCACTTTATCTTCCTCTTCTATTCCTCAATCCTACTCTCAAGCTGTGCAGGACCCATGTTGGAACAAGGCTATACAAGAGGAATTGGATGCGTTAGTGCAAAATCATACGTGGGATATTGTCCCATCTCCTGTGGGTGTCAAACCTATTGGATGTAAGTGGGTATTTTCTCTCAAGTTAAAATCTGATGGATCTTTAGATCGATATAAGGCGCATCTTGTCGCTCTTGGAAATCAGCAGGAATATGGCATTGATTATGATGAGACTTTTGCTCCGGTTGCCAAGATGACCACCGTCAGCACTATTCTTGCTGTTGCTGCATCTCAGTCTTGGCCTCTCTGTCAAATGGATGTCAAAAATGCGTTTCTCCATGGTGATCTCAAAGAAGCTGCTTATATGCGACTACTTCAGGGCTGCTCATCCGGGACCGGTATGGTTGCCAAACTTCGTCGCTCTCTCTATGGTCTGAAACAAGCTCCTCGTGCATGGTTTGAGAAATTTCAGGCTGCTCTTCTCCGCTTGGATTTTCATCCAAGCCCATATGATCCTTCTATGTTTTTACATCATGCTCCATCCGGGATTACTGTACTCCTTGTCTATGTTGATGACATAGTCATTACTGGTACTAATGCCACCATGATTCAGAAGATCCAAGCGTCTCTTCGTGAAACATTTCACATGAAGGATCTCGGCCCCCTACATTATTTCCTTGGTCTGGAGGTTCATTAATCGCCTCAAGGCATAGTTCTCAATCAGCACAAATACACTATTGATCTCATTGCCTTGGCTGGCCTTACTGCTTCAGCTCCTGTGGATACACCGGTTGAACTGAATGTCAAACTTCGTCGCGAAGAAGGTGATCTTCTCTCTGATCCTACTACTTATCACCAGTTAGTTGGCAGCTTGATCTACCTCACGATCACTCGCCCTGATATCTCGTATGCGGTAAACCTGATGAGTCAGTTCATGACTGCTCCCCGTCACCTTCATCTCGCTGTTGTTCGCTGCATCATTCGGTACCTTATTCGTACACCGACGTTGTTTTTTCCATCCAACAATCCCCTATCTCTCAAAGCTTATTCCGATGCTGATTGGGCGGGTTGTCCGGATACTCGCAGATCGACGACTGGCTGGTGCATGTTTTTAGGTGATAGTCTCATTTCTTGGAAATGCAAGAAACATGACAAAGTTTCAAAATCCTCTACTGAGGCCGAGTACCGCGCCATGTCTGCTGCCTGCTCCGAAATTCTTTGGCTCCGTGGTTTGCTTTCTGACATTGGTTTTCCAGCAGTAGGAGCTACCCCACTCTATGCAGATAATACAAGTGCAATTCGGATTACTGAAAATCCAATTTTTCATAAGCGCACTAAACATATCGAGGTTGATTGTCACTTCATACGTGATGAGCTTAAACGTGATGTCATCAGTCTCCCACATGTCTCCACTGAACTTCAAATTGCTGATATTCTCACCAAAGGGCTTCCTCGACCACGCCATCAGTTTTTGGTTGACAAATTGATGCTTGTTGATTCTCCCGCATCAATTTGAGGGGGGGTGTTAAAAGCCCATAGGCCCAAAGCCCATCAGTAATAAGCCCAGTGCTATATCTCACGTGGATTTGGATTGGGAGACAACAGTAGCTTTCTTTTATTAGAATAACAATTGCTGTAATTAGTTTCCTTCTTAACTTAGACTACTGATTGATGTAATTAGAGAGATTTCCTTTCTTAGAGCCTGGATTAAAGGCATGTAAATACCTATATATTGATGTATAATCTTCATAGAAAGTTACACAGAAATAATACAATCAAAAGAGTATTCAAAAACTCTTTCCCATCGTGAGTTTGTCAGAATCAAGATGTACAATTAGTGATTAGTAAAAAGAAGACAAATGAAAAAGATCTAGTTAAAGTAGAGGGGTGCAGGTCAGAAGGAGGAGATAATATCTACAATAGAGCATGGTTTAAAATATTGGTGATAAACTACTCATTGGCTGATATGAACTAGGTAATCAGTCCCCATTGTTTTGATATAGTATGTAAGCTTTGGCATTGGCCCATTTACTCTTTTCTTTTTTGGTACCCCAAGTAAGGGGGGCTGGGACCCCATCGAGTCCTCGGATGAGGTGAGGAAGCCCTCAGGGGAGGGAAGGTGGCCAGCCCAAGGTTGATCCCAAGGCAGCCAGGTGAGAACTGTCACTCCTTAGCACTAGGGTAAGGAGCTGTTCCCGGCCTTGGCCCATATACTGTGTATCAGTGAATATGATAGATAAGAATGATATGTATAGGCCAATAAAGATTAAGAATTAATTTCGTTTATAATAAAAAGAAGGAATGATACGTTATAGGCTAACTATAACCTTATTTTACCCTTAATGGCTTTTGTGTGAGAAATACTCTCTAGCCTCCTTTCTACCCTCTAGGACTTGTTTAGTGATTATGTAACCTCCGCATGCTCTCTAGCCTCCTTTCTATTCTCTAACCTCCGCATAACGCTAAAGCAGATTAGTTGGACAAAAGGATGATGTAGATTGTTTAGTGATTAAAACATGGTTTGGGTTTATTATTTTCATCTTATTATTTATTTATTTATTGTCAAAATTTACAAAATATGGGCCATAAGTTTTGCAAAAGCAGCAATTCTATTTAGATCGACATCGTCATCATCATCAAAGTCTTTTCCGAACTATGTTAGGGTCAACTACATGAATTTTGTTTCACCATTCGAGCCTATCCTATGCCAAATCCTCGGATAGATTATACTTCTTCAGATCTATCCTTACTAGTTACTACTTCCATCCATGTCCTCTTTGGTATATACCCATTTTCCTTGAGAGGGCCATAAACCAACATAAAGAAAACCATCTCACACGAGTTTCTCTTAATTTATCATCTATTAATGCTACACCTAAATGCTTCTAAATGCGCTCATTTCTGATTTCATCTCATTTCTGATTATATCTTTCTAAATTTTACTACACATGCATCTCTGCTACACTCATTTTTGCATGTGGTGCTTCCTAATTGGCCAGCATTCTGCATCTTACTCTTGAATTTGAGCAGTTAACTTGTCCATAATCGATGCAAAAAGGATAAGAGCTCAAAGCTGGATGCAAATCTACTATCATTGGAACTCACCTATTTCTCAACAGGAGATTTACACACTTGTTACTTCTTCCTTATACAAGTCTTCAATGATGCCAATATGACCTCTCGTGACATTCTTTTTTCTCCAAAATGGAAAAACCCACCAAATGAAAACTTTAGGTATCTAGTAATATGCTTTCTTTAGATTGATGAGGACCATGTGAAGAGTTTTCCTCTTCTCTCGGTATTTTTTCCATTGATTGTCTAAGTAAGAAGATAGCTTCCATAGTTAACCTCCCTACATGAAACCAAATTGAATTTCAGATATCTTGGTCTTTTGTCTAAGTCTTTGCTCCATTACTCTCTCTCTCATGGTTTCATAGTGTGACTCACAAATCTCCTTTGAACTTGTATATGAGTGGTGCAAACACTTCCTCTCGATTCATCCGACACTAATGTGAAAACAAGGGATAGCAACTTCAAACAGTTATTGTGGAACTGTTTCTGCAGAACTCAGCAACTGGGATCAATCTACCAACCACCAAAACATGAGAAAAAGGAATAAAACAGCACCGGCACATCAAGTATCAGTGTGGATCTGAGTTCTGGATGTCAGCTCAAGAGAGCTCCCACCTTGTGCAACCCCTAGGGGCTGAAATTTTGATCTTGTAAAAGTCTTCCAGTTCTCAAGTGACTGCTGACTGCAATTTTTATTCATTTATATGCTATAACAATGAGGACTTCTTAATAAGACTGGTTCTCAACTTTCCCAAACAAGGACTTCTTAATAAGACTTTAAACAAATGCTTAAATAATGATTAATAATTATAAAAAATGACTAATGTAATAGTGTTCCTAATTTGAGTGATAATAGACCAGTGGAGTAACTCAAGTAAAGTAGAAAAAAAAAAAAAAAAAAAAAAAAACCAATGCAGGACCTAGGATTAAATCATGAGGCCTATTCGAGACTTGGACAACATCCTCTAGTAGACCTTAAGAACAGTAGAATTTGGATCGACGTCATGGTTTTAAAACTTTGGCCAAGCCTGAGTTGACTTGGCCTACTTGACTTAGAAGTGGCCCCGATCTAGTCAGAGTCCCACACACAAATGGATAAGCAAGAAAGGAAAAAGAAAACATGACACACAAACATATATATATATATATATATAGAGAGAGAGAGAGATGGAAAGAAACATCACCCACACACACACACAAAACAAAAAAAAAAGATCCAGGCTTGGGACTGGCAATTATAATAACTGGCGGTGTTAGATGAAGAAAAGAAATATAGATTAAGAAATTGAAGTAGCATAATGAAAGGGACAACAACAAATGAGCATCCAGAAGAAAATTAAACATATTACAACTGAAAACAAAATTCAATCCATTTGTTAAAAAGTGAAGCAGATTACTTTACCATACTCGTCAAAAAACCCCAAAAACGTGAAATGGAACGCAAGGGTAGAAGCCTCAAGAATGCAGCCTGTATTAACAATGTCAGCAGTTTCTTGGTGAGAAGTTACACGATCAATATATTGTACAACTCAATCCCAAGAGACAAAGAATAATGACGTCTTATCTTATTGAAAATCAACTAAAAGTTTATATTTAAGTTACAAAGTAGATATCATAAAATAGACGCAGATCAGATGATGATGGTAATGAAGATAAGAAACTAAAACAAAAAAGATACAGCATTGCTATATCGAAATCAATAATTATTACCTTCACATCAGGTGAGAATTCAAATTCAATCCCTTTCTCTCTTGCCTCTTCAACCTATGCAAAGTACTAGATTAAGTACAGTTAAACAGCTAATAAGCTAATACACATGATAGCCTAGGCTGAATGAGAAGATGGTAGGGATGAAATAGGAGTTTATAATTGAATATGAGAGAGAGAGAGAGAGAGAGAGAGAGAGAGCGAGCTTGGAGAGTCCAACATGAGCTATTCCACATTTATGAACCTTAAGTTACCTTAATTACCAAAGGTAGCTAGCTCTTAACAACCTAATTACCTGATAACAATCTTGTCTAATGCTGAGAGATTACAATGATATTACTAGAAAGAGATGAGGTGGCAGAAAGAGCAAACATACCTTTACTAGAAGTCTCCAACGCTCCTCTTTTGTATGAATGTATTGTATTGGTTAGAACTAACAAGCCATACTCATTGCCTATTTACCTCTTCCATTCAAGTTGTTTCACAACATTACAATCTTCAACTGATTTCATTGTCCCTCCAAAAGTGTCTGATTGTGTTCGTCTTATACAGTTTCTTGGGCCTAAATAGTATAAATCAAAACCTAAGGCAATCACACGTGTGTTCTTTGGATATTCATAAACCAAAAGGGATACAAGTTCTTTGCTCATGACTCTAGAACTATCTATCTAGATGTCACCTTTTCGAGACAATGTCGTTTCCCAGATATTGTTGATTTAACAGCCTTAAAGTTTGATGGTCATTTAACCATAATTTTTTTAGACTCATTCCAATGGTGAGTAGAGCTGTAAAGGTTCAATGAGTATAAAACTGAGCATGGTGCTAGATCATGGGGGATAAGAGTGTGAAAGAAGCTGCAATTAAAAGTGGGCCCCGGAGAGCTTGACTGTACACGCCGTCATCTCATAGGAGAAAATTCTCACCGAAAGTTATCATGGATCATCCAAGTGTTTCTTCTCAAATGGAAGGTAATTTCTTGAGTTGTCCACCATCTCTTATTTTTAATTCTCCATTTCTTCTGATTTACTTATTGAATTAGGTAAGAGTAAACATGGGTGTACCCAACACCTAATCTATTTGAGAGATATGTTTCTTATCATTCCATTTAAACCACTCATCGTCAGTTATTGAGAGCTTTTGTCTACAGTTTTTTTCATAACAGGCTTTTTCCTACAGTTAAGATCCAGTAGTGTTGCAAAGGCTCCCTTAAAGCACAGTGGAAGGCTGCAAACAAGTATTCCCGTAAAAGAAATAATACAAGGGAATTAACAAGAAAATGAGAGCAAAGAAGATATTGGAGCATTAAAGAGGTATTCAGTTACCTATTAAACATAGACCAGATAAGCCTATAGAGAGATACAAAGCTCCCTAGTTGCTGAAGGGTAAACTTAAACATATTGTTCAGATTTCCATGATAAATTCGCTAAAGTAGCTAAGTTGAGTTCAATCAAGATTTTTATGTTGATTGGAGCAAATAGAGACTTGTCATTTCATCAACTAGGCATGAACAATGCTTTTCTTCATGGTGATTTCAAAGAAGAGATACATATGTAGGGGAATTCAACAAAGTTCGCAAGCTAAAGAAGGCTATATATGGATTGAAGCAGTCTCCAAGCATGGTTTCAGATGATCAGTGAAACCTCCCTAAAGATAGGGACCAATAAAAGTACAACTGACAGTATCTTGTTTGTTGGTCTTTTTTTTCTTCCTTTTTTTGCCTTGTTTGTCGATCAATGAATGGGTATTGCAATTTGCAACGCATATTGAATGTGTAGATGATATCATCGTCATCATCAAAGCATAGTTGTGACCGGCTACATAAATTATGTTCTCCATTCTGATCTATACTAAACCAAATCTTTGAATATGTTGCATTTCTTCAGATATATCCTTACTATTTCCATCCATATCCGTTGATGATATCATGATGATGAGAAATTGTCCAAGTTTAGTAATAGAAGGAAATACATTCTCATTATTTTGAAGGAGACAGTGTTGTTGACCTGCCAATTTTCCATTTAAATATGTAAGTATGTATGTCAGTCACTTTCATAGTATGGAATCAATAGAAATAAATAAAATAAAATAGATAGATAGTGTCTGGTATGGAAGGAGAGTTCTACAAGATGTGGGAACACATCGAAGACTTGCTGGTAGATTAATATATCTCGCCATCACTAGACACGATATGCAGTGGGAGCAGTGAGTCTGTTTATGCATGCTTCTTATACCTCAAGTTTAGCAATTCAATACAGAATACTTCAGTTTTCAAAGTCATCCCATAGAAAATGACTTCCATAAACCAAGAATGGACATCTAGACATTTTAGTCTATCAAGATGCAAGTTTGACAGGAGATCCACTTCATGATATATTGTATTTCCATACATAAAAATTGATAAACTTGAAAATTTAAGAAACAACATACTTTAAAATGTAAGAAAGATAAACTTGAAAATGTAAGAAACAACATACTTTAAAATGTAAGAAACACCATACCTTGCTCGACCTAGTGCAAAAGTTGAGTATCATGCCATGGCCTTGTTAAGTAGTTGTTTGTGCAGTTTCTTATCACCGATTGGTTTTGAGATTATTGGCTAGCAACTCTAAGATGGTATCAAAGCCAACACGTCCCGGGTTCAAAACCACACAGGGAAAAAAATGCCCCATGCCGCATTGTGTGTTTGTGTGGGCGCAAATGCATGGGGCAAGAAGGCCCCGTGCCGAATTGTAGTCTTGTGTGGGCGTGTGCTTCGGATGCAGGCAGTGTCCCGTCAGAGTTAAGTAGTTGTTTATGTAGTTTCATATCACTTATTGGTTTTGGGATTACTGACTACTGGCTAGCAACTCTGAGAGGCCCATGGGACTTGTGAAATGTTATGCATTCAGACGTTGCTTGCAACCTAGGTAATTGTCAAACTTTGAATGGGGTTGCAATGTGATAATCAAGTAACTATGCATTGTGAAGACTAAACATATCGAAGTTGATTGCCATTTCCTATGTGAGCGTGGCAGCCAATAGTGTCTGTCATATTTTTGTCAAATCAAAACATCTGCTAGCAGATTTACTCACCAAGGCACTATGTAAGGGTCTATTTCAAGAGTTAATGGGCAAGGTGAGAAGATAATTATCTACGCTCCACTTGACCAGTATAGACCTTAAAAGTGGTTCTAAGTGTATTATTTATTTTCATCTTAGGGACTAAGATAGAACCGTTTTTCAATTTTTCCACTTCCTTTTGGGGCTTATTGTTATTTTGTTGTTGTCCACTTAAATTTCATAAGAAAACTGATCATTTGTGGGATTGCACAATCAACTCATTTGGTCGGTGTCCTCCTTTCTTTCTCTTCCTTTTAGTATCTCTCCTTATCCTTTCTTACCCCAGACAAAGTCGGCTTCTTTTCTTCTATATGGATGGAGACAGTACGGTGAAACTAATGATCCAGCCAGGCTCACCTCTATTAGGGCAAAGTTGGCAGTGGGTTCACAGGTTTGGTTCAGGTACATGCTTATAGATTTGAACCTGAGTCGGGTTTGCCATTAGGGGCCAGTTTGGTAGATTCCCTTGCTGCATTTAGTGATGCAAAATGGAAATTTCAATGAAAACTGGGACATCCAAAGCAGGGCGAGCAATGGGTTAACTAAACCAGGAAACCATCTCTCAGGCCCCCTAAAAGGCCAGGTAAGGTAGTGGCCTTGATGGGTTTGGAATAGATACAAGTTCGAAGATTTCAACGCAAAGAAGGTTCAGATTGGGATTAGTTTTTGGCTGCTCCAGCTCACACCAACCCATTTGTGATTGAGGAACGCTAGTCATAAAGTTTTAAAAAATTCTCTCCAAATTATTGCAATGTCTCCTGCACATCAAAGTATACATGGAAAACCCAATCAAACCCAATTTCTATCTGTCCTAGAGAAAATCGGGTACAGGGCAAAGTGGATGCTACTCAAGGTAAGTATGGATTTACATTTACCCTGGCCAGTACCAAATTCCATCCATTGCCATCACTTATCCAAAAGTTATGTTAAAACAGTATGTAGGTCATAAACTGTTAACATAGCTATGAAGGAAACTGCCTTCTCATAATCATATAATATACACATGGATTCATGGTGGGGGTACGAATCTCAAATAGTGAGATATTTACCTTCTTGTCATCATATAGACGTCGAGCATGAAGAATGCCAAGCATAACTATGGTAGCCATAGTTGCTCCAGGCACCCAAAAACTCCCTGTAGTTAAAACTTCAAATGAGTAAGCATGATATCCATGAAAAACCCAAATCATATAGGCAAAGGCAAATAGAACATCAGCATAAGATTTATCAGTACAGCCAAAAATAAACCATCAACAAGCATTCTAAAGGAGTGTAAACCATGCTACATGGATTCTCAATGAAAAAGATAGCATTTTTTTTCTGTTTTACATATTGAACTACATGTATTCGACAAAATGTCCAAGAGAAACATCAAAATAAAAAGGACCCATGAAACTGGGGGATGTTTACCTTCGCTGCTGTTGCTGCTGCCGCTGGATCGGCCATTGAAGGAAGCTGGGGTAGTGGCGAAGTTTCTCGGGGAGGAAGTGAAAAAGAGATGGTGAGGCTTGAAAAGAAGATGATGATTACCAAAGCGCTTATTGTGTCGTGGAAACACTGCCCATTTGGGACAAACCCTAAACTTCATTTTCTCTTCTTCTCTTTCTCTTCACTTCTGTTGCGGAGGGAAGAAGGTTGAAAGGAGGAATGAGCGAGTGTCTGCACTTTACAGTTTACGAACAGATTCGCTCGGACTTCAAAGCTCTGAGGGGTATTTTGAAATTTTAAACTAGGGTCGTATTTGCTCTTTTTGGTAAGGGGCTGTTTGTTTTCATTATTTACATTTAGGGTCATCAATTTTTATTTTTTGCTTCTTTTGTTAGGTTGGCTCAGTGGATACCGGATAGGAGTGATACCAACCAAAAATCTCAAGGATCGATCCCAAGGTATGTATGTGGTTCGAAAGTGCAAATGCTATTCATCCATGAGCAACCATGGGTGTGTTGGCTACTTTCATCAAAAGTTTCATATTTAAGTTAGTGATTAAGTGTGACGCTTGTTTACATCTCCCGTTTGTAACCGTTATTGCATTTGGTTATGCAACTGGTCATACGAGCAAATCTCATCAATCAATTTTATTTATTTTTTATTCCTATGAGTCCTGTATTTGTAAACCAAACAATTCAATGTCTCGGAATTTAATAGTCAACTAAACAAATTGAATGATTTAAGATGATTATCTTAAATCTTTCGAGATTTTGAATGATTTATGGAAAAAAAAAAAACCAATATAATCTCAACGTATGGATCTAATTTTTTGCAATTTTTTTAGGACGTGAATTTATGATCTGAGCTGGTTAATATTCTCATAGTAGTGATAAGCATGGAGATCTTTAGTTTCATATCTTAAATCTTGTTGGATTTTGGGAGTTTTGTGAAAAATCCAAATCATCCCAATTACACAAATGCATGATCGTATTAGGGCTGGGCTCGATTTTTTTTTAATTTGGGCCTGTTTGATATATGGGCCGGGCTTGGATTCAGTTGTACATAACCCGAAGCTTGGCCCAACCCAAATATAATAATGATGTTAGCAAAATTACTGATGTAGGGATTCAAACACTAGAAAATTGACATACAAATGCATGACAATGTAAACTATACAATTTTTTAATAATAAACATAACGCAGGCTGGGCTTGTACTGCATGTTGTTCAAGCAAACTGGGCTTGGGCCGAGCTTAGGTGTTTCTTTCTACAGGCCATGAACACCCGTAGTAGTTATATAAACTTATTTTCACCATTTTTTAGTCTATCTTAAGGCCGAATCTTCGAGTACTTAACACTTATTTAGATTTGTCCTTATTACTTCCATCAATATATCACCGACCCATTGTTGGCATGTTTTAAGCATGTCCGAACCACTTCAAAGCAATTAGCTCTTAAATCATTCCTCATTGATGCTACGTACCTATAAATGCTCCTGAATATGCTCATCTTATATATTATATATTTATTCCGTACATTTATCCTGAATATGCTCATTTTATATATTATATCTCTATTTCATTCATTTATCACAGACGTCCATATTAACATTATCATATCTGATACACTAATCTTTTTTTTCCATGGGTTTGTTTCTTGATCAGTAAATATTGAGTTACATAAGTAAGAAACTGATCCCAAATGCCAGAATAATAATAATAATAATAAAGCTACATAAATTAGTACTAGTCTTGTTTTAAGTCATATGGACCAAAAAACAGTAGATCTGCTAAATGGCAACTTTCATCAGGCCAAATATTGAAGCACAAATGGAGCCCATGGTCCTGAAAAAGAGGCACAGGCCCAGCTCATTTACAAAATATAAATATAATCTATTTGGTAAATTGTATTGTGTTGGCTGGAGATCTGAGCATATGACAATCCTAGGCCCCTGTAGGCTTCTGCCCAATGTGGGGATGGAGTCAAACTGGCCCAGCCCATTGGTACCCCCAACCCATCTAATGCCATTTATTCTTTTTTTTTTAAAAAAAACTTCTAGCAAATTGGAAATGTTCCTTCCTTCCAAGGTCCAACTTTGTTAGTAGTGTTATTCACCCCTGAGAATTGGAGATGGAGAGATTTGGATGAACAAAGAGACAGGTACCCATTATCAGGAAACAAGAGCCCAATCAGAAGATCCACACCAACCAATTCCTCCAGGAAACCAGAGGATTTAGAAAATCCACATTTGACAATTGCAAGTCCTCAGGGATATGGGCCCATGGAAATAATCCTCATTTTTTTGGACTTTAATGGCCAAACCTCTCCCATTCTATTTGAAAAATCCTAGATTACATACAGCCATGCGCACCAATACATAGCAATGTCAATTTGTAGTTCTCAGCTGTACAAATCCTCAAATCTACAGCAGCGAGGAATTCTCAAATCTGCGGATTCATCGCCTATTGCCAAATCAGCCCTTAACTTATATTACAACATCCATGCTTGCATGCATGCAAGCCCATTCAAATTATCCAATTTTTGGTGAGTCCCATCAAAAAATGACATCGTATGTAGGATGATAACAGCCATGCAGCTCTAGGGAATGGATGGCTAGGCAGAAACACGTTTGGACAGTCATGGGCCTACAACGTCCTGGATGACAGATCCAGGTCCCACCTGTAACACTTGGAAGTTAGAAGGGTCAGATCCGAGTCTGATCAGGATCCAGATTTTCCAAAGCTTAAATTGATTTCATTAAACCTATAATAGACCCACTTGAATGCATGCTACTCATAGTTGAATAAAGTGACCTAAAAGTTTGATCAAAGACAAGATTATGGCGAGAGAGAAAGCGAAAAAAAAACACCCCAATCAAATCATAACCACCAATGATTTAAGGGACTCAAAGTTCAAATAATTTCTTCAGTTACAAATTTTGAGAATATGATTAAGTGAATATTTCTTCTACATATGGTATGTATCTGTCAGGCTATGAGATACAACAAATTTTACACCAAAATTCCAAGTGCAGCTATCAAATAGATGCTAAAACAATACCAACAAACAATCTCACTGCTTCATGGCAATAAACTCATCGTTTTCACCTTCCAAAACCTCAAGGAGATTCGGGACATATCGAGCACCAAGTAATTCTACTTGTTCTGGAAATGTCTTGTCCCTATATCCACCAATGTGTCTGGTCATTTGTTTCCAGCGTTTCAGGCATAGCTCTCCTGACCTTTAAGAAGGCAAAGAAAGAGGAAAGTCTCAATAAGTTGTAGAAAAAACATAATTTTCTTAGGTCTCAATTAGGGCCATGGAGCAGTTGACAATTTAGTTCTGAACTCAGTCTTGGCTTCAAACTGAAATGTTTTGGACAATTCAAAAATTCAGTGGTACAATTCTGAATGTCACTTTGAAAAAATATTAAAAAACTAAAATATATAAAGTGTAAAAATATAGAATATATTAAAATTTAAAAAAAACATAAATTATATACATTTAATTTATTTGAATAAAACAGAGATGCAATGTTTTATTTCCACATGACAAGTGAATAATCAATAACCTAGGTATACATGACAATGTGAAATTAGACATGCATTCTCAAAACTCAACTCAAAACATGAACATGCCATGTAATTATTTTGTTGTTTGCATATGGTTGTGCGCTTTGTATATATTTTATAAAAAAATTTTAAAAAAGCCCATACTCTTTAGTTATTCTTAAAAAGAAAAAAAAATGGC
Source organism: Umbellularia californica (assembly GCA_028538565.1). NCBI lineage: Eukaryota > Viridiplantae > Streptophyta > Magnoliopsida > Laurales > Lauraceae > Umbellularia > Umbellularia californica. Next base: position 15,139,350 of record JAPQWN010000007.1, on the reverse strand, counting down.
TGAAAGGACTGAAATGGGCTGAAATGCTGAATGGACAGAAGTGTGTATAGCTTGGTTTAGGAAGTGGTCTGATCCAAAATTATTGGACCATTTTGATGAAACTGAACAGAAATTGACAACTAGGCTGTGGAGCCCAAATATTTCACTAATAAGAAGACAAGCAGAAAAAAGGACTTTCTTTTCTTTTCTTGTTTTTTTATCAGGGTTTCTCTTAAATGCTAGAATTACAAATGCTCCCTTGATCACCAAAAGTCAAAACTCATTTGCAGTGTATATATCTCAAAAACAAGTAGAATAATCAGCATAAATATCATGGATTGGTTACCTGTGTTTGACAAGATTGTCCCAGTCGACATCATCCACACAGGAGGCATCAACTTTGATTAGTCTGCGCACATAGAGCAGGATATCTTACTTCCACAGATTTTGTAGACATAATGTGAAAGAATAAAGTAACAAAGACTACAACAACTAAACATCTAATAATATGACAATGCATTCTTCTTTTTCCTTTTACATAAGCAATAATGCACATGACCATGCATGGAAATCTTTTCTGCAAATACAGACCAACCACTTGGAAGATTATCATGATTGCACTTTTTCCCCCCCTAAAGCCCAAGACTAGAAAAACCACCCGGGTAAAGTTCCAACCAAACTATAATGAAGCCCAAAACTACTACTTATCACCATTATTACTGAGCAAATAATTTCCATCAAACTCGCTCGCATGATAAGGTATCAAGAATTAGTAGGAACTGTAATAATTCATATCCAGTGCATATTAATTATGAGAGACTAAAATGTTCATTACCTCTCCACGTGAGTACAGTGAGATAATTTGAATTGTTTAGAACCTCCACAAACTACAGTTGTGAGTAAGGTGCTCATTGTAGCAAACACAAGGTTGCAAGTTCGAGTCATGTTGCCAATCAAAGGAGAATAACAGAAAGAAAAAGAAAAAGAAAACTCTACTTGTGAGTAAAATAATTAACATTTACTATTTATATTTCCAAAGAAATCATAGTATCCTATTCCAAGGAAATTTTAAATAAACTGGACAGATGAATTAAGGTCTAAATGACGACAACCAAGGAAAATCAACATGGCTTGTAATGGAGTGACCTCAAAACTTCATCATCATTATTGAATTAGTTTCTAATTGTATCCCTGCATATATCTTTTTTTTTTTTCTAAATTTCAATTTTTGAAAGGCAAGGAAACTTCCCTCAATCAGAAAACATAGATTTTGTTTTTTGGTTTTTTGAAAGGGTATCAGAAAACATATATCCAATAGATTCAGGATCAAAACTGAGCCATCTATCACCACCGACAAATAAACAATGAAAAAAACACAAGAACATTCATACGTGTCTCACATCCTATGGGCTCCAGACCTGTCAAGGACAGTTGCCCACGGTCCCAGCACATAACAAAAAGATGTCTCCGGCGATACGCGAATACCACTGATCCCATATGACTTTGTGATATAAATATTGAACCATGGATGATGGATGAACTAATGAACACAATTACAATTTGTCTGTTTTCTTTTTCCCCTCCCTCTTTTGTTACAGGTTGTTGTTTTGGTTATGGCACTACAAACTATGGAAATTAAGCATCTTCAGAGTCTTCACGCATAAGAGGTAACAAGGAAGGCTCATTCTAGGGTCTTAGGCTCTATTTACCAAGGCGTTTATCAATTATTCTGCGTTTGACCTTTGAAGATGTTGGTTTGAGTAGCAACATCAAAAGATAACTTTGTTTCTTCCTTCATTTTTTATGCTGTTGTTCACATTTTAGGTTTTTCTTATTACTATCATGTTATCATTTAAGAGAAAAGAACAAAAATAAGGTTAATATAAAGAAATCTGAAGAGGAGATAACAAGAAGTGTGCCTGCAGCTAGATTCAATTTTCTAGCTGGTCTAATCATCATCATTATTAAAGCCTTGCCCCAACTATGTTGCGTCTGGCTACACGAATTCTGTTTCTCCATTCCGATCTATCTTGAGTCAAATCCTCGGATGAGTTACACTTCTTTATATCTATTTTTACTACATCCATCCATATCCTCTTTGGCCTACCCCTTAGCCCTTGGTGGGCCATCAACCTTCATAGCCCAAGTTTTCCCTACCGGCGCCGTTGCCGGCTTACGTTAGACATACCCAAACCATCTCAACTGGATTTCTCTAATTTTATCCCCTATTGTTGCTATCCCTAAATGCTCTCGAAAGCGCTCATTTTTTATTTTATCCTTCCTAGTTTTACCACACATCCACCTTAACATTCTCATCTCTGTTACAGTCATTTTGTGCATATTATGCTTCTTGATTGACCAACTTCCTCCAGAAGTAAATCTCCACTTCAACCATCCCACTTTTATCCTATGTTCGCCATCTTCCTCAATCTCTCCATCCCCACAAATTATCGAGCCAAGATATCAAAATGAATCTTTGTGGTATCTCTTGGACTTCGACTCTCACAATAGTTTCAACTCTTTGTACACGCGACTAAAGTTGCATATTCTATCATTGTATGACTTATTTTAAAGCCCTTGGATCCTGTCATCTCTCAAGCTTTGCATCCACACCATCTCTCCATTCATCCAGCAACGCCTACAAACAACATACACCAAGGTACCTCCTTTTGAATACTAGTAATTAACTCGTCCATAATCATTCTCTTTTAAGATTTTTTGAGAGACCCATAACTAAATCAAAAAAAAAAAAAAAAAAACAAAAAAGAAAAGTGGTGGGTTCAGGATTACACCAACCCATACCATGTCCTTGTATCAGGCTCCACCTTAGGCATTTGTAAACCCCTATCATGGCTACTCAGACATTAGATAGTCTTCATAGAAACTTCCTTTGGCATCAATCTGATCACATCCTGCGAGGCCTTCTCTAATCAAGTGGGACACAGTGTGCACACCAAAATGGTGTGGGGGGCTGAACTTCTGGTGATCATAGTTACATGCATCATGTCTCGATGATGAAACTAGCATATGGTGTTTTCTCATGAAAAGTAACCCAATTGGCTAAAATTCTCAATACCAAGTATTTCCACAAGTGGGATTTCTTCTCCAATCAGAAACCAGTTGACTACATATGGAAAGTTATCTCGGAAGCCCAAACTCTCTTAAAAGGGATCACTTGGACATTGGGGATGGTCAATCAGTTCATCACTGGTCAGACTATTGGATTCTAAACACAACCACCATCAAACCTTCTTGGTCACTTCCCATCCTCTATAAAACCCACTCCAAGGTTAGCGACCATATCACTGTCATCCTTGTCCACATTGGAATATTGATCCCATCGCCAAAGATTGCCGACGGAGGTTGCAAACCGTATACCATCCATAATCCATGACACTTCAAAATGAGCCACGTCCATGTTTGCACTACACCAAAAATAGATCCTTCCGTAAAATCTGCTAATAAGCTCCTAACCTCTCTGCACAATCTCCCAGCTCTTCCACAGTATCAAGTACAGAAATGGGCATGCGCCCCTAAGATCCAATACTCACTATGGAGGATGCAGAACGAAAAGCTCCCTTCTGTAGCCAAAACTTATAGGGTCTGTTTGGTTCATGAATTATACAAGTTCTGGGAATGGAATTGTCCTATGTGGTGACAAACTGAGGTTGTCTGCAATGCAATTTTTTCCATCTCGTAATTCTGCATTTGCGGAAATCAATCAGATGACGTCATGACTCATGACTCATGATGATAGAATACTGTCATGGAATGGATTCCACAAGATATTCCCAATTTTACTTCACATAGGATAATAAAATTCCACTCTATCTCACTAATTCCTCAACCAAATAGATCAACTTATACCCCCACAACATTCCTTATGATCAATGGGCACATCAATGACAAGCCTCTATATTCTGGATGTCTAACAGGCCTCTCCATGATCAATCCACTCTTCCATGACTTACTAGTATCGAGACCAACCCACGAGATAGTATAAGGAATCGTTCTCCATGATCAAGCTCCCTTGAAAGGAGCAAAAAAAATTCTCAAAGCCTCCAATACACCAACACCGAACTTCATTAGAATCCTTGGTGCTACCACAACCATAATCGATCAAGATCAACACCTCCGACCGTGTGATTGAACCCTCAGACTCAAGCCCTAAGGCCACTCAAATAAAAAAACACAAAAATCACAAGCATACTTCGAAGATTTTAGAGAATGGCTGAATGCACACTGGTTTTTTCTCTCCACACACTTAATATTTCATTGACCATTTACCCGTAAGCGAAATGAGGAAAAATGACATATTTCAAAATCTATGTAGTTCCAGTTGCTCCCTACACACACCTACCCTTCTTCTAAACCATCGACCTCCCTCCCATGTCCTACAAGTCCCTCCCATCTCAACATCTCAACCTTTGCAACTCTTCCCACACTCCTCTCACTCATCTCCCACTCTTATTCCCACTCATCTCCCACTTATCCCCCATTTTTCTTCCCACTCACACCTATTGTTCGTATTTTTTTTTCCTCGGGTCCATTCGGCCACTCAGGGCCGAACCGCAGCCGAGCAAATGGGATAGTGATAGAGGAAAGAAAAAAAAAGGAGAGGGAGGAGACATGGGGTGAAAGGGGAAGCCAAAACAACAATAGCCAACAAACATCCATTTCCTTAAAAAAAAAACAAAAAAGATGAGAATGGGGAGAATGAGGGATAGTGATTTACCTTAAGAGAGCTTTTGCTTGAGAATGAGTGAGGAAGAAAGGAGAGTAAGGAAGAGAGGAGAATCAGTGAGGGAGAGAAGATAATGTTTAGGGGGAGTGAAAGAGTCTGAGGGAGAGTTGAGAATTAGGGGGGAAGAAGGGGTGTGTAGAGAGGAATGGGATTTTCATGGGTTAGGCATTTTCGGCAAAAAAGGATGTGCATGGAGTAAGTTTGGGGAGCGCAAAGGTACCAGTGTGCATTTAGCAGCTCTCAGATTTTCTTATCAAAATAGCATACCTTACAATCAAAGTTCCTCCCTATTTGTAATAGAGGAATGGCCTAATAAGGAAAATGCAATTACTACATGATTGCTAAAATCACTCTCACTGAATCAAATCAATTATTCTCTAACTGAATCAAATCAATCTAATTAAGAAAATTAACTTAATAGAAAATATCCGGTGGGGCCCTCTTCTTCTTGGACCATACTACATCAACTCTCCCCGACTTGGAAGAACTCGACTCTGGCGAGTTAATAGCTTGATAGCGCTCATATAGATCGGGATTAAGGTGCTGGAAATCAATAGTTGTGATCCACGTTGCATCGGAGAGAGGACAATTCTGCCAACGAACAAGAAATTTATGAAATCCCCCTTGTCTAGTTGAGACAATCTGATTGTCAAGTACATCAATGATTTTATCCGCAGGGGGTGCTAAAGATGGCAACTGAATTTCTCATTCTTCCAAAGCACTGTCTTGGCCACGTCCCTTGTAGAGTGTGAGATCTTCAACATTGAACGTAGCATTCAGTCCAAGATCTGATGGCAAATCCAACACATGCGTTAGGACCAATTTTCTTTAGAACTTTGAATGGCCTTGAGTTGCGGGGATGTAACTTTTTCTTGGCTCCAGGTGGAAGGCACTCCAGACGATTACGCACCATAATCATGTCACCTTCCGCAAATTAAATCAAAGCAACGATACTTATCTGCATGCTGTTTATATGAATCATTGCTAGCGGAAATATGGTGTCGGTGTCGAGCTTCCTCATGAATTTGTTGCATATGTCTGATGAAATTGTCCATATCAACACTATTTCTTGCCTCTACATGAAGTGGGATAAGATCAACTGTTGGTCGTAGCCCGACGCCAGTGACGGCCTCGAAAGGGGACACCCCAGTGGATCTATTGATGGAGTTGTTATATGCAAACTCAGCCATAGGCAGCACCTAATCCCATGTTGTATGATGGTCTCATACCAAACAACGCAGCAGATTACCAAGGCTACGGTCATCATCATCAACATCAAAGCCTTATTCCAACTATATTAGGGTGGCTACACGAATTTTGTTTCTCCATTTTGATCTATCTTGAGCCAAATCCTCAGATAAGTTACACTTCTTCATATCTACTTTTACTACCTCCATCCACGTCCTCTTTGGTCCTACCCCTTCCCCTTGGTGGGCCATCAACCTTCTGGCCAAACTTTTCCTTATTGACACCGTTACCGACCCACGTTGGACATGCCCAAACCATCTCAAACAAGTTCCTGTAATTTTATCCCCTATTGTTACTACCCCTAAATGCTTTCGAAAGCATTCATTTCTAATTCTATCCTTCCTAGTTTTACCACACATCCACTTCAACATTCTCATATCTGCTACATCCATTTTGTGCATATGCTGCTCCTTGATTGGCCAACATTCTGCTCCATAGGTCATACCTGGTCTAATCACTGTCCTGTAAAATTTCCCCTTCAATCTTGTTGGCATTCGTCAATCACAAAGAACTCCCGAAGCAAGTCTCCACTTCAACCATCCCACTTAATCCTATGTTCGACATCTCCATCAATCTCCCCATCCTTACTAATTATAGAGCCAAGGAAGCAGCAAGATTTGTGGTATCTCATGGACTTTAATTCTTACAGTAATTTCAGCCCTTTCTATATGCCCACCGAAGTTACAAACCATATATTCCGTCTATGTACGGCTTATTTTAAAGCCTTTTGGATTCTAAAGCCTTTGTCATCTCTCAAGTTTTGCATTCACACCATCTCTTGATTCATCTAATAACATAATATCATCTGCAAATAACATGCAACAAGGTACCTTTTCTTGAATATGAGCAGTTACCTCGAGTAGTTCTCACACTCGTTACTGCTCCTTCATACATGTCTTTAATAATTTCAATATGACATCTTCAAACATTCCTTTTATTTAAAACCCACCAAATTAAATCTCTAGGTACCCTGTCGTAGGCTTTTTCTAGATCGATGAAAGACCATATGCAAAGTTTTCCTCTTTGCTCAATATTTTTCATTAATTGCCTAAGTGATAAGATAGTATCCATTGTTGACATCTCTGGCATAAAACCGAATTGATTTTCAGATATCTTGGTTTTTTATCTCTGTCTTTGCTCCATTACTTTCTCATAGTTTCATAGTATGACTAATAAGTTTAATCCCACGATAGTTGGTACAGTTTTGTATATCTCCCTTGTTCTTATAAATAGGTACTACAACACTTCTTTTCCATTCATCCGGCATTTTCTTTGTCATTAGTATCTTATTGAAGAGTCTAGTTAACCAAATCTCCCTAACTTCTCCTATAAAAATAACGTTCATAGCACTGCCTCCATCGATGATCATATTACAGGCCTTACCCTTGCAGTTAACTCGGGAGCGGAAGATGGGTGCATGATTATAATCCTACTTGTCTTGTTGATCTTCTGTGATCAGAAGATGACGCTCAAGATATGCAAGTGGTACACCATCGTCAGGAAATTCATCAGTGACAAGGCTTTGAACATCTACAGGTTTCTCCATCTCAATATGCTCGTCACAATCTTCGTTGTTCTCTGATTCATTGTCTGCATAGAGAAATCTGTGAGGACATTCTCTAGCATAATGCCCTCTCCTGGCAGGTGTGGCAGATCACTTACCTTTCGTCATTACGTCCTTGAGCATGAGTATCATTTTGATTTATCTGATGCCGCTGACCATGAGGGAGTGGCCTTTGTTGTGTCCCTTAGGGATGCCTTTGTTGTACAGGTGGTGGTATTGGTCGAATAATTGACTGCTAGGAGTTATTGGGAGTGGAATGCTCTACGTAGTTGTTATTTCTGTTTTGTTTCGACCGGAATGGCCAAAATTTTTTGTTTATGCCATTCTGCCGAAATGAAACAGCCTCTCAAACTTTTTAGTTGAGATGTCGGTCAGAATCTAGGATTCGGCCAAAAGTCTTGGATCCGAAATCCTCAATCTCGGTAAAAAAAAAATTTAACCACATAAATGGTAAGGAAAAATTGAAAGAAAAGGGGATGAAAAGGCATAGAGTAACATGGAGATTACTGCCGTGAGGGAAAATATTAAAAAAAGAAAGAAAAAGGAGGAAAAAGATTTAGCCGATGTCGTCGTCTGCCTTCGCTGTTACAGGTGACTTCTTGCCTCTGCTGCTACCGACAACCATGTCCTCCCCTTCTCTCCTCTTCTCTTTCTCTCTCACCGCTTGAGAAGCAGCAGAAACAACGAGACTCAAGAAGTATAAATGGCAAGCCACATAAATGCAAAAGGGGTAAATGGCCTTTTCAAAATGAGTATTGAAATATAAGTCTTCTCCAGAAACTTTTGGGAAAGTCAGAAGGCCAAAAGGAAAATGACTTTGCCATCATGTCGTTTCTTTTTTTTTTTTTTCCAAAGAGGTCCCTTCTACCATTTTGTGCTTAGGTTTTAATTCTTTCTCAGTTTTTTTAAACCTCGTGATATTGGTATTGGTATACTAATGATGTGGGAATTTGTGTAGGTGTAATAGGACCTTAGGAAATTTAAATATAATACGAAGATTTTAGTATGTATTTAATGGGGGCCAGCTCTCCTAAGCTGAAGCTTAGGATAAGGTAAGCTCAAGTGTATGGTGGGGCCCATATGAGGTGGGGGGTGGGGGGGATTTCAAGGACTCATTGGGACCCTCCTTTGTGCAAAAAATCAGCCTCAACCGTGGTTTCTATCATCTCCATTTGGACCCCAAAAGTTTTATGGTCAACAGTCCATTCGAATAGGTACAGAATCGATCCAATAGTCCAGTAAATTCGGATTTGACCAAAAGTCGGACACGTGCAATTTAGGGGGGTTGCGTGTTTGGTCCATTTGGATGGACCAAGAGTGGGCCCCAGAAGCGTTAGCTTACGGAATCTTATCCTAAGGTTAAGCTTAGGAGAGCCTAATTCTTATATATCTATATATTTTAATTTTAATTTTTTTTTCCAAAAAGTTACACCAAAACTTTTTGCCAAAATACCGAGATACCAAAATATTTCATTTTGGAGGCCAACCGAAATGAAGACCAAAACAGAATTGACAACAATGATAATGTACCCCTCTATCTAAAGGCTCCCCCGGCTTGATATCTTTCTCGCCTCCGCAACTGGATTTCATGCTACGCTTTGCAGGCTTTACAATATGCTTCGTTTACATCGGCAAAATCAAACATAGCAATCTGTTAACGAATATCAGGACGCAAGCGTTCCATGTTTTTTGTTGATGGTGAGTCCATCATCAGCCCTTAGATTGCAGCGCACTATGTAATCTCAGAACAAGTTAGTGTACTCATCCAGAGAGTAGTTACCTTGTCGGAGATTAAGATATCCTTTGTGCGGGGATTCCATGTAGTCAGAGGTAAGGAAATTTTGCTTGAGCCTCTGCCTCATATCTTCCCACTGCATGATGGGATGCCCAAAGGCAAGCTCACTGTATTCAATAGTTTGCCACCATATATGTGTATGACCCTTGAGCTTAACCTTTGTAAAGGCTATCTTCCAGGCATCATTCATATTGTACCACGCAAAGTAGTCGTCGAGAGAATTGAGCCAATCGACGAAGGCCTTGAGACTAAGATCTCTTGAAAAATCGTTGATCTCCAATCGCACCCTTTTGGTGACGTCATGTGAGCGTGGTGCGATGTGGGGGTTGCCATCACCTTGTTTGGCTAGGTGACGCTACACCATTTCAAACATGGTCTCATGATGCTGATGTTGGTGACCAAGTGTGGTTGGATTTACATGGACCATTGTTTCGGATGTTTAGGGAATGGGGGTTATCGGCATGGCCTGAGTTCTGACTCCAGATATTTGTGGATCCAAATATGTGACAACAGATTCTATTCCTCCTATAACCCGAGTTCCTTGTAGTTCAGTAATAGCGGCCTCGACAATTTAGAGTCGCTGAACCACATTGTCCATGTCTTGGCCCAGCTTAGTCTACTCCTCATCTTGCCCGTAGTGAAATACCCATGGTAATGACGCCCTCGGGTGGCCATGAAAATTCAATTGCAATTTTTTTTTTCACCTAACTTGGACTGGGTCTACTATGGCCCTTTGTGGGTTGAGTCGGCCTGGTACATAGCCGAGGTTTTTTTTTTTTTCTCCACGGGATCGGGTTTGGGTTCATGTCAAGTTTGAACTCAAGTCATACCCAATAGGGATCGAGCCCGTAATGAGGCTGGCCCTTTTCTCTCTCAACTATAGTGCAAACAAAAACAATAAAAGGGGAATGAGGAGGGCTTATCTACGTCGATGCCAGAGAGAGATAGAAAGAGGAGAGGGCGATGAGGAGGAAGCTCCTACGCAGCACTGCGACAATAGGTCCACGCGACCTTGGAGGGTGACGGTGGTGGTGGGCTGGTGTACTAGTAGGTGGTGGCGCTGCTCGTTGGTAAGCTGTCATTGGGTTGTTGTGACGACTCGGGCATCCAATGAATGTTGACAGTGGCTACGTGCTGTGAGGTTTTGAGATTTCGCCGATGGTGAATGACACACCTCTGCAGTCCAGATCTTCTGCTCAATCACTTTCTCTTCTTCTGTGTTTTTTTCCTGGGTTTGGGTCTCAGAGAGGTTTCGGTGGAATGGCAATGGTGAAGATATGTGGGATCTAGTGTTAGGATGATGGCTGTACTATTCAGGTGGTTTTGGATAGTGGGGTGGACTACAGGGGTTTTGGGTGCTTAGCAGTGACAATGGGGATGGGTTTAGAAAGGGATCTCGAAATTTTTTTTTTTTACCTACTCGAATGGGGCTCAACGATAGGGAATAGGTTGGTTGGAGATTGGTTTCGATGGTGGTTTTGGGGCGGCGGTGGGGTGTCCTGGTTTAGGCTAGGGGCCTATGCTTGAATGGCCTTGGTGGATGGGTTTTGTGATGTGGGTTTTGCACGGTGTGGGTTTGGTTGAGAGAGTATGGGGTTCGGTTCGGTGGTTTAGAGATATGGGAGAGGTCATTAGAAGGTGTCCGGTGAGGGGCCGGGCTGTTGGGAGAGTGATGGTTTCTGTGGGAATGATGATGAGTGGTTGTGATGGTTTGATGGTGATGGACGGATGGGTGGGGTGAAATCTGATGGACGGATCAGTGGGGTGAAATCTGATGGACGGATGATGATGAGGATGATGATGGTAGAATAATAGATGATGGATGTTGGTGTATCAAGGGGATTGGGATTCACGGGTTACCCCGAATTGGTGATCCGGATGGCAATCCGAAATCGGATCTTTGCTCCAATACCAATTTGGCGGAGCACCAGCCACGATCGATCAAGATCAACACCTCTGACGATGTGATCAAGCCTTCAGACTCAAACCCTAAGGTCTCTCAAATGAAAATACCCAAAACTCACGAGAATACTCTGAAGATTCTTATTATAAAAATAGCATGCCTTACAATCAAAGTTCCTCCCTATTTATAATAGAGGAATGACCTAATAAGGAAAATGCAATCACTACATGAATGCTAAAATCACTCTAACTGAATCAAATCAATCAAATTAAGGAAATCAATTTAATAGAAAAGATATGGTGGGGCCCATTAGAGGGCCCTCTTCTTCTTAGATCGTACTGCATCAATCCCTAATTCCCACTCCTTTTGGGCAAGTTTGGCACTTTACTAATATAGTAAAAGTCAAGTAAACCTCCATTTTTCAAATAAGATGTGACATAAAAAGCACTTTAATTTAAAATTCCCTCTATCTTTTTCAAAAAAAAGTCAAAAAGCACAACCTTTATCCACTAAAATACAAACAAACTCCACTTTCCCATACAAAAAGTCAAAAAGATTCCATAACAACTAAAAACAAAATACCATCATAACCCACTTATATTTCATTCTTTCTTCAAAATCAACTTTACTTCACTTGACTCTATTAATAGAGTTTCCAAACTGGCCCCTAATAAGAGCAAACAACCAACCTCCCCCTTGTAATTACACAATACCCTGTCAATGCCGCCAACCCGGGCCAACAAAGTTAAATTTTGATGGATCTTACTGTGAAATGAGATCAATAAGATGAATGGGAAGAACTCCCTAACGAACACCATTTGGGTTCTGATTGCACCCTTATTTCCTTAACTTTTGCGTCTTTGGCTCACTGCGTGAATCCATATTCGCAATCTCCACATCAGGGGATGCCAAGTAGGTAATTAATGTGCCGCCCGATCAGGCACGGAACGAGAGCATCCAAATATCCTCCACAAACTTCCAGATACACAACCAGTCCAACTTCACCAACAACTAAGACGCCAGCCATTTACTATTGAGTCTGAAATCACTGCTTACATTCTTTAGCTCATGGAGTTGCTCACATGTCAAGAGAGAAGCCGACAAAACAATGGCAGGTAGCAACTCTACGAACTAAGCAACACATGGAATGGTTAAATACAAAACCTTATGAAATTAACACTTTTGCCTCATAATACTAATAATTTTTTCCAGAAAAGAAGTGCTTGCTGAAAAGTTCCATCTCTTAAAATATTGCAAAAAGAAATAAGGAAAAGCCTTACGCTGCTAATAACCGATAATCATCTGCATTATCCCATTTCCCTTCAGCTACCATGGATGATGCTAATTGATTATACCTAAGAAACAGTGAGAATAAGCAAAGTAGGTTTAAGATCTAGCAAATGAGAAATATAAAAATCAAGGTCATGAGTTAAGACATCAATATACTAAAATGGTTAGGGTGTTATTGAACATATCGATGGAGATGCATTATTTTCATTGCTTAAAATTGTGACCCTGTTTCTAGTCTATGTCAAAATGCCTTTAATTGGTACAGTTGCACCTTACTGAGCCGTCCTCACAATCTCAAAATAATATCCTTTTATATTGAGAACATATGAATCAAAATCTAATTAAGGACAAGACTAATAGTTATTAAGTCATTAGGAGAAACAAATCAAGTTACATGATTTAGGAAGAAGAAGAGAATTCAAATGAGCTGTCATATTGAAATAACTCACTAGCATTGAAATAACTCAAGAAGTAATGGAATGCAGTAACCTTAAGAAAACTACCAGTTTGTGGAGGGGCCTGTTGTCAGTTAGGGTTATTTTCGAATCCATGGTGCACTTCAGAGTTGGTAAGGAAGAAAGGATCAGATTTTGGTTGGAAACTTGCGTGGGGAAAGCGCTTCTGGCTTCCCAATTCCCTTCTCTTTCTTTGCAATAGTGATGGCTCGGTTACGGAAAAGGATTGCTTCTCTAAAAATGGTGGCCAAGTTGTTTGATGTCCCGTTTTAAGAAGAAATCTCGTGGAGGGGGAAATTGAAGAAGTTTTTCCTTTGCTCTGATTTAGATAGTGTCTATATTGCAGATCAGGAGAATGATAAAAGAGTTTGGATGGGAACAGTTGAGGGTGCCTTCTCCATGGCATCTTTTTTCTTGGTCATGAGGGAGGATTCCTCATCGCTTATCCCTTTTAACAACGTTTGGAAGTCTAGAGCTCGGCCTAGAGTTCCAGCATTCGCTTGGTTGGCTATTTTTGAGCCATCCTTAACATGGATAATCTCCGTAAGTGCAATATCACTATCGTGAATGGCTGCCCTATGTGTTTGTGGGATGCAAATCACAGAATCAGTGGACCACTTGCTTCTTCATTGTGAGGTGGCTCGTTTATTGTGGATTGCGATTCTATTGTGGTTTGATGTCAGCTGGGTTTTGCAAAATTCAATGGAAACTTTGTATCAAGCTTGGATGGTGGGGGTTGGTTCTGATAGAGGAAGGATGATGTGGAGAGCACCGTTTATGGACTATGTGGAAAGTGAGGAATTCCAGCTGTTTTGAGGGGGTTTCTTCCTCTAAGGAAGCTATGGTGTATGAAGTCAAATTCGTCATAGCTTCTTGGGTTTCTGTCCTACCTATTTTCAAGGGCCACCCAATTGATTGTCTTATGAGATGCTCGAGAGAAGTTGCTTTTCAACTCCTTACAGTCCCCAGATTTTGCCTCGTTGGATGCCACTTCCGATGGGTACTCTCAAGCTTAATTTTGATGGGAGTGTGCTAGGCAACACAAGGCAATCATGTATCAGAGGGGGTTTTAGAGACAATAAAGGAGTTTGTCTTCTCTCTTTCTCGGGGCATTATGGATTTAGATCAGTGAAAGAGGCTGAGCTTATTGTCCTTCGTACAGGTCTTCAAGAAGCTGCCAGGAGAGGTTTGAAGAACTTCATTGTGGAGGTTGATTCCTTTTGTGCGATAGGGTGGGCCAAGGGTTCTTCTCAGCGTATCACATCTAGCGGACCTGTGTGATGAGGAGCTTTTGGCCTCCAGGCTCAATGTCTCCTTTGCTCTCATCATGCGGTTAGCGAATGAGGTGGTGGATGCTCTGGCTAAAAGGGGTGTTAGGAGTGATGATCTTGTTATTGAGATTTTTAATTCTGTAGCCACTTGACCTACTTAGGGGTTTGTTGTTTCCTTTTCTTTTGTTTGGTTTCCTTTGTTGTTTCTCAGTATATGTCTCGTCTGTTGTATGGCTTTCAATAAAATTGTGTTACCATTGAATTATTATACATAAAGCGAAGTGGATTTGATTTCCAATTTCACTGTCAATTTCAAATTTGACTTTGACTATTCTCATATTGACCTCCTACTAATATCACTCATTAATCCTCCTACTAATATTAGCCCTATTAATAACGTTTTTTTTACTAATCCAATGTTACAGAAACTCTTTCCTCTTCTCTCTATGTTTCTATCCATTTCTCTATATTTTTCAGCTTTAAAGGCCACAAGCCCTTTCCTCTTCTCCGTCTTCTCTAATAAATAACTCATTGATTTTTTTTTTATTAGGGTCACACTCTAAACTATTTCTATCGATTTTTTATTTTAGACCTTTACATTATAACTACCACTAATTACATTGCCCGTGTTTAGCACGGGGGGCTTTCGCTAGTATATATTTATATATATATATATATATATATATATATATATATATAGGTCTGCTATCTTACGTATACCTCTCGTACCATAATACCGTATGAGGAAACTAGATGGGCCCACTTGGGCCCCACTGATAACTAGACTAGGGTGTGGAAAGATCTGGGTAGGCCCCGGATATCAAAAACAGGGTCAATCTCATGCCTCTTAAGCCCTTGATCTGTGACCCACAAGTTTAATGACTATATTCGGCTTGGATTGGTGATATGTGGGGCCACCATGTTACCTCATATCATAATGCGATACAAGGTGCATGTACGAAAGCAAAATTATATACATATAGTAGTGATCCATTGCACACTGTGTGCATGGTCTTACAATGCACACCTCGCTGTAAGGCCCACATACTTGCATAAAAAATTAGGGGCTCACATGATCATCATAACCCCTTGAGCAACGGCCCACAAGTTTTGATCCAACAGTCCATTCCATTTGAATGGGCGCAAAGTGCAACCCCTGGGATCCAGTGAAGTTTCCTGATTTTGTGGTCCACTCAATGGGTGATCACGTGGGCCCCACTAGGTGGTGCTTATCGTAAGACTCTTGCACACTGTGTGCACTGGATCTCTCCCAGACACGTATTCCATCCTTAAGAATGGAGTGGTTTGGCCTAAGGGGCCCATCAAGAAGCAAGACAGTAAGCAGGACAAGGTGTTTTTAAGGTCCCTACATGACCTACCTCTTTGCGAAAAAATGGAACCATCAAGCTAAGGGATGTATTATTTGGAGGGCATCAAAGATGTACAAATCCTCAACAATGGATGAAGTCCGATTGGTGTTAAATTTCCATCACCAATTCAAGGGCTTAGGAGGCTCAAATGAGTGCCAATTCTCGTGTGTATCTGTTGGGTTGGTGTGGCACTCGGGAGGCAGAGCAGCTGAGAAGCAGGGCTGTTAATGAGTGGGATGGGTTTAGATTGATAACAAGGTGGGCCCCACAGGCCAGCTCAGCACTGAAAACCCCATTATATTGTATGTGCATGCATATTTATCACTTTCAACAAAGGCCAGCTTGCGCTAGGAATATTCTGGTTTATGGCGCCCATCTTCCTCTTCCTATGATAAATCCAAGCCCTTAGCTGATTACCACCTTAAACCCCCCCCCCACCACCACCCCCCACCCCCCCCCCCCCCCCCCCCCCCCGGGCAGCACTCTTGAAATTTTGACACTCATTCGAGTTCATTGTCCTTCAATCGATCATGCAAGATTTTGGCACCTATCCTAACATCGAATTAGCGGGACAAGGCTACAATGATGATAATGATTACCCCAAAATAATTAAAAGGCATGATAATAAGTGGGGGAAAAATACATACCACTTAAGACAACAACTTGGATTGGTCCGTGTGGATAACTTCGAACTGATTGCTTCCCAAGCTATGTTATCTCGCAGCTACCAATGGGAGGAAAATGTTCATTAAGAAGAAAATAGTCAATATTGCAAAAGCACTCCAGATTGTAAATAACCAGATGAATAGCATGAAGGGTATATATGAAAGGCATTTCCAACATAATTCTAGTACGCCTGTAGCAAAATAATTAGTGTGGGTCCAAGTTTTGACTTTAAACACTAAAGAGAAGAGTTCACGAACCATGCCATGTTTAGTTTTCTTTTCCTCAAACGCCTTCATCCGCAAATCCATGTTAACCAAATCAAATAAAGTTTGGTATTCGTCTTGAGACCACAAACCTATGACATGATTAGTAGAAAAGAACAAAAGATGATTTGATCAACATGGAGGTAAGTATTGCATAATGCATACACAAACTACCTAAAACATATCATTAGATTTAATTACTAACTATTAGTTGTATTGATTTTCTGTGGATATGAAAAGAGTTCCTACCTGAACCACTTAATGATTTTACTGAGTTTTTCCTACACGTAAAAGCAATGAGTTCCATGCAATGGAACATGACCATTCAGCTAAAATCTCTGAATTTGGAAACAAATTGGGAATTCCGGCCAGACACAACAGCATCCACCCCAAATTTAGGGGGATTGTTAATTTCGGTTCATTGACCAAAAACAAATAGTTTCAGCTAGTTCGGCCAAAATGAACCAGAATTGACAACTAGGTTAAAAATAGAGATGGTAATCACATCAGTCAAATCATGTCAACCATTTTCCCCCCATATTTCACTTTTCAGAAACTCAATGTGAAGAACATGTTTCTTCATGGAGATCTGACCAAAGAAATTCGCATGGCATATTGGCATTGTCACATGACTTTACTCTTAGAGATAAAAATCAAATATTAATCACCAAAATTCTAAGAAACAAAAATAGGCAATTTAAATCATATATAGATCACCATAGCTCTCAAGAAAAACATCCCCATCCTTTGATCAGGACATTGACTAGGGTTTCTTACGTCATTTGTGCGGCTGCATAGATTGAATTGGTCGAAATGAGTTTTGAACAGACAATGTGAGGTGAGAAAATATGGGAATGAAGATGAGGGTCCATTTGAAAAAAAAAAAAAGAGGTTAGAAAAAGGGATTGAATTTTGATGCTGATGCTCACATATCATGTTACAGAAAAGAAAATATGAGAGAGAGAGAGAGAGAGAGAGAGAGAGATCATGATAAATAAGAGTAGATCTATAGAAGCTGTAAATCATTGGATGTCCAAGGACATCTCCACAAAAAAAATATATAAAAGTTGAAGGCCCCACATCAACACTGTAATAGCATATTACAGCAAGAATATTTGGAGAAGCTAACTCCTTCAAATGGTTACAAGTCTAAGAGCTTATTTGGAAGCTCAGAAACAAATTTGTATATGAGATGGTTGGCATGCACCAAATTTGAAATTGAGAATCTGAGATAATAGTGGAACCAACTTTGACTTCCAAAATGGAAAGCCTTTGATTTTGTCGAAGACACAAAAATAAAGATTCAATTGCAACCATAGGCATTTCTTTTTCTCAATAGTCAATTGAAACCATAGTTGCCAATTTAGGGGTGAACAAAAAATCCGCCGATCTGTAAAACTGATCCAATCCGCGGATTTTTAACTGAACCGAAGGTAAACGGATTGGTGATGGATTGAAAATCTTGTAATCCGTTAGCAACGGATTAGTGACGGATTTCACCCTCAATCCGCGGATTCAATCCGATCCGATCCGTTGACATTAAATATAAATTAAAAAAACTCAAGGGGTCTAAATATAAGTTAAAAGGTCTAAATATAAATGAAGAAAAAACTTCAGGAGTCAAAATGTATTTACTTTTATATATAACAATTGAAACCCTAGACCAAATTTCACCCTAGCCTTGAGAGCATGCTCTTCAAATTTTCTTTGACATTAGATTCAATGGATTCAATGAATTAAACCGATCCGATCCGGTCCTCTACCGGATCGATTTTTAACAACCACGGATTGGTGACGGATTCCAAATCCATCAATCCGTAGGTAACGGATTGGTGACGGATTTGGCCTAATCGACACCAATCCGATCCATGTACACCCCTAGTCAATTACATTCCATTTATAGTCAATTTCTCCCAGAGCGTTCTGGATTTCGCCTGGGACTGGAATACCGCCGAGAGTTGTCGGGTCTCATTCCTGTCAGTATGGCCAAAATTGGATTGTTCATGCCGGAATGGTCGAAAACGTTACCAACTTCAAAGCAAAATATCACATGTAATGGGGAATAGAGAAGAAAACAGAATTATAGGAATGAGGAAAAGGAGGCTTAAAAGCCTTTCATTCCAATGCTATGAATGTCAACAGTGCACCGCCAGTTGCACAGTTGGCTATACAAGCTTTTAGAGTAAAGACCATAGAAAATTTGATGACAATCAATTCTACTCATCATTACAATTCTTTCCTAATGATAGTATTCCTATTTGACATGATTAGAAGCCAAAATGAGAAAAAGCATTGCAAATAAATAAAAACAAATTATTCAATGATAGGGTCATCCAGAGTCCAGAGTACAGACTCTTCAGAAAGATATTATCTATGACAAGGATTAAAATAGCGGTCACGGCAAGCGTAGCAGCCAGTGGCCAAAACGCTACATAGCGTGCGATATGTAGTGGTTGCGATGATACATAGCAACATAGCAGTGTGAGTTTTTTAAGTGGTCAAAAGAATACAAATACTGTGTAGCAGTCAATCTTGTGTATTTTTAGTGATTTGGAACTATATAAGCACAGAGACAACTTTAGGAAAGACTATTAAGGAGAAAAAATAGGAAAAAAATGTTTTAAATTAAAACAGAATGGCTCTACTAGGTTTTACACCGTAGCGCCGCTATTTTCAAAATAGCATAACGGCCCTAATCGATATGGCCGATAATGCAGGCGCTATTTTAAACCATGATTTGTGAATCCCACATGGTCCACCTATTATGATGGTTGGCTGCACCATCTATGAGTTAACCTTTGGGCGATCGAAGGGGAGTAGAACCCAAATAGATTTTGTTAATAACCAGTAACATCAAGAGCTCAAGTTGTTGGATATGCTAAACTTGTAGCACAAAAAGTATCAGTGCAGTTTAAGGTACAAATACAAGTGTCAGAACGGTCCCAAACTAACACAGTGGGGATTTACAAGTATCTAGATATCATAGTCAGGAATTGCCGATTTACCATCCACAATAAGTGAGATGAATGGCACAAAGGCTCTTGATCCCATGCTTCATGAATGGGATGCCTGCATTAATGGACAGAAAGATACTAGATAGTTACTTCACAATAAAGACAATGAGTCGGGTAATATATGAGGATCAAAAAACATTTTATGCAATAATCTTTTAATTGCATTCCATGTGAAAGAAGTCATTTCTCCGAGATACATTAATTCAAGATGTCAAATACAACATACCTTTCTTCAAGTTGGGCAGTTTAGACCTGCGCCATGCATCTTTTATATGAAACCGATGTTTGCCCATCACCTCTGCCAGTGCTTTCCAATTGGCTCCATGTTTCTCATGGTGTCTATGATTTTGAGTTATCATAACAGCAGATACAAGGAAAAATTGTAATTAACAAGAGCATAACATTTTCCATGCTGATGTAATAAGACAAGTGTATTTTCCAAAATATAACTTGGAGAATAAAAGAAGGATGGAAAACCAATCTCAACGAGCATAATCAGAGTAACCAAATGAATTCAAAGTACCTTCTGAGAGCATCATATTCATCAGGTTCCCATTTACGCTCCTCACTTCTTTCATATAGCACATGAGCTCGGGAATAAACGGCCTCATTCGGCCGCCAAGGTAAGGCGGATCCTGCAATCAACACCAAATAACTGAGAACAGAGTAAAGAATCGCTCAATGCTACTCACAAAGGCCACAAGGAACCAAAGGTTGAGGGGAAGCTATAAACACTACCTACAACTTCAAACCTGCACAGGGAAGCAGATATTGTGATTTTAGTTTATTAAAACTGAAAATGTGAAGAAAAGTAGCAGTAGTAGTAGTAGTATCATCGTGTATCTCATATTATCATTCTCATTCTCATTATTATTATTATTGGTGACATGACTTGGTGTAACCTATCTGAGGATTTGGCTTAGGATATATCGGAACGGAGAAACAAAAGTCATGTAGCCGACCCCACAAAGTTGGAACAACGCTTTGATGATGATGATGATAATGGTGACATAACTTGAACCCATGACCTCAAGGTTTCAATAGTGTGCACCTTCCACTGTGCTTCAGGCTCTTGTCAACAAGAACCATAGATTGAAGTCACATATCAAATGAGAACAATTGCCAATAGTTGTTCCCTGAGTTTCATACGCAGTTTAATAGAAAGAGGAATATAGAGGCAGATGAAAACTGTCTACTATGGGCGATCACCAATATATAGTGTCTTTCGTTAAGTGGCCGACTACAAAACCAAACTATACAAGGGCCAAAAGAAAGGAAAAGGTAAAAATAAGCTATATGTACTGCATTGGAGACAGTAATTTAAACGGCCACCCTCCGCCGAACACCGGTGCTCACAATAAGGTGAGCACCACATGTGCCAAAAACCTAGTGGGCCCACCTTAGGATGCATCCAAGTGGGCCAGAAAACAGGGGATCCTGATAATCACCGATCTTGTGTTTGGCACCAATCCGAATGAATTGGACCATTTGATCAATTGTGCACATGTTTTGGAAAGTGAAAACTTGACAGCCGTTGATCAAGTACTTAGGATGATGATTCGAGCCTCCGTAACCAGACACAAGTAGGCAAAGGCAAGAGGGAGATCTTTCAACATACCTAGCCAACCAAACCTCTTCCTCCCCACCCACCCACCCCTCCCCTGCACAAAAAAAAAAAAAAAAAAAAGAAAAGAAAATCCCTAGCAAAAACTTAGAACTGAAATAAATATAGAATACAATATTCTATATTTTATATAATGCACGTAAAAAAGACCTTTCGAAGTTTGCCACAGGATAGGATTAACAGTCCAATTTAAAGTAAAGCAACTTTTACTGGCCTTTCTTATTCTAAAAATAAAAGGAAACCAGCGATGACTCGATCAACTAAAAAGTAAAGAGTAAAATAAAAACTTAAAAACTCGCCACTAATAAATATAAGACTCATCAATCAAGAAAGGAACTTTCAATACAGCTTTCCTGACTCAACTAGGACTTCTAATTTCGATCAAGACTGGACTTCATCCCAAAGGTGGGCCCCACAATCAAGTGTGCTCACAACAAGGTGAGCACTGGTGCTCAGCAGAGGAGGGGCCCTAATTTAAATGCCTTCTAATTTAATTAAAAAAAAATCAGGTAAAAGGAAAAAAGGGTAAAACTTTGATAAAGTCATATGATGCTTTCATAGACAATCTGCTTCAATAAGGTCATTTAAACTACAAATATATTTTAGTAGACAACATATTATCGTTACTTATAAGTTAGTCGAATTGGACATATGAAAAGGTCCAGCACAATTTGAACTATGAACCCTTCAACAAGTCATACCTTTGGATAGAATTAAAAAGTAAGCAATTCAAGGTACTAGGACAAGCAAAAACTTAGAACTGAAATATATATAGAATACAATATTCTATATTTTATAAAAATGCATGTATAAAAGACTTTTCAAAGTTTGCCACAGGATAGGATTAACAGTCCAATTTAAAGTAAAGCAACTTTTACTGGTCTTTCTTATTCTAAAAATAAAAGGAAGCCAGCGATGACTCGATCAACTAAACAGTAAAGAGTAAAATAAAAACTTAAAAACTCGCCACTAATAAATATAAGACTCATCAATCAAGAAAGGAACTTTCAATACAGCTTTTCTGACTCAACTAGGACTTCTAATTTTGATCAAGACTGTACTTCATCCCAAAGGTATTGAAGGAAGGAAAACACTGAGCCAACTTGGTTTTTGCGCCCCAAAAAAAAAAAGAAAAAGAAAATACATATGAAGTTTGAAACCCATGTGGCATCTATGGGTTAGCAATTGGACACCCTACGACAACGGCCCACTTGTATCTGCCATGCCTTTCAGATCTGCATCAATTTCTTTAACAAAAAATTAAGCAGTTTACATTTTAAAATGAAATATAGTTGCTAATTAT
The DNA here is from genome assembly GCA_028538565.1 of Umbellularia californica. Lineage (NCBI taxonomy): Eukaryota > Viridiplantae > Streptophyta > Magnoliopsida > Laurales > Lauraceae > Umbellularia > Umbellularia californica. The sequence continues at coordinate 15,116,861 of JAPQWN010000007.1, read as the reverse complement.
CCATGTAACGGAAGAAGAAACACAAGGATCATGCTTGAGTTAGGATCACCCAACTTGTGCCACTAATATTGAGATACTCACCAATTTCAGACCAACATCCTCTCACTTCTGGATGAGATACACAGTGCAGAATCATATCCAAACCCCGCTCTCCCAGGTCATGAGCCTAGAAACACAACACAACAGGTAAACTCCATGCACTAACACTAAAACTATAAATTATATTGCATTAAACCACCACCAACCATTTTTTGTCATACAGATCAAATATTCAACTAAAATAAGATAATAAAATGATTAGCCATATCAGAATGCACAATTATAGTGCATTCAAAGGAGCAGGAGGTACTGGAGCACAGAAAATTCATTAATAGAGTGTCAAAAGAAAGATGATCTAAGAATTTTCCAGATCCAACCTAGAATCTAAGAAATTTTTATAAATATGCACCAGAGAGGGTTCCTTAAATTTGGACGTAACTGAAACAGTAAAGGAAATACAAGTGAAAAGTTAAGCATTAATTAGAAAATAAGCATTTTACATATGCAACTCCAAATAGTTTATGAGAACACAACAATCCAACAAGTTTCTTATAATAATGATGATGGGAAACAAACCAGGTAAAAATCAATATATTGTTTCTCAGAAAGTTTTGTAATTATTAATCAATGGGAATAACAAAAATGTTTATGCAGTTGTTTGGGACTTAATGTCTTCAAAACCATGATGCTTCGGTCGCTTATCAGTTGCGCTATTTGTTCAACCCACTTGTACTTAAAGCTTAGAGAAGATGGTGTGGCCATGTAGTGCACAACATTTTCTCCCCATTCCGAGAGTTACGTATCCTTGGTTGGCAGCCAACCATGCTTGCACTTATTTGTCTGCAGACATGGCCGAAATAAAGGATGGGAGAATTTCCTCCTACAACCATTGGGATGCGGGAGCTCACATCCCAACCATCCATAAGGTGAGTCTACGAATTTCACAGATGGGCATGTTTCAAGACTTATTTAAGCATTAGCAAATATCTGTGTAGGATACAGATGGTAAAGAATATGAACAACCCACTCAAATACCAAGAGTTGTGCCACAGTAACCCTAAAGCATAATTTATCATGCCATAAATTTTATCATAAAAACCTATAATGAAAGGATGTATTCTTTCCTTTCCAAGTATACACACACGTGTGTTGAACCAGTGTATAAGTATGAGTGGTGACCTGGACATGTGAATGCACTGATCCTTCTAAACTCTAGCCCGGAGAATGAACACTGGCTACTCCTCCCCTTCTAAAAACCTTCGATACATATGCCCAGCCTTTTCCTTGTTGCACGGCAATGCATACATTACTAGTCTGATACACACCTATTTAAAGCACCACACTCAGTCCTCTTCATTTCTCTATAACTGTTTATCTTTTTTCTTAAAGGAAAAGTGAATTAATAACTTATAAATAGGTTAGGGAACTTAGGGATGACCTAGTGGTAAAGGCTCCCACTCCCATTCCACCCACCAAGGATCAATCCGTGGGTGGCTTTACTTCTCTCCAACTTGGCCACTGAGCCAAGTAAGCCAAAAAAAATATATATATAAATAGGTTAAAACTATTAGAGTACTAGCTATCTATGGAAACATATAGAAGACAGTATATCCCAATAAAAGATGTCTAAAATATCGTACAACTTAACACTAAACTATGACTACTGGCCATAGACTACTGGAATGCTTGCAACTCCGCAAATAACCATCGAATCATGATGCAAATCTTTCCTGTTAAGAGGTTTTAGTGACGTGACTTGTGGTTAACTCCAATTGGTTGCCCTTCAGCTTGAAAAACACACACATGTACAGCTAGGAAAAGCGGGGGGAGGGGGGAAAGAAATTTCAGTTTCATGGTTAGACTCAATCTTAACCAAAAGTAGTAGTTTTCCCTCATTAAAAAATGTTAAAGGTGAAAAATAAAAAAAAACATAAAGATAAAAATGTAAAATAAACCATCAATTAGTTGCGACATTTCTAAGCAAGGATTTATATCAAATACAACGAATTTTAACGAGAAACAAGCAAATCCAAATGCCAAGTAGGATACTTTCCAAGAAACTTCAAGTCATTATAGGACTTACCCTTATATAATTCTCAACAGATTCTTTGACCAATGCATCCTCTTTTTGCGAAAAGCGCTTGCCTTGGACCAAATTGTCTTTAAAATCCTGCTCCTCGTTTTCTGTGTCATTAGACAAAGGATCGTCCTCCTCATGTTCTATGTCATCAGGCAAAGGATCATCCTCCTCATGTTCTTTGTCATTAGACAAAGGGAAGACCTCCACTTGCTCTAAAAAGCTTACACTTTTGGATTTTTTCTTTGGTGAAAAATTAGTTGAGTGATCAGCATTGACCTTCCTTTTCCTTATATTCAACTCCCCATTATTAACATTCACTTTTGCAGCCTCTTTATCTTTTGCTCTCTCATCAATCTCAAATCCCTCATCTGATATTTCTTTTGAAATGGATTTTACTGCTTCCACCTCTTCCTCCCTGACATTCTTACTCTTTTTCTTCTTATTTTTCCCCAATTTAACACCTACAGCTTCCTGCTTCCTATTCAAAGTAATACAAACTTTATTACTTGAACCCTGTGTATCTTCTGCTTTCTTTCTTCCGTTAGTAGGCTCTCCAGCAATGGCTTGTGTCAAGCAAGATTCAGTACGCTTCCCATTCTTACACTCCTTCACATGCTCCACTTTTTTCTTACCCTCTCCACTAGTTCGATCCTTATCTTTTCTGACCTCCTTGACATTTGAAACCTTCCTTAATTCCTGCACATCTTTCTCGTCATCCATACTCTTTACATTATTGTTTCTCTTATTATTTGCTCTAACCTTTTCATTTAAAACCTTACTCTCTTTCACACGGTCGTTTTTACTAGCTACAGTATCAGGGTGATCTTTATTGTCTTCTCCGGCCTCTTCGTAATTCGCAACCTTCTTCCTCGCCTTAACATCCTCTCCAATCATATGATTGCTATCTTCTCTGATCCTTTCATCATCTGCAGCCTTTTTCTTGTTCTTATGAGAAGATTTCTCCATGTCATCACCTCTCTTCCGCTCTTCCATTGTGTTCTTATTATCACCAACCTTCACTGCCCTAACCACATTGTAAGAATCAATGCCAAGAGAATGCCTATCCCTGCCATTATCTGTGCATTCTATGGTGTCAGTGCCCTTTTGTTTCTTCCTCTTATCATCTTTAGATTTTTTTCTGATCTTCTCTACTCCATTGTTGTCACCAAAATACACATGACGAGAGGGCAAGTCCTTGTCAATTACTCCTCCAGACTCAGTCAACTGTCCCGCAACAGCACTTTTGTCCTTCTTCATCTTATTGTCTGTTTTGCTTTTCGTGCCCCTCTTCTGGAGCTCGCCTACTTCCTCTTCCCACATGCGAATCTTAGTTCGTCTTACATTCCTGATCATTAGAAACAATAAGTTAGAGGAAAAAAACATCAACTTTCTATCATGTATGTAACTTCAACAGACTTTGAACTCAAAGATAATAAAAGTTCTCACCGTAACAAATTGGGTGAACTCAACTTTAATTCCACAAATTCTTTATCTTCAAAGATATCTAATAAATTTTGAAAACTCCCTCTGCAAAAAATAGAAGCATTGCTTTTGTAAGCTAAACAAATTAGCAAAACTGGAAATGCAATTGAAAACGCCAAAAGTTCTAGATGCATCCCAAACCCAGTCTATCTTTGCTGCTCCCTCATTTAAAAATTAAGAACAAGAAGGAGAAGAAGGAGAAGAAGAAGAAGAACAACAACAACAACAACAACAACAAAAAGTACAAAAGAGGAACTATGCCACTTTTGAGAGACCAGATCTTAGGCGACTTAAATATAATGCTCTCATGCAAAATATGATGATTACGACACGGATGCCTGCCCTTTTAAGTCAGCACCAATGGCAACCCAAGGAGTCTTCACTCTTCACACAAGGGGAAATTCTCGTTCAATTACAGCTGCCCATGGTGATGACTCCAACGGGCACCCGCAGTGAATGCGTTGAGACTCCATCCACCATTGGGTCCCATCAAGATCGATATCAAAGATTCTAGCAAATGGAAAAATTGCTTTCCCTTTTAAAAGAACATTAAGGAAGAAAATATAGTGAATTTCTGAAGCATATAAGTTAATACGATGATACAAGGCTTTGATGATGATGAGTTAATATGGTATCTTTAAATGCCTACAAGAATGAGTCTGCAATTGCATCGTGATGGAAAGAATGAATATTGGGTCATCATAATTCGTTATCCTTTTTCCTAATCTAAGTTACTCATCTAGGGACATTTTGTATCAGTCATTGCCTTTTAGCAATATATGTCCTTCATCATAGAAGTTTTGTGATTCTGTGATGTTGTTGACAGAAATTACTAGTTTGTTTGGTCTATAGCACACTCTTTATAGTTGTGTAGTTGTTCGGATTTCCCCGTACAAACATGAATACAATTCACATAGAAAAACCCATGTATCGATCTTTAAAGAAAGAATGAAGCCACTGAAATATCTGAAAAATTGGTATGGAGTTATGCTGTCCGTATTCTTCTTTGATCCTGTTCCCTTTATGGAAAATAGCATGGTGTCCCCATTGGTGACTGAGAAGACCACTGCTCTCCTGCTACTTTTTCTGATTTTACTACGCATGGAAATAGTTATAAGTTGCTGAAGAGAATGAACGGGGTGATGATGAACAGTCCTGTTTATACCGGAAAGTAGGTAAAGACCAAAGACATTAGTTACTTATCCTTCCTCTTCTTATTGAGCAGATCAAAGCAGAAGGACTTATAAAGACTTCATTGAACGTGGCGCTTCCATTTAACATTCTTGCTGCTTCTGTTTCCTTTCAGATTAGTTTTTTCTTATGAAAGTAGCATCTACCCTTACAATGCTCCTAGCAATAAAGTATAGTGATCTTAATCCAATAAGAAAGAACAGCAGGACATGGACATCAGCAACTTCCATTCATTTGATTTGTGCTAGTTAAAGGGGTTGGATAAGCATGAAAGTTTAAGTGTTTTTAGGAGTATAAGGACCTAAGAGAAGGGGAGGAAAATACATGTCAGAATATGAGAGAATGGCCTCAAATAGTGTTGGGTAAAAGAGCAGTAACTTGCAATTGAAACCCTATATATGACCGACCAAATTGACCCACCCAAATTTCAAAACTTCCCAAGCAAAATTAAGCTAGTTATCAATTCCACGACTTGAAACATGGTATGTGTGAATGTGATGGATCAGTCATGGGATTAGAAAAACAAAATCGGAAAACTGTCCAGGTTAAGTGAGGGAAAGGAGATTTCTCGAGGTTGCATAACTAAAAGAATAGAAGGAAAAAAAAAGGATAGATAGAGAACCTAATTATCGTGTGCACGACCTGCTGATTCTGTTTTCCTCTCTCTCTTCTACTTGTTATTCAGCAGTTTTTCTTCTCTTCTCTTCCGGACTCGGAAATCAAAATAAAAAAAGAATCAGCAAATGCCCTTTTTTAACCTTCTCGTCGTTCGGACTGCAATTCGAGGGTACGGATCCGGTGGTATATCTTACTTCTTACCCGCTTTCGTGAGTGGGATGCTGGCTCTGGGCTGTTGAAGAGACTCACAAGTTTTCCGTTTTTAGGTCAAGTAAGCCTAAAAATATATATCTAAACTCCACTGTGCGAGGCTCATTTGGTGAACCTGGATTGTACGTAAATATTAACGGGAACTCCACCTTTGAGAGTACGGAAGGTTATTAATTTGGTGACATTAATTGGTGGGCTACTCAGCTTGATATCAAATCCAAGCTTCTTGATTCTCGAGATCAATCCAACGGTTTTTGATAGATTTTGGGACCAATGGTTGAAATATTTGAAAGAGTCACGGAGTAGTTTTTTTTTTATAAATAAAATAGAATCAATTATTTAATCCTATCCACAAGATGATTACCCAAAATCGTAGAGATTTTAGAGATAGAGATTAAGGTTTCACAACTATTGAGATATGGGCCCTATTGAGCAGTTATTCAATCCTATTAATAGGATGAGAGATTTCAGGAAGTTTTAGCATGAGAGATTTTAGGATGAGAGGATGAGAGATTTCAAGAAGTATTAGAATGAAAGATTTTAGGAGGATGAGAGATTTTAGGAAAGTATTAGAGGAAGAGATTTGGAGTGGCCCACGTTAAACCCAAAGCTCTGTGTATTTTTATAAGTATTTTTCTGAAATGAGAACTCATGTGGGTGATGACGTGGCACCCCTCACATCGCTCCTCCCCTTTTGCTTTAAAATCGTAGAGATTTTAGGGATAGAAATGATCAAGAGAAAAGTTAGGAAATTGAGTGATAAGGTTTTACAACTATTGAAATATAGGCCCTATTGAGCAGGTATTCAATCCTATTAAGAGGATGAGAGATTTCAGGAAGTATTAGAATAAAAGATTTTAGGAGGATGGGAGATTTTAGGAAAGTATTAGAGGTAGAGATTTGGAGTGGCCCACATTAAACCCAAAGCTCTGTGTGTTTTTATAAATATTTTTCTGAAAGGAGAACTCATGTGGGTGATGACGTGACAACCCTTACAGTGCTCCTCCTCCTTTGTTTTAATATATATAATGTGTTTGGTTTGTTGGAATAAAGTAAGATAGAAGTGAGGGGTAGCGACTTTCACGGGAAAGAAAGAAGGCGGGCTTAAAGTAAGTAAGTTATTCAGGTTGGCTGGAATGATATTTTGATGGGTTGAATAGAGTAAATGAGGGTACCACGCCACCCGACAACTTTATTTCACTTATCCCTTGTACTCTGATGGAACGCGCTCCGAGGCGCCGCGGGGCGGCTACCGGGGTCGGCGGAACGTGGGAGTCCGTCGGGTCCGGCCCTTTCGCGCCCTGGCGGGCCTGAAGCGTGCATCAACATTTTTTTTTTTGGGTGGGTGTGCCAGATTTTCTATTTTACTTGGAATTGCAAGTGGTAATCCGGAGATCAACCTTCGCAAGTAAAAAGGAAATCAACTTCTTTCAAGTTTTCCATTGCACAAATATTTAAGAAAAGAGACATTTTATTGGTTTGCCGTGAAAGGCGATTTTGTTTGGCATTTATAGCCGATTTACAATTCTCATCAAAAATGAAAGACAAGAGTTGTGATTTTTGTCTCTTTTAGAAAAATACAAACTACAATGAAAAGCAAGAAAAGGAGGATCTAACTTCTCAGGAGATTGTGGGGGACTCGTTCAGATTGACGGTCGCAAGCCATGTGTGGGCTTCGCCATCATCCATGCAGATGAGAACAGAGGATGCTCTTGATTCGCTTGGCTTGGCTATAACCTCAGGTTTTTAGAGGACAAAGACCAAGAGGAGGTCCTATGTCCGATAAAAAGCTAAGTAGACGGGCTGAAAAGCCACGTCTAAGCCATTGGAGGCAGCGGGAGAAGGCAAGGACCTTGGGGGGGTGCCCCCCAAGGGACTTTTGTCACCTTGTAGTGGTGGCTGGTGCAGAACTTCAGCAGAGTTTTTCTCTCTTTTTCTTTCTCTCAGATTTCTGGATCTGTGGTGCTTTTTCGAAGTCCTCTGGAATGCTTGGGGTGCTCTCCTATTTATAGGCTTTCTGGTAGCCATTTAGGAGGGTTTATGAGGGTTTATGAGCCTTAATTATCATAAAGCTACATAAATGGAGGAGTTACAAGGTTTAATTCCTTTATTTTGTAACTCCTGGATCTTGGCTTCTGATTGGCCGGTGGAGATTGAGGGAATTTAATCGCCATGATGGGAGGAGTTTCAAGGTTTAAGTGCCATGAATCTCTTGATTTGTAACTCCCGAATGCTTGCTTCTGATTGGGCCGTCCAATAGAATGAGTTAATGACTGCCATAAAGCTAGCCAATTAACCACATTAATTGGTCGCCGAGCAGTCGAAGAGTCGCGGGCCATGCCGTGTCTTCTGGAATTCTTCTGGCGATGATCATCGATGGATCTACATGCTGATCGACATCGGATGAACATGTAACTTCAGACATTGATAGCTAAGAACGGGCCGGTGACATCTGTCTTGTCGATTTCACGATCGGTCGGACAGAAAGTGCACTTTCTTGGTCAGCCGGTTGGCGATCTTGGAGCGATCACTGATGATTTTATGCTTTTGGAGGTTGACCCGTGATTTTGACGGATGTCGTCGGATATGAGTCAATTTCAAGCACTAAAAATCACATTTTCAGGAAACCACAGGGGCCAAAGTGCGCGAAACGCGAAAAAGGACGGAAAAACGGGTCACCGGCGGAAAATCCGGCAACCCGGACTTCCATGGTCGCAGGGGCCTGCGACCCTGGGGGAATTTTCCCCTTCGGAGCCCGTTTTGCGGTCGTTTTGAGGTCTTTTTCGTCGCCGTTTTCTTCTGTATTTTTCCTGACATTTCTTCTTATTTATTGGCTTGATTTCCCTGTAGAAAACCTGATGAGAATCCTTGCATTTTTAGAGTGCAAAGTTTCCAATTTTCCGGGAAAGCCGAAGACTTTGTCGCGTAGAGCTGCTGATTTTCCGCCAGAAGTTGAAACTTGGTCAAACGATGTCGGAATGACCTGAAATTTGAGGTGAAGCCTCCTGAGCAATAAATAAGACCAACCATAGGCTTTTGTTTGAGTTTTGAAGCCGTTTGGGGTCCCGTCGATGCTTCACTTGATTTTGCTGCGGGGAAAATGCCGAGCTTTGATATGTGGCCAAACGATGTCCGATTGACCTGAAATTTGACGGGGAGCCTATTGGAGTCATTTTGAGACGTTCCATGGGCTCCGTTTTGGATGTCATGGTCCCGGGTTGCTCCGCCGCCGGTAGGCTTGATTTTCTCTCGGAGCATCGAAACCTGGTCAAACGTTGTCAGAATGACCTGAAATTTGACGTGCAGGCTTTTGGAAGCATGTTGAAGCCACTCATGCACTTGGTTTGATGAGCGAAGGCTTCGGTGGTTCCCGCCGCCGGGAGGCTTGATTTTGCTGCTCGAGCATTGATGGAGGGTCAAACGTTGTCGGTTTGACTTGAAATTTGGCATGGAGCCCTTTTGAGACATGCTGGAGTCATCTGTAGGCTCTGATCGAAGTTTTGACGTCTCCGATGATGTCGCCGCCGAGAGCTCCTGTTTAGCTGTCGAAGAAGTGAAGTTGGGCCAAATGTTGTCGAAATGGCCCGAAACTTCATGTGTACTCTTCTCTTGGCTATCTTGAAGGATCTTGCAGTTTTTGTTTGATTCTGACAAGATTTGATTTTTTGGAGAAATTGCATTGCCTATTTATGGCAGGTTGCGACTTCATGCAGTTTTCTTGATGTTGAAGAGGCAAAGTGACATTTTTGGTGTCAACAAATGCCCCCTCGAGGTACAGCGACGAGTTGCTTGACTTTTGTAGTCGATGTGCCTCGAAGAGATTTTTGAAGGAGAGCTTGTGTCTTGACCAAGAGTCTTTGAGCAATCTTTCCTTTGGTAGAGTAGCCTTTGAGCTTCTAGGGGAATTTTATGGTAGTGAAAGGAATCACACACCATCTCGAGGCAAAGTTTTGAAGATGACATCAGGGATGTGGATTTGGGTTTCTGTTTTTGATCTTGTGACCTAACCAGCTATATATGGCAGGTTAGGGGATCGGGTTTTGGTTTTGACCTTGTGACCCAACAAGCTGTATGTGGCAAGTTAGGGGATCAGGATTTGGTTTTTGGTTTTGGTCTTGTGACCTAACAAGCTGTATGTGGCAAGTTAGGGGACCAGGATTTGGTTTTTGGTCACTCTTTGGGACTGTGTGGGTCCATTGGAGTGGTTTGGATTTTTGTGGAATGTCAATTTCAAGATTTTGGCTCAATTTGGTATATGAGGCTGGATGGTTTGATTTTTGGAAGCTCATGGGGCTTGGGATTTTTTTTGTATGGTTCAATCAACTCAAAAGAGGCATGGAACCATTATTGTATGCTCTTGGTAAGAGGGATTTTTTTTTTCCTGACTAAAAGCCCATTTTTTTTTTTTTTAGTGCCTAGGTGGTCAAACCTGGCTCATATGGGCTAACCCATGGGACCTTAAGCTTTTTAGGATGGCTTAGATCTCATGTGGAGCCATTTTTGTAAAGAATATCTAAAGATATCTCATTTGGATAGAGAATATCTAAAAATATCTTTATGGGAGAGAATCTCATATATTCCCTTAATTTGGGAGAGAATATCTCAAGGTATCTTTCTTTTTGGGAAAGAATCTTCAATATCCTTTTTTTGTTGGAGAGAATCTCTCATTTGATTGATTTTGGGAGGAAATCTCTCAAAGACATCTTTCTTTTTGGGAAAGAATCTTTCTAATTCCTTCTCTTTTGGTAAGGTTACTAATTAGTAGCACTTACCTTTCTTTTTTTTTGTTTCCTTCTTTGATTTGCTCTCTCCTATAAAAGCAAAGGAAGGTAGGATCTCTTGCTCTTATTGCTTTCTTTTGCAACAATCTCAAGAGGGCTCCAAGACCAAGAGTGCTTCTTCTTCAAGGATCTTCAAGCTTTTTCCTTCTTCTTCTCCATCAATGGCTTCGAGTAAGTTTTCTCTCTTTTTCTTTCAAGAAAACTCCATGTAGAGAATAGGATGGTAAAAAAGAAAGTTTCTCTTCTTTTTTTTTTCTTTTTTTTCTTTCTATTCTTCTTCTCTTTTTTTTTCACGTGTGTCTCTTTTCTCTTTTTTTTTTTTTTTTTTTTTGCTCATCATGATAATGCGTTTTTATGCAAATCTAGATGTTCATGCATGTACTTTTTGTAAATTGAATTTGAGAGCATGATAACATACCTGAAAATCTTTGCAAATTTGGGAATTTGGAGCTCGCAGCGATGTTGAGCCCTTCTTGATTTTGCCGAGATTTTGAGGTTTCGAAAGTTTGGAGTTTCGGAGCCCGCAGCAATGTTGAGCCCATCTTCAAACTTTCTATTTCCGTCGGGGTATTTCCTTTTTCTTTGGAATTGCCCCGGAGTCATGCCAAAATTTCGCCAGATTTTTGGTGGGACAAAGTGACCCCTTTTTTTTTTTTAGCGAAATCCTGTCATTTTGATGACGATCTTTTTCTTTTCCAACCTTTGCAGGTGGTTCCTCCAGAGCGAACAAGGGTAAAGAGCCTGCTACAAGCGTACCTCGTCGATCCGCCAGATCTTCTAATGTGGCCGTTCAGCAAGCCTGGGAGAAGGTATGATTCTTCCTTTTTCTTTTTCTGCTTCTTTCATGGGGCTTTCCATGTTCTGATTTGTTTTCTCACCCCGTTGCTGCTTCTTTTTTTTTTTTTTAGCAGAGGATGAAGACTTGGCGATGCCTGAGGTTCCGACCGATGAGGCGGTGATGGAGCCGGTTATGGCATCTGAAGAAGAACCGAGGGACTCTGGAATGATTCCAGAATCTCCAATTGGTATAACTTCTTTCGCTTTCTCTTTTTTTTTTTTTTTTTTTTTGCCTGCGACTTGATTTGCTAACATTTCTCTTGTCAGCTGACTTGCCACAGGATTTCGATGACTTTGAACCATCAATGGACGCAAATGTTGATGATGCTTCCGATGAGTTCATGGAGGAAGAGAGTGTTCCGCCAGTCGTCGAAGAAGGTACTTTGTAGTGATGACCCTGATGATTTTTTTTAACAGGATCATATTCATACCTTTTTGTGTTTCATTTGCAGGTTTTGAAGTGAAAGAAGAGAGTTCATCGCTTCCTTCAGAACCAGAGCAAGGGATGCCAGAGGTCGATCCGGAGGTAGAGACTCCTACAACCAGTTCTGACGCGATAGAGAAGATACCTCGTGCTGAGATTCCTTCTCCAGTGGCTCCAAGTGGAAAGAGTTCCTTTGTTACTCTTCCAATGGGATATGACATGAGCAGCCGATCAGCGGAGAAGGGTGAATCTTCATCCAGTTCGTCTCTTCAATTTGCGAAGAAGGTGCTGGCTCGGGTTTTGAGTTCTTGGGTCAAGACTCTCCTTTCTGGACACTTGGAGGCAGGATTTGGCATGATCCCACATGTACAGGAGATTCTGACCGACACCGAAGAGGTTGGTCTGGATGTCACAGGTGCCAGGGCGATCGTTGATAGGATCATTGCACTGGGTGACAAGTGGTTTGAGACTATGGATTTCCCTGACGACCAATTCTTCAAGGAGATGTTCTTGGACCCTGCTGATAAGGCTAAGTCTGACCTGAATGAGGCTACACAAAGCAGGAAGCAGCTAGTTCGGGAGAAGAACAAGGAAGAGCTAGCCATCATCGGATTGAGGCATGACCTTAACGTCCTTGATAGGGAAGTTGAGGAGGCCAGGAAACGTCTTGAGCATTTGAAGGCACAAGTCGATGCTAAGTGGGCTGCCATAACAGAGGCTCGTGACAGGGAGAGTACTCTGATTCGCAGGGTTGCAGATGCCGGTCAAGTTCTCGAGAGGAGGACTCTAGAAAACGAACGATGGCAAACTGCTGGGGAAGAGCTTCCTGGTGTAAAAGAAGGATTACGGCATTCGCCAGCATCTCATGGCAAGTTCCTGAAGAAGCGTGCCTTGGAAACTCTGACGGCTGAGGCCAAAAGTTTGCTTGAGGAGCTGAAGCTTTGGCTGGAGACCATTTTTGGCTGAGCTCCTGATTTTTTATAGCAGAAACCATTCTTCTTTTTTTTTTTGGTACCACATGTATTTTTTTGGTACTTCTTTTTTTTTTTTTGCAGTGCTTGTGAACACTTTTTTTTGGTACCACATGTATTTTTTTGGTACTTTTTTTTTTAGTGCTTGTGAACACTTTCCTTTTTTTTTTGGTACCACATGTATTTTTTGGTACTCTTTTTTTTTTGTTTTCCCTACGCTCACTCAAATCTTTTTGTGATGAAAGCGATTGCTAAATGGGGTTTGATCAAAAGTTTTGTCATTTTGTGAAAATCTTTTGTCAAATGATTGTTTTGGTAGGGGAAACGAATTTGGCATGAAAGCTGGTTTTTTGTGGCATTTACAGCCAGTTTTGACATGAGAGTCAGGGTTTTTTTTTTGTGTGGCATTTATAGCCGATTTTTGAGATGGCATAAGAGCCAAAAATTTTGTTCGTGGCATGGGAGCCAATTTTGAGATGGCATGGAAGCCGAAATTTTATGGCGTAAAAGCCAAAATTTGGGTTGGCATGGAAGCCGGTGTTTGTTTTGTGGCATCTATAGCCAGTTTGGTGGCATTGATAGCCAATTTGTGGCATTTATAGCCGGTTTGGTGGCATTGATAGCCAATTTGTGGTATTTATAGCCGGTTTGGTGGCATTGATAGCCATTTTTTGAAAGCCAAGTTTTGGTTTGTCGGCGTGAAAGCCAATTTTTTGTGGCATTGATAGCCGGTTTGTGGCATTTATAGCAGGTTTTGACATGGGAGTCAGGTTTTTTTTTGTGTGTGGCATTTATAGCCGATTTGGTGGCATTGATAGCCGGTTTTTGGCAAAAGAGCCAGGTTTTGGCCTTTATAGCCAGATTTTTTGGCTTTCAAAATGCAGGTATCGACTAAATGTCGCCTCCCCGCTGAATGGTCTTGCAAGTATCGATGGAATGTCGCTTCCTTGCTCATTCGGTTTTGCGAGTATTGATGGAATGTCACTTCCTCGCGGGTTAGGTTTTGCAAGTATCGATGGAATGTCGCTTCCTCGCGAATTGGGGTGCAAATATCGACTAAGCGTCGCTTCCCTGCTTTTCCCAAAACTTTTGATTTTGCGGGTACTGACTTGATGTCGTTTCCCCGTGATTTTTGAAATTTGAGGTTTTCTCGAACCTTTGAAATTTGGGTTGTGGATATCAACTGAAATGTTGCGTCTCCACGATTTTAGAGGTTTTGGAAGTATCGAATGGGGTTCGCATCCTTCCGATTTTTTGAGTTTTGCGAGTATCGACTAAGTGTCACTTCCCCGCGGTTTTTGAAAAATCATTTTTTTTGTTTAAAGACACGAGGGTCGTAAATTTTGACCTAAAACCATTTGGCAGTAAAAGGTAAGGTGGACTAGGGTGGAAATCCCTGAATCCGGATTTTTGCTTCAAACCATGAATTTTGGTTCAAGGATCGAAAGTTTTGGTCAAGTCAGGGAGAGGCTCCTAAACTTGGATTTTTTTTGTTTTTGAACAATGAAACGGTAAAAGTAAGCATTGTTTTTTAATCTCTAGAAATATTTACATTTGATATGAAAATTCTAAAAAGAGTGGGTTTGACGAGCGAGTACCTGAGAACAGGTTTTGGCCATACAGGCATTGCTCTTACCCAGTTGGGTAAGTCTTCAAGGGTAGTACCGCTTCAAGAACTTGCCGTTGATAGGCAGCATACATCTGTCGCCTTCCATGTTTAGGAGGGCATATGCGCCGTTGGAGAAGACCTTGTCGATGACGTAGGGTCCCTCCCATTTTGGTTCAAATTTGCCTTTAGATTTGTGTGCGAAGACCATTGGTCTTTTTACCGCAAGAACCAAGTCACCCTTTTTGTAGGCGCGTTGCCGGACCCTTTTGTCAAAAGATCCTGCCATGCGTGCATGGTAAAGTTCAATGCTTTGTCGAGCTTCGAGCCGTCTCTCATCGAGATTGTCCAGCTCATGAAGTCGTAATTTCGCATTGCTTTCTTGAGTCATGTCATTTTGTAGAGATACCCTCAGACAAGGAATTTGTACCTCTAGGGGCACGACAGCTTTGCATCCATAGACCAGCGAGAATGGTGTGCTATGAGTTGGTCCTCGAACGGTGGTTCGATAGGCCCACAAAGCTTCAGACAGTTTGTCGCTCCAGTCTCTTTTGTGACTAGAGACCATTTTCTTGAGGATTTTGCAGAGTGTCTTGTTGAAGGCTTCTGCTAATCCGTTTGCTGCCGGATTGTATGGAGTCGAAGGACAGCTTTGAATTTTGTATTTGTCGCAGAACCTGTAGAATCGATGATCCCGGAATTGTGGTCCGTTATCATGGACGAATCTCTTGGGTATGCCGAAACAACAAATGATGTTGGTGCGCAGGAACTGAAGAACTGATGAGGTCTTCATTTCGTTGAACGCAAATGCTTCTGACCACTTGGAGAAATAATCCGTTGCGGCGAAGATGAAGCGATGACCTTTGCTTGAAGGGGGAGAGATAGGACCTATGATGTCCATGCCCCATGCTTCAAAAGGCCATGAGATTGCTGTAGGATGTAGCCATTCCGGAGGCATGTGAATGTAGTCTCCATGAACTTGGCATTGTTGGCAGCGCTTAGCAAATTGCATTGCGTCGGGTACCATGGTAGGCCAGTAGTAACCCAACCTTTTGATTTGGTCGTAGAGCTTGGGACCAGCCTGATGAGCTCCACAAAGACCAGCGTGAACTTCTTTGAGTGTTTCTTCAGCTTCTTGTTGTGACAAGCAGCGTAGGAGTACTCCATTGAAGGATTTCCTGTAAAGGATTTTTGAAGGGATATCCAAATGAAAGTTTGGGGCTCGCCTTTGGATGCTTACCCGTTCTTTTGGATCTTCAGGTAGGATTCCGAACATAGTGTAATCAATGAACGGATCCCTCCAGTCGCCGATTGAAGGTTGAAGGATAGAGATCCGACTTCCAACCACTCGGTGGCATTCAGCAACTGCTTGGTGTGTGTTAAGAGGAGGGAGGATCCTTCTCTCACACACTGTAATTTGCATGTTTTTTCCTTCCTGGATCGCCATTGATGCGGCAAGTCCGGCCAGGGCATCTGCACGGATGTTTTCACCTCTACGAATGTGGGTGATGTTGCAGATGTCAAACTTTTGCAGAAGCGATTGTGCCTTGTTGTAGTAAGGCAGCAGATCAGGCTTCCTGACTTCATATTTCTGATTCATCTGGTTGACGATCAGTTGAGAGTCTCCAAAGACTTCCAGCATAGTGATACCGGATTCGATGGCGAGTTCCAATCCTAGGATCAGAGCTTGGTATTCAGCTGCATTGTTTGTGCATGGTTCCAGTAGCGAGAAAGCGTGTGGAATCATGTATTTGTCAGGGCTAACAAAGAGGATGCCAACTCCTGAGATCAGCTTTCTTTTTCATTTGTCCTGGTTGCACCGTCAAAGTACATGTCCCAGGAGGCATTTGGCGAGAAAGTCTCCACGTTGTAGATAGGTTCGTCTGGGAGATCATCTCTGAGTGGTGAATCTTTAGGCAATGGATGCTCTGCGAGGAAATCTGCTAGAGCTTGGCCTTTGATTGCTTTTTGTGGCACATACCTAATATCAAATTGTGATAGAAGGATGGACCATTTTGCCAGTCGGGCATTGAGAGAGCCTGCCTTTGTGACAAGGACCTTCAAGAGGTTGATCCTTGAGACGAGGTAGACTGTGTTGGAAAGCAAGTAGTGACGTAGCTTTTGTACGGCAAACATCACTGCAAGGCATTCCTTTTCGACTGGGGAGTAGCGATGCTCTGCACCTACTAGCATGCGGCTGAGGTAGTATAGAGCAGCTTCTTTTCTTTCATCATTTTCTTGTGCAAGCAGAGCACCCAGAGAGTGATCAAGGGCTCTTGTGTACAAGATGAATGGTTTTCCAGTGGCAAGGGCAGCTAACACTGGAGGTTTGGTCAGGTATGACTTGATATCTTGAAATGCAGCTTCACAGTCGGCATCCCAGACAAAGTCTACACCCTTTTTCATCAATCGAGAGAATGGATGGCATTTCCCCGAAAGATTGGAGATGAACCGTCTGATGTAGGCCAATCTCCCTTGGAGCCCTTTTAGTTCTCTCAAGGTTCTTGGAGAGGGCATTTCTAGAATAACCTTGACTTTTATGGGGTCAAGTTCTATTCCAGCTTTCCGAACAAGGAATCCGAGAAACTTACCCGACGAGACGCCGAAGAAGCATTTTAGAGGATTCATCCGCAGTTTGTGTTTGCGGAGTCGGAGGAAGACTTCCCGAAGATCTTTGAGATGGTCTTCTTTTCTTCTACTTTTGACGGCGAGGTCATCAACGTAACATTCGACCGTCTTGTGCTGCATATCTTGGAATATTTTCATCATAGCCCTCTGATATGTGGCACCAGCATTTTTCAGACCAAATGGCATGACAGTGTAGCAATACACGCCAAATGGAGTCCGAAAAGATGTGTGTTTTTCATCCTCGGGATGCATCTTTATCTGATTGTAACCAGAGAAGCCATCCATGAATGTCATTCGCTCGAATCCGCAGGTATTGTCAATCATCACCTCCGGTATGGGGAGCGGGAATTCATCTTTAGGGCAAGCGCTATTCAGGTCTCTATAGTCAATACAGACCCTGATCTGCCCATTTTTCTTTGTCACTGGGACAATGTTGGCCAACCATTCTGGATGCTGTTCCTCACGGATGAAGCCGACGCTTTTGAGCTTTTGAACTTCTTGTTCAATTTTATCCATCACATCTGGACGGAATCTTCTTTGGCCTTGTTTGACAGGCTTGATTTCTTCTTGAAGGTTGAGTTTGTGGACTGCTACTTTGGGGTCTAAACCAGGCATTTCAGCGTAGGACCATGCAAAGCAATCAACGAACTCACGAAGAAAAGCGATATACTCGGGTAACTCATCATCCTTTATATTCTTGCTTATGAATACAGGACGTGGGTTATCTGGTGTTCCCAAGTTTATCTTTTGAACAGAATCTTCTGTCGAAAAGTTCGAAGGTGGTTCCTCCACAATATTTTCGGAGGCTTCCAACTCAACGAAACCTTCTGGAGTTTCAACTGCATTACCAGACCAAGGCTCTGTTCCTTTCCATGGATTTTCTTGATTGGTGATCTCCTCAAGGCTTGCTATGAGATAGTCCCAATCGCCTGTTGAGTCTGGTATTTCTTTTGGAGACGAGGGTTCTTCTGGGTCAGAATAGCACAAGTCTGTATTATCGGGCGATTCCTCTTCATCATCAGAGAAATCGTACCAATTGGATGAGCTTCCTGGATCTTTGTCAGGTAACTCTTTAAAGAGATATCCAGGGAGATCGATGTCTTCGTGGACTTGAGATGTTGAGGCTTGGTCGGTAAAACGACTTTTAAGCTTTTGTGTCAACTGTCTCAGAGGAGTATCAGGATCATATCCTAACCCATATGAAGACTTTTCTACATGACCGTAGAGTCTCCAATCTTCCAGCTGGCTTTTGGTCAAGGCGGGCTCCAATGGCGTGAGAATACCGCGTCTTTCTCCCAAACTGACTGGGTTTTGAGCGTCATAGCCCATTTTCTTCATAATTGCTTGTGCCACAGGACTATATAGAGATAGCTGAGGCATACCTTCATTTTGGAAAGGTTCCAGCATGGAGTTTGATGAAGAAGCGTCCGATCTATGGAAGAAGATCGGCCTTTGCTTTGGTGATGTTGCCGGAACAACAAAGGTAGCAGACGTAGGATCTTCTACATCAGCAGGTGTCTCCATCGGAGTGAGAGCAGGCTGAACTTGCTGAGTGTCAGCTTGGCTTGACGATGCATCGTCTTCTGGCTCTGAGTCCGAGTCTGTGTCTTGCATGATAGACACGAGAGAAACAACAAATTTGCCCCCAGACTTTTGTTTCGCCTTCTTCACTTTAGTCGTGATGACCAAAGGTTTTGAAGATTTGAGGGAGATGACGAAGGGAGATTGACTACTCTCTTCTAATTTGCCGGAGGAGTTGTTTTCTTCCGGTGATTTTTGAGGGGCCTTGCCTTTATCTTTCTGGAGATTTTTAGCAGGGGGTGCTATTTCCTCTTTTTCTTCTTTTTCGCCTTCATATATTTGAGAGTCTGCGAAGTGGACTTCTTTACCTTTGAAGGGTTTCCTGTCCGCAAAGACACGATGTACCATGCCGTTGTCGCCGACGAACTTGATGCATTGATGTAGAGTTGAAGGGACAACACCGTTCTCGTGTATCCAAGGACGTCCGAGAAGGATGTTGTAGCATGAGGGGGTTTTTATTGCATACACAGTGACCTCAGAGATAAGATCACCGATTTGCAATTTGAACTTGATTTTGCCGATAGGCCTTTGAGCGCTCCCATCGTATCTAAAGATAGATACAGATGTGTGGCTTAGCTTGCTGGGTGGGATGCCCAACTCTTCGAGAGCCGAAGTGGAGATGAGGTTGAGTGCAGAACCTGGGTCGATCTGAACTCTATGTATCGGCATTTCTTTGATGTACCCTGTGAAGTACAGGGGTCGGTTGTGCCTTGCTTCGCCAAGTAGGAGGTCTTCCTTAGTGAAGGCGATGGTTGCACTGGCTGCCTTTTGAACCGAGAGGCATTGGATGCATGATCCCTCGCTTTTCTCTTTTTCTCCTTTTAAGGAGGTTTCTGAGTTTTTGACCCGGTAGTCCATTTCAATTTGGAGGACTTGTGGGGCATGTTTGTCGACATCCTCATTCAGTTTTTGTAATTCTGAGATGAGATTATCACGAGTGCGTGGAGACATTCGTAATAAATCCAGGATGTGAAGACGTGCAGGTATGTGTTTGAAGTGCTCAACCAAGTCATACTTGAAAGCCTTCTTAGGGCCTGCATGTTCATCATTGTTGCCACTGGGGGCGCTTACAACATCTTTTCCCGAAGGATTTACATAAGTAAAGGAAGATTGGTTGTAATTTTTGTGGTAGTCCCGGCCAGAGCGGGTGCCTCTACCAACTTCGAGAGCTTCTTGAGAAGGATCTTCGTTTGGAAGATTGTCTTCAGGATCAAGAGGCTGTCGTTTTTCATCTACTGGGGATGTATCTGCAGCAGAGTTGCCATCCTCAGTGATTGTGTTGCACGGAGCATTTTCCGGGAGCAAGTCCTGAACAGCATCCAGCAGCTTTTCTTCTTCGTTGACCCATCCATCATCCCAAGTTGGGTTTTCTTCATGATGATGAGTCGGGAAGAATGTGTATTCTGAAGTCACAGTCTCAGGAGAAGAAACCTGAGAGGGTGTCATCTCTGTGAAAGTCACGTGAGACGAGGTAGCTCCAGAAGATACATTGCTAGGCGTCGTCGGAGTATAGGTAATCTCATCAGACGACGCTTCAGAAGAGCTATAGTCCTGATATATTACATTACAGGAAGCTCTGATAGGAGATGTTGCCTGCTTGGAGTCAGACTCATCCTCGGATGTAAGAGGATCGTCAATCCAGCAATGTTCTCCATTTTCAGGAGTTAAGGGTGGATGTACCTGATTATCTTCAGGGACTTCAGGCTCTGGATTGTGAGGAGGCTCGTTAACACGATCTTGCTCTTGTTCTAGAGCGAGACGCTGCAAGATCCTTGCATATTCTTCAAGATCAGGCATGGGAGCCAGATCCTCTTCTTCGTCTTCTCCGTGTGGCTCAACATAGTTGATTTCCACTGGAGCAATGACAGGTGCTGGGTTAACAGCATCTTCTTGTACAGCCTCTTGGTCTTCTTCATCATCAGACCAGGATCCTTGTGGCTGTAAGGGGTTATACCAGATTACTGGCATAAGGTGAGTTTCGGGAACCCATTCTTCATCGGAGAGATATTCTCCTGTTTCAAGAGATTCCTCCCACTCATCGGTGTAGTTGGGCTCGAATCCATCGTCGGTGTCGCTGGACTCGTATCCATCAATGGAGAATCCAACTACCGAGTTGCAAGAGTATGATGCCCCCTGCATGGCTTCTTTTTTGAATTGAGGTGGCATGAAATCACTGAGAGTGAAGTTTCTTACCGCCTTTGAAGTCTCTGGAAGGGACGTTTCTGTTGCCCCGAGTGAAGTGGTAGAGGAGGCCTCTGCCTTTTCATAGACTTCTTGTTTTGGCTGGGTCTTCTCTTGCCGTTTGAGCCTGAGGAGATGTTTCCTAGCCTGCCTTCGCTGTTGAGCTGTCGGCTTTGTTTTGACGATCTCCCAATTTTCATCTTCCAGGAGATCGGGATGTACCCATATGGGTTGTCCGTCTGGTGTCGGGCAAGGAACCAACACTTCGGACGTTTAAATTCTTTTTATCACCTTGAAGGAAGTAGTGATCTTCTTCTTCGGTGATTTTGGTGTTTGTCCACGTGACACCATGTTGACGGAGGCGGGGCCATAATTTTTGTCAAAGGTGATGACTCCGTTTTTCCACATCTCGTTTATCTTCTCTCTCACAACAAAGCATTGATTGAGAGGATGCGAGACCATCTGGTGGTATGGACAGTACCGAGGATCATTGGTTTTGCCAACGTCTCAAGGTCTTTTGGGCTCTGGCAAAATGAGTTTGCCATTTGCTAGGAGAGCCTCAAAGATTTCTTCAACGTCTTCATCGAACGGATATTTCTTTTCTACTCGCTCCTTGAAGGCACTAGAGAGTTCAGGTCTCTTACCTGCAGCTCTATTTTCAGCTTTCTTTGGTTGCTGAGGAGCTGACTTGGTTTGCACATTAAGGACCTCTTTCTTCTTTGGTTTAGAGGTTGCAATGGCGGTTGGCTCTTTTCTTGATGACTTCTGACTGTTGAGGTCTTTAATCACCGTTTCAGCTTCCATAGAAGCTTCCAGGAGTTCTCCCAGGTTTTTTGATTTGTTGCCGATGATCATGGAGCGTATTCTTGCTCTCATATTGTTTCGGCAGATGTCGACTAGCGACGCCTGTGGCAATACATCTGAACATTTGTATGCCATTGCTTTCCACTTGTGAATGAAGTCATAAGTTGACTCATTCTCTCCCTGTTTTAGGCTGCAGAGCTGAGCCATAGTAACAGGATGATCCTCACCTTGGAAGTGGGTCAGGAAGCGTGTCTCCAGCATAGCCCAGTTCTGAATGGAGTTCTCCGGCAGAGTGGAGTACCAATCGAAGGCCGTACCTTTTAGGGTACTTGCAAAGAGGCGAATCTTGAGTGCATCTTGATCCGCGATAGCTCCCGTCAAGATCTTGAAGTGGATGACGTGCTGTCTGGCCGATCCTTTCCCCGTATATGTTTGGAGAGTAGGATGTTTGAATTTTGTGGGGAACGGGACCGAGTCCATCCATAAAGGATATGGTGGCTTGATCCCATGCTCTTTGAGTATATCCTCTTCTTTAGCTTTGGCGAGGATACTGTCTACGTCCTTTTTGGTAAGGGTGCGCGACTCATTTTCTTCACAATTCTCCTCGTTATTGTCATGATTCGGAAGAGGCTCATTGTTCGCCTGATTTTGGACGGCAAGGAGAATGTTTTCCATCAGAGTTTCAATCCTCTGCTGGCCTTGTTCCAACTGCTGGATGCGTGTGAGCGCATCATCTCGAGGTGGATTCTGAGGTGGTGGCTCAGAACTTGTAGCCAAGACGTTCATCCCTCGGGATTCGAACGAAGAAATCGTCCTGGTGACCGAGCTGGGGCTCATTCTTTTTTATGAAGAGCTCGATGAAGGGTTACTCTCCCGTCCTTGGCTTGAAGGGTCAGGAGATTCTTCAGGATGTCTTCGTGTCCCGGTGACGCTACGGGTCACCGGACGTCGGACATGGATTTTTGATGCTGACTTTTGGCGTCTTCTGGTTTTTCCAACCATATGGACGGCAGCAACTTGGTCGGGTCTTTCTTTTTCGACCCATTTGTGGGAGACTTAAAGTGTAGGAGGCTGGGTCCGTTGCTTCTCTAGTCTCTTTTGTCGATACGAAGCACGGCGGCGTGCTCGACGAGCGATTTAAGCTTCAGTCAGCTCTGGCTGGGCTCTGACGATGAAGGATGTGCTCCCTCGGGCGCAGCAGCCGAGCCTGTCTTCTTTGTAGCTAGGCAAGCACAGGATCCGGACCCGGTCCTTTGCCTGTTGCAGCGAAGCTTTAAACCTTTCGAGTTCGGCCCCTGTAGAGATGAAGGGTCGAACTGAAGGAGTGTAGGCCTTGGCAGGTGCTTGTAGAGGCCTGGTGATGCATGATCTGATTTTGGGCCTGTAGGAACAAGCCGGCTCATGCTGGATTGACTTGGGAGTCAGGTTGGAGATGGGTCTCTCCTCTTTCATGTAGGCAAGAGGGTAGAACTGGTTCTCTTTGAGTGGGGCCAGGTATGCTGGCTTGGTGGAAATTTGAGACCTTCTTTGTTTTGGGGAAGGTCTTGGAGACCAAGTCTTGGGATAGACCTGGTTGTTTGTGGGTCGAGGCTTCGCGGGGGTGCCGCGGGCTTCGGGCTTTTGGGCGCTCGCCTTTGGTGTCACGGGAGTGACACGTTGAGAGGCGATTTTCTGCCTTTTGGCAGGCGCAGTTTGTTTTTCGGGAAGTGGGAATGGTCCCAGCGTCCCAAAGAAGATAGTCCGGGGAGTCGAGGTCGACCCGGAGTTCAGAGAGTTGCCGAGGGAGTTGACGCTTCGGCAGCTGACAGGGCGCTTATGGGTGCGCGTGCTTTGCTTCTGTTGAAGCATGAGTTGGTGCTTGTTCTCATCGAAGATAATGGTTAAGGCTGCCATTGTTAGTTTCGAAAAGGTTCTGAAACACGACCACATCCATTAGTAATCACAAGAATAATGATCATAAATGGGAATTCTATGATTTTGTCTTTTCAAATCGCTCAAGGGACATGTCCCAAGCAATATGAAGAAGGCAAAAAGCCATAGAGGGTACAATTATTCTGGTTGCAAGCATGGTAGGCTTGAAATGAGCGTTCCAATGACTGCTAGAAGCAATTGTATACCTAAATTCGACTTATCGAGAAGCGGAGCTTGCTCGAGATAAGAAGAATATAAGGTAGGAGTTACAAATGTGCCGGTCACAGATACAGTAGACCCTGAAAGGGCGTACTAGTACTGCTATGCACAAATGTTGGAGATCGCATCCATGAGATGGGATTCTTTGTTTTGAAAGGTCAGAAATGGATTCGTCAAAGAGAGCAGGTGGCATTCCGATTCAAATACGGGCTCAACGATTTCCGCGAGCGCCAGTACTTAGAAGGAAAGAGACCACAATTTCTCGAATCTGAATCCAAAAGTGACGAGTTTTTTTTTTTGAAATGTCAAGATTGGTTCCATCAAGGAGAGCAAATGGTATTCTGATCTGAACACGGTCTCGGCGATTTCCGCGAGCGCCAGTGCTCAGAAAAGAAGAAACCAAAATTTCTCAGATTTGAAATCAAAAGTGACGAGTTTTT
Source organism: Umbellularia californica (assembly GCA_028538565.1). Taxonomy (NCBI): domain Eukaryota; kingdom Viridiplantae; phylum Streptophyta; class Magnoliopsida; order Laurales; family Lauraceae; genus Umbellularia; species Umbellularia californica. Next base: position 15,092,858 of record JAPQWN010000007.1, on the reverse strand, counting down.
GGAGATTTTTTTTTTTGAAATGATTTTTTTTATTTTATTATTTTTTATTATTTTTTATTTTTTTAAAATATATTTTTATTTTTTATTATTATTATTTTTTTTGAAAATTTTTGTTTTTTTAAGATTTTTTTTTTGAAAATCTTTTTTTATTTTTTTTTATTTTGATTTTAATTTTTTAAGATTTAAAGACGAGAGAGTACACATAGGCCTCCTAACCCGGTCTTATGAAACCTCAATTGATAGAATTGCCCCCAGGTAAGGGTAGGATTACTTAATGAACCCGTTTGGAGGACCCTTGCCTAGAACAGTCAAGCTGTCTCCACACTCTGGACAAGGCTTTTCTTGAATCAATCGTGATCAAAGAACGCAATTGGTTTAACCTTAGTGGTCTATGTCTTTTTTTATAAAAAAAAAATCCCAAATAGACTCATCGAAGAGAAACGATGGCCCAAAACCTTAGTCGAACGGGCTCAACATTTCTGCAAGCACCAAAGAACGATAGGATAGGATCAAAGTTTCTCAATTTTGAATCCAAACTAAGAAAGTTGATTTTTTATTTATTTATTTATTTTTTGAAATCTCTAATGAACTCATCGAAGAGAAACGATGGTCCAAAACCTTAGTCGAACGGGCTCAACATTTCTGCAAGCACCAAAGAACGATAGGATAGGATCAAAGTTTCTAAATTTTGAATTCAAACTAAGAAAACTGATTTTTTTTTTAATTTTTTTTTGAAATCTCTAATGAACTCATCGAAGAGAAACGATGGTCCAAAACCTTAGTCAAACGGGCTCAACATTTCTGCAAGCACCAAAGAACGATAGGATAGGATCAAAGTTTCTCAATTTTGAATTCAAACTAAGAAAACTGATTTTTTTTTTGAAAAGAGAAAGAATGGAAACAAACTCAAAGAAATAAAAATTTCCAAAAAATCCCATCTCATTTTTTTTTTAGGATGCAAAATCCAACATAGGCTACCAGCTAGAAAGTAGCCAAGGAATCCGGAAAAGAAGTATAAGCATAGAGCAAAAAGAATGATATGCAAATATTTCATTTCCAAGCACCGTGTTCTCAAATGAACGAGTCCCACCGGGTGTGCCAGCTTGATGGAACGCGCTCCGAGGCGCCGCGGGGCGGCTACCGGGGTCGGCGGAACGTGGGAGTCCGTCGGGTCCGGCCCTTTCGCGCCCTGGCGGGCCTGAAGCGTGCATCAACATTTTTTTTTGGGTGGGTGTGCCAGATTTTCTATTTTACTTGGAATTGCAAGTGGTAATCCGGAGATCAACCTTCGCAAGTAAAAAGGAAATCAACTTCTTTCAAGTTTTCCATTGCACAAATATTTAAGAAAAGAGACATTTTCTTGGTTTGCCGTGAAAGGCGATTTTGTTTGGCATTTATAGCCGATTTACAATTCTCATCAAAAATGAAAGACAAGAGTTGTGATTTTTGTCTCTTTTAGAAAAATACAAACTACAATGAAAAGCAAGAAAAGGAGGATCTAACTTCTCAGGAGATTGTGGGGGACTCGTTCAGATTGACGGTCGCAAGCCATGTGTGGGCTTCGCCATCATCCATGCAGATGAGAACAGAGGATGCTCTTGATTCGCTTGGCTTGGCTATAACCTCAGGTTTTTAGAGGACAAAGACCAAGAGGAGGTCCTATGTCCGATAAAAAGCTAAGTAGACGGGCTGAAAAGCCACGTCTAAGCCATTGGAGGCAGCGGGAGAAGGCAAGGACCTTGGGGGGGGTGCCCCCCAAGGGACTTTTGTCACCTTGTAGTGGTGGCTGGTGCAGAACTTCAGCAGAGTTTTTCTCTCTTTTTCTTTCTCTCAGATTTCTGGATCTGTGGTGCTTTTTCGAAGTCCTCTGGAATGCTTGGGGTGCTCTCCTATTTATAGGCTTTCTGGTAGCCATTTAGGAGGGTTTATGAGGGTTTATGAGCCTTAATTATCATAAAGCTACATAAATGGAGGAGTTACAAGGTTTAATTCCTTTATTTTGTAACTCCTGGATCTTGGCTTCTGATTGGCCGGTGGAGATTGAGGGCATTTAATCGCCATGATGGGAGGAGTTTCAAGGTTTAAGTGCCATGAATCTCTTGATTTGTAACTCCCGAATGCTTGCTTCTGATTGGGCCGTCCAATAGAATGAGTTAATGACTGCCATAAAGCTAGCCAATTAACCACATTAATTGGTCGCCGAGCAGTCGAAGAGTCGCGGGCCATGCCGTGTCTTCTGGAATTCTTCTGGCGATGATCATCGATGGATCTACATGCTGATCGACATCGAATGAACATGTAACTTCAGACATTGATAGCTAAGAACGGGCCGGTGACATCTGTCTTGTCGATTTCACGATCGGTCGGACAGAAAGTGCACTTTCTTGGTCAGCCGGTTGGCGATCTTGGAGCGATCACTGATGATTTTATGCTTTTGGAGGTTGACCCGTGATTTTGACGGATGTCGTCGGATATGAGTCAATTTCAAGCACTAAAAATCACATTTTCAGGAAACCACAGGGGCCAAAGTGCGCGAAACGCGAAAAAGGACGGAAAAACGGGTCACCGGCGGAAAATCCGGCAACCCGGACTTCCATGGTCGCAGGGGCCTGCGACCCTGGGGGAATTTTCCCCTTCGGAGCCCGTTTTGCGGTCGTTTTGAGGTCTTTTTCGTCGCCGTTTTCTTCTGTATTTTTCCTGACATTTCTTCTTATTTATTGGCTTGATTTCCCTGTAGAAAACCTGATGAGAATCCTTGCATTTTTAGAGTGCAAAGTTTCCAATTTTCCGGGAAAGCCGAAGACTTTGTCGCGTAGAGCTGCTGATTTTCCGCCAGAAGTTGAAACTTGGTCAAACGATGTCGGAATGACCTGAAATTTGAGGTGAAGCCTCCTGAACAATAAATAAGACCAACCATAGGCTTTTGTTTGAGTTTTGAAGCCGTTTGGGGTCCCGTCGATGCTTCACTTGATTTTGCTGCGGGGAAAATGCCGAGCTTTGATATGTGGCCAAACGATGTCCGATTGACCTGAAATTTGACGGGGAGCCTATTGGAGTCATTTTGAGACGTTCCATGGGCTCCGTTTTGGATGTCATGGTCCCGGGTTGCTCCGCCGCCGGTAGGCTTGATTTTCTCTCGGAGCATCGAAACCTGGTCAAACGTTGTCAGAATGACCTGAAATTTGACGTGCAGGCTTTTGGAAGCATGTTGAAGCCACTCATGCACTTGGTTTGATGAGCGAAGGCTTCGGTGGTTCCCGCCGCCGGGAGGCTTGATTTTGCTGCTCGAGCATTGATGGAGGGTCAAACGTTGTCGGTTTGACTTGAAATTTGGCATGGAGCCCTTTTGAGACATGCTGGAGTCATCTGTAGGCTCTGATCGAAGTTTTGACGTCTCCGATGATGTCGCCGCCGAGAGCTCCTGTTTAGCTGTCGGAGAAGTGAAGTTGGGCCAAATGTTGTCGAAATGGCCCGAAACTTCATGTGTACTCTTCTCTTGGCTATCTTGAAGGATCTTGCAGTTTTTGTTTGATTCTGACAAGATTTGATTTTTTGGAGAAATTGCATTGCCTATTTATGGCAGGTTGCGACTTCATGCAGCTTTCTTGATGTTGAAGAGGCAAAGTGACATTTTTGGTGTCAACATACTCCATCCAAACACGCTTTGATTTGCAACCTTTTTTACTCCTTTCCTATTCTATCCTATGGCAAACAAACAGGCCCTCAAAAGAATATTATCTTTCTATGCAATATCATTCAAGGAGATGGACATCGACATAATTAAAAGGTTGCAATCTACAGTCATAGATATATCCATCTACAAAACCCTAAGTGTGTGTTTGGATGTGTGGTGAAGTGAGGTAAAGCCTCCACTATCCAAACAAGAAAAGACAATGGGTCATATCAAAAGTATACAATTTCAAAATTCTCTCCATCTTTTTCAAAAAAAGTCAAAAAAGCAACTTCCTTTCTCCACTAAAACACAAAAACGCTACACTTTTCTATACAAAAAGTAAAAAAGATTCCATACCAAACAACTAAAAACAAAACACCATCATAACACCTTATATTTTATTCTCTCTTGATTTGATGCTTCACTTCACCATACTTCAATTCACCATATATCCAAACAGGCCCTAAATAAAATATCAAAAAGAAGAAGAAAAGCAGTCAACACATTCATAGAACAAGAAAAAAAAATGAAACACAGTCAACACATTCATACTGATAGACTCAATGCACAAATGAATGCACCTGACCATGAATAAGAGAAAATGTCACGGTTTCTTCTTAAAGAAAAAAGAATTTTTTTTACTCTATTATTATATATGAAGCGAAGTGGTTTTAAATTGAAATCAGTTCCAATTCGCTTCAATTGATTTTGACTCGTCCAATTTACCAATTTAATTTAGTTTGACCCTAGCAAACAGGTCGGGTTGGGGTAAATTAGGTCGGGCCAGAGATAAAGCACACAATTTTTGGACCCAACCTGACCCGTGTATTTTTAATGACATGGTAAAAATTAATCATGATATGTGCTGAGACTTAAACTCACGACAATATGGATTTCAAAAGAGTGACCCTCCCACTACACCATAGATGATCTCTTTGTTAATAGTTATCAACAAAAACTTAAAATTAGTTAATGAGGGAGGGACCTAGCCCCACTTTCGAAAATCGACCCAGAGTGGATGTGTTCTCTCCAATTATATATATATATATATATAAAGCGAACTCAATTGAACAAATTAATGATTGATTCCAATTTGATTTTGACTATTGGAAAATCGAATTTGACCTCTCCTTTTAAGTTAAGTTTTTGCACATCCCTCTTGAGTTCTCCACAAGCAACCCAAATTTCTCTCTCCTATTCATTTATGTGTATGTGTGTAGATATGTAATCCTGCGATTTCTTTCAAATCTTCCTCTAATGCAAATCATAGAGAAAAATTTGCAGAGATAAGATTATACCTGCCCTTCTACGAGAAAGATTATAACAGCCGATTTGATTAGGCCCTTTTTTTTTTCCTTTTCCACTCCTCTTTGCTATCATTTCTAGGGTCAGATTTCTCTACCAATGCGGCACAGTTCCAATCCATTGTTGCTGCAGTTGGATTTGTAAGGCTTTATAATTCGATCATCCATCAGGAAATTTGCAAAACTCATATCTTCTCTCTTCTTATTTTTGTGAGTATTTCAATCCAATCAATATCTTAGATTAATGGGTTCTATTCGAGTTTGGGTTTTTAGTTATTCGGGATTTTATTTGGCTGTATTACCTGAGAGCAATGGGAAGTTTATGTTTTAGTTTTGATGGAATTTACATGAAGTATTGCCTATTTGGATCCTTGTAGCTCTTTTTTACTTGTTAGCAGTAATTCTATTTGTAACTTCATTAAACTGGTGGGGATCTCCATGTTTGATTTTTGTACCTCAGTCATTGGAGGATAGGGCTGCAATGACTGACTTGATCGTTGGATTGTGAATGCCACTTCTTACTTACAAAATCAACAAGGTAGGATCCTTCCGTCCTCACTATATGATGTAGATTTTGGATCAAATCTTGCCTTTTCACATGTGCAATTTCAAATCTTGTCTCACTATGATGCAGGGATATGATATGGGTGAGTTGAATCAAACAAAGATGTGTGCTACACACAAATGAATCTGGTATAGATTTGTTCTCCTGTAATGTTTTTTCTAAAAGTCCTGAATAGATTTGACTTAATTATTTTTTACAGAGTTTTGAATCTCTCAACTCTTTTTGTCAGGTGACAATTATTTTCAAGCTCCTTTTTCCATGCGACAACTTTTTAAATCTATAAGTCTCTCTTTCTTAAATAAAACCCTATAGTTTTTAAATTTACTATTATCTCTTTGGCAATGAGTCAACAACATCACTGGTTTGAAGACTATGAGGAATATATCAAGCAACAGTAAAGAGGAGGCGTTATTTTATATCTAAGGCCAAGGAACCACAATGCTCTGATGCATACTTTTTAAATTTACTATTATATCTTTGGCAATGAGTCAACAACATCATTGGTTTGAAGACTATGAGGAATATATCAAGCAACAGTAAAGAGGAGGCATTATTTTATATCTAAGGCCAATGAACCACAATGCTATGATGCAGACATGATTTTCCTACAAAAAAGGGTTAGGAATTGAGATTTCAAGAATTCCATAAACATGTGTTAAATCATAGCCTAGAATTGTAAGTACAAGGCTTAAAAGTTCATTTCAAAGAAAAGATAAGCAGATATTAAACTCCTTAAATATGATAGACCAATATCCATTGATTGCAAAATCAATTTTGGTTTTGTAATATTTAAATAAATCAATTAGTATGTACTAGATGCAATCAAATTACATTAAATCAGATAGATAACACTAAGTTTTCCATTCTCAAGCTGTATAATTGATACAACTAATGATTGTCTGAACCATACTGATGATCTTTGTAGGCTGAAAATTTACAGGTGCACCACTAATTATTAAAGTTTTTTCAGATTTTTCAAAACTCCTATGGTATATTTAATGTTATGAATTACATTGCCCATGCTAAGCATGAGGGCACTTTGCTAGTTAGATTGAAATATATAAAATCTAGAACAAATAATTATTTAGAAAAGAAAAAAGAGAAAGAACAGTAAATCTCTTAAAGCCTCAAATTATACAATTTTTCATCTCTCTTTCTTATTTCAAACATTTTCAAGTTCCATTGAGCCTTTTAAAACCGAGCTTTTAGAATGACCATTATTGATAGAAAGATCCATCCAACCTAATAACAAACCACAACACTTTTACATTCAAACTTACATCATGACATATTACTATCTTGGGAAGTGCTCCTATGAGAGCCACTCTCACCAACTTAGTGAGAAATGGGTGGGGACCCTTGCATTTAAGTTGGTGAGAGTGGATATGGAAGTGAGGGCCCCCACCTATCTCTCATAAAGTTGGTGAGAGTGTCTCTCATAGGAGCACTTCCCTACTATCTCAATCCCAATTTTATTTTACTTAATTTCAATAAGAATTTCTATTTTGAAAATAAAAGATTTGCTATTTTGAATATAAAAGATGAATGAGGGGGAAAAAACTGCCCTAGAGGCCAAAGGAGATTGAGAGAGCTCGGGGGAAGAAGGGTGAGAGGAATACCCCGAAGAAGATGGCAAAAGTACGAGGACGCCGATGCTAGAGACTTTTGAAAGAGAGAAAGAAGCTCTCTCTCTTTTTGTTTCTCTCTATTGGAATTGGAGAAGGTCGGGGGCACTTGAAGGGCTTTTTAACTCGTACATGTGGGTCCGCGAATCCGACCCAAGCCTGACACAAGCGATGCCTGTCTAGGGGCTTTACTGATGAAACTAAGTGAAGTAAATATTATTTTGAATAGAGAATAAAATATAAGCGGGTTACAATGATATTTTATTTTTAGTTGTTTCTGATGGAATTTTTTTTTACCTTTTGTATTGGAAAGTGGAGTTTTTTTTATCTTTTAGTATAGAAGGGGGTTTATTTTTTATTTTTTTAAAATATGGTGGGAAATTTGAATTAAAGTGCTTTTGATGTGATTTTCTTTTGAGAAATGAAGGCTTTATTTTACTTGACTCTATTAGTAGAGTTGCCAAACAAGTACCAACCCAAGCTCACACGTTTATAAAAGTAAAAAGGCCAAGCTCATTTTAGTCAAATGATACGGTGTTCGCCAACCATGCTATAAGTTTCAATCATTTTTGTTCCTTTTTTTTTCCTCGCCCAAAGATTGTTCTTATTCAAAGGGTGAACAATATTCTTTCTCTTTAAAGCTGAACATTGATTGCAAAAAAACTCTAAAAAAAACCTCAATTTTGGCCTTAGGAGAAGCCACATCAACTTCTTGGGGCCCATTTGTGGATGTGTCCTTTCAAAAACACACATTATGTGTCTTTTCAATAAAATGCGTCTCTTGTGCTATATAAGTACCTTTTCAATAATATGTCTCTTGGGCCCATTTGTGTGGATATAACCCAATTCAAAGGGATGCCTTCAAACTCTATAAACTAATGTTATTTTCAAACTTTTTATATAGTATTTAAAATGAGCAGAAATGCAGGTGATTCCTTTATTTTTAAGATGAAATGTGTATGTAACGTGGATTAAGGAAAGAAAGGTTTGGTTTTCATATATATATATATATATATATTTTTTTTTTGATTTGAGTATTTTAATTATTTTGTTATAAATATATTTATATGAAAGGGGTATTATTTGTAATATATTATTCAGGTCGCACGAGACTTAACATGTTCATTTAGTATGTATGTATGTATGTATGTGTGTGTGTGTGTGTGTGTGTGTGTGTGTGTGTGTGTGTGTGTGTGTGTGTGTGTGTGTGTGTGTGTGTATGGCAGACTCCCCTGCTTAGGTTTAGAGTAAGATTTTGTAAGCTATGGGGCCACCCTTGATCCATCCAAATGGACCAAACACATTATCCCCTTAAATTGCAAATTGCACATATTCGCTAACTTTTGGTCAAATCCAAATTTACTGAACTGTTAGATGACTGTATACCGATCCAAATGGACCGTTGACCATTAAACTTTTAGTGCCCAGATGGAGATGATAGGAAATTATGGTTAAGACTATTTTTTCTAAAATGAAGGAGGGTCCCACGGAGTCCTTAAAATCCCCCATCCCCATGTGGGACTCCCGCCACACAATTGAGCGTATTTTATCCTCAGATTTAACTTAGGAGAGTTGACCTATATATATATATATATATATATATATAGGTGTTCCTATGAAAGCATTTCTTACTTTACCAATGAAAGATAAAGATGGGGCCACACATATAGGAGCATCTTGCTATATATGAAAAATATTTAAGTAAGAACTCTCTCTCCCCTCTTCCGTATGTGACTCTGAGAAGCTATTGACTTCTTTGGTTGGGTCCCTCCCTCCCGTCTTAGTGGTACATAAAAAGGCAATAAGGTGATGAGGCCAGTAAGAACGACAATGATTTTTGCCATAGAGTCGGTTACTCCGCCATCTGATAAATCAGAGCACCCCCAAGAATATAATCCTATGCGTCATTGTTTTCTTTCAAAATATGACTTAAATTCCATTACCTCAATGACATAAATAGCGGGAACAGTTTATACTCCCTTTACTTAGAAGATAATACGCATGATAGTTAAGTTGGCTTAGGACCACGGTTCGTATTCGGAGGTTGTCGGTTCGAAATACACTACAAACTGAGAATACAAGGGAATTTACCCAGCTTTCCTCTGGCCTGAATGAATTAGTCCAGCCAAAAGGATTGGAACCCTCGAATAATGAAAATTCTGATACAAGGATCTCCATGCAACTCGAGCACGGCCTTTATTTTTTAAATTAGAGTATATATCCACAAATTTTAATTAAATGAGAATTGATCTCACTCAAAGATTAAAGAACGTAATTGATTAATACACTGATAAGATCGGGCTAATCACAACTCCTATAGATATAGATTTTTTTTAGGAAACTTCAACTGACGATGGAGGGCCTGATGTGAATTCTGAACGGTCTGGATTATCATTTATCAGCAGGTGGGGCCCAACACAATATCTCTGCTTCTTTCTAATAGAAAAAACAAGGCGTACGGCTTTTGACATACGTTAGGTACAACATATATATACACACACATTCATGCCAAGAAAAACCGACGAATAGGGAGAAACGGAGACCTGATTTCCCTCCGCTTGGTCTCCGCGGGATCTTTTGATCTGTTACGTAATCTACTTTTACCTAGGGTTCTTCCTATCTTCTTCTAAATGCCGTAATCGTAGATTTCGCATGTTCAGATTCTGGTGGTTCTTCTTTTTTTTTTGGAAGTCGGAAGCTGTAAATAGGACTGGTTGGTGGATCTGAGAGACGTAGGGTTTTAGAGAGGATCTTTGTTTTCTTTGACGAAACGGAGTTTGGGTTTTTTTTTGAATTTTTCTGTGCCGGATCGGATGGGGGAGGGTACCGTGTCGTCCCGTTACGTGAAGCTAACGAAGGATCAAGACGCGCCTACGGAGGAGATTCGGCCTGGAGAGCTCAATCAACCGGTTCAGATTCCTCAGGTGAGATTTTCACCGATTTTGATGCCCTTTTTTTGTTTGGATCTCGTTTTATTTTCCGAGAATTTGATCGGTTTGCTATTGATATCATAGTTTTCGATGATTTGGATATAGATCTGGACTGGGGTTCATCTGTTTCGGGGTTTTTGTACACGATTTCTTATGGGTTCACATTATAGAGATCTGATGATACCTGGATGTGGATTAGAAAGATTTGTATTGATTTGATTGTTGTCATGATTTGGCTTGTGAGTTGGTTGTAATTGGAATGAAGTATTTTTTGTACTTGCTGATTGGGATGTTTAGAGACTAATTCAAATGTTGCTAATTACATTTCCCTGAAAGATAAGATCTGAAAGCTCTGCTTTTGCATTTTGTGTTTTTTGGTATCATCCATTTTCTGATTGCTGATTGGAAGTGCAGATCCCAGGTTTGCAAATGGGCTTAACCACTTTACCAAAAGAAAAAGGATTAGGATAAGTTGTGTGTGTCAGTCACAATTTTAAAGCTTGTGAGATGAATGGGTAAATCACTCAGTCTAAAGTGGACAAAAGGCATGTTGATATATGGCAATGTTATTAGCTGATTATGTGCCCATCTCTTCCAATCAATGGCTAGAAATGATGTCTAATCTAAAATACCTCCTTGTATATGGTGAAACAATTGAGCCTTCCTTTATGTATGGGGATGGCCTCGATAAGTTTATGGAACCTGGCAGTTAAACAAATGGAGAAGGAACTCTCTGTAGAAGTCTAAATTCTATCTTTGGTGAAGAATCACACTCAACAAGGCGCAACGTGTGGAATCTTCCAATATTTTACATCTCATTATTCGAGTACTAGGTGATTGCCATTAAACATATTGGGAAACTTGAATGTGACTTCCACTAGCAAGGGATCAAATATGGAAAGAAATATAATCTTAGGTCAAATTCAATATTGCCTTATGGGTATGTACTACATTGACACCTGCCATGATGTTTCAATCTCCACTATTCAGAGATTAATGTATGAGGTATATTCGGATGGCTCGATGGATCCCTCCATTAGAAAGCTAGGCTAAATTTTGATGGCAGCATCCTCAGAAATCCAGGGCCTGCAGGAGCGAGGAGTTTTTTGAGATAGCTCCTTAATGGTTATTACAACCCATTTAGGCTTTGCCTGCTCTCAGTCAGTTAATACAGCTGAAATGATAGCTTTCCTTGGCATATTGATAGAAGCCTCTTCTCTGAACATCCACCAGATAATTGTGCTGGATGATTTCTCATGTGCCTTTCAATGGGCTAGGGGTGAGTGCCAGATCCCTTGGAGTCTGGCAGACATAGCAGAAGAAGTGATATAGATCATAGAATTGGCTAGCTCTGTGCAAGCATCATTTACCCATGTCAAAAGGCATCAGACTGTCTGGGAAAAGAAAGCGTCCCACTTCTAGCAGTAGTTTTTGGCGACAAAATCATCATGGATTTATGACATGCTTGTCTAATCCTTTTGCATATTTATCTCTGTAGAGGAGGAGGGCTCGGGGTGGGTGGGTGTTCCTTTTGCTTTTGATTTGAAGTGTCTCCCCTGATTTTTTTTTTCCATTGTCCTCATATACTGTACAGATCTTACATTAATAAAGTTACCATTAAGAAAATAAAAATCTCATTCATTACTGTAAACATATTTAAATGCATTCTTTTACGAATTAAACCTTAATCAAAACTTAAAGAACCTACATCTAATAAATCTTATAACTTAAAATAGATCCAAAACGTATAATAAGCAACCTATCCTAATTAGTTCCCTTACAAAATTAAGGACTTCTCCCGTTCTTTTCACGTACACCATCTAGGTTGGTATATGGGCCTCCAATGCATCTAGTTGGGAGAGAGTCAAGCCATGGATCTGGATCACAGACTTCATCAATATCAGCTGACAAGTATGATGCCTATTGGTACATCATATTATTTAACCCCCTCCTGAGCACTGATATGCATTGGGTGATGCTATAAACCATGCTATATGCCGAACTGCAATGGTTTTGAATTCGAATATGTGGCCAGCATACATGGTTATCATTTTTTCTGTGCTTTAAGTGGCATGGAAAATCTATAGCCACTTAAAGTAGGATTTTATTCAGTCTTTTTTACAGTGTCAACCAAAAGAATTTTTTCGAAAATGAATATGGAAAGTTCTGTTTACGTTTTCAATACCACCTTACGTAATTCTAAAATCGAATTGGTTTGTAAAATCAGAAGGCAACTAAAAGCAGGAATTGTCAATTGTAAATAAAGTTAATCAACATCATCAAAGCCATGTTCCATCTGCCAACATACTCATGGTTGAGTGGCGTTGGCACATTACTATCACTCACATTCCTAGGGATGGATCCTTGGGTCTTCCAGTTGAAAGTCTTCCAACTTAGCCTGAAGCAAAAAACAAGAAGCCTTATTCCATCTAGTGCTTTATCTTTCGTTTATTTTAACTATAAATTTTCAACCTTCTTTTTCTTTTTTTTTTTTTTTTAAGTTTGGCGAGTCTTAAATGCAAGTGCAACCTTCAGTTTACTTTATGGAGAAGAGATGCTTATGCAACACAGAGCTCACTTGGATGGTTTACCTTAGATATTTTGCCTTTGCGTAATGCCAATGCAGATTATTCCTTTTTGTTAGGATTGTAAAATTTAATTCAGAGAAGATATTATTTGTACCTAAAACTCTGACACACAATTTGAAATTATAAAAAATGAAGAAGAAGACAAAGTGTATTCCATTGGCTGCAATTTTTTACAAATCATGACACTTACATAAAGGATTTTCCATTTGAATTGTCAGATTCATGGGGAAGAATCATAAGATCCTTACAAAGTGGGATTCAAGCATAATTTTTTTATTTTTATTTTTATAATTAGTCAAGCGTAATATTCAAATCTTAAATTATAAGATTTTGACAATAATGATGTAACTACTTGTTCTACCTAAATATTGAAACCATGCGACACACTTGTTCTTTTTGTCTGTTGTTTTGTACATCTAGATGGACATTCTTAGATGCACTGAATGGTGTGATGGAAAATTAACTTTGTTTTATTTTATTGTGACAAACATAAAAAAACCCATTTGCTACCGTTTGCTTGCTGTTACCTGCATTGCTACTTTAATTTTTTAGACATTATTTTAAAAACGACAAGCCGAAAGCAGGACAACCCCAATTTTGGGGTAAGGTTTTGATGATGATGAGCCCCAGAGCTGTGTAGGTTCATAGCATAAGCTTCTCATGGTTGCAATGACAAGGCTGTGGGTTCGTCATTTCACTATAAATAAAGGTTTTAAACATCATCTAATGCTGATATGCAAAGTAGTGCTTACTGCATCGAATATTCATCCTGTATCAATGACCTTTAGATAACGTAAAACATTGGCTATATGCAATATATTAGTTCACTGTCATTATCATCATCACTGAAACCCTATCCCATCTATCAAGTTTTTTTTTTTGCCCCCCGAATGGGATATCTAGGGTAACTCTCTGAGTTAAACTTCTCCACTCATCTCTTTTTGGGGATAAATTCTCTGCCACTCAACAACATATATGAAGAATGGTGAAATATCAATTGACAATGTTTTCTCCAAAATTTCCTCCAATCTTTGATGTGTTTGATATTCTTTCTTTTGACAAGATTAGTTATCTGTGCATATCAGTTTTTGTTGGTTGTCACTGAGTTGGTGAGCAGTATTTAGTGTTCTTCACATCAAATCTTTATTGTTACTGTGGGGCCATCAAATGGGTGTTGGTCAAAAGTTTCATTGTGTAGTTGAAGGTTTTCCTTGATTAATCATCAGCACCGGGATCCTCATCATGATCATCTTCTTTCTTCTTCCATCTATTTGAGTTTCGCAATGGCTTTAACTGTAAATGTGTGTCACTTGGCAGTTGGCTGTTCACAGATGCAATGAGTGTGGGCAACCTCTTCCTGACAGCTACGAGCCCCCAGCTGATGAACCTTGGACAACTGGAATTTTTGGATGTACTGAAGATACGGAAAGTTGTAAGATTCCTTCTTTCAATGTTTGAATCACATTGGTCGTCAGAGAAACCACTTGATTGTTTACTTAAAAATCATGGTATCAAATTTTTGGGTGTTTGACTTATATTCTATATACATGGGAGCTTTACATTGAGCAACATATTGCTTATCAAGTATCAACATGGTTCTCATTTTGGTTTTTTATGATATGGTGTCAGATTCTTCTTGACTAACCTGGACTCTTCTAGTACTAATTTTCACACCATCTTGCAGTTGACAAAATATTATCTTTTTTAATTCTAAATTAGAATAAGGAATATTTATGACTCATGTCTTACAAGTTAGAGTAAGATTTCTACATTTTTTATTGGTATTATTTTCCTTAATATTTTCCATAATGATTTATTCAATAATATATGTTTAGTAAAATTAATACTAAAATAGTATGCCGAATCCATAATCCTATCTAGGATTTATTGGGCACCTAGTAGTGGAGTTGGATTCTTGAGTATATGTACTCATGCCACTTAGCTTACATTCTTGTTGGTTTAATTTAGAATTGGTTTTTCTTCTATGGTTTCATCTTTTATGAATGTGCCCATTCTAGAATGTTGGGATTCTACCTACCATTCTACTCAAGTGCTCATTATTTGATTCACGAATGAATATATCACATGGTGTTTTTTTTTTTTTTTTTTTAAGTTTTGACTTGACAAATTGACAACCAAACTTGATTTTGGAAGCTAAAGTACATGCGGCTGTCATGTGCATGTGGTAATGGATGTGGGGATTTAATAAAAATGATAAAATTAGGAATAATTACATTAGAGGAAGCTTACTAGGCACTCCAACAATTAAGGGTGGATTGATGAGGAATATTCACTCACATCTTAAAGCGATGCCAATTGAGTTTACATTGAGGATGCCAAGGAGTCTTTGCTCAAGGGTAAGAGAGTTTATTTCACCAACTCACAATAGGAAGAGAAAATGATACTAATTGAATTCATTGGGTACGCTTCTACAATCATTATATAGATTAGCTTATTGGAGATTATACCTTCTGACTTGAGATTTTTGACCAACGCACCTTGCTAGACTTGGACTTTTTTTTTTTTTTTTTTAATGGTTGCTAGACTTAAACCATACTACAATTAAATGGATTCTCTTAGGATAAAGCTTCGTAAAACATGGTGATTTGATGCTATCACTCTCGATGGGGTTAAAAAGTGTTGAAGGATGAATGTTTTTTATTAATCTTCAACTCTCTCTATCTCTCTCTCTCATTGCATTACATATCCATATACATATAAGAAACAAAACTCCTAAAAAGTTAAAGTTTTCAGACTAAGGAACTATATCTAACCTAATCACATTTCTAATTTAAATCCTAATCACATTTTAATAAATATATCCTACTAAAATTTTGATGGAAGGAGTTTCCTTTTGCCTTGGATGAGTTGTCTAAAAAGTTCTCCTTTCGGACTTGAAATTAAGGTTGTGGGTTTGACCGGGTTGGCCCAACATATTTGTACCATTCGCCTTGGGTTGCAATAAGAGCTCAACCTTGAGCTTGGCTCCCATTAGCATTTCCACTGTAAACATGCCACATTTGAAGTGATTCTTTTGTAATAGGGCCTAACCTTGATTCTATGATGTTTGGATACTTCATAATAGACAACGTAATGTGTTATATCATATCCAATACTTCACTATTTGTGTATACAATTTGTGTGAGTTGCTAGCTAGTAATCCCAAAACCAATTGGTGATAGGAAATTGCACAAATACTTAAACCGCCCCTCGGGCGGGACGCCGCCCGAATTCAAAGCACACGCCCACACAAGACTAGAACGCGGCATGGGGCATTTTTACCCTGCATGGTTTCGAACTCGAGACCTTTGGCTCTGATACCATGACAGAGTTGTTAGCTAGTAATCCCAAAACCAATTGGTGATAGAAAACTGTACAAACAACTACTTAACATATGTATTCTCTCTTGTTTGATGAATTTCATTCTTGTCATGCATCCACAGTCTTCCAAGTAAGACATTCCCAGCATCCATTGACACAACATCGCACCTAGGGGTGGGACTTGCTAATCTGACCCATATCCAACCTACCTAACCTGATTTGTATTGAATATGATCGGTCACGGTTCAGGTAAACCTGACCTACGGCAAAACAAATTGGGTTAGGGTTTACTCGCATAATCCATTACTTGTCATGCATCCACAGTCTTCCAAGTAAGACATTCCCAGCATCCATTGACACAACATCGCACCTAGGGGTGGCAAAATATGACCTGACTTGCTAATCTGACCCATATCCAACCTACATAACCTGAATTGTATTGAATATGGTCGGTCACGGTTCAGGTAAACCTGACCTACGGCAAAACAAATTGGGTTAGGATTTACTCGCAGAATCCATTACTTCTCCTTTATCATCATCTTCTTTTCCTCACTCCTTTTCCTCCTACTATTGGGGAAAAAAGAGACTCTTGCATAAATGGGGATTGCTTTTCAGAACCCATTCCATTTGAGAATGGAAACATGAAGCTTGCAAACGAGAAGAATAAAGAGGGGTTTGGGTTGGGGGTTGAATCTGAAAATAGCAAAAAAGAATGGAATAAGTTGGCATCCATTTCAGAACCACTTCCTTTCTCAAATGGAAACCTGCAACCTGCAAATAAATGGGGATTGCTTTTCAGAACCCATTCCATTTGAGAATGGAAACATGAAGCTTGCAAACAAGATGAATTAAGAGGGGTTTGGGTTGGGGGTTGAATCTGAACATAGAAAAAAGAATGGAATAAGTTGGCATCCATTCCAGAACCACTTCCTTTCTCAAATGGAAACCTGCAACCTGCAAATAAACAAGAGGAGAAAAGAAAGAGGGGTTTAGGGTTGAATGGCTGAGAAGCAGTTGATTAGGTTGGAGATGGCTTTACTACTTCTACTACTAATAATAATAATTTTGTTCTTTTTTTAATAATGAATTTGGGAAACAACTCCTCTGAGGTTGAGGTTGAAGAGGGGGAGGTGTGTGTTCAGGAAGGAGGAAGGAGAAGAGAAAGGGTTGGGGTTACCCATTGCAGTTTGGGTCGGGTTGACCCGCAATAGGTGTGGGTCAATGATCTCTGACCCATTTAAAAATGGGTCAGATAAGGGTTGGACTTCAGCCTGTAGACCCCACTGGTCAACCCAACCCATTTTCCACCCCTAATTGCACCACACTTTGTCCATGTAGTCATCACTGATGGTAAAGGTAATTTGGCATCCAAGTGTCTGACTTGCACTTCATCCTTTGTCATCAACTATCAAATAAAATGTGGTCAACCATTGACTGGTTGCCGTGTTTCAAATTCTGATGATTAGAGAACAAATCCCTTTAATAAATCCCCAGATGAAATTTCTGTTCCATCAAATTATGCATTTTTGCCAATTTTTTCACTGAATCTTTTCTAGTGTTGATGTCGTCGTTGCAACTCTGTCCACCAAGTAGCCACATAGCCATGAAATCTGGTAGCCACTAGTGTCACTTTGTGGCCATTTGTCATAGGTTTATGGGAAAACACAATCCCTACGCACACTAGCCAATCCATGAATGTCTTAGGTTGCATCTTTCTGTTATACTCGGGAATAAAAATTAATTGATACCCAAATCCCTGTCAATGTTTTGAGGGCTCGGGTTATTTTGAATGTTTAAATTGGACTCTTCTTGACAGTTCTTTTTCCGATGGTTGTTCATGAGTTGCGTTTGAGATTTGTAAATCGAGCGTCCATGCAAGTTAACAACTGTTGAATTTGTGAAAGGCATGAAATATTATCCCTATTTTGATTGATATCAGATGCCAATCGGGCGTGGTCTGTGGCTCGATGGACAACCGGTCGTACCCCAATATTAACTCATTTACTTGTTGTGTTAGATTAGAGATTGATTCACTAATTTGTTTCAAGGTCAAAATGGTCATGTGGAAAGTCTCTTTCATAGCTATCATCTGATTTGGAGAGAACGCAATACGAGATGCTTTGAAAACTCTCTCTTCCATTGGTTAGTTAGAAGAGAAGGTAAAACTCCTTGTGGCTTCATTGGTCTCAGTCCTACCCCTCTCCAGTGATTTCCCCATCTCAGTGATTATGAGAAATTGGGAAGAGGTTGCTTATTCTTTCACCAATAGATCTTCCTTATCTATTAGGTGGTCTCCCCATCCAACCAGAATGTTTAAGCTGAATTTTGACGGTAGCGCCATTGGAAATCCAGGAAGAGCAGGTTTTTGTGGAGTCATTCGCAACTGTGATTCAAAGATTATCTCTTCTTTCTCAGGTTCTGCTAGTAATTGCTCAGTTAATAAAGCTGAGCTTTTAGCCTTAAGGACGGGCCTTCGGGAAACGCAGCGTCTGAACATTCATAATATTCTTGTGATTCCTTCTGTGTTATTGGTGGGCTTCGACGAGGTCTAGCCCACTATAGTTATCAGAATCCTACGATTCGTATCCCAAATCTCGATTCGTTTCCCGAATCTTGATGAAAATGATTCGTATCTATACAATGAATCTCATTTACAAATGAATCTTACGATTCATGTGTGAATCCTATGATTCAATACCCGTTTCATCGAATTTACGATTCAATCGATTCGGCTGAGCGAGAATAGCTGCAACAAATAAGTTAATAATAATCTTTTACCTTTTTTTCTTTTCTTTTAGCGCTTTTATTTTTAAAAGGTTATTTAGTAGTTAACGAAACCTCCCAAGAATCTTTTGTGCCTTTGATAAGTTTTTAAAGATGAATAAAGAACATACATTTAACTAAAGCATTCGATTGTACGTATGATGCTTGTCTAAATCTTCTTCTTGTTTTAATCTCGTTTAATTTTTTAACACTTTTTTAACTTCAAGACAAATCCTATTGTATAAGATTGATGGTTTGGATTTTATTTTTATTTTTATATTTTTGATTTAAAGATAATTAAAAACATATATTGCTACTTTAAACTTATTTAACTATTTACATATCATTTATTTCAAGAGGCCAGCTCTCCTAAGCTCAAGCTTAGGATAAGGTAAGCTCAAGTGTGTGGTGGGGCCCACCTGAGGACCCACATGGGGATGGAAGTGGGGGGGATTTCAAGGACTCCCTGGGATATTCCTCTCTGCAAAAAGTCAGCCCTAACTGTGATTTCTATCATCTCCATACGGGCCCAAAAGCTTGATTGTCAATAGTCCATTCGGATCGATACATAGTCAATCCAACGGTCCAGTAAATTCGGATCTGACCGAAAGTTGGTGGACATGTGCAATTTAGAGGTGTTATGTGTTTGGTCCATTTGGATGGACCAAAGGTTGGCCCCACAAGCATGAGCTTACTAGATTTTATCTTAAGCTTGGGCTTAGGAGAGCTTTGCTTTATATATAATGTCATGATGTTCTTGATATGATTGTATGACAGACTTGTTATTATTTTTATATTGCTATATATGGGAACATGGATGGCTATGAATAGTTACTTTTTCCTTTTCTTTTAATTTTTTTATTTATTTTTCATTTTTATTAGAAAAATAAAAAATCCTATGATTCACAATACGATTCGCTATTCGATTCGATTCATGGGTATGAATGATTTGCGATACGATTCCGATTTTGAAAACTATGTAGCCCACCATGGAGGCTTACAGACATTGTAGAGGAAATTTGGGATCTAGCCAATTACCTCTACTTCCTTCTCTCATGTAAATAGGCAAGCGAATTGTGCAACATATATTCTAGCTAAGGATGACGTCAACAGATAGGAACTGGAAATCCTTCCCCTTTCAGATTAGCATTGTTTATCTCTTTAGTTTTTTATACTGCTGTTGAGTATTTTAGGCTTTTCCTTTTTGAGTGGTTCGTGTTTTTTTTTTTTTTGGCTTTTCGGTATAATTCTATTGTACTGTTAAGACTTTTTCTTTTTTAATACAAGTTACCATTCAAAATTTTTTTTCCACTTGGATTAATTGTCGCAAAATTTCTTCTTTTGGACCTAAAATAAGGGCCACAATTTTGGCTGGTTTGGCCCACCATATTTCCATCATGATTGCAATAAATTGGGCATGGGCACGTAACATGTCTATAATGCCCTTCTTTAGCATGTGCACAATTAAATAATTAAATTATGGACCTTTTTCATTGATTGAGTTTGTTTTGGTCTTCAGCCTACTTTCATAAGTCTTAAATGGTAATTTTGGCCTATGACTTGTATCAACTCTTGGTTTGAAAAGATTGGGCTTTGATGAGTCGAAGGCCTGGCAGTGCTCATAGAAGTATGCATTGAACTGCTGTAAGTTGGAAGAAGTATTAGTCCATGGTAGTCAGACAACCTGACTCAGGACTTGAATTGATTGTCCAACATGCCTTCAGTCTCTTTTGTAACCTTTACTGTTCCTCATATGACTGGTTCTTGTGATATCCCGATAAAGAGTTAAGTCTTCAATATTGAATGTTGGACTTATACTCCAATCTTTACCCACTCAAGTAAGCATTGACACTATTTTTTAGATAATTTAAGACGATTTATGCTTTTGGGTTGAAACTTTTTTAACTTCCCAAGGAAATGTTTCTGGGTAGAGTTGCACCTTAACTAGGCCACCTTCATCAAAGCTCACAAATCTATGATGCATGGTCGCAATGCTTTTGTAATTTTCATTTTATGTCATACTTTGTCATGGATATTATTATATGTTGTGCAAGGGCTTCAGCTTCTTCACTCAGACATGCTTCTATACGCAAGTAAATTCAATTCATTGGGTTAGCATGGATAAAATCCAATGACCATTTCAAATGGTGATCATCATCATATAAATCAATCAACCTAGCAATTACAAGCTGTTAGCAATTGCCTTCCTCTACCTCTTTGTTTTTCTGATATTAATTTGCTATCTGGTGAACATTCTATTCTACTGATATTAATTTTACTATCTGGTGCTTTATGGCTACAGGTTGGACTGGGTTGCTCTGTCCATGTGTTCTTTTTGGGCGTAATGTAGAGAGGTTGAGAGAAGATATTGAATGGACCAGACCATGTATTTGTCATGCGATTTTTGTTGAAGGTGGTATTGCACTTGCAGCTGCAACAGCAGCGTTCCATGGTATTGACCCGAGGACATCATTTCTGATTGGTGAGGGTTTGTTGTTTGCTTGGTGGATGTGTGGCATCTATACTGGTCTCTTTCGGCAATCATTACAGAAGAAATATCATCTCAAGGTAATCTCTTCTTTGTGTATAGTATCTGTTACACTTCTCCAATCATCATTTAATTTACATCTCTATTTAATAGTTACCTAAGCGCTGTCTCTATGCATGGTTTTTTTTTTTGGTATCTAGACAGTAAGTAGTACTTAGATCCCTTGAACTCTCCCCATGATGGGAGTGTGCCTTGTTGACAAACCATTAGGGTCTTGTTTGTAATTTTTCTAATGAAAAAACCTCAGGTGAGCATCGCATGCCTAAATTCCTAGTGGGGCCCACCTGGTGATCTGTCCGAGTGGACCATAAAACAGCCCCCCTCTCCCCTCTCGGCCACTCTCTAATAGTCACTGGTCCCGATTTTGGCACCCATCCAAATGGACTGGACCATTGGTTCGATTGTGTACTCATTTTGGATGGTGACAACTTGTTGGCCATTGATCAAGTGGCTGGAATGATGATTTGAGCTCCATCACATATACAGTTCGGTGGGCCATGGGGGTGGGTTTTTTTTTTTTTTTTTTTAAATGGTTTTGGCACCCATCCAAATGGATTGGACCATTGGATTGACTGTGTACTCGTTTTGGGCAGTGAAAACTTCTTGGCCATTGATCAAGTAGCGGGGATGATGCTTCGAGCCTCCATCACATACACAGTGTGGTGGTGGTGGACGTGGGGAGTTTGATTGCCCCCTAGACCAATCCCCATGTAGGCCCCACAAGGAGTGGTGCTCACCTTATCGTGCGCATGGATCGAAATAGCGTAGTGTAGCAGCTGCTATATTGGGTGTAGCGGTTTAAATGGTATTTATCGCCGTTCACATTAGTAGCGGCCACTACGGGGCTGCTACATCCGCTACGAGACCGCTACTACGCCCACTACGAGGCCGCTATAGAGTGAGACAGATTCTTACTTTCCAAAAAAAATTAAAATACATAATAAGACTTATTTCTTTTCTTTTTCTATGCAAATAACATTTCTACGCAACTTTTTTACCTTTTTATGTTGAAAAGAACACCAAAAAGCACATGATCTCACCGAATTATAGTCGATACAGAGAGTTCTTTTCAAGGATTCTTTTCTAATTACATCCTATTAGACACCCCCTTTGCTAGATGTATTCTTTTCTCTATGTACTCTTAAGTCTTGACTTCATGACATAGTTTTTTTTTTTTTTTTTAACGAGCCTTTCATTAGTTTCTAAGTTAGCATAACTAAGAAACATGAATACATGTGACCTCTTATCTTAGTTACTTTTGCAAAAGAAAAAAAAAAAAAAAAAGAAAACATATTCTAGATTTTCTACAAAATTTTTCAGATTTTTTTGACGATTTTTTCAAATCGCATTGCTACGCTACGTAGCGCCCGCTACATAGCGTTTTGGTGGAGGGCGTAACCGCTATTATCATCCTTAATCGTGAGCACCGGTGCTCAGTTGAGGGGCCCTTTTCTAATAATTCTAGATTATTTTGTAATTTTGAGAATAAGTTGACTTAGAATTGGATTTGATTAAATTTGTGTTACAATAGGCTAGTGTTATGAGGCGAACAGTGGTTCTTATTATGATGTTAGTTAGGGTTCCTAATTAAGATTAATATCTTGGTTGTACTCTATGAATTGCCACTGTCTAATGGCTATTCTCAACCAGAATGACAGAGAACTTTGTCAAGCTGTAGTTTCTAAATTTTAACTTGCCTTTCTCCTGTTCTGTGTGCTGGTACGCTGGCTTCTAATATTTTAGGCAGTGATTGTTTGTTAGGGGGAAAAAAGCAGAAAAGGTAGTATATATCCACTATAAATTGTAAAAACTGAAAAAAGATGTCAATGCTGTGTTTGGCACTTGCGCTTTGGCTTGGAAAACAAAATGCTGCAGTTTGGTCATCATTGACTAAGACTGAGAAGTAGCATCATCTTCAGCTTCACAGT
Organism: Umbellularia californica; assembly: GCA_028538565.1. Lineage (NCBI taxonomy): Eukaryota > Viridiplantae > Streptophyta > Magnoliopsida > Laurales > Lauraceae > Umbellularia > Umbellularia californica. Next base: position 15,069,613 of record JAPQWN010000007.1, on the reverse strand, counting down.
TTGCCCATCAATATTGGGTCAGCTTAATGAGTTCTTCTAATAAAATCAAAGAGAAGCAATGACCGAAATATCTGCACATCATTGCCATTTCTATCTCTCTGTACATGTGTGTGTATTTGTGTGCGGGTGCATGTTTTGTTTGTGTGCACACATACATGCGAATGTATGTGCAGGAACTAGAATATCTACCTGAAGAATCCTAGACAGCATTTCAAGATCTGAGGTAACTTTTCTAACTATTATATGATAGGTGTTACTCTTGATACATATTAATTAGTCTCCATCAAGGGATAAACAACATCACCAGAAACTTTGTTGCCTTAATTCATCCATTTAGGTTTTGCTGTTTGTTCTTCTTCTTACCACTAGGCTCTTTTTAAAGCCATGCTCACTATAAATCTATAATCTAACATGTCTTTTTCACTAGTTGACCCTAGGTTTTCATAGGTCTCCACCTTCTCCTAGTCCTTTGCACTTGTAGCCATTCAACATGTCATATAGGAGTTGGTTCTGGCCTCAAGTCATGCCAAACAATCCCAAACCACATTCATTGGGTATTTTCTCCTTTTATATAAGCTACAAAGTAAGTTTCCCATTATGTACTCAATTCGTGATTCTTTGCTTTGCTTTAACTCCACACAACCATCTTTGCAGCTTGCACATCTCAGTTACATAATCTAATCCATATGGATTAAGATTGATAGGAAATAAATCTTGGATTGTATGTTTCTGCCGAGCATATATTTATGAAATGTTTTGCTCATTGACCTCTATGGTTCGGTAATATAAGTATCTATTATGTGCAATTTGCAACACAAATGTGCGCAGTTGATTTGTGTGCAAGATCATTCATTTGTTTCCACAGGTATTAATGAGAAAATTTGGCCTTCCAATTGTTCGCTAATGTATGATTCTCGTCGCTTCTACAGAACTCACCATGTGACCCATGTATGGTTCATTGCTGCATGCATTGGTGTGCGCTTTGTCAAGAGCACCGGGAGATGAAGGGACGCCTCTCTGATAACGTTGTCATGCCCATGACCATCATAAATCCTCCTCCCGTGCAGGAAATGAACATGAATGAAAACCAGGAGGCGCCATCCTCTGAGAATGGAGTTGAGCATGCTAGTCTGGAGGTCCGATCCTCATAATGTTTTAGGGTAGAGAAGTATCTGGGTGACAGGATAAAAGGTTGCACTTGCTCTACTCTAGTTTCTCTTTTTTGTTTGACATTCACTACCATACTACACAAATTACGTGATACTCTTAGAGACCTGTCTGACATTTGAAGAGCTTTTACTTGTTTGCCCTTTTTAATTTATCAGAAAAGGAAACTGTGGAGTTCATTTCATTTATTTACACTGGATTTGTTGTTGATGCTCTATATATGTTCACTATGTCAACCCGCATCACATGGATTTGAAAATATATCACGACTGTGTGCAGCATTGCAGGCTCTTGTTACCATATATTTGAGGAAGTACTTGCTTTAAGGGATTTGATAGAGATAGTAAGATGGATTGGTGCAGATAAGGATTAGTTTGAATGATTGAATATGAAATTTTCTTCTCAGTTACTCTCTTCTCCCTACTGTCCCTTGATTTTGAGTTTTAATTTAATCAAACCGTCTGAATCAATGCCAAATTGGGCTCTAATCATGGTTGTAAATTCCTTAACGGTTTTAATGCTGGTCGGGACTGGGGCCAGTCTGTGCTGCCCGTGCTGTTTGTGCCGTTAATGCCAAATGGGTATGGCTGCGCCGGTCCTAAATAGTGTCAATTTTTTTTATTCAGAAAAAAATAAAATAATAGAAAATCAATAAAAATGTGAAAGTTAAGCTATTTAAGTGGTATCATTTCTCAAATATGGTGGTGGTGTTGTTGAGCTCTAAGTTGCTTAAAGTGTCATATATGACAGCTAGTTTTTATGGATGAATGATACAAGTACCTTATACTTGAGCCTATCACATTTCACTTAATTACTTGTGGCGAGGACCGCTTGGATGCAAAAAAAAAAAAAATAAAAAAAATAAAAAAAAAAAAAAGAAACTAAGGGAGTATAGGGATCGAAGGGCTTGGATGTGGATGAGGAAATATGTAATATTAAGCCATTGAAATCATCCCAACCTTTGGTTTTTCATCTTTTAACTCCAGGGATAAGTCAATTTGAGTTCTTCTAAAGGTAAATTGGTTTTTTTGAAAAAAAGAGTCTAATTAGGCTTTCAATTTAACGCACTTGAGTCCAAGCCAGCTGAGCTACTGCAACAACGACTATTGGTGCATGATTTGACTCGACTTAGACCTAACAGACCCGAGCAAAGTCAACCCGGTGCCGATCAAAAGTTTAAATTTATATCATCCCTTACCGAAGTCTAAAGCTATCTCTTTACTGCCCACCTGATTGTAAAGCATCCGGGTGGGTCCTCTCCATTTTTTTGAACAATTGCAAACCATTTGGATCACTTGTCAAGGAGTTCTCATATCGGTGAAAAGAAGTGCATAAATGCCACTTATTTCACCTCTCATGTAGGGTAGTGGGTACCCTATGAATGCTGATTTATTGCCTTTGAATTTATTGCCTTGTATTGGGCTTTCATAGCCATGGTTTAAAATTTCGGCCGATACCAGTTCCTATCGGCCCGGCCCATACCGCGATGATATTTTACTGCGATATGAGTCAAGTAAAATATCGGCCAATCTCTGCCGATAAGGTCAAAATATCAGTTTAACCGATATCTCGGCCGATATTTTGAAAATATCGGCCGAAATGGAGTAATGGTGAAGAACCCTAATTTTTTGTAACTTTTTCCCTATTTTCTCATTTTCTTCTCCTCTCCCCTCGTCTCTTTAGGGCAACCATGTCTCCATAGCTCGTTTTCTTACATATTTCCAAATTCCAACACTATTTCTTGAAAAAATCATTTTATTTAGTAAGAGAAAATCAACTAAACTCCCCTATTTTTATTATTATGTGTTTTTTATTTTTTATTTTTAGATAAAGCATAGAAATGAATGAAAAGATCATTTTTGGGTTTGTGTTGTGTTGTTCACTTAGATCTACACACTTTCATGCTAGATCTACTTATAAACATGATTTTGGGTGTAAAAAAATGATTTTTTTAAATCTTCTACTTTTTTTAAAAAAATTGTTGGAGTATTTATGATACTAAATAGTAAATACTAATAGCTTATTAATGGTGTATAGATAATTATTATGTTATCTTTATTTTCTTATATTTTACACTAATAAATTGACAATGAGCCAAAATAATAGTTGTATTATATGAAATACTGGAGAAGATAGTGAATTGCGACATAGACAGGACTCATAACGTAAGGTGACCAATATTTTGATTTATTATTGTTACTAATGGGAAAAAAAATATTGTTTTCCAGCATTTTCTAATATTCTGGATTTTTTGGATATTTTTGTGATTTTTTTGGATTAAAAAAAATTCACACCGCGACGGACCGATATCCGATACCGATGTCATATTAGTTTTTCGGCCTGGCCGGTACCGCAACCGAGACCGAGGTTTTAAACCATGTTCATAGCCCAAGCCCAAGGCTATAAATCCCTCTCGTGTAGAAGAGCAATAAGGCCAATTGCACTAATGCTGAATGGTGTTCACATATCCAACTCAATAGTTAAGGAAAAGCAGAGCCTTACTCCATTCTCTCCTAATGTGGGGGAATGGCATAGGGAAAGACAAAAGCAAACTGTTAAATGATCAGGGGATATCGAAGCGGAACGAGCCTCACTCAATCCCTGACGGAATTGTGGCCCAGGAGAACTATGCCCTTTTGATAAAGAGTCCCTGGGATTCAGTCAAATACATGACTGCATGCCCGTGATGGCCCCCAATTCTCTACAACAATCTTCCCTTCCCTTCGTTGAGAAACTACTAGTCCCAGACTTTTGTTGGTTGGGAAAGTAAGAACAATGATACAACTGAACAACACAAAGAAGATACACAGATTTATACGGTTCTCTCGAGATTGAGGTACGTCCACGGATCACACCGATTCCACCATGCTCAAAGGCAGAAGATGAGAATACAAGATACAAATCTCTGACGGCTATGCTAGGGTTACATAAAAGCGCAAGGTAATATATTAAGGACTTGCTACCAATGTACTTGGGGACACATGAGGTTAACAGAGAATATTGTAAAATCCTTCGCATATCTAACTTTCTTTACATAGGATAAGAGAATGATAGTTGAAGTTGAGATTTGCTTTAGAAATGCTTTGTGTTGCTACAAATCAACAAGATTGAAGACAAGATTTTACAGGACAATGATTAAATCAACTCCGACGTATAAAACAGAATGTTGGCAAATTAGAAAATAACACACGCAAAAATCCATGGATAGGACAAATGTGAGTTTCGAGATAGATGCATGGTAAAACTAAGAACAGTAGAATTAGAGAATAGCACATTAGGGCACACTGAGGGTAGCATGAATATGCAATAAATTAAGAGAGAGACTCATTTGAGATACTTTAGACAAGTCCAATGAAGACTAACAACACTGATGAGAAAAAGTCTTTCTATATAGGTAGATGGCCCTTAGGGAAATGGGGCACACTGAAGAGGACATAAATAAAAGTAATATGATGGATACGAAGAATTGCATCCTATCGTAGATCTTGGCTAAGATAGACCGGAATGGATAAACAGGGTTCATATAGCTGAGGTGAGCCCACCATTAGTTACAATATAATAACTAAAAATTCCATAACAACTACAGACACCCAGTACTAAAAGATAATAAGCATCCTGCTACATTCATCAGAAGCAAGGAACAGCGACATTCCAAGTTCGAGCAACCATACATTAACATACCCCTACATCACTCCATAACAAGGTACTCAAAAGGTACTTACTCACTCAAGCTACATTCATCAGAAGCAAGGAACAGCAACATTCCAAGTTCTAGCAACCATACATTAACATACCCTACATCATTCCATAACAAGGTACTCAAAAGGTACTTACTCACTCAATAACAAGGTACTCAGAGGTACTTATTCAATTTAAGAGACACACCTACACAAACCGAGGATACGATGACATGCCCAACTGATTCTGAGAGGCTGGAAATGCTACTCATTCGATGCAGCACCTGTACATGATGTACTTCTCCATGGGGCGATGGCAATCCACACAAACCATATTCTCCGGAATTATGCCATTGGTGCTTGGAATGTAAATGTGTTTGCAGTGCTTTTTGTAGGAGGGGCCAGGACCTATGGGTATGTCACCATTGCTTCCCGGTTTTCCATCACTAGGATTATTACCATTGATCACAACTGCTACTACATTATGGAGTGTGCTAAAGAAGTTTTGAGTTGTGAACTTAACCTTGCTATCTTCTAACCGAACCAAGCTCTTGATGACCGTCTCTTTATTCATAGTAACCACCTCTTCGGATCCATGGCCTACAACTGTCCATCCATCACCACTGCCTTCAGAGCCGAGCAACATCATGACATCTTTCAATGTTTTGTCATTGTGAATCGACACGCCAAATTTCATCTTGGAGTACAAAATGCCATCCAAGCGGGCCTGGAATTGCCTTCTCTTGTGCTCGTCCAAAACCTTGCTCAAGTTCTCCTTGTTGATTGTCTCAGTGTGCTTCTTTCCAACATATATCAACTCTAGGATGATCCCTTCTCCCTTCACCACCTCTTTTGTTTTAGCTGTGAATTCCCTAATCCAATCCAAGTCATCTCCTCCATAGAGGAAGATGGTTCTTTCTTTTACCTGTTAAGAATGACAAGGAAGCATGTTAGCACAAGTGAATTATAAAAACCCAAACCTCTGCAGCCCAAGAAAAAGGCCAAATTATTGAACTTTCCATTTTGAAGTAACAAAAAATATATTAAGCCTTACCCATTTTTCACTCTCACTAACAACTCCTCTAATCAAGAATTCGAGGCTCCATTTGGTTTCCTTCCAAAGGGTCTCCTCCCTCTGAACATGGAAAGGGTAGGCGGCGCTTCCCCAGATCATGATCATGTGGTAGGCATTGGAGTTGGCAACCTTTCCATGCGCATCGAACGCTACCAAAAAGGGCTTCTTCTCAAAATGCCAGTCATTCTTGATGTAGTTGATGACATAAGGCTGGAGTGTCAAGGTATAATGTAGTGAGTACCATGGCATAAAGCTTGCCTTTCGATGTATCTCATCCTTAATCTCTTTAGATACGACTGGCTTGTCGACAATTGGGAGCCAAACTATTTCGTATTCCCTCTCTGCCTTCCCAATTTGTTGTACAATTTCTTTAATCTCTTCGTCCGAGATATCAAAGTAAGAAATGAACAATATCACTGTCTTGCTCTTCAGTACATTCAAGCTAACCTGTTTCATTTAGTTAAGAACATGAGTTGTTGTTAGCGAAACTCAGGTCAAATGAACTGGAAATAGAATTTAGTATGAAAATCTGCAAGCTTAACATGTGATAGGATCATCAATATACTGACACACTTGCTCCTAATGTACTCTAAATAGAATGGAAACATGAGGTGAGGACTGAATATTTATGATTCATAGTATTAATAAGAGGGCATCTTGTCTCCATATATTTGTATTGATTGATCTGTATCAGATCAACCAAGTTCAAATGGGTTGGGGACTAGTATTCTAGGATACCCATGCAATGCAATGAAATCTTCTTTTTTTTTTTTTTTTTTTTTTTTTTTTGTAACAAGTTAAAAAGCATACCCTTTTCTTGGTGACACCGTTAAAGAGAGGCATTTCATCCTTTGTGTGAATCAATTCAATGAAAATCCCCATGTTGTCAGTGTGGGTACTTTCCATGAGGTGTTTAATCTTATAGTAACCCTCATTGTTTCTCACGTCCTCTGCATGAATAGGTCAAAATGGATCAGCCTATGATCAATGATGCAAATATATAGTGCAAAATATGAGTGTTACAATGATTGGGATTTAATTTGTACAAATTAGACTAAGATTTTGGCATGTGTTAATAATCACCTATCTTTTTATAGCATTGCTTCAAAGCGCTTGTAAGATTCACATGAATGTTTTTAAGTGTTTGAGTTATTTCAGTGAGCTTCTTCCGCGCCTCTGTGATTGAGACTACGTACCTGAAACCAATTAATTTGAGAAGATGTCAAAGTCAAATAATATAGCAAATAATCAGACAAAAACATAATCACTCAAAATCGTCAATATTTATGTAAGAAACTATCTGTTTATCAATTATACCAAGGACGTATGTGTAAGTTTTAGGTATAGGCCTTGAATTTGGGCCCAATTAACAATTGGGACCTGGATTAATATTCATGAAGCCCTCAGATTTGGCCCAGTGAAGCTCTTATTGAGATTCCAGAATGGGTAGAAATTAGATATCTTAAATTCTATTTTGCTCTGACCTAGTGTTTTAGACCAAAAGGATGAGCAAGAATAACAATGGGCAGTGGCAAAGCCAGGATTTTCTCCTAGGAGGGGCAAAAATTTTTCCTTTATGCAAGATATTTGGGAAAGAATAAAAAAGATACTAACATATTAACATATTATTAAAATTTTAAAATCAAGCGTTTCATTTAAACAAAAAACTAGTTATTAGATTTATCCTAAAATGATAAAAATGATGAATTGTATTGCTCTATACATCTAACAACATTCAATAGTGGGTCCATAAGAGTAGAGAAGAATGGTACATTGCATCATTTTGGGCAAAGTTTGAAAAACCTAACAGAGGGACGGTCAAAGAGAACAACACTAAAATACACATGAGAGATTCTTTTTTTATATTTTCAAGAAAATAAAAGAAGTTTAAAAGGGCCAAAGAGAATAGAACCAAAATATATGACAAGAGTTTTTTTTTTTTCAATTTTAAAGGGAGTGCAAAGCTGCCCATCCTCTCAACCATACATGCTCCCCCACTGACAATGGGCTCATTCACCAACTACAAAGAGAAGCCAACATCTAAAATATCCTGCATGGGCCCTATTTTGGGTCCGGTTATCCCCCAAATCTAGGGGTGTTCAGGGATCAGGCCAGCCCGAGCCCAGCTCACTTTGGGCAGGGCTTGGGCCAAAGGTTTTCGTACTTGGGCCGTCTCGGACGTCTAATTGAGGCCCATGCAAAAGATGGGCCAGCCACTCGATGCCCGGCTCAGGCTTGGGTCGTGCTTTGACAAAAATTGTAGAAGTGAGCCGGCCCTGGATATACCCAGCCTGGCCCAACCCAGCCGTGAACACGGTACACCCGTACCAAGATCTCTGATCTAGGTCCACAGTTGTGTGGCCCATGAGGTATCAGGTCATAGTCCAGTTGTTCCATCCACCCATGATTGGAAAAAGCAAGCTTGGCTGGTGATGAACTTACTCAGGGCCCATACTCATAAGGCCAATGCTCTGAGAGGAACAAGCAACAAGGCCTTTAACAGCCCAGTAAACAGCAGCTGTGAGTTGAATCCAAGCGTCAGAAAATGGAGGTTTGTCACGCGAAATGTACTGGGAGGGAAGATCATTCAGCTCGATGATGGTCTTGGTCACATCTATTACCACTTTCAAGAGAATGCTGATAAGAGTTTCTCGCTCGCTGATATCGGGCAATGGCTTGAGCTGAACCACATATTTGGCGAGTGGATTGGTGGAATGCAGCTGCAATAGAAGGCAAAACTCCCCATAGCTTGCAGCGAAAGCTGCAAGTACTATGACCACCTTATCTTCCCATGAATATTTCACTAGTGTGTTGAACACTGCTTGTGTTATCGATTTCATATCTCCCCCGCCAGCGCAATCACATGACAACTGGAAACATGCATATAGTGTCAATGTAGCCCAGATATTTAGTTGTCAGATATAGATTTAAACAAGTGCAGCCGATATTACCTCGCATCCAATCTTATGGATGGTGAATGCAAGTTCATCAGATATCCCTTGAAGGGACTTGTCTTTGAGCAGTTTTGAATCTGTTTTTGCATCCTGCATCAAAATACCGTTCCCAAATGCATCTTAAAGGATTAAGAGTGCTTTTGAAACTAGGAGCAACAAGAAAGAAATAAGGGGGTGGTCTTATATAGTTTAATCCCTCTTGAAATCGATTCCACAAGATAATGAAAAAAGAATCCCCAGATGATGTTAGTGTCGCTTGACTGGTCAGATTTTTGCTTTTGACTACTTTGCCCCCATAAAAATCCCATGAAATCTTGGTGGGTTTTTTTTTTTTTTTTTTGCAAAATCTATATATGGAAAAATTTGCGGGTTGTTTGCTCTCACTGGCTGATTACGAATGTAAATTTTGTTTTTCAAAACTCAATATATAGCATCATAATCACCATACCAATTTTGCTGGAATCCGCTATACGAATTCTATTTCGCTATTCTGATCTGTCTTGAGCCAAAACTCAACATATAATGAAAGATAAAAATATATTCTCCTTGCTGTCTTTGGTCAATGTATTTCCCCAAAAACTAGTAAATCCCCCCACATCATGGGTTTATCCCATTAAATCATGTTTTTTTTTTTTCTTTTGTAGACTTTCTAAATTTTTTCTGCAGATTTGTAGCTCCTGCTGGAAGATTATAATAATAAAAGGGAGTTCGGGAATTACCAGAGGAAGTGAAGGGGTAGCCTTACTCAAGATGTCCAGGGCCATGCTGAGAAGGGCTCTTTCGTCCACTGCAAATTTGGCATCTTGCGAGTGGGCGGATATGATTTGCTGTATCACCTTCTTGTCATCTGGGGTTGATTGGGTCTGCACGACCTTCTGTTTGGAGGACATTGACCCACCAAGATTGAACACGTTCGAGATAAGTGCCATTTCACTACACTATTCAACAATGCAAGAGAGGAAGCTAAGAGATATTAAGAGAGAGAGAAAGAAAGAGAGGTTTGTGTTGTGACTAGCTGTGTCTGTGGTTGAGGAATGTAAGCAGGGCCCTATTTATAGACGATTCTGCTTCCTTGCTCACAGGAGGGAGCCATGCAGTGAGAAAGGAAACAAAGAGCGATTATCAGCACGCGATACACATGATTGAGAAGAGACGGGAAAGAGTAATTACACCGTCAAAGGCATTTAATATGTGGTAGTTGAAAAGAGGACCAAACCAAACCAAACCAAACCAAACCAAGCCTTTTCCCACTAGGTGGGGTCGGCTATATGGATTTGACGACGCCAATCAAATCTGTTTAGGGCCATGTCTTCCGGCTATATGGTAGTTGAAAAGAGGACGATTGCATTTATGTCATGGCCACTGTTTTCCATCCACCTTTGACAATCAAAGAGTTCACATCACACCCAGACCCAGTACACTTGTCTGATACATTAATACCCAAGTTTAATTTCAAAAATCATCCAATTTCCTGCAGTTACACTTTCCTTAGCATGGTGCTTTTGTGAAATACCAGTGGAGCCCCACCGAACACACAGTTTTACTAAGAAAATTTTAAAAAAATAATTTTTTAAAAATTCAGTAGAAGCTTCAATACATTTAAAAATAAAATTTCAACAGAAAATGAGTGATTGTAAATTGCAAGGCCGTGCAATGTCCAAATACAGTTGACACTACTTTTCTCCTATACATTTGAAAATAATAAAATAATGATATAGTGAGAAAAATAAGATCTCAAAAGACAATTGATATGAAATTTATATAACTTTTTGAGTATATAAATCACATATTTCTAGATATTTTATCATGAATGTGTACAAAGAAATTTCAATTTACTTTATTTAACCTTTTAGATCGACTTAACAGTTTCCTGGTAGACTTGACCTACTAAAGTTGGAGTCCAGTTGAAAGTATAGTCAAATTGATAGCCTGCAGTTTTATAAAAAATAAAAATAAAAACTAAGAACCAGATGAGCTTACTGTTTTAACTAATTACCATGAACATTATAAGTTCACTACAAAATCAGATTCTATTAAGGAAAAAAATTAATTATATCTTACCTAAGGGCATCAAAATAACAAATTAAGATGGTGGTTTTAGTCTTAACTTACAAAGAAGAATAACATCTCACACAAACCGTCAAGAAGAATGAAGTAATCCGGCTTGTCCTCAAGCGACAGGGATCAACAATGGTGGAACTATGATATGAACTCTGACGCGTAAGATTTGCAGAGTACCTGTTGATTAATATTAGTATTTAACATGTGCATTGTTTTATTTTATAAGATAGACCACTATCATGTAAATAGAGGCAATACCTCTCCAAGAGTCAGCATCTTCTTTTACTTGATACAAAGTGCTATATTTTATACCCTATAAGAAAAAAAAAAAAAAAAAACATAGTAATCATAGAAGTTCAATTAAATGGAAGCTCACAAATTAAGATATCCATAAGGAAAAAAATACCAAAAAAAATAAAAAACTACAAATACAAATCTGCCAAAAGAATTGGACATTTTTCTTAAGAAATACATAAGAATGTAACATAGGTATTATAGATCAACTCTTATGCTTTGTTCTATAAAAAGGATAGGAGTGCTAATCAAAGTTAGAAAAATTCAAAACGAACGAAGACAAACTAAATTTGTTGCGGCTCAGCATCAAATACTTATTTTAGTTGTTTACACTTAAAACGACCACTTCATTCATTGACTCTGGAGTTAGTAATAATGCTAGCATAACAAGCAGTTTCTATGAGATTCTCGTTTTCCCTTTAAGGAAAGGCATAACGTTTAATTGAAAAATAAGTAAAGAAGAAGAACAAGAAGAAGCTCGCAATGATGAAAGAAATAAATGTGTTAGAAAATGATCAAAGTTTTTCAATTTAAGCCTTATGAGTAAGAGCAATAATAAATAAATATATTCATGCCCTTGAAATGCCCTTTTATAATAAAAAAAATCAGAAAAGTTGTATATTAAGAAACTAAAAATTTTACGATAGAAAGATATAAGACCTACCACTAAATTACATTTATGAAATTATCTTTAGCAATGACTAATATTAGAAGAGAACCAATATTTAGTAGTAGCTATCACATTATCCAACTTATGATTGCTCTTCCAACGGGGGTATAAATTAAGATCAATAAAACTATTACGTCAGATTGAAAACTCAATTATTCTAACTAAATAAAATACAACACATGAAGAAAAAGGGAAAATAATATTTCAATTGTTTTAATGGTAACTTTCATTAAAAGAGAGAAAAAGACAGGGTGGACATAAAATGAGTTTAAGTTTATAGATTTTACTTTCTTATTTATGATATTTTGTTAGTTGCTACTTTTTTCTAAAAAAGAAAAAGAAAAAACTAAACATAAAGCAATAATGCAAATGAAGTATCTGTATATATAGGATGTGCTTATAAGTCTTGGAGGTCCCTATACCTTTTTCAAAGGCCATAATATATAATATACAACTGAAGGAACATCAAATTACAAATATTTGAGTTTAGTATACAAAAGATTAAATGGTTAATATTTAAAAAAAGGAAGTGCTCCTATGAGAGACACTCTCACAAACTTGGTAAGAGATGGGTAGGGGCCCTCACTTCCATATCCACTCTCACCCACTTAAATGCAAGGGCCCCCACCCATCTCTCACGAAGTTGGTGAGAGTGTCTCTCATAGAAGCACTTTCCTTTAAAAAATAATAACAAATGGATACATCCGTACAAAGAAAATAATCTCATATATTTTGGAAACCTTCCGGAACCCTCTGATGTTCTTAACTCTCAAATTTCAAATACAAATACCAGTCAAGTATCTTTTAGTTCCACCAAAAAATAAAATTAAAAATATAAATAAATAAATAAATAGAAACTATTTGCACAATTAGCATTGTTTCAGGTAAAAAAAAAAAGAAGAAGAGAATGTTATTTCTCTTGTGCGTTGTCAATTTGGTATTTGAATTATAACACAATCACTAACTGCCCACCAACAACAATAACAAAAGTAGCAAGCTAGCTAATACATTTTGTCGCGACTTTTAAACTAATGGCGAAGTATTTAAAGCGCCCACAAAATTATAAGTGTTGAACACCAAAAGGTAGTAAGTAAAATACACTTGATTCATTTTCTTTTGATCCATTATAAAATACACTATTCATTTTCTCTTTTATTTTCTTCCCATCTTAGTTCAAGGTTTATTATTGAAAAAGCATATGGCATTTAAGTTTTCAAAGTTAAAAAGGCAGTATGTACACCATGAACCACATAATGGAGTAAATAGTGCATAGTTAAAATCTTTTGTTTTTCCCACATTGGCTTAGTTTATTAACTGGGGTGGACAAAATAATGCCAAGAAAGACTAAAAAAAACTTTCTGAATGATAAAATCTGAAATATTTTTCCTTTGAAATGATTCTTTAATTACACCATATCTAACAATTAATTTTACAAAAGACAAAAAAAAAAAAAAAAAAAAAACCAACTGAATACAAATTTGGAAATTAGTGAACAAAATGGTTCAATTAGAACCATGAATGAATGCTTATTGGTCTTATCCCACTCTTGAGGGGTTTGGAGGGTGACGATTGAAGAGGCATTGATCTAAAACGTAAGAATTTAACTAACATAAACTAAAACAGGAAAAATAAACAAAATAAAATGTCAGATTCTTATACAAATATGGATTAAGTTTTTGGCCTTTTAAATATATGTAAGAATTTAAGTTTTTGGCCTTTTAAACAAAATTAAATGTCAGATTCTTATTCAAATATGTACTGCTTTAAAAAAAGCCTTTCCCCTTTGACTCTATAGAGAAGGAAAACAAATTCTGACAGATAATGGAAAGCTTTCCATGCCTCATAGCATCATCCTTTTAGTTATTGTCTACTTTGCTTCTCAACCAGGACACTTTCTGTTTGATTTTTCTATTTTCCTATCTCACATAACAAAACAATATCAATTTTACATTTTAAATGCTATTCACAAATTCATATTCCAAGCATAGAGTGAGAACTAAATACAAGGTTCTACTATAAGGAAAAATGAAACACGCACAATTTGGAAGCTTGCAGTTAAGATTCAAGAAATAAAATAGACATAAAATTAAACTATCAGAGCACGAAGGCTATCAATGGGCCTAACTTTGGCCCAAACAGGAATGAGAAAGAAAAAACCAGCTCTTCATCATCCTTTTTCTTAACTCTGGTTGCACCCATTTTTCTTAGAATGAAGATTTTATTGCAACATTAAAAAAATTGAAGAAGAAGACACAATTAAACAATAATAATTTCAGTAGACAGTGCTTACTTACATGTATGAAAACTCCATCCATTCCAAAAGAAGCTAAGAGTCAATAAAGAATCTGTTAAAATATCATGTTCTTTCTTACACAATTACTCATAGAGGAAAAACCTCATACCAATAAAATTCCCTGCATTGAAAATCTTGTAGTATATGAAAAAAAAATGTTAAAAGAAAATTGAAAAAATAATAGGGAAAAAAAAATTTGAGATATTGATTTGAGATAGATTCCAATCTTATCCATATTTTCCTTTTATTTTCTCCACCACTTAAAAAATAAAACAAAGAAATAAAAAAAATTACTCGATTTATTGGAATGCATTAAAATTTTTCTTATTACGTTTAAAATATCAGCATCTACTCAATATAAGAGATTAAAAAAATTATTAGGATCGTGTGTGCCCAGTTTGGTCTGTATCCGAGTTCATTTCGGTATAGTAGGGGGTAGTTAGTAATTTTCCAGAGAATTTAGGGAGTTTTTTCGTAATTTTAGATTTTTGAGATTATGGTACCGTTGGGTAGATATTTTTAATTCATAAACTTTAGACTTCTAGATTATTTTGATCCGGATATTTAAAACCCCTCTAAATCCAAGCCTGACCCCAGGTCTATTTTAGACAAATTGGGAAATTCCCATTATGTCCACATCTTTATCCATAAATAAAATACATATACATAATAAATATATATAAGGGTGGGCCCCACAACTTGCATTTTATTGGGCATGTGTGTAGTGAAAAAAGTACATCATCCTTCTCTCTTTTTTAAACATTTTATAAGAGTAGAAATTGGAAAATTTCCATTATGTCTCCATCTTTATCCATATATAAAATATCTATACATAATAAATATATAAGGGTGGGCCCCACAACTTGCATTTTATTGGGCATGTATGTAGTGAAAAAAGTACATCATCTTTCTCTCTTTTATAAGAGTGTATATGTGTGTGTGTGTATATATATATATATATATATATATATAGATATAGATATAGATATAGATATAGATATAGATAGACAATCAGGTCAATTCAAGTGGGCCACATAGTGATGTAGAGAAAAAATTAGAGCAGGTCATTTATTCTTTTTTATAAGGGTAGTTGATAAATAGAGTAAGTGGGCCCTACGGTGGTGTAGAGAAAATCTTTTGACATGACATGCAGCATGTGGGCCCCACAGTGGTGTAGATGAACTACCCTTGTAAAAGGAAAGATAAGAAGGTCACGGTCAAGTAGGTCATTTCTTCTCTTTCATAAAAAAAAAAAGTTCATTTCTTCAAGTGGGCCCCATGGTGGTGTAGTGAAAAAATTGAGCAACTTCTTCTCTTTTATAAGGGTAGATATAGATAGAAAAACAGGTCATTTCTTCAAGTGGGCCCATGGTGGTGTAGTCAAAAAATTGAGCAACTTCTTCTCTTTTATAAGGGTAGATAGAAAAAAAAAGGTCATTTCTTCAAGTGGGCCCCATAGTGGTGTAGTGAAAAAATTGAGCAACTTCTTCTCTTTTATAAGCGTAAAATAGGTCATTTCTTCAAGTGGACCCCATAGTGGTGTAGTGAAAAAATTGAGTAACTTCTTCTCTTTTATAAGGGTAAAATAAAATAGGTCATTTCTTCAAGTGGACCCCATAGTGGTGTAGTGAAAAAATTGAGCAACTTCTCTTTTATAAGGGTAAAAAAAAAAGGTCATTTCTTCAAGTTGGCCCCATAGTGGTGTAGTTTTAAAATTGAGCAACTTCTTCTCTTTTATAAGGGTAAAACAGGTCATTTCTTCAAGTGGGCCCCATAGTGGTGTAGTGAAAAAAAAAGAGCAATCATTTCTTCAAGTGGGCTCCATAGTGGTGTAGTGAAAAAAATTGAGCAACTTCTTCTCTTTTATGAGGGTAAAAAATAAAAGAAAAACAGTTATTTCTTCAAGTGGGCCCCATAGTGGTGTAGTGAAAAAATTGAGCAACTTCTTCTCTTTCATAAGGGTAAAACAGGTCATTTCTTCAAGTGGGCCCCATAGTGGTGTAGTGAAAAAATTGAACAACTTTTCTTTTATAAGGATAGATCTCTTTTATAAGGGTAGATAGATAGAATTTCTTCAAGTGGGCCCCATGGTGGTGTAGTAAAAAATTGAACAACTTCTTCTCTTTTACATATGGAAAAAATCTTGAAGTACAATTGTGGTGTGCATTTCGGTTGGTATCTACAAGCCCATGGGTAAGTGTCAGGCCTCATTAATGTTTTTTGCCGTTGACAGGTAAACAAAAGAGTTTGTCTACATGTCATAAAAAATAAAATCCTTAAAATACAACAAAATCGTACTTTTTTGTAAGATTTTTTTTTCACTGGTAATTAATGAAACTATTTCATTAAGTGTTTAAACATGTATTATCCTTTTCTAATTAGGGGGTAAAAGCGTCGTTCAATACAATACAATACAATACAAATTTTTTTTTTTGTTGAGACAGTAAAATAAACATTCATTAAAAGAAAATGAGATTACAAAAGTGGAGCTACAAAAAAAGGTACAAGAACATCGTACGTACCCCACCCTCACCTCACGTTGAAAATGATACCCTTCCAAGGAAATAGCCGATTAACCCCTTGGGTAAATTGTTGGGTTTATATCTTGTATTTTGGGTTTATCGGAGTGGTCCATTGGGCTAGCCAATGATCGGGTTCAGGTCAAAGGTATTTTGGTCAATGTATCATGGCTTTTTTAGGGGCTAAGAAAACAAAGATTATATATATAAATATATATATATATATATATGATGTAATATATAACTCTAGACTTTGAAGTGAGTCAAGATGTAAGTCATTACTCTCTTGTCATGGACGTAGGCATTGCTCTCGAACCACATAAAATTCCCGTCTCTCTTATGCATAACATGTTTGTTCGATCGTAGGTTTCGTACTTCCGCACGCACACGTACAACATAAATGTATTTTTTTTATAATTTTAAATGAATTCTTATTCTTGATTAGTATTTGTATTTATAAATGACTATTGGATTTATGTTCCAAAAATTCCCTAAGAGCGCAGTGAAGAGCATTTGCAATTGTAGCTTTAGCTAGGCCTGTGTTAGTTAAAAAGAAAGTCCCTTTTAACAAGTGAAAATAAATAATCAAGCAAATGGTCATTGCATAGTATTCTCTGCTAGTATTTATGAGACTAATTGAACTGATACTCTAATGAAAGAAACCCCGCATTTCAAATGCCATGGACAAAGTGTCACATACATCCTATTACATCATGTCCAGAAAAACCCTGAAACCTTAAATTCTAATCATAAATTCAAAGAAATAGGTGTGTGGCCAGAAAATATAACCCTACACTACTCAAATTGCCTTTGGGATCAGAGACAATGGGATATGTATAAGACAGAAGGGGTATGAATAAAAGATTCCCTCACGTTACCCACGTGTGTGGGTGAGACAACAAAACCAAGCACTATCATGACAAACATACATGGTGCGCATCTTGATGTGGGGGGCCCTGCCTTGACTGTGGCCCAGGGGATCAAAAGTTCTCTCCAGCCCCTCCTCTCAGTAAAATATCAGTCCCATGCACTCATTATCCTCCTTCAGAGCACACGAGTTTAACAGTATTTAGTCCATTTAGATTAGTGTACCCTCCCTCTCATCATAATCCCTCCTTACAAACACCATCAACTCTCCGAATTGGAATTTTGAAGATCTTCGAAGATGTTCGAAGCAAAAGACTTTGTGTCGTCTTGAGCATCTAAGCTTCCAAATTCATGGGATGAGTGTATTTCAGAATAGGTTTCCTCATGTCCAAAGGAGCTCGATATTGAAGTTGTTGATGAGCTTCTACATATATATATATATATATATATATATATATATATATAGAGAGAGAGAGAGAGAGAGAGAGCATTATATTTCAGTAGTGCTTAAACATGTTGTCAATGTAGTGCTTTGGTATGATATGGCTGGATTTGAATTGGAATGGAAGAATCCTTAATATTCATATTGTGCGGGGTATTTCCGTGACTCAGAATTACTCCCAGTTCGGTAAAAGTACCAATTGGGCTTGCTTTGGTCCCGGCCTCGGACAACTCGGCGACAGTGCCGGCTGGCATCGAGTCCAGGTCCACCTCAGTAAGAGTACCGAGCACACCCCTTTGAAGTTCGGCATCCCACATCTCGGAAGTAGTTCCTGAGCTTACGCTCTTGACCTCGTTGACTTCCCCAGTTCGGCCACTTGCCGAGGTGAACACTGAGCGTCTAATCTTCATTATGGGATGTGACAGCTACATTACAGAGCACCCTGACAGGTAGGGTGGCCGCCGAATACTGATAAGGGGTCGTCCCTATCACGTCCATATTTATGTGAGGGATTTGAGGAGAGATCCGATGGGATAGTACCCTCACCTACCCCCACCAAGGGTCCTAGGTATGGGCTGATGGGACAAGTATCCTCACCTACCTCCACTATGGAACCTTCTACTCTCTTCTATATATATTTGCATGGTAAGCCATGAACAGGTACGCAATACACAACATACACTGTGTTATCTTGCTTGAACCTTCTTCCCCACGTCACCCTAGTTCAGTGACTGCACTAACTTAGGCGTCGGAGTGCCTTTGGTTGGCAGCAACCCGGGGCCCTGACCTCTGTTTCTTCTCCCTTTCAGGATTCAGGCCATCGACGACGTTCCCGATCAACTAAATAGCATCTTCATAATCCCCATTATCATCTAAACCAAGTCCGTAATTTTTAGGCACGCACATGTCAAATATGCATGTTCTAAATAAGAGGAGAAACAAGAAGAAGAAGAATAATAATTGTTGTTCGAACGGTTCGTTCAGAGCCTTTACCTTCATTATTTAAACCGTGGGGCTTTTATCATCCTTTTTCATAAAATTACCTCTTATAGGATAGAAAGAAAAAATGTATTTGCTCAGTGTAGTTAATCCTCTAACTATTTCATAGTGAAAAAATACACATTATTTAGCTACCTAGCCGTCCCTCAACTGAAATTAAACGAGCCCACCAGCATAAGGTCCTTAAACCATGGTCAGAAAGAGGGCATAAAGCATAGACAAACAGGCAAAAAGGACACACCAGAAAGTTCAGGAATTGTTAGGTTAACTATCTAAACTAAATTTGACAACCGTTGATCCTGAATTCGGTACCGAATTCGGGACCGAATCACCAGGGGCCTTGTTCACATCAATGAGAGCATACACTTTTTGAGAGAGCGGGAGATTAAAAAAAAAAGAGCATACAGTTCGGTCCCGAATTCGATACAGAATTGGAGACATGTAGACTTTTTGATTTGGCAAATCAAATCTCACGACTGATCCACGATCCATCCTACAAACCTGAAAGTTCAGCTGAGGCCAGACTATTTACTAAAGGTACACATCCTATTTTATTATTTGTACTAAATCCATAAAGCTGGGCTGGGCCAGGTCTTTAAGCATATAGAGGTCCAGGATGTCCCATTCCAAATCATGCCAAAAGATTAGACCCTGGTATGGCAGCGCCGGCCCATATCCAGCCTAATGCTAGACAGGCTGAGGTTAGGCCGGGCCATGAGCACCACTAGTTTCGGGTGGATAAAAATTGGTTGGCCTTTTAGTGTCTGCGAATAAAAATAAGAAGTATTAGTGTGGTCACATCCCCAAAACAAGAGTGCAATTGGGCTACTGTAGAGGACCTATGCGCAAGCCCAATCTAAATTAAAGATAAGAACACAGATCTGGACCCAATTAAAGGGCCTTGATCCAACCTGAGTCTGCGCCTAAATGGATACTTGGCTATGAAAACAATGACATTGACAAAATTTTACATACATCCCTATAATGGAACGTGGACCAAACACAAATTTAAAACGGGCCCAAAAGGTGGTCCCGCTGCTGTTTCTCCTTTTTATTGTTTGGGTCCATCAGGTATTAAAGACATGTTTTCATCCCTTTATGAGCACAAGAGATTGGGTGAGCGGTTTGATTTTGGTAGGTGGACTCCACTCAATGACACACTTGGATTTAAATCCTTTCCGGCCTTACATTGGGGAGAATCAACCTTTTCTATGTTTTTTTTTTTTTTTTTTTTCCAAACAGAAGAGAAAAGAACAAAAAAAAAATTAAGTAGATTGGTAACTAGAGGATTAAAGATAAAGATCAAATAAACTTTTCTTTTAGAAAAAATTAAAATCCAAATAAGATGGGAAATAAATAGCCAACCTTTGCCTTAGTAATATAATGCATAGGAAAGCAAAACTCCCATCTACATCTCCACCTTATAACATTGGGGAGTGGGCTCCACCCAAGGGGGAGTATTGAAAAATATTTATACAGACACACGGGCGCTAGTGCGTAGGGCAAGAAGGCCCCATGGCACGTTGTAGTATTGTGCGAGAGTACATATACCAAGCTTTTGGGTTGGTACGTAGTTTCTTGCATTTAACTCCTACGAATTCTTTGTAAAGTGAGTCCCTCATAAAAAAATATTAACGAAGCAAAGACAATAGATTTGTAATTATTGCCGATCAAAGGAAAGACTATTTGCTACTCATTCGTAGATGTTCACTTTTACTTGTCCAATTTCAGCCCCTATTGATAGAAAGGTCATTGCGCAGGCATAAAAGACTAAACAAATAGGCATTTCAGATTATAATAAGCAGGTTTTAGGATAAACGCTTCCAACATTTATTCTTCAGATGACTTTTGTTTTTTTGGTAAATCATTAGCTGACTTAAAAAAATGACTTCGGACTCGAAAGGAAGAGCCACAAAGCCCGACTCGAGTAGTACTATACGAGAACTAAGATGAAAGCACAAAGTGAAAAACTATAGGCTCATATCGTCGTAGGATTATTACCACGATGACCGTGAGGAAGTCAATTAAGCTCCGCCACATCATTGCGGGCAGTCTGCACCTATCTAAGGCAGGGGCTGCTCATGGTAACGTGACAGACTGTGATTGGTCTACTCATGGTCACCGTGGGTAAAACCCCTCAGAGGACCCGATTCAAACAACTATACAAAATTAAGGAAAAAGGCTAAAATCTGAAAAAAAAACACATAAACAAAAAACACTATAACTTAGTGAACATTCAAATATGAGCCGTGGAATAATTAATCCATATTACTGGCCCTACATCTTCAATTATTCATTCACTTTTATCTTACTTGTAACCTAGAAATTTAACGATGAAAGAGAGAATGTATACACGACGAAGGAAAAGTTGTAAATCTATCGACCCATCTCGTTGGAATGCCAATCAAATTGAGTTGCATGCGTATTATATTTGAGATTCTATATTTCCTCATCTATGATTGTATACCACATTGATTACAAGTTCGAAAGGTGCTTGCTATATTAAACACTTCATTTATAACTCTTGCTGAACCTCTAAACCCTATAACTCTTGCTTAAGCACTCAAGATGACATGTGAGACCTCTTGAAGGAAGAATTTTCCCACTCTCTTCGTTCCAACCCTGGGTACGCCGCTTCTTCCCCACTTGTGTGGCCTTCTTCTCACTTGTTGTGGGCTGTCTTTCCATTTGTGTGGGCCTGTTGGCTCCCTCCTGGCTCCCAGCACCCTTACTTGGGTTGAAAAAAAAAAAAAAATCCTTTTGAGTGGTGGCACCTGTCTGGGATTCCTCCATGTATAGATGCTTTTAGCTTTTGGCTTTTGTCCTGTCTTTGTTTGGTTGGTAATTTTTGGGCTTCCTGGCCTTTATCCAGGGACGTACAATCTTGTTCTTTTTTGGGGGTTTAGCTTTGCTAATCCCCTCTAATACATACTTGCCTTTGAAAAAAATAAGAAAATGTAAAAATAAAAAATAATTAAAGATGACACGTGTGTGCTTATAAGTGTAGTAAGTATATGGGCTCGTGATTTCTTTGATACACCCCTTCTCTAGTGCTTTGCATTGCTTTCCTCTTTAATTCCTCATGCCACTTAGGCTCATTTTTTAAGCAACTTGATTAGAAAGGCTAGCACTGAAAATTATTTTCTATGGAAGGCAATTTCAGGGAAAGTTTCGTCTGCAAATGCATTTGAGAATTTCTCAACTAATGGAGCACATGTTTTATTTTTCTTATTATGAATTCTGCTGCATATTTTGACAGAGACAACTAAACTCTGCAAAGTAGAGAACTAAGAGCATCCTTTTTTTTTTGGCTGATGAGGAAAATTGACCCTTTGGAGTTTTATATCTCTATTAGAGGCAACTTCACCCATATGCCAAATGTAATATTTTATTATTTTTTTGGATTTTACCTCTTTTAATATATTAAATGGATTGAACCAAATCAATCTCCAATGGAGAATTTTAAAATAAAAAACAGCATAAATATTATTTGACATCTCACTTTTTCGCATGTCAGATTTGGCATTTCACTCTCATATGCCAAATGCCATGTTATTTTTGGCATGACTATTGGAGTGAAAATCCATGCCAAAAATCCCATGCGGCATGTGCACCTCGAATGCATTTCCAAGAGATATAAATATGCCTTTTAAAAAATAAAGGCTAATGTGGCATATGTAACTTGGCAACTCCAAGAGAGATGTCAAAGGCAAATGCAAGTGGGCCATGAGCATTATTTTATTTAAAAGAAAGATTTGCACTCAAAAATTTAAATGCAAGTGGGCTCTCACCATTATTTTATTCAAAAGGAAATTTTGAAGTATTCTTCACATACTTTAAATGCTATGTAGGATATGAAGCATCCGTTGGAAACAATCTCGTATGTCAAGTAGAGATGTTGGAGGCTGACATGGTCATTTGAAGTGTCTGTTAAAGTTGCTCTAAGCTTATATATTTATCGATTAGATAATGGCTACTATAAGTTTATAATTTGTTACATTGAGTATGAGTATGGCCAATACCATACTAAGATCCGAATACTGTGCCAGGCAATATTTAGAGTATTGGGTCACTCAAATACCATAGGTCCAAATAAAAGTTTATAGAATGGAGGTAGAGTATTTGAGTGGCTATAAGTATCTCCAAATACTTGCCTCGGTGGAACCTTTGACCTTTGACCTAGATGTAGTTATGCAATTTTGTATAAGGGATGTTCTATTGGCACACCAAAAAATTCTCTTTCCGCACACAAACTTTTTTAATAAAAATATGCCTAAACTACAATCCTCTCTTTCCCTTTCCACCCTCTCAGTCGCCAGGCTGGGAAGGAGACTAGCCAGCAGGCTCCCACGGCAGCCCCTCCCTCCCACCCACCCACCCAATCACCCCCTTCCCCACCTTCCTTTTTTTCTTCCTCTTCTCCCTTTACAGTGGAAGGATTTCGATTTCTTACTAGAGGGATAGGAATGCAGGAATTCTCTCCTCAGCGGGAAAAAAATTTTTGTATTGTCACTATGTAAACTAAGAATTATTTTCTGAAATCTATGGAAAATCCTTTACATCACGTGAATCGCGATCTCCAATCCCCGACAATAGAATGACCATCTCTTTAAAACTTGGTGGGCCCAGTGGCTGCATGTATTTTGAATCCATGCAAGAGTACCGCCGTAGACTCCACTGCCGTTCACATCATTCATTCGCTGGCTCTCAGGAAGATGAGATGAAACGTGCAGCACAAACCAGAAAAAGGGCCAAAACCATTATCTCCAAGGACACAGGCAGAGACATTTATTTTCTCACCGACATTCCATATCTCTGATTTTGATCCCACAAAGCCAGTCTCTGTCCTGGTCCCCCAAAATTAAGATTAGCTACTGACTACAACCAAAGATTTTTAAAGTATTTCTACAATTACAGAGAGGTGATTTGACATTGCATGTGCAGATGTTTGTTTTTAGAGCCACAAAAAGTAGATTCCGGTGGATAACGTTCTGTGCTTTTATATGATCCTTCCCACGTGAAACGCGTGGCTAGAGAAAGATCAAACTTGTTGACATTTTTGGTTCCAGTGTCTCGATTGTGACTTGTGGGCCCGTATGATCAGGACCCGCGATTTAGGGCATGGGCTTTGTTCGGTGGGTACTCGATCCCTTTCCGGCATTAAAGTTTCAACCCTTTTATTTGGACAAATTTTTTGGCCAGAATTTGGGACAAGCTCTCATGTGGCACAATCCTAGAGGTGCTTTTTCCCCCTCTCTCAAAAGTTGCATCTCTAGGATTGTGCCACATGGGAGTTTGTCCCAAATTCTGATAAAAAAGTTTGTCCATTTAGACTTTTTGTTAAAGTTTTGAGAACGACAAGATATGTCATAGCCTAAAATGCTTGGAATATATTCCACACGATATGCTATCATTACTATTTATAATTTTGTTATGCTATTCTTAAATACGAATTCATATCTCATAAACTTGCTTTTTATGGGCTAACAAAAATAAAAAATAAAAAATTAAAGGTTACTCGAGTGTCTTGGCTAGGGCGGTTAATCGTGTCGTGTAAACGAATTTGGGTTATGGGTTAACGAATTCGTGTTAAAATCACCTCAATCCATACACGACCGGTTAATTTAACGGGTCAAAAAATCCAACTCGAACCCGACCTGTTAATTTAACGGGTTATACGACCAAACCCGTTAACTAGTTAAGTAATTAAGTATTTCAAAAATTAAAAGAAAATTTATATAAAAATATATAAGGAGAAAAATATATAAGCCACACGAAACTGTAAGTGAGCATCTCGAGTGGATCCCACCTAAAACCCCACTATAAAATAATAAATTTCAATTTATTCTTTATGAATATAAATTAATTCTAGCAACACCTAGGGACTGAAAAAATTTAAACGAGTTAAGCAGGTTGTTAACGGATTACTGGTTTAATTCATACACGACCCATTAACTTAACGTGTTAACAGTTTTGACCCATTAACGACCCGAACCCATTAACAGCCAACCCAAACCTGTTTATATCGTATGGGTTCGTATCGTGTTAATGGGTAATGTAGCATTTTGACAGCCCTACTCTTCACCGCACTTTCTTTTTTTATGATCCCGAGTAAGATACACACGATATCATAGGTTATTTCTTCCTACATACGTTCAAACATACGAAGAGCTAGCTCTAAATTTCATTAAAGTATATGCATAAGTTACGAGGAAGAGAGAGATCTTCTGTCACTGCAGTACTTCTCTTCTTCATCTCTGTACATGCATACAAAATTATTTAACGGCTGTGATGATTGAATCGAGCTATTTTATGGTTTCCCTTGTGATTATAGAAGCCAAAGTATCCTTTTGATCAGCCCCCTTTGATTTTGTTTTTGTTTGTATTTCCTATTTTATTTCTTATTACTCTTGATCATAGAGTTATTTTTGTTTCTTTTAACCATCAAAGCAGTGTCTTTTAGCCATTGATGCAGTGATATTAATTTCTTTTTGAAAGCTGCATGTGTCGTCCCACGGTACGTATATGACCCAGACTTGTCTAAAATTGTGGGTTGAAGATGGGCACGTAGGTTGAAGAAAAGTCCTTGCAATGGAAGTACGTGACCCACCATATATATAATGAATAATTATAATAAAAAGATGATAAAACATTAGTCCCCAAAATACTTCAACACACTTTTTTTGAACTTTATCACTGACTTTTCATAGAAAATAGAAGCATATCTGTATGGAATATCCATAATTGATTTTCTAATTTTCTTCAATGTATGTCCTCTTATATGTAATGTGAAATGTTACTAATAGTAATTGCTCTCACAGTAAGGTTGTGCATACATGCTTAATCTTCAGGTAAAACCTACTCTTATTAGGGTAAATTTAGCCACATTCCATTTTAAACGATAGCATTTAGTACCTCAATTTCTAGCAACACTAGGTAGGGTTGTAAATGGGTCGGTTCCGGTCTGAGTCAACCCTCGGAACCGTTAAAAAGAAGGTGGAACTGGATCCGGACCCGTAGCAGTTTTGGAATCGATTTCTTGGCTCCGGAATCGGAACCAAGACCATCAATGGAACGGGTCTGGATCCAGGTCCGGGTTTAGGTAGAGAATGATATTAAAAAAATATAGTTTTTAGGAGCGATTTTCGAAAATTGAAGTTATATGTCTGGTCTCGGGTACACAGGTCCGAACCAAGGTGGAACCGAACTTGTACCAATTTGCTTATCAGGACCTAAATAAAGACCCATACCTTGTTTTTAACGGGTTGGAACCTCCGGGGAATCGGGGAATCGGATACCCATTTACATCCCTAACACTAGGGCATCAGTTATAAGTGTTTTGTTTTTTTCTTTTCCTTTTCGTTAGCCTAACCTTGGGGCCTAGGACTGAAGAGATACCACACAAAGGGGGAACATATCTAAAAAGAGTGACATAGTTAGGGTTTGATACTTAGGCAGCTGGGTGACATGCGGTCATTAGTTACAAATTGGAGTCCAAGTCCTTGGTTTTAACAATCTTGTGTTAAAGTAGTGGAACTCTATCATTGGGCTGACCCATTATAATCCGAACAGTCGAAGATAACTGGCCTCCAAGCCCTATTTAGGATATTCTCAAATTTACGTAAATCTGAGTTCTTTCCACCTTATAATTGACCATCTGACAAAAAAATATGGCAATAAATATTCAGAAGAGTGTATTAATCACGTTTTTTCTATCATATACAGTTTATCCAATGTTGAAAAATATCTTAGATTGACCTAAAATTTGAGGATACCTCGATATACCTGCCGACCATTTGTTTGGAATGGTTAGAATAGAGTCCCCATTCTTTAATTCAGGATCTCTCCAGGTAAGCCAAAAAAAAAAAAAAAAAAAAGAGGAAAAGCTGAAGGGAAAAAAAAAAAAAAATC
The DNA here is from genome assembly GCA_028538565.1 of Umbellularia californica. NCBI lineage: Eukaryota > Viridiplantae > Streptophyta > Magnoliopsida > Laurales > Lauraceae > Umbellularia > Umbellularia californica. The sequence goes on along the minus strand of JAPQWN010000007.1, from coordinate 15,042,684 downwards.
TGTGGTCAGTGGAAGGACGAGAAGTCGCTGCTGCATGCGAGACACTGCATCACTTTCCTACCATAGTGTAATTGGCATCTGTGCATAAAAAGAGTGTTTTATCTTCAAAAGCAGTGACTTCTCGTCCTTCTACTGACCACATGATTTTTGTGGCTTGGATTTAGAATGGGGATTTTTCTTTTCACTTCAGTAACAGATTACAGAGATGATATCGGATCCGTAAATGGCCTACATAATAAAATCCCAGTAGCTCAAAATAAACACCCACCATTGTATAGAATTCATCATTTGATAAAAAAACAAAAGACAAAATCCTCTAGTTTCAAATATTAACCATTATATATTGCTTTGGCTGATACATGACAGCTTCTTTTAAAAAATCGATAGGGAAATTTGCAACTTTTTGGCAATTACAACCTAAGTTCCACCACTAAGAATTATAATGTAGGTCCACCTTTAGATCCAGAAATTCAGATCATCAGAGTTTTTCATGAGAGGGCCTCTGGGATTTCAGCATTATTGAAATCTCAAATGGGTGGTAGGATTTGAAAATGCTTGATTCTAGGCATTTAGACTTTTGAGATTTCTGAATTTTAGAAAATCTAATCCAGGAACATGAGATTTCTGTCAGGAATTCCGGAATCCCCGTACCATCGTAATTCCTGTAAGAAATTCTCATAAGAAATAGGCCCTCAAAGAATGGGAACAAAGCCTGTAACACTAGATTAGGTAGTTTCTTGTAAGTATGACAGAAAGATGATTTTTTTAAAGATCGAAAACTGATGATGATGACTAGTAATAAATACAGTTTTACAAGGGCACAAGATCATATATTCATATCAAATTATATAAATCCATCACCTTACCTGAGGGTGGGGTCCCAATCCCTTATGGTTGGTGTCGCGACCCCGGACCGGGTTCGGGAACCAAATCCGGGATCGGAACTGATTGTGATGAAGCCAATAGTTGTGATCATATGGGAAAGATGACAATAATTAAAAGTATGTTTATGATCAGACGTACACGGGTTAACCAAAGAACGCACACTACCCGTACACGTGATTTCCTACAGGTGTCCGCGGTGAGGATATCCCAACACACATAACCATGTAGTATAATTGCGGAAGCGTATGGTAAATCATGCATGTATTTCATTTCCCAAAATATCAAGGCTGATTACATTTGAATATGAGTATCAGAATGAGCAATGTCCTAAAGCATAACCCAAAAGTACATATTCAAGTTTAATCAGAAGATCAGTTAATTATAATTCCCAAAAATAGAGGCCAATAAAGGCCAATATAAACAAAACAATAACCACCAGAAAACTATCCAAACAATCCCCAAAATGTTTCGCAACTCGGCAGCCCGATGTTTACATAACATCGTCAGCACGCCACTCAACTAGCGGCTGCGGTTCTCCGACCGCCTCCTCTGGCTCCTCCTCGGGGAAACCAACAACGGGACCTGAGTACCAAAGCAAAGGGGTCAGACACGACGGTCTAGCAGGTGGATAAACAGTAGAAACATTTAATGATAAAGCCTTTACCTTGGAAAACATTTAAACCTGTCTAAATAATACTTTCATGAGTAGATGCATTATTTAGTCCAAAAACATATATGCAAGGTAAAACAAGTAAAGGTAACCAAGGAAATCAGGAAACGAGCAAGATGGCAACCACACAAAGTTAAATCCTCTATCACCGAAGTGATAGAGCAAGTAAGTCAAGGCGTTGACCTCAGTCACCGAAGTGAGGATGTACAACGAAATACATATACATATATACTATATACAAGACATGACCACGGTAGCGAGCCGGGCATCAGGAATCACAGTAGCAATCTGCGGTATCAGGACAAGACCACGGTTAAATAACCGGGTAGCAAGATCCAAACTGCAGCTGGCGGGACAAGAGGGGGATCACCTAGTCAGTAGATCAGACTAACAAGGTATCCAAGTTTAGTGGTGCCGACTCATAGGTCAAAACATGGAGATCAAGACATGTGTAACATAAATCAAGTACAAGGCTATATTCGGGCAAGACATGGGTGCTCAAGGCACAACTATCATATCAGATCTGGCATGTATATCAAAGCTAGCAAAATAGTACAAGTATACTTTCAAAGTTTTCGGGATGATAGATTCCAAATCATCAATTTCGAGAATAACAAGGTAAGGTACCCTTTTGAAAAGCCAAGACAGAGTCGGGTTAGAACTAATCCAAGTGAATAGGGATCCCGTACGCTTATCTTACAATTGCTTGATACTCTTTGAATTTGAAGGCATTCCGGGCTCCTTAGGCACTTGAAGATTTCCAAAACTTCAATGGATCCTTGTGATTATGGTTTCTTTCTCGTTTGAGTTTCAAACAACAGTTATGAGTCTTCTCATCACAATAGGGACGTTAACCAACCTCCCTCCATATCTAGGATATTTCATTGTCGGCTCCAAAGTGGCCCCAGATGAACAGTACACGTCGCGCGAGCGGACATTTAGTTCGCTCGAGCGATGTGCTCTGGAATGGCTTTCTGGGAGGGTTCGCTCGAGCAGACATGGAGTTCGCTCGAGCGGACCTGCTCAGTTCAGGATGGCACGAGCGAATGATTTGTGCGCTCGAGTCGACCATTCTCTGGATGGCTGTTGGAGGAGTTCGCTCGAGCGGACATGGGGTTCGCACGAGCGAACAGCTCTCTGGAATGGCACGAACCCTTCCTGGGCAGTTCGCTCGAGCGAACTGTCCAGAACTGGTTTCGTGAACAGCTCTTTTCTCCATTCTTCTCCTCTTACAAACCCACACTTCTTGAGATCCTAACATACATCAAATAGGGCATGTAAGCACCTCAACATCCTCTTCAAAACTTCATCAAAACTTCTCACCATTTCCACAAATGATCCATTCATTCATACATTTTCTCATTCAATCAAAAGAGAAAGACATAACCACAATTACATAGGTTCATTCAAGTTTTTAAGCACAAGATAAATCAAAGGCTATCAATCATTTTTCAAGACAATGAATGGGTTCAACAACCCCTTTTTAAAACATTAAAACCACATTGAATGCAATAAAAGCTCATCATAATTGATACAATAAATTCAAACATTTGATCATAGAAATCATTTAAAACTAGACGTCCACTTGCCTCTCTAATCAAGAAATCCAAGCTCTAATCCACTCTTCCAAGCCAAATACCAAGCTACACAAAAAACCCCCAAAACAAACCCTAAAATGGGTCAAACCAAGAAACAAGAAGAAGAACTCACAATAAAGAAGATAGAGCTCTCCTAAGACTAGAAGAATAAGAATCTAAGAGATTAGAAAGGAAGCTTACTTGTAGGTTCTTCAAATGGACAAGGTGAGCTCAATGTGGGTCTAAAATGGGTGGTTTCCTTCCTCAAATGGTATCAAAGAGAAGCTTGCAAGGAGGGGAAGAGGGTGGTGATCTCCATTTCTCAAAAGATGCAAGGTTGGTGGGGATTTGGGCAATGTAGAAGCAAGAAGAAGAAGAAAAGAGGGAGAGAAAACCCTAGGTTTCTCTTGAGCCTGTGCTGGAAAAGGGAAATGGAGAGGAATGAGTTCTCTATATAAAGCAATGGGTGTGGGCTCCACCATTAGAAAGTCTTCGGAGGCTGAAATCACCAATCTCGGGACTCGGACGAAATCGATGAAGAAGAGAAAAGTGATCGTCGAAATATCTAGTTTCTAAAAAGTGCATGTTTCGCGGGTTTCGGGGATATCTAGTGTTGGGTACATATTTCATGTAAAAAGACTGTTTTGCCCTCAAAGCAAGAAGATCGGTTTTCGGGGTTCCGGATGGTCACGGGCTCAACATGAAAGTTGTAAGGATCGACAAAATAAGTAAAACGGGATCAAGATAAGAATTTGGGGGAAAAACAAGTAACCTCCAAAAGCTAGTAAAACTATCAAAAGGAAACCCCCAAAGGGTCCCACTAAACACAAGACACTAAAAGAAATTCCCCAAAGCTATCAAGAACTATACTAATCCAAGTTTAGTCAAAACCACTAATCGAGCTTAGCACTAATACGCAACATAATTAGCACTAATCGAGGTCACTCAGGTCGGGGTCTTACATCCTCCACCCCTTTGGGCATTTGGTCCTCCAAATGAAATACAAAACTCACCTCGGGTAGGAGATGTGGATACTTCTTCTGCACTTGATCTCGCAATTCCCACGTTGCCTCTTCCGGCCCATGATTCTCCCAAAGTACCTTCACCCACTGAATAGTCCGATTCCTTAATTCCTGTTCCTTCGAGTCTATGATCTGAATGGGCTTCTCAATATAAGTGGCATCTTCTCTGATCTCTAACGGTTCATGCCGGAGTACATGTGAAGGATCGGGGATGTACTTCTTCAACATCGATACATGGAAGACGTTGTGTACACCGGATAACTCGGGTGGTAAGGCTAATCTGTAAGCCACATCACCAATCTTGCTCATAATATCGTACGGTCCGATGTATCTCCGTGACAACTTGCCCTTCTGCCCAAACCTCAATGTTCCTCTTGTAGGTGACACTTTCAAGAAAACCTTGTCCCCTTCTTTAAACTGTAGATCCCTTCGGTGAGCATCTGCATAACTTTTCTGTCTACTCCGGGCTATTTTCAAACATTCTTGGATCTGCCTCACTTTGTCGGTGGTCTCACTCACTATAGTCGGTCCATGAAAACTGTGGGTGCCAACTTCTGCCCAACACACATGTGTCCTACACCTTCTGCCATACAAAGCCTCAAAAGGCGCCATCCCAATACTAGAATGGTAGCTGTTGTTGTAAGCAAACTCGCATAACGGTAGAGTCTCATCCCATTGAGTCTTGAAGTCTAACACACAAGCACGTAACATGTCTTCGAGGGTCTGAATCGTCCTCTCTGACTGACTATCTGTCTGAGGGTGATAAGCTGTACTAAACTGCAACTTCGTACCCATAGACTCATGTAGGGTCTTCCAGAACCTCGAGACGAATCTGCTGTCTCTGTCTGATGTGATGGAAACTGGCTGTCCATGTCTACTGACGATCTCATTGACAAACAATTCTACCAGGGGTAACATATGCATCTTCTTCCCTGTCCTCATGGGAATAAAGTGAGCTGACTTGGTGAGTCTGTCCACAATCACCCATATCGCATCATTGCCTCTACTAGTCCTCGGTAGTCCCGAAATAAAATCCATGGTAATGTGCTCCCACTTCCACTCCGGGATCTCTAATGGCTGCAACAAACCTGGAGGCTTCTGATGTTCTGCCTTTATCAACTGACACGTCATACATCGGGATACAAACGCTGCAATCTCTCTCTTTATATTGTTCCACCAAAATCTACCCTTCAAATTCTGATACATCTTTGTGCTGTCCGGGTGCATGGAATACTTCGCACTGTGAGCTTTTGCCATAATGTCATTCCTCAAATCTTCGATGTTAGGCACACACAAACGATCACGGTAGTAAAGAACTCCGTCAACAATACGAAAATCAGGACGTTCAGCTATGTGATCTGCAATCTTGGCCAACTTTGGATCTTGCAACTGACTGTCCTTAATCTTCCGGATGAACGAAGGCTCTGACACTGACATGTTAGCCATTATGACACCCTTCCTCAGGGGCTGAAGATCTACTTCAACTCCTCAAACTGATCAAAAATACAAGTACCACTTAGATTTGCCATGCCCACTGACTGCCTACTCAAAGCATCGGCAACTACATTCGCTTTCCCCGGGCGATACTTGGTCGGGAAATCATAGTCTTTGATATACTCCATCCATCTCCTCTGCCTCATGTTCAACTCCTTCTGAGAAAATAGGTACTGTAGGCTGCGGTGATCCGAATGGACCTCAAACTTCTCTCCGTAGAGATAATGTCTCCACATCTTCAATGCAAAGACGACCGCTGCCAACTCAAGGTCATGGGTGGCATAATTCTTCTCGTGATCTTTCAACTGCCGGGACCCATATGCTACAACTCTTCCTTCTTGCATCAACACACAACCGAGTCCAATGTTCGAAGCATCGGTAAAGATGGTGAAACCGCCGCTTCCGGATGGCAAGGTAAGGACTGGTGCGGTAGTTAATCTCTTCTTCAGCTCTTGGAAACTAGCTTCACACTGATCTGTCCACACATAAGGCACATTCTTCCTTGTTAACTTCGTCAACGGTGCTGCAATCGACGAAAACCCTTGTACGAACCTCCGGTAATAGCCTGCCAAGCCAAGAAAACTTCTGATTTCTGACACATTCTTCGGTCTTTCCCACTTCACTACTGCCTCAATCTTGGACGGGTCTACTGACAAACCTTCCTTAGAGATTATGTGTCCCAAAAATGTCACTTGCTCAAGCCAAAATTCACACTTGTTGAGCTTCGCATACAACTGATTTTCCCTTAAGAGCTGCAATGCTATCCTCAGATGTTCTTCATGCTCTTCTCTGGTCTTGGAGTACACCAAAATATCATCAATAAACACCACAACAAAATGGTCCAGATACTGCGCAAAGATCTTGTTCATCAAAGCCATGAACACTGCCGGTGCATTAGTCAACCCAAATGGCATCACTAGGAACTCATAGTGGCCATATCTTGTCCGGAAAGCTGTTTTCAACACATCTGCTTCTCTAACTCTCAGCTGATGATAACCGGATCTCAAATCAATCTTCGAAAAATACGAAGCGCCTTATAACTGATCAAACAATTCATCTATCCTTGGCAATGGATATTTGTTCTTGATGGTCACTTGGTTCAATCTCCGGTAATCAATACACATTCTCATCGAACCATCCTTCTTCTTAACGAACAAAACAGGAGCTCCCCACGGTGAGATACTAGGTCTCACAAAACCTTTGTCCAACAACTCTTGTAACTGTATCTTCAACTCTTCCAATTCCGCCGGAGCCATTCTATATGGTGCAATAGATATCGGAGCGGTCCCCGGTAACAACTCAATGGTGAAATCAATCTCTCTCATGGATGGTAATCCCGGAATCTCCTCCGGAAATACATCCGGGAACTCCCAAACAATAGGAATCTCCCCACCCCTTGGGACCGTTTATCCTCCGTGATAAACGCCAAATAGGCTTCACATCCACTTCTCAAAAGTCTATCACCCTTCAACGCTGAGACAAACCCTGCACGAGGATTTCTCCTCTCTCCTTGGAACAACACCCCTATTGGTGTCTCATCCAACTTGAAGGTGAGGGTTTTATGAAAATAATCCATTGTGGCATGGCATCCTGCCAGCCAATCCATTCCTAGGATGACATCAAAATCCTTCATCTCCAACAGAATAAGATCTGCGGGTAACACAACTTCTCCTATCCGGACTGTACAACTAGGGTAATAACTAGTACACAGAACTTGTTTTCCTACCGGGGTTGCCGCAGTCAAAATGTACTCAAGATCTCTACCATGCACATCAATCAGTTTAGAAAATGCATGGGATATAAAAGAATGCGTGGAGCCAAGGTCAAACAATATCTTAGCTTCTATTCCATTAACAAGAAGTGTACCTTCCACAACATTGCCTGCTGCCTCTGCATCAGCTCTTTTGATTGCATAAACTTGTCCTCGCTGCTGTGGCCTGATATGAGCTTGTTGTTGCCTTCCTTGAGGGGCATTTCTATTCTGCTACGGGGGACACTGATTCTGTTGTTGTCCCTGCTGACGGGCCTGTGGCTGCTGCTGCTGCGGTCTATACTGTTGCGGTGGTGCCTGCTGCTGAAGTGGCCTTGCCTGATTCTGCACTACCAGTGCATTCTGTGGCGGTGCCTGACGTGGTGCTCCTTGCTGCTGCTGATTCTGCCTGTTCTGTCTCGGACAATCCCTCATTTGATGAGTCATGGAACCACATCTATAGCATGCTCCTGAGACCGTACGACATTGGGCACTGTCGTGGTTCTTCCCGCAATGAGTGCAAACTAGTTGCACATTCTGATCTTGTCTCTGCCTCTTGTGCTGCTGGTTTCTCTGATGGTTGTACTGCTGTTGAGGCTGCCCTTGTCCCTTGCCTTGGACCTTAAGAATCTTGTGGTGTAAGTTCTTAAACTTATAAGCTCTCTTGACAGCTTCCTCGAAGGTAAGAGGTGGTACTACATCGGTGGCATCCCTCTCAATGATAGGATGGAGTCCTTCTAGGAACTTGGCAATCTTCTTTTCCACCGTGTCTACCAATTCCGGAGCATATCTCGACAACCTCTCAAATTTGGTAAGGTACTCTAAAACGGTCATACTCCCTTGGACAAGCTGCTGGAACTCTGCTGCCTTCTGTCTCTTGACATGGGCAGGCACATATTTGTCTCTGAATTTCCTCTTGAAGTTTGCCCAAGCTACTGCATCTGCCATAGTCCTGTATTCCTCCCTCACCGTTTTCCACCAATTATCTGCCAAGCTGGTAAAGAGTGATGCTGCAAGCTGTACCTTCTCACCCCCATTACATCTGAAAACCTCAAATATATTTTCTGTATGCTCTAGCCAGTCATCTGCAGCCAAGGGGTGTCCCCAGAAACTCCTTCGGACCTCTCTTTCTAAACCTCTCAAACAGTGCATTGGGGTCATGCTCCCTCTGATTAATAACAATAGTAGGTTGAGGTTGAACTGGTTCGGGTCTCCTCTGTAGTACCTCCAACAACTGTCTCTGCATTTCTGCCAACTCCCTAGCATGGTCCTCATCTTTCTTGAGCATCTGTTCCTGCAATCTGGTTTGGTTCTCATTAGCCTGACGCTGCTGGTCAAGCATGGCTTGCATCATCTGCTGGAACTGATTTGGCATTGTGTTTTCAGTTCTATCTTCTCCCACTGGCCCTGTGCCCTCAACTGACCCAGTATAATCACTGTTGCTCGCTGTGGGATTGCCATTTACAGGTCGCTTACGAGGTGGCATGATGCTGCAAAACAAGTTGTTAGCACATAATAATCAAGGATAGGGTCACACATTGCTCATGCGATTCTAACTAACGGAAGATCTAACGAATCCTCGCCACGTCCTTAGGATTTCTAGTTTCTTTTAATTGCCTGAAACACTTCTCGCTCTGATACCAGTTCTGTCGTGACTCCGGACCGGGTTCGGGAACCAAATCCGGGATCGGGACTGATTGTGATGAAGCCAATAGTTGTGATCATATGGGAAAGATGACAATAATTAAAAGTATGTTTATGATTAGACGTACACGGGCTAACAAAAGAACACACACTACCCGTACACGTGATTTCCCACAGGTGTCCGCGGTGAGGATATCCCAACACACATAACCATGTAGTATAATTGCGGAAGCGTATGGTAAATCATGCATGTATTTCATTTCCCAAAATATCAAGGCTGATTACATTTGAATATGAGTATCAGAATGAGCAATGTCCTAAAGCATAACCCAAAAGTACATATTCAAGTTTAATCAGAAGATCAGTTAATTACAATTCCCAAAAATAGAGGCCAATAAAGGCCAATATAAACAAAACAATAACCACCAGAAAACTATCCAAACAATCCACAAAATGTTTCGCAACTCGGCAGCCCGATGTTTACATAACATCATCAGCACGCCACTCAAATAGCGGCTGCGGTTCTCCGACCGCCTCCTCTGGCTCCTCCTCGGGGAAACCAACAACGGGACCTGAGTACCAAAGCAAATGGGTCAGACACGACGGTCTGGCAGGTGGATAAACAGTAGAAACATTTAATGATAAAGCCTTTACCTTGGAAAACATTTAAACCTGTCTAAATAATACTTTCATGAGTAGATGCATTATTTAGTCCAAAAACATATATGTAAGGTAAAACAAGTAAAGGTAACCAAGGAAATCAGGAAACGAGCAAGATGGCAACCGCACAAAGTTAAATCCTCTATCACCGAAGTGATAGAGCAAGCAAGTCAAGGCGTTGACCTCAGTCACCGAAGTGAGGAGGTACAACGAAATACATATACATATATACTATATACAAGACATGACCACGGTAGCGAGCCGGGCATCAGGAACCACAGTAGCAATCTGCGGTATCAGGACAAGACCACTGTTAAATAACCGGGTAGCAAGATCCAAACTGCAGCTGGCGGGACAAGAGGGGGATCACCTAGTCAGTAGATCAGACTAACAAGGTATCCAAGCTTAGTGGTGCCGACTCATAAGTCAAAACATGGAGATCAAGATATGTGTAACATAAATCAAGTACAAGGCTATATTCGGGCAAGACATGGGTGCTCAAGGCACAACTATCATATCAGGTCTGGCATGTATATCAAAGCTAGCAAAATAGTACAAGTATACTTTCAAAGTTTTCGGGATGATAGATTCCAAATCATCAATTTCGAGAATAACAAGGTAAGGTACCCTTTTGAAAAGCCAAGACAGAGTCGGGTTAGAACTAATCCAAGTGAATAGGGATCCCGTACGCTTATCTTACAATTGTTTGATACTCTTTGAATTTGAAGGCATTCCGGGCTCCTTAGGCACTTGAAGATTTCCAAAACTTCAATGGATCCTTGTGATTATGGTTTCTTTCTCGTTTGAGTTTCAAACAACAATTATGAGTCTTCTCATCACGATAGGGACGTTAACCAACCTCCCTCCATATCTAGGATATTTCATTGTCGGCTCCAAAGTGGCCCCAGATGAACAGTACACGTCGCGCGAGCGGACATTTAGTTCGCTCGAGCGATGTGCTCTGGAATGGCTTTCTGGGAGGGTTCGCTCGAGCGGACCTGCTCAGTTCAGGACGACACGAGCGAATGATTTGTGCGCTTGAGCCGACCATTCTCTGGATGGCTGTTGGAGGAGTTCGCTCGAGCGGACATGGGGTTCGCACGAGCGAACAGCTCTCTGGAATGGCACGAACCCTTCCTGGGCAGTTCGCTCGAGCGATGTGTCAAGTTCGCTCGAGCGAACTGTCCAGAACTGGTTTCGTGGACAGCTCTTTTCTCCATTCTTCTCCTCTTACAAACCCACACTTCTTGAGATCCTAACATACATCAAAGAGGGCATGTAAGCACCTCAACATCCTCTTCAAAACTTCATCAAAACTTCTCACCATTTCCACAAATGATCCATTCATTCATACATTTTCTCATTCAATCAAAAGAGAAAGACATAACCACAATTACATAGGTTCATTCAAGTTTTTAAGCACAAGATAAATCAAAGGCTATCAATCATTTTTCAAGACAATGAATGGGTTCAACAACCCCTTTTTAAAACATTAAAACCACATTGAATGCAATAAAAGCTCATCATAATTGATACAATAAATTCAAACATTTGATCATAGAAATCATTTAAAACTAAACATCCACTTGCCTCAAGGTCTCTAATCAAGAAATCCAAGCTCTAATCCACTCTTCCAAGCCAAATACCAAGCTACACCAAAAACCCCCAAAACAAACCCTAAAATGGGTCAAACCAAGAAACAAGAAGAAGAATTCACAATAAAGAAGATAGAGCTCTCCTAAGACTAGAAGAACAAGAATCTAAGAGATTAGGGAGGAAGCTTACTTGTAGGTTCTTCAAATGGACAAGGTGAGCTCAATGTGGGTCTAAAATGGGTGGTTTCCTTCCTCAAATGGTATCAAAGAGAAGCTTGCAAGGAGGGGAAGAGGGTGGTGATCTCCATTTCTCAAAAGATGCAAGGTTGGTGGGGATTTGGGCAATGTAGAAGCAAGAAGAAGAAGAAAAGAGGGAGAGAAAACCCTAGGTTTCTCTTGAGCCTTTGCTGGAAAAGGGAAATGGAGAGGAATGAGTTCTCTATATAAAGCAATGGGTGTGGGCTCCACCACTAGAAAGTCTTCGGAGGCTGAAATCACCAATCTCGGGACTCGGACGAAATCGATGAAGAAGAGAAAAGTGATCGTCGAAATATCTAGTTTCTAAAAAGTGCATGTTTCGCGGGTTTCGGGGATATCGAGTGTTGGGTACAGATTTCATGTAAAAAGACTGTTTTGCCCTCAAAGCAAGAAGATCGGTTTTCGGGGTTCCGGATGGTCACGGGCTCAACATGAAAGTTGTAAGGATCGACAAAATAAGTAAAACGGGATCAAGACAAGAATTTGGGGGAAAAACAAGTAACCTCCAAAAGCTAGTAAGACTATCAAAAGGAAACCCCCAAAGGGTCCCACTAAACACAAGACACTAAAAGAAATTCCCCAAAGCTATCAAGAACTATACTAATCCAAGCTTAGTCAAAACCACTAATCGAGCTTAGCACTAATACGCAACATAATTAGTACTAATCGAGGTCACTCGGGTCGGGGTCTTACAGTTGGGGCACCAAATTTTTTTTTTTTTTTTTCCATTATAGTTGGACTTGGGCAACTGCATGGACTAAACCCAAATTCGACCTGAATTCCATGTAATTACAAAATCTAGGCCAAGCTCATGCTGAACCCTAGGGAGCTCAACCTAAATTTCATTTCTGGTTGGATTGGGCCATTTAAGTTTGGATGGGTCCGACCGTAGTTGCACTCCCATGAAGGCGACTGGTATTTTGGCAAAGTTGGTGTTGGTGGTCCCTGATTTGGTGAAATTCATTAAAACGAAAAAATTATGCATTGAGGTGCATAAAAGGGGTTGCATTCATTAAGATGCTCAACACCCACTTGGTGGAACCAAATCGCCATAAATTGCCTCCAAGATCTAGTTTAGGCCAGACGTTGATCTACACATTGTTGTAACCAACTCCCTCCACTATCCTTTATTATTGATTTGAAACTCTTTCATTCACTTTACTTTGCAAACAAACAGGAGACCCAACAGCAGAATACAGACGAAATTTGAATTTTCATCAATAAAATGGGCTTCCGATCCTTCATCAAAAGGCTTTCCTTCATGAATGGACCCACCCAAGGGTCACTTGGATGGGCATCCTCTGGCACGAATATGAAAGTACCTAACTTGTTGATTTAACCAAGCAACTGAGTTGGTGATGCTACGTTCTTCTGTGGTCCACACATGTTGAATATGCATGATGGCATGGGGACTTACATTGTAGTATGGGTTAGTTATTTCTACTGCATGTTGAATATGCATGATGGCATGGGGACTTACATTGTAGTATGGGTTAGTTATTTCTACTGTTTGAATGTAGTTGCTGTGTCGGTTATTAAATCATTGTCCAATTATTGAGTATGTTAAAAAGTTAATGACATTTGTCGGTATTAGATTGGTGGAATGTGTAGTTGTCCGTAATGCTTTAAATGTATTTGGATGTAATGAAAAAAGGACAGTTTTGTACTATTCTATTCAACTTCACTTCTTTGTGAAGAAAGGACACTTTCCCTCTCAAGTGAACTTTGTTTTTTTACTCAAATTCCTTATTTCTATGTTTTCTTTCTTATCTCATAACATTAAACATAGTAGCGGGGCTCACTGGCTGCAATCAAATAAGGCTCTTTATAAAACTTCTTACTGGTATTCAAACATGCGCCATGGCAATGGTGGACCTAGAATTTTTATTTGGGTGATTCGGACAAGGTCAAGTTAAGAAGTTAAATAAGAAAATAAAAAAAATTTAAGATATTATTTTAAGAATGATTCTACTTTTGCGGGTGCGACCGCACCCACGTAAGAAAACATAGGTCCTCCTGTGCCATGGTGTGCCATGTGGTGCGCTGACCACTTGAGCCACAGTTAAAGATCCACACCCACAAAATATTAGAGAGCAAAGCAAATGGGTGAAGTAAGTTTCCAAATAAGAAATGGGAGATGTAGAAAGATAAGAGATCTCCTCCACATTCTCATATGGAAAATCAAGTGTTGCATAAATTCTTCATAGATCAAATTCATCTTAGAAACTTATTGCAAGCTCGTCAAAAGGAAACCATTTATAAGTTAAAAAAAAAAAAAAAGGAGAAAAACTGCATTGATAGCGAGCCACATTCCTACAAGCAAAAGGTAGACTCTACAGCAAACAAAGAAAAGGATCCACATTACATTACACACTCTAACTAAGAACATCGACATACCAAGTTCAACAACATACCAAGTTTCCAACAAAGACACCCCTCCATAAGAAGTACCCAACAGATACTTATTTACTTCCAACTCACGAAGCAGACCGAGGATGAGAGAGACACACCCACTAAACATGAAAATAGTCTGGAAATGTTGCTTATTCGATGCAACACTTGTACATGATGTACTTCTCCATGGGGCGGCGGCAATCCACACAAAGCATATTCTCCGGCTTTATGCCATCGGTGCTTGGAATGTAAATGTGTTTGCAGTGCTTTTTGGGCTGGGCAACAACTTGGGATGTCCCCCCATTGTCTAAAGGCCTTTGACTGATTTCTACATGTTCTCCTTCGGGTTTCTTACTCCCTATCACAACTTTAATTACTTCATGAAATGTGCTGAAGAAATTTTGAATTGTGAACTTAACCTTCTTGTCTTTCGACTGAACCAAGCACTCCATGACCTTCTCTGCATTCAGAGTAACCACATCTTGTGATCCATGGCCTATAACCGTCCATCCATCACCACTGCCATCAGAGCCGAGCAGCATCATCACATCTTCAAATGTTTTGTCAGTGTCAATGGAGGTACCAAATTTCATCTTGGAGTACAATATGCAATCCAAGCGAGCCCGGAATCGCCTTCTCTTCTCTTCATCCAAAACCTTGCTCAAATTCTCCTTGATGATTGTCTCTGTGTGCTTCTTTCCAACATATATCAACTCTAGGATGATCCCTTCTCCTTTCACCACCTCTTTTGTTGTAGAGGTGAATTTCCTGATCCAATCCAAGTCATCTCCTCCATAGAGGTAAATGATTCTTTCTTTTAGCTGTCAGAAATCACAAGAAAGTATGTTAGTACAAATGGATTAGAAAAATTCCACCTCTGCATCTTAAGAAAGGCAAAAACTTTTGGACTTGAATAAGATAACTTGTATTGAACTATGTAGGTTTTCTAATTTAAAGTAAGAATATAAGCTTTACCCATTGTACGCTCTCGCTAATAACTCCTCCAATCAAAAATTCAAGGCTCCATTTTGTTTCCTTCCAAAGGGTTTCCTCTCTCTGAACGTGAAAAGGGTAGGCAGCGCTTCCCCATATCATGATCATATGGTATGCGTTGAAGTTGACCACCTTTCCTTGCACATCGAATGCGACCAACAATGGCTTCTTCTCGAAGTGCCAATTCTTTTTGAAGTATTTAATGACATAAGACTGGAGGGTTAACGAATAATGTAGCGAGTACCATGACATCAAGCTTGCCTTTCGGTGTATCTCATCCCTTATCTCTTTTGTTACCTCTGGCTTCTCAACTATTGGGAGCCAAACTATTTCATACTGCCTCTCTGTCTTCCCAACTTGTAGTGCAATTTCTTTAATCTCTTCGTCCGAGATGTCAAAGTATGAGATGAACAATACCACTGTCTGGCCCTTCAATACATTCAAGCTAACCTGTTTCATTTAGTTGAGCGAATTCGGGTCAGATGACTTGGAAATAGCAGAGTAAACAAATTTGCAAAGTAACATGTGATGGACTTTTACAAATAGTTACACAATTTTTCCAAAGTATTTTTTTTATAGATGGACACATGGGGTGAGGACTGATTTAGGATTCAATGTATTTTTAATAAGGCATCTTAAATCCATGTTTGTATGAATCTATGTCAGATTAACTAAGTCCCAAAAGTTTAAGGATGCTTTTATTCGATCTTACCAAGCAATGAAATGAAAATATGTATTGATAAGTTAAAAGCAAACCTTTTTCTTGGTGACACCATTAAAGAGAGGTTGATCATCCTTCGTGTGAATCAACTCTAAAAAAACCTCCAAGTTGTCAGTGTGGGTACTTCCTATGACGTTATCAATGTGATAGTAACCCTCATTCTCTTGCTTTTCCTCTGCAGGAGAGATTAAACTGCATCAGCCTATTATCAATCATGCAAACAAAAAATACTGTTCACTGTACAATTCAAACATTTTTCCAGTAAAATGAACCCTTTGTGGTAGGACTCACAAGATATTCATTCTTAATGCGGAAGATTGTGAGAAAGCATGATACAATACCGCAATTTAACTGTCAGATTGATCTGTATTTGTACAAATTAGTCTCAGGTTTTCGCATGTGTTATACTACTTACTTATCTCTTTATAGCATTGAGCCAATATGTTAGTCAGGTTCACATGGATGTTCTTAAGCATTTGAGTTATTTCAGTCAGCTTCTTCCGCGTCTCTGTGATCGAGACCATGTACCTGAATTAATTCAGTTGAGAAGAAACATGACAATGTTAGTCATAAAAAAATAAGGGATATAATCACACAAAAGAATAATCACGCAAAATGATCATTATTTATGTCAAAAACCACCTATTTACAGATTATCCAAAGGACACCATGGGTAATTCTTAGTTACAAGCCCTTAATTTGGGACCAATTAACAATCGCAACCTGGACCCTTATTCATGAAGGTTCAGATTTAGCTCAGTCAAGTTCTTAACAAAATGCATGAAGGGATTTAAATTACAAGTTTTATATTCAATTTGTCTTTGGCCTAGAGCTTTAGACCAAAATGAAGAGCCAAAATTAAAAAATGCGCTCATTTACCGACTACTAAAAAAAGCCAGTATTTAAAATATCATGCATGGATCCTATTTTGGGTTTGGATAATTAACTGCCAGACCTCAGTCAAGGTCATAGTCCTATTCCATCTATAACAACCCATATCCAAAAATTACATCCATAACAACCACCCATGATGAAGAACGCAAGCTTGGCTGGTGATGAACTTACCCAGGGCCCATACTCATAAGGCCAATGCTTTGGGTGGAACAAGCAACAATGCCTTTGATAGCCCAGTAAACAGCAGTTGTGAGTTGAGTCCAGGCCTCAGAGAAAGGAGGTTTGTCGCGCGAAATGTACTTGGAGGGAAGATCATTCAGCTCGATGATGGTCTTGGTCACACCTATTACCACCTGCAGGAGAACGCTGATGAGAGTTTCGCGCTCACTGATATCGGGCAATGGCTTAAGCTGAATCACATATTTGGCGAGTGGATTGGTGGCATGTAGCTGTGATAGAAGGCAAAACTCCCCATAGTTTACAGCAAAGGCTGCAAGTGCTATGACCACCTTATCTTCCCAGGAATATTTCACTAATGTGTTGAACACTGCTTGTATTATGGACTTCATGTCCCCGCCGCCAGAGCAATCGCATGATAACTGAAAACATGCATATGGTGTCAATGTTGCTCAGATATTTTATGACAACAGGAGATGTAGATCAGTGCATCCAAATTTACCTCACATCCAATCTTATGGATAGTGAATGCAAGTTCATCAGTTATCGGTTCCTGGGTCTTGTCCACTGCGACTTTTGAATCTGATTTCGGATCCTGCATCAGAATACATTCCCGAAATGCATCACATAAAGTGCTCCAAGCACTAGCTCCACAATAATTGATGTTATTCCATGTGCTTCATCACACAAGGTTGCAGAGGAAACTTCATTCAATTCACATCAACAAAACAATCCCTTTAACATCACTAGATAATCAAAGAGATAAATCCATTTAGTATCACTAGATAAAAGTAGTTATGAAATTAGCTTTGGCCTTTTTCATAGCAAGAGTTTAAGCATTTGTTGGGAGAATCTCATAGAAACTATTTCTGAAAAGGCATTTGGAAAGCCCAGAACTGGGAACATTCCACAGGAGCAAATTTTATTATTGTATGGAATAAAGAACTTTGGCTGATTCTAAATGCACCCACCATTCTTGCTGAACACACCCACCTCTCTCTGTAAACAGTGATTTTAAAATCACTGTTCACAGAGAGAGGTGGGTGTGTTCAGCACTTTATGTGGGTGCATTTAGAATCACCCAAGAACTTTTGAGACTTAAGAGATAAGATTTGGCAACAAGCATTTGGATTTTGTCGGAAATCCCACTTATCAAACAGAGCAAGCATAAGCATTTTGCATTTTCTATGTTCTATGTACAAGGCCTCTATCAAACACAGCAAGCAGAAAGGCCATATATTTTATGTTTTTCCTAAAAACAGCAATTTGTTTCTTTTTTTTTTTTGGTTTTTGGTTTTGGAGGTGTGGGCCCCACATTCTGGACCCTGTATACAAAATAATTGTCCAGCACATTCACCAAAAGAAATGTCCAGCATTCCTAGAAAATTTTATAATCTAGGGCTAAAATTATATATTTTTTTCTTTGGGACAACTCACTCTAATTTATTTTAAGGAGTAACGCTCAAAAACAAAATAAATAAATTGTTGCTTTTTATACATTTTTGGCTGCTGGTCAAGGGGCTTCCTCTGGACAAAAATTGGCACACAAGTTTTCTCCCTTTTCACACACATTTGAAAAAAAAAAACCACCACATGAAATTACCTTTTTGCCCACCCTCTCCCTTTCTCTCTCCCTACCTTCCCCTTCACCTCTGGCAGGCGGCACCTCTCCTCCCTCCCTCCCCACTCTTTTCTCTCCCTCTCTTCCTCCCTCTCCAGTACTGTTTCTTGTTTCTCACTCTCCTCCTCCCTTTCCTCCCCCCACCTCCTCCTTCATTGACGGCGATGGTCGACCCCTCTCCTCCCTCCCTCCCCACTATTTTCTCTCTCTCCTCCATTTCTCTCCTCATACCTTCCCCTTCACCTCCGGATCCGACCTGGACCGGTGAGCGCCGGCCTCCCCCTCCCCCTCCCCCACTGTTGTCTCTCCCCCTTCTCTTCTCCCTCTCTCCCTCTCCTTTCTCTCCCTTCTCCCTATTTCTCCCTCTCCCTTCCTTTCCCTGGAGGTGGCAGATCGGACAGCTTGGTGATCATGCGATTGCCCGACTGTCCGATCTGCTGCGGGCCGGAGGTGAAGGATGACGTGGGGAGAGAGAAAGCAGAGGGTGGGAAAAAAGGTAATTTCACAGGTTTTTTTTTTTTTTTTTTTTTTTTTTCAGATGTGTGCATGGAAAGTGAGAAAACTTGTGTGTGAATAGCAGCTCCCAATGGAAAAGGAGGATAACAGCAAAATTTAAAGGGACTTTCGAGGAAGTGTGAAAATATAGGGCCTTTTAGTAAAAAAAAAAAAACACTCTCCTCTTTTTTTTGGTAGAAAAAAAAACTCTCCTCTTACTTTAGTATCCAGCCAAGTAATTAAATACATTCATGAATGGATTAAAATGTGCCTTATCCAGCCACTAAATGAGATGAGTTTCACCTGTGATATCAGGTCTCAGGAAAAAAAAAAAAATCACATATAGCAATTAAAAGGACTGTTCGTCTTCTCCTGAAGAAATCACGAATTTGATAGCCAGAGGATTAGGACAGGGATGATTAGTCATTTTGATAACAACAATAATCATGTTCTTACTGAAAGCATGGTCAGAAATAAAGGTCACATACGGGTACAAAACAAACCCCCCCGCCCCCCCCCCAACCCCCAACCCCCAACACACACACACACACAAACAACAACAACAACAAAAGCAACAACAAAAGGCTTCTTGGGTTTTTAAGATCAGTCCAACTAAAAACTTCAACATCCAATAGACCTAACTTTTCATATGGGTTTCATCTATTTCTTGCTGGAGCCCGTTTCACTCATGCATCCAATGCATGGCCAGAAGTGAAATGAGGATCCAAATTGCTGTAACCGTGACTGGTTCCAACTTCCATAGTCCAGAAAGAGTGTTTTTGAAAACTAGCACTGATAGCTCAGTCACAGTGGCACCTTATTTTCAAATGACAGCCCAGGGAGTGATCTTGGGTGGATAGATTGATACAAAAAAAAAAGTAAAAAACAAATAGGAGTATGGAAATTAATTACCAGGGAAAGTGAAGGGGTTGCCTGGCTCAAGATGTCCTGGGCCATGCTGAGAAGGGCCTTTTCGTCCACAGCATAGTTGGCATCAGGCGAGTGGGTGGACACAATTTGCTGGATCACCTTCTTGTCATCTGGACTCGATTGGGTCTGCACCACCTTCTGTGGTGTTGGGATCACTTTCTCACCAATATTAAATATCGACGAAAGCAGTGCCATTTCCCTACACTAATCAACGATGCCAGAGAACGGGAGAGAGAGAGAGAGAGAGAGAGAGAGAGAGAGAGAGATGAGTTTATGCTGTGAGATGTGAGTGTGGTTTGAGGAATGTAGGCAAAGTCCCTATTAATAGACGCTTCTGCTTCTCTCCTTGTATAATAAACGAGACATGAGGTTCACAGAAAGGAAAGAAGATTAGCAGCACGGGATGCACATGACATGAGAAAAGACGAGACCATAATTCCAATGATGCCGAGGACAATTAAAAAAGCAGATAAAAAAGTGGACAAGCTGTTAAAAGTTTTTTTTTTTTTTTAGGAATTTACAGGTAAAATCCCTTTAGGACGGCATATGTTCCAGCAGGATTCAGTTTAATTTTTGATATGGAAGGGATCCTTGTATAGGGTTTTTTTTCTTTTTTTTGTCGTTCTGCGATATGGTCAATATCGACCATTAATAATTGTCGATATTGACCATTATGCGAGTATCCACTTATATTTCTCCCCGATTCCACTTTTTGCATTTTTCCATTTGGGTCGTCTTCAACACTGTTCTGGAGTTTTTTTCTTCTAAAAACCACCATAAATCGCCATCTCCATGGTAGTTGAACTCCTTTAAGACAAATGTATACACATTATCTACCACTTCAAAGTGCTTTATGTATCCTAAAACACCATCACCTATATTCTTCTCCAATATGTAATTGTTGGAAACCCTAGAAACCGTAGGAAATCTTCTTTCTATGCCCTAGGCAGCTGTGGTTTGTGGGGTTTCAAGGGTTTGTTTTGTGATTGCGTTAGCGTCCATTGCAATTAGAAATAATGTATTATGATTAAATCCAGCAGTGGGAGACCTGTTTGGTCATGAGTTGGTTTTTTTTTTGAGAATGGGTGGAATAATGTGTGAGGAATAGCTACTGGCACTCAATAGCATGGTTTGAAAGCATTGTTCCAAGCTTTATAATAAATGGACTAGTGATCAAAATGCCTTTTCTTTCTTTTGATAAATTATTGTTGTAAATGTTTAGTTAGTCGTAAACGTTTGTGAATAGCTGCTTAATCTTTTTATTTGGCATGGTGTCCGGAGTTTTTATCAATGTGAAGACATTTTCTCTACTCTTAAAGACATACAAATGCTGTTAATATGGATCTGTATTAACTGACATCTGTACCTAATTTTCACCAATATTTTTATTAATTCCATTTGATATAATGACAGCATGTAAGATAGAGAGGCGTTGTTCATCTTCCACTATGGCGGTGACTTTGACTTCGATATAAGTCGTCCTGTGTACAATGGAGGAAAACAAAAGATGAGATTTTTAACTACAGATATAACATATGAATCTCTTGTTAAAGAAGCAATCGAAGCATTTAATGGGGACTCATCCATCTAGAATTTAAGCATGCAATTCCTACTTCACAACGGACGGGTATACTCTCTGGTCAGCATTAGTGATGATAATGATGTTATGAGTATGTTCAAAGCATCGGGTGATGAATCGAATGGGATATATTTATGTCTTCAACGGTAGGAACAAGGAGCAATGCATAGGAGGAGATAATTGAAGGTACACTAGTTTGCATAAGTAGATTGTACATCACCAATTACTATATTTTCCTTCCTACTTGCTTATTTATATAACGATTCATTGTAGGTTTCAAAGGAGCTCTATTCGTCGCTCTTGTCCGAACAAAACATGGAACTCAACAGGAACTTCAAACAAAAAATAAGTTTTTAATTCAACTAGCTGTGGATACGTACCCACCATCAACGTCTGCAAAGACAAAGACATGTATTTTCCTACTGTGCGGGTCGATTGCTGTCCAAGTCAGATGGTCGGACAAGACACTGTCTATGATGTCTGGTATTTGGGACAGACCGTGGTATATCCATTTTGATGGGCCTCCCTCTATAAGCCAAATTCATTCGATTCCATTGGCGAATGCCGAAAGTAAAGTTGAAGGAGTCAATCTAATCAATGAGGCATTTCGTTGTAATGAAACTCCGGCTGAAATTGCAGGAGCCAATCGAAACAATGAGGCATTTCGTTGTAATGAAAATCTAGCTGTTGATCTTGAGGATAAAATGGAGCCCGAGGATATAAACACAGATGTTGGCAACAACTCGGCAAGGGAAATGTGGATCGGCCGTGAGTTCCAGGATCAGAAAACGTTCCGGAATACTTTGGCTAAGTTCGCAATTTATGGCAACTTCACCCTTAAACCCTTGAAGACTAACACGACCAAAGTAACTACACGCTGTAGAGATCAGGAATGTCCATGGCGTATTTACGCTTCAATTGTCGAATCAGGCCCACAATTTAAAGTAAGGACGTATAATCCTAACCATAAATACTCAAGGCCAATGATGGGCAAAGCACATCGACAAGCATCTTCGGCACTTATTACAGAGTTCATCATGGATAGAGTCAGATAGAATGTCAATCGAAGGAGATCATGAATGACTATCAAATGGAGTTTGGGGTGACCATTAGCTACAGGAAGGCTTTATAGCAAGGGAGATGGCACTGAATATAGTTTGTGGATCGTATGAAGACTCCTTCCAGTAGCTACCTCTGTACTGTAAAGAACTTCATATGAGCAACCCTGCACTGTAACAAACATAGACACCACAACAGAAGACCGTTTCAGAATATTTTTTTGGGCATTCGGACCTTGTTTAAGGTCTTTCACATCTTCGTTGAGACCAGTGATTGCTGTCGACGGTTCACATCTCCAAGGCAAGTATCCAGATGTATTACTTGTAACAGTAACACATGATGCCAATCAAAAGCTGCTTCCAATCGCCTTCGCTTTTGCCGAAACCGAGCGCCATGACAGCTGGGAGTGGTTCCTTGCTAATTTGTTCATATCGCTGGGGGAGCCGGCTAACTTGACTATTGTTTCAGACCGTCAGAAGGGCTTCATTCCAGCACTGATGAACACCCTGCCATCCGCATTTCACTGTTATTGTTGTCGTTACATTGTTAAAAATATCAAGGCTACTTTCAGTGATGGGGCAATCGTAAATAAATTCTGGGGGGCAACAAAGTCGTATAGGCCCTATGAGTACGAAGCTTACATGACGGATATACGTGCAGTAAGCCAAGAGGCGTTCAACTACATTGAGGCAATTGGGCGGCAACGTTGGGTGAATGCATATGTAGAAGGCCGTCGATATGACATGTGTGACGCCTCGGAGTCCCACATCGAGTATAGAGAGGAAAGTGAATGTGGTTATATATAGAGCTTACACCCTTACCTTGTATGGGGACTTTTGATCGGTTGAGGCCCATTAGAAGTAAAACCGTGAGGCCCGTGGGCCAAAGCGAACAATATCATGCATAGGTATAAGGTGGGGCGTGACAACATGCTTACTATCAAAGCGGCAGAGTGTACTAACAGCCTCTTAAGAGACACAAGAGTCCTGTCTATCGCAAAGCAGGTAGAGGAAATGCGTGCCAAGTTAATGGAGCTCTATCATAAACGACACCTCCTTTCAGAAAGCATAACAACTCGTCTAACTCCGTATGCGGAGAAACTACTGAGCCAAGAAATGGAGGATGCTCGCCGAGTGCACGTTCGAATAGTTGGGCTCGTTGAATTTCAGGTTCAATCTACGGAGTACGTGGATGTTGTTGACCTCGAATGGAAAACCTGCACATGTCGGAAATGGCAGCTATTGGGCATCCCGTGTTGTTATGCATTGGCTTCAATGAAGGTCAGAAATTATGATCCGTACGCATTTTGCGAGCATTGGTATTTTTCAAGAACTTACCGTACATCGTACAGTGAAGTCTTACATGCTACTTGCAACATCAAACAATGGGAGCACACATGTGATGTTAGTGTTCTTCCACCGAGAGCCACTAACCAGCTCAGACATCCAAAAAAGAACATGATCCGTACTGAAGATCGTGGTCGCCAGAGAAGGGTCGTAACATGTTCAAATTGCAAAGGAAGAGGGCATAACCGTGGAGGGTGTCACAATCCTCTAGTAATAAGGTGATGGAAAGTATGTGGAAGTTTTTTGACAGTATTTTTTGGGTGGACTCATTTGATGCATATAGTCTCATTTTAAGTAAGAACAGTTGTCTGTCAATTTTTTGGGTCGTTCCAAACCTGCATATAGCTCCATTGTAATTAAGAACAATTGCAGGTAAGGACAGTTGTCTATATATTTGGAGTGGGTTATTGCATGATGCATATAGTTCCATTGTAAGTGGAAACATAATTAAGTAAGAGCAGTTGTGTAAGAATTTTTTTGGAGTTTTAGATGATGCATATAGTCTTATTGTAAGTGAAAATCTTTGTATGTATATTTTGTATGGTCGTACTGTTATATAAGTGGATATTGGAAATATAGCAAGGGTATTTGTCCTATTGTGTTTTGATGTGAGCTTACCTCAGTGGCACTCAAAATAGTGGTTTTTACAGCTCTTGTAATTGTTATTAAGAATATATATAAAGTGTTAATGTAAAGAGATTGATGGTTTCACCTAGGCTATTCTGATCCAGAATACATTTCAATTTAAATCCTTAAGAGCACACCAGCATCTGTCTCAAAATCTTACACCAGGTGAAATGGCAAAGTTCATAGAAATGGTCGATATTGATTACTTTTAATGTTGATATCGACTAAATAACTGTAGTTCATTTTTCAGTCTGTCTAAGTTTGGTGATCAGTTATTGTCGATATCGACCACATTTATAGTCGATATCGACCATCTAAATGAAACTCTGAAATTTAGTATTATGACAGTCATTGTGGATATCGACCACTTTTATTATCGATATCGACCATATAACTGAAAGGTAAATTGAATGTGTGGTGACAGTAATAGTCGATATCGACCACGTTTATTGTCGATATCGACCATTTGTGTTGGAAAGAAAAAAAAGAAGATATAGACGATCAGTGATCCATTTGGGAAAACAAATCCTGTAAAATATTTGTAATTTGATAAAGAAAGTTCACATAATAACATTAGCATCTGTAGAGAATACACATAATATGTACACAAATTTTAAACAAACAAAATCTCTCCTACATCATCAAAAGAAACCATTCACTGAACTCCATTCTTGATCAAAAGTAAAAATCTTGTACATGAAAAATGTACACAAGGGAAAATAAAGACAATTTGTATAACTGTTTACAAGAAAACCATATTAATTGGACAGGTCTACCTATCACTGGTCTACCCATCACTCAGCAAGCTCATCTTGATGGGGAGTTTGTCGTCAATTCAGTCAAGCCCAGCCTGTTGGCATTCAATTGCCAACTCCTCTTGAAGATCTCTACAACGATTTTGCTTCGTAAGTATGGGATATGAGACTGATTGAATTTAAAGGGCAATCGGTGCACACAGTGAGCAGCAAAGGCCATTGCAAATACTCCACAATCATTGCTATTTTCCCGATGAGGGATGTCCGTCCTCTCGAGCCATGACCACATAAACGGGTCGTTCCAACCGAAGTAACTGTATTTCTCATTCAACCATCCCATCTGGCATTTTACAAACAAAAATGAGCATTACAATATGTAATCCATGAAAGTAAACGTGAAAGAAAACTATATTGCGCTTTCCGAAGAAACAAATAAAAACACAATAGTGATCAATTGGTGACAATAACTTACAAAATTTTCAGCATGTTTCATTGACCGACGATTTTTATCCAAGCTATTGTAGAACTCCCACCTTTCTCATCAATGTACCTGACCAGTAGGGTGATATAAGACCTGTGGTGGACGATGAAGACCAACGTGCGTGCTTCCTTCGCATCCCACACTCTATGCCCTTATTTCCTAAATACGGCTTCCACCGCGGAATCACTCCCATCCCGCCACCAACTCTGCATGCAGTATTAACAAATTTATTTCATTGAACTCTTAGAAGATGTACAACACTGCTTGTACAAATCAGTGCCATCATTTTACTTACACAAACACTTGGGTAGGCAATGAAACAGTTGTTACACCCTTCCCGCAAGATTTCGAAGTAAAATTATATGATGTTCGTGTCCATCCATATTCCATCTTCAAGGATCTTCGCCAGATCATCCGCCTTTACTAACGTATAAATCT
Organism: Umbellularia californica; assembly: GCA_028538565.1. Taxonomy (NCBI): domain Eukaryota; kingdom Viridiplantae; phylum Streptophyta; class Magnoliopsida; order Laurales; family Lauraceae; genus Umbellularia; species Umbellularia californica. The sequence goes on along the minus strand of JAPQWN010000007.1, from coordinate 15,016,619 downwards.
ATTCCAACTCATCTTTCCTATGGTAGTAGAGCAGATGTTGATTAAACAAAACATGTAAAATTGTTGATTTCTATATGTACAAAGATATTTATAACTATGGAAGCCATTTCATACCTGGTGGCATAATATTATTTGAAGCCTTTGAGAAAGAACTTGTCACCATCGGACAGTACGTAGTCATCTTGAACAAGTGAGTGAGCGTAATCTTCAAACTTCACTAGTATCTTGCGCATATGGTTTGTATTATTCGATATAGATTATGGGGTTATTCAAAGTGAGCTATAAATCTGTTCCTGTAATCTACAATTTTAGTCAAACATCATTATGAAGTGGTCACACTTCAAAATAACCATTAGAAAATCAAATGGATCAATTACTCAAAGTACTTGATTGTAATATTCAAAAGCTTATCTTAGTTCTATCAGACAAGTTCTCAAACTTTTCTTGACACCTAACACCACCCCTGCCATGATGCCAACACCACCACCACTCCACCCACCCCTCTTCCCGAATTACTTTTGCTCCTAAAGTAATTACAAAGAATACAGCTGTACTTGCAGGGCCCTTTGCATTTTAGCATGGGGACATAAAAAAAATTTACCATATGCACTAAATAAATTAACATATTGTTATTTACATGACTTTAATTTGAACACATGCCCATTAAGAAAGACAAAAATAGTCAATGATCGCAACATGAAAAATCACAACCCATCATAAGTCATGATTCAATAACCTCAAAGTTTAACAGCCTTTCAACTGTTCGTTTCCAACCCCCGACCACACACTCACTATTCAATCCAACAGTGAGTAAGGTCTGTCTGATGGTGTGTAAAGGTCACAGTATCAACTTGAGTCTAGTGCCAATTTACTAGGAGGGGGGGATAGTGAGTATGAAAGGGGTAGACTAATCAAAGATGGGCCTCAGTGGACCTTGTATAGCTAGTCAGCTCTTGGAGGGAACACTTGTGCCCCTTTTTGGGTCTTCATATGTGAGGGCCTACCTTTACCTATCCGAGGATTTGGCCCTGGGCAGACTGTAATGGCAAAATACAATTCATGTAGCTGGCTCCCACATAGTTGGAACAAGGCTTTGATCATGATCTAAAGGGCTCACCTTCCATAAATACAGCTCTTAACACACCAAACTTCCTTAAATTGGCACTAGCGATTATTTCACACTGCTCCGCACATTAGTTAGAATTCTTATCACTACAAGTTTTCACAATGTACACTCATTAAACTCTGACGACATAAAAATAAGACGAGGATTATTTGATCAGCCTTATACTTGGTAGGTCCTTAGTGAATGTCCAGACCTTTTCATTCCATGCCTCCCTTTAATGTACTTTCATCCAAGTGGGTCCCACTCAAAGTGGCCATTTTAATGGATGACACCCAGGCATTATGGAGTGTTGCCCCATATATAGCAAATTTTCATAAACGGTCTAGCTAAAATACTAAAACGAACGAAAAACTCGATTCAAATTATCAATAAACTTTACAGAAAATTCCACAAAGGCAGAAACTTCAGTAGTCATATACCGAGTGTCGGTTATACTTAACACAACATTACATTATCAACTGTCCAACTGTCCAATTATCAACTGTCCAATGACTCAATATTTGGTTCAGGGAGTTTCACACACCCACAGGGAAATTGCCTCTCCATGTTCACCTTTGATTTTTTTTAAAGGAATTGCTTAATTATCCTGGGAATTCAAGAACTATGTGATGACATCAGAAACTCATGTCCAATGTCATATGGAGATAGGATTTCAAGTTTTCCCTGAAAATAGGTTTGAGAAATCATACAGCATCTATGAAGAACACAACTGGAGAGGATTCTATGGCAAGAATGATTGGCTAAATAAAGACGTGACAACATTCCTGACACATCAATAGGAGTGCTATCAATCATTGGAATGCTCATATGTGAAATATAATCAATCTAACGATTCTGGAAACACTAAATAAATGGAAAAACAAAGAAACACATGTTTGCTAATGACTGATAGAACGCATGGAAACACTTGGAAAAAGTCACTGCCAATATCAAGCAATGGAAACAAAATAAAATTTCAAAAGAATGAGTCAGAGAAATCAGCCATTTTCATGTAAGAAGAAGATGAGCAAGGGTCCGTCTGCATAGATGAGGAGAAGAAGAACAACTCAGAGCACGTCCCCCGTTTGTGTAGATGAGGAGAAGAAAAACAACTCAGAGGACGTCCTAGAGCTATCAAAACAAACCCTATGAAAATCTCGGTTACCATTCAAAATCTAGGGCACAAAATAGGAAAGAAAAACGTAAAGGAAAAACGCACCTCTATGTGAACACTTTCGAAAATTGGCGCCAAGCTTCCTGGGACCACAAACTTGGGACCACTGGAAAAGGGAGGCGTTGACCGTGTGGAGAAGAAAGGGAAAGGGGAAAAGTGGGTGGAAAGGGGTGGTCGATAGAAATGGGAAAATGACCCTCTGTGTTAAAAGATAAATTCACTAAATGGTCGATATCGACAATGCCCCTAGACGACAAAATTTTTTTACGAAAACACTCCCTGGTGGCCGTATCCATGTCCGTTGTCAATGTGGCCCTTGTAGAGTGGTATATGGTCCTATGGGGGTGTGCATGGTAAATTCCTCAAGTTTTTACCAACAACACGCAATGAATACATGCAACCACACGACCAACAGGAAAACTGTATAAAACATCAGTTTCATTCAAATATCACAAGATTTCACCTTATTTCAGACATTATAATATTGGGAGATATTCCCGTGCATCCTTCCATCACCATTCACCATATGGTGAGGGGCAAATTTAATGGGGCCCATCTAGGGACCTACTAATCATGGGACTTATGGGAGATGAAAAAAGACATCTTGGATGAGACCATATATCAAATTTGGGGTCAATCCCACACCTCTAACTGTTTCATCTGTGGCCAACAAATTTAATGAATTTATATTAAAGAAAAAAATTTGACCCTCGATCCAACGGTCCAATCCATTTGGATAGACGAAAATTCAATGGGTCTCGTGTACTTAAGGGGGTTCCATATGTGTGGATGGTTCGGATGTATTATAAAGTCAACCCTACTATGTTATCCCTCATCATAACATGGTAAGGGATGGATGTACATAAATATTTCCCATATATGATTGGCCTTTATAATAACAAAAGTGTAATTGAACTTTGAAGTCTTAAAGGTATGGGGTAAGATAATTTGATAGGCCCGTTCTCATGTCTTCTAGTCTAGGTTCAAATCTTTCAATACTTTTTTTTTTTTTTTTAAGTTATGCTTTGTTTTAGCTGTTCATAAACAAAAGAGTTCATCCACATGTCCTGTATGGCCGATCCTAGCCTAAAATCTATATATTGCATGCCCAAATAATACAATCACAATTATAACATTAATAAATTCGATTGTATAAATATGTAAATTATTTAATAACTATTTTGTCTCTATTTTCCGGAGGTGTATTTTCTATTTATTATTTTCAAATATATAAATACTAAGCCCACTCCACCTAGTCAAACAAATATATTTTTCAAATAAAATAAAGTTGTATATTCTGAACAACTTTGTTTGTTTATATATATATATATATATATATATATATATATAGGGGAATGTTCATATGCATCTTTCCCTCACCATAGGGTGAGGGACACTCCCATTTTTGTACATGAAAAGTGCATTTTGTACCTCATCCTATGTACTTGAAAAAGTACAAAATGCACTTTTCATGTGCAAAAAGGGGAGTGTCCCTTACCATAGGGTGAGGGAAAGATGCATGTGAATGTTCCCCATATATATATATATATATATGAGGGTACTTTTGTACCATTCTTATACTTGAAACACCCCCAAAAGGAGTGTCCCTCGCCAAAAATGGTGAGGGATAGATGCATATGAATATTTTCCTATATATATATTTATAGCAGAGGGTGTTCCAATCTTTTGGGCGAGAATAATCCCTATGGGCCCAGGGAGAGCCGTGTAAATTCCTTGTAGCCCTAATGTGGTTGTGCAGTTTCAAACCCTCAACTTTCAGGTGAAAATCATGGTCCTAGGCCAACTGAGCTACCCCTCAATCCTCGGTCATTTGAATTCTTATATTTTATCGATTTAACTAGAAAAAGAATATGGGAACTACATGGCAAATATTTCCCTGTGGCGACATGAATTGAATCTTTCATCTCCAAAGTAACTTAAGCTTCCGAACTGTTTATAATTACATTTGACGTTTTCTTAAAAAATATTTATATAAGAATTTCATGTGGCACTAGGGATGAAATAACTTTTCAAAAGTTATATGGAGTGAGGTTAATGTGAGTTCAAACCTTATGAGATAAATATTTTAGCTTTTTTATACTATAAACTCATACTTAACTTGATTTAGAGGGGCTCAGAATTAACAGCTTTGAGAGATAATAATTGTATTCATGTTCTAAGTGTTATTTGTAAATGCATGATCTACAAAAGTAGTTGCAATTGTAGTTTTATATCCATGTTAGTTAAAATGAAGTCTCTGTCCCCACACTTAGCTCAATTGGTAAGGGATGTGAGATTCGAATGGAGAGAGAAAAAAATAGAGGGAATGGCATCTCACTACTTGGGTAAGATGCATAAGTTCTCAACTGATTGCCCAAGAATTGACCCTGGACATACAAGTAATTGAACTCTTTTACACTTTCTATTTGTAATCCTACTTTTACTACAGTCTATGAAGGATTACTAAAAAGTTGAGTATATTTTCATCTACGCATCTCGCTTTAGAATATAAAATTAAAAATAAAAATTAACTATTCATTATGTTATAAACTAGTGTGTTCGAGAGTTGAAACGAAAATAATGAGTCACAAAATACTTTAATGTGTGAATGCGGTTGAGTCTCAATGTTGCGAGAGATAAAGTGAAGGACCATTTAATCCAAAAAATGAAGTCAACAACATAAGATGCTTTTGGACATTACATGTATTTGAGGATGTTTTTGGAGATATAGAGATATTTGAAGCCTTATTCTGTAAAAGAAACCCCTTGCAGGTATGACAAAAGATTTAATTTGTAGATAAAATGTTGGGGGAAATTATATCCCAATGGATTCTTTCTAAAAAATGCTAGTTTGAAACTATACTCTGCATCATTTAACTACCTAGCTACTTCGATCTCACAGAAATTAAGCTAGCCCATCAGCTTGAGGTACTTAAGCCATGGATAAAAAGCGATGACACCAAGCAAAGATGTGCGAGCTAAAAAGGCCGCAGCAAGAAAATGAAGAATTGATAAATTAGCAATCTAAACTGAATCTGCCATGTCAAACCTTACAGCTTGCCCAATAACATGAAATGAAAGGAATGGCTTATTAAATCTTAGAACACCTATGGTTGAATGGCGAACATGATTCAATGTGGCTGTTCTTTTAGCAGTTTAAGGGCATATTTATGTACACACCCTTTCTACAGACAAAGGAAATTGTTATGTCGGTAAATTTCATAGAAATGAAAACCTCGGAAAAGGATTTTCGCAAAATTTAAAATTTCATGTTTGGTGCGAAATTCTTTCCCTTGCTGAATTGGTGCTAATGTTTTTTTGTTGAAATGGTAAAGATTGAGGAAATGAGATTATATAGAGTGAAGAAATGTTTTTTTGTTGCTAATGTTTTTCAAAAAAAATTCTCATTCATTAACCATGTGTTTCACGTGTTCGGAAAGAGTTACTGGATTCAAGACCATCCGTGTAAATTTACTGAAAAATCACTTACCTCTGCCTTTTCATCTCTTTATTTTTATTTTTACCTTATTTTTGAGCTTTGGTCTCTCTGTTTGTTTATAGGTGTAAAACATTAACGGTGTGGACCGAGTTGGAAATAAAATAAACTTGGTATGATAAAATTAAAGTAGAGTTACTGTGAAATCTTTTTTTTAGATAACGTGGGATAACATATAAGTGTAGAAGTGAGAGAGTGAATTTAGATTGAAAAGCATATATTGTTGATGAAGTTTACTGTGCTACATTTTATCACACTTCATTGTAATTGATAAGAAAGGAGGCTTATTGATAAAGTATATATACATACACACACACACACACCATATGTCTACTTTAACTCTACATTCACGGCTTTTTGTGCTAAACACATGTTAATTTTAATATGAAACTACTTAGGTAGCGTTTGGTTCGCTGTAATGGTTTTAGACAGGAATGGAATGGAGAGCGGAATGAGTTTGGAATGGAATGAGGTAGGAATGGTCATTTCCATTGCAGCGTTTGGTATGCTGTGGAATCAACCCAGTAATAGAAATCTAAATTCTTGTTCTTGCATTTGGTATACTGGAATGATGTCCAGAATGGAATAAAATTTATATAAAACTGACCAAAATACCCTTATTAGAATTTTGAAATGGAATAGCCTTGTTAATATTAATATTAATTATATTAATAATATTATTATATTAATTATTATTATAATTATATTAATAAATAATATAAATTTATAATTATATTATTATAATATATATTATTTATAAATATTATATTTATTAATATTTATATTTATAATTATATAAATATTATAATTATATTTAATATAATAATTATATTATTCTTATAAATATTAAAAATAATTATATTATAATAAAATATTATAATATTAAATATAATTATAATATTAATATTATAAATATTATATTATTATAAAATACCCTTGTCTGGGGCATTTCGGTCTCAACCAAAAAACATAAATGAATGTAATGACCATTCCTCTGCCTCCCCAGTGGAATGACCATTCATCTACTTAAAGGAATAATGATTCCAGAGGTAATGGTCATTCCGCCATTTTTGTGCGAATTAAACGTGATAATGATCATTCCCTTGAAAGGATTATACCATTCCGACCTTCATTACATCGAATCAAATGCTACCTTAAACTTTGACAGAGGCAATATAGGATAAATGCCATTGGTGCCAGGACAATTATCACAATTAAGGCACCATTATCTTCGGAGGCAAGGGAGACGTTGAGTGGGTTCTACACATTAACTCCAACTCAATGACTTCCTGAGTTCCTGTAAAAATATGTGGAGCCCCCTAGATTTGTACCCTGACATTAGTGTTACCGCGTTGGTGTTTATAACCTGATTAGCACTAAATATCCCAATTAAGGTACTATTAACTCTGGGGATAAGGGATAACACATGATATGACTGGGGATAAGGGATAACACATCATATGACGAGCTGCACCATTTTCAACACTCAGTTGGCAACCTATATCTCCCTGTGTAGATACTTTTTGCTTGATTCCTGTTGTGGTTCTGCTGCGATGGCATGCGCATGTCTCTCACTGTCCTTTCCTTCAAATGCTGGGATGGCTTGCATATATCTCACTGTCATTTTTCAAAAAAACTCATTTATTTCTACGGGAGAACATGCTCCCACGTGGCTTTATATTGGCTCTCCACATCCTTACCCTCTATTTTGACCTAGCAGGCTAGCCTTTTATGCTCCATCTTCCGTTGTGCCGTCCATTTCTGATATAGCAGATAAGGTTACTTCTTTTTAAATACTCCTTTGTCATCAGCACACATGGTGGGGTCGCTAGAGCACAAGGATGTCCTCTTCTTATCTCCTCCGGTAGGTAGTGAGAATGAAGAGGACATCTGCTTTTTTGGGGTGGGCCCCATCTGGGGTTAGTTTATTGTGCAGTGGGTATTGATTGCAATCAATTCAAATCAGCTGTGTCGAATTTCCACAGATTCTGTCGGCATTTTATCTGGGGGTACTGTATGTTTGTGGCTGTATCAGTGCCGCGTATGATCGTACGCATTAAACTATTGTGAGATGTTTTTCTATGTTTGTGTTTCCATGACAGTGGCGTTCGTTTTAAATTGCTTACATGATGTAGTTCGTGTCGTTTTCTCATTTGTTTCAAATACGTATTTTTGGTGCCAAGAGGCTGGGGACTCGACCCAGGACAGCCCAACACAAATGAAAAGAGGAAGCGTTGATGGGTGGGAAGAAAATGACTTCGACGTGGAAAAAGATGGCACGGGCAAGATTGATCGTTAATGCAGCTTAATTATATATAAAATGGGGTTTGGGGATAAAACAGGATCAAGAGAAAGCTGACACCGTGGAAAAAAGTGGCATATCCTAAGCCCCTAGGTGGCAATGAGATTTGCCAACCAACTGAACAATTAATTATTATTTTTTATATTTTATTAGCAAATAAAAGATTGTTTTATTTTCATGGGGTTCAATTTACAGGTGTAAAATGGGCTAGGGTGGCACCCGCCAACTTGCTGTGGCCCCGCCTAGCACGACCTAGCCCATCCTAGGCATAGGTCGTGCTGGGCCAGGGGTCATGACTTGTGGCATGGCACGGCTTGACACGTTGGGCCCTGCCCGATGGCTCGATAAATGGGGGTTATGGGCCTTATTAGACTAGGACAGAATGAGATTATGTGAATTATCTCTTCCAATATGGTATTAAGTCATGTGGGTATTAACCTATGAATATTAGCATTAATTCATATAGATAATGAATGAAAATCATCTTTCCTAAGATGAAAATTAATGTAATTGCCTTTACTTAAATGGGTATTAGCATTGGGAGAAACCACTCTTTCTTCCAACCCAATGGGATTATTGTTTACCATAAAAGGTGAAGTATTGGGAAGGTACTATTTCTTATCCATATGCAGCATTAAATATAAGTTTTGACATTTCAAAAAAAGAAAGAAAAAGAAAAAATGCATGTGGGTCAGCACGACCCAACCGGCCAAGCCGGGCACAACTCAACTCATGCCTATGGCCCGTGCTAGGCTAAGTATCTTCCAACTTGGGCACGGCATGGGATCGCTCGTGACATTTCACGGGCGAGGCTGAGCTCTAGACGGCCCGTGCCAGCCAGTCATGACCCATTTTACTCCTCTAAGTTCAATCATTGTTAATCTAACTCTTTTCATCTTATTTGTAAGAATGGTATTATTGATAAGAAAGAATGAGACGACAACTCTAGCGACAAAGAAAGATATAGAAGCCTTATACAAATTACCAACACCTTTTGAACATGAGAAATAGAAAAGAAAAAATGAAAAATATCCAACCTAATATATTGTTTTTTGGTAACCAGGCAAGGGGGTTGGAACCTAAGAGAGAATTCGCACAAACACAGGAAGACAGCCTAGCCCGTACAAGCCGAAAGGAGGCCCATATAAGTGAGAAAGAAATCGCACAAGCGAAAAGAGGTGGCGTACCAAGGGTTCGAACCCTGGGCATCAATGTGAGAAATGCCACCACTTACTAGTGAGATAAGTGGTCGTTCTCGACCTGAAATACTATTAAGAACCAAGAAAGTATATTTGTTTGTTGGATTAGGATTATAATAAAATTATGAGATTGTTTTGCCAAAAGAATTATAAGGAATTCCGTTAAATGAGAAATAACTATAAGACCTCAACATTTTTCCAAAAAATGATAGCCGAGAGTTTGCGAGTAATTTTTTTTTTTTTTTTGACAAAATTGCCTATGGGTTGCTATATTGCAACTGATTTTTCCTTTAACACTCTTACGAATCACAAGATCAATTTGATCTTTCGAGAGGGGAGTTGCACATTCATACGAGAGCATTTTTATCCTTTTTTTCTGACCTCTTTGTATGTTTATTTATGGAAGGTGTATGATAATCTTTTTTCATTTGTAAATACATATTTTAATATATATTTCATCTATTTTGGTGTATGGTGACGCAATTCATAGATTTATGAAGAGCCTTCTTTGAAAAATGTGAGCATTATCTTTAAGTTATTATTCAAAACATGTATTCATTTAAATCGAGTATAACTGAACATGCATAATAAAATGCTCACAATTTTTCCAAACAAAACCTTGGTTATAGAAATCTAGGAGTTACGTCACCAAAAAAAAAAAAAAAAAAAGACGAAGTAGACATTAATATGAAAAACTCATCTCAAGACTAGGGAAGAAAATAAGAATGATCTCGTACGAATGTACACCTCATCTTTTGAAAAATTGAAGTGATCTCGAGATTAGTGAGATTTTTTCTTAAATCTGGAAGTCAGTTGTGATATTTTAACCCATGGCATTTTCGTTAGAAATTAAAGTTTAAACTATCGCTTATGTTTTCATTGTAATAGTTGATATTGAAATGTTTTGTGTAGATGAATATCCCTTGTAAAAGCACATCTACAGATGCCAATAGATTGGGTTTGATATCATCTAATTTTGAAATATTAAATAAAAATTCTTAAAAAAGAATCAAATATATACTCCCCCTTTACCTTTTTGAATGTCTGATTTATTTTCCTTTTATGGAACCATAACCTATAAAGCTGGGACCCAAGAGAGCCCACATAGGAAGATGTTGAAGCCCACAAAATGAGAAGAGAAGCATTCATTGTTTAGAATGTAAATTTTGATTATATTAAAGAAACGGCCTCTTACCTTGGTAGTAGGAAGCATTAATTTTTATCTAGCCGTTCAAGGTTCGAACCTTAGCCAGCATTCACCTTTCTTTGGGGATGCTGGTTGTCCTCGATCAATATAAAGATGTTTGGACGAAAAAAAAAAGTGAAATGATTGTTTTACTTTAATAATGAGGGGTAATTTGGATAGTTAAAAAAATTGAGAGGAAAAGGTGGATGGAAAAGACCACTAATCCTCTCCACCACCTAGTGGCCCCCACCTAACGAATTGTCATTCAACAAAGATGGCCATTTATCTTAACCGTATTAAAAAAAAAGAAGATTCCTTTTCACATGACATCCACTCTCATAGGACCCCACAATAAGGACCAAAATTATTACCATCCTCGGGGAGGGCAGTTGGTCCCAACTCCTGCTCATTCCTTTCCATCCCCCGGTCGAAACACAATTTAGTGGATATATGAACAAAGTCGCATCCAAGGACACAGGTTCCAAACGAAATGGAATGCACGATGCCACGAAAGATGAAAAGGCAAAGTAAGCATTCAAGAGGAGGAAAAGATAAACAAACAGCTGGCATCTTCCTTGTAACATAGCAATTTATGAGTGTCTGTTAAAGCACGACCGATTAAAATTAGACAGGACAGGAGTCGAGTTATATCTGAAAACTGAGTGAAGTCATGAACGTGGAGGTAAAGGTATGGCTTTATCATGTCTTTGTCATCTTAAGAACGCAATATTACTATTGGCCCATGGAAAGCAACAAAGGTGATTGAAGAAGAATCACATGCTATAAAAAAAAAAAAAAAAACAAGGACATGGGTAAAGTTTCTTTGGTGAGTGATATGCCAAACATGGCCGCGTGATTAATGTGACTTGAGTTTGGAACCTGGTGGAGACTGTTGCCCATGGTTTTTTTTTTTCCAAACAAAGAGAAAAGAAGGGAAAAAAAAAAATGTGGGGAGGCCCTGCACCTAAGTCCGCCCCTGCTCCCTCCCACCGGTTCCCTCTCCCCTGCCCAGTCACCCCCTTCTCCACCTTCTTTTTCTTCTTCCTCTTCTCCCTTTACAGTATGAGGATTTCGTTTTCTTATCAGAAAGATAGAAATGCAGAAATTCTCTCTCTAGTGAAAAAAAAAAAAAATGTATTGTCACTATGTAAACTAAGAATTATTTTCTGAAATCTATGGAAAATCCTTTACATCACATGAATCGCGATCTCCAATCCCCGACAATAGAATGACCATCTCTTTAAAACTTGGTAGGCCCAGTGGTTGCATGTATTTTGACTCCATGCAAGAGTAGCGACGTAGACTTTCAATGTCGTTCACATCGTTCATTCACTGGCTCTCAGGAAGATAAGATGAAACGTGCAACACAAACCAGAAAAAGGCCAAAACCATTATCTCACAAAGACACAGACAGAGACATTTATTTTCTTATCTACCTTCCATATCTTTGATTTTTATCCCACAAAGCCAGTCTCTGTCCTGGTCCCCCAAATTAAGCATAACTACTGTCCACAATCACAGATTTTAAAAGTATTATTTCTACAATTATAGAGAGGCGATTTGACGTTGCATGGGCAGATGTTTTTTCGGAGCCACAAAATGTAGACTCCGGTGGATATCGTCCTTAGCTTTTATATCATTCTTTCAACCTTTCCCAAACACGTGAAACGCATAGCAAGAAAAAGATCAAACTTGTGGGCTGGACTCCCGCAAGGGAGGAAGTTGGGTACAGCGACGCTGCAGCATAGTCTTATCCAAAAGAAGCCCACCGTCTGTCATGGAAAATGAAAAATCAGCGTCTTTTTTTTCCAATTTTGCCCTCCAATGTTATATCCGTTTGGTATGTGAACTCTTATTTTCCAAGGTTCAGTTTAGCATCTCTTAAATTTACCTCTTATTGGCTTAGGGCTTGTTTGGCAACTCATATTGGTTTTAAGAGGATCCTAATGAAAAAGATCTATTTCAAATGGGCCCTATTTGAAAATAGATGCTCTTGAAACAGTGCGTTTGGTAACACAACATAACTGATTGAAATATATTTTTTAAATCTAACCATAAACGATTTTTCTTTAATTTCTCCATACCCACAAGGAATCTGATGCTAGTTTTTTACCACATGGATGGCCTAAGCGTTATCAAGAGAACGAACGGTTCGGATCTTGAAATAGAGGCCCACAAATTTCAGAAAATTGACCAAATAGTCCACGCGTTTTTGTAAATTGCTCGGGATCCGTAATATATCAACGGTTCAAATTTGATCTCATATCCGTTCTTTCACTATCCCAGATATCCTACTGTTTGGATTGTGATTTATTGGTCCAGAACTCAAGTAAAAATAAAAAAAACACAAACTGTACATTTTATAGTTTCTTCTACGATGATTTTCACATGTGTAATCCAACGGTTCTCCAATTTTTCATATTTTCTTGAGTTATGGACCACATCAGAGGCTAAAATTTGGACCCATAGCCGTTTTTAGTCTTCCAAACAATATGAACGGCTTGGATTGTGATTATCGGGCCCACAATGTCCGGATTATTACATCAAACGGCTCATGGCTTTTTACAAATATCTCGAGATTCAAGAAAGATCAACGGCTGAAAGTTGGATACATGGCCGTGTTGGGCCTTCTTCACATTTCTAACGGTGTGGATCATGGTTGTGGGTCCCATAAGGTAAGTCAAAATTGAAAAAACCGGACTATCATGATTAACGTCCATTTCCTTGTTCATGGCAATGCCTTTTCGCTTAAGACATGTGTGTCTGTTTGAAATCACTCCGCTTTCTTGACTACATGAAAAAGACATTTTATGTCTTATTCCCTTTTCAAATGGACACAGTAAATTGCATTCCCAGACGCTCTAATTTCTGTTTTAAACCGGTTTAAGACAATAAGGGGTAAATTTAAGAGATGCCATATTGAACCTTATAACGGTTTCAAACCGCTTTTAGAGTGTTTGATTTTGCTTTTCACATGTCTTTCTCAATTGGAGAGTAGACATAAAGTGTCTTTTCCAAAAAGCAACGAAATTGCGAAGAATTGAAGCAGACATCCCACGCTGAAACGGAAAGACATCATTAGCTACAGTGCACTTAACGCTATCACAGGACAGTCCGATTTCTCCTTTGTTTTTTAATTTTTCGGCCCCTCAAGCTCCATCCAAACCATTGGATAGATTTGTAAGATCAAACACGGCTATGGGTCAAATTTTCAACCGTTGGATGTTCATATATTTTGAGATATTTGTAATAAATCCTAGAAGTTTAGATCACCATTTCTAACTTTTGTGGGCCCCACACTCAAGATCTGAACCGTTCATCCTATTTGGAAGGATAAACACGGCTACTACCTCAAATTTTATTGTCTAATTCGTTTTGGATCACAAGAAATTAGCAAATAACTATAGACCGTTGATTATATATGCTTACCTGACAAAGTTTTGGACACTGTTCACACCGTTTGATTTTTTTTCTTCCTTCAATTGTGGGACTCTAGTTTACAATCTGAACCATAAAAGCTCTTAAGAAGACTAAAAATAGCTACCATACAAATTTTCAACCGTTGATCCTTCACCAACCTCTAAATATTAGCAAACAAATGTGAACTACTTGATGTTAGTTTCTAAATATTTTGGCCCCCTATATCAAGATCCACACCGTTGATCCTCTTTGAAAGGCTAAACACAACCAGGGGGTTGAATTTCAGCCCCTGATTCTTTGTAGATCTTGAGATATTTGCAAAAAACTTATCGACCATTGATTTTAAAAAATCTATTTTAATCAAATTTTTTGTCTTACCAAACAAACGTTTTCTATAGCATCTATTTCAATTAGGGCTATTTGAAATAGATCTATTTCATGTAGATCATTGTCATATAGATAATATTTGTCAAACAAGGCCGTGGGAAAAGAAAGGCTAAAATACCTCATTCTCTCTCTCACCCTATCGTGTCTCTTCTCAACGTTTTTCTCACATAAATAGAAAAATGGTCCCACCTTTCAAATGCTTACAAAAGGACCTCATTTTTCACCTCTCTGTTAGGAGCTGAGCTTTCAAATTAAGGTTTTTCTTATTTGACCATTGATCTTGAATTGGAGTGAGACCCACCTTCAAATTGGGACCCTAGCACCCATTGTCTCAATCGAGTTGTAAATTATTATTCAAATTAGTGAGATGGTCATCATTATTCATGTGTTTTATGTGAACAATCTTATGATGGCCCATTTTCTATTATAGTGAAATCTAGCTACATTGCTAAAAGAGGAGATTATTTGCAAAGCTTTGGGTTTAAGCCAATATGTAATCTTAAATGTGTTTTAGAATCATGGTCTGTGGATACTGCATTTACTTTGGTATATAGATTGCAATGCATATGCTATTGATTTTCAATCCGTTAACCTAACCAAAACATAACATAACCCAACTATATTCACTATGAGCCACACCAACCAAGTTGTGTGATGAACCTTGATATAGATGTGACGCATCCACGATCCAAGATCTAAGATTCCAAAAAATGCCTGAGAATCCAAGAGTATCAAGCAACAGTCTACCTATTTTGGTTGTCATTCACCTCTAAGCTAATAAAATAACATTTCACTTCTTGATAGATTGATAATTCTATAAATAAAGCGATAACCTCAATAAAAGAAATCTCTTATTAACAAGACCATCTTCTAAACAAAAGTAAGCTTGGCTAAAAAAAAGATCAAAACAAACTGATAAATTACTAATATCAGCTCCAAAAAAATTGTCAATATAATTTTCAAAACAACTTCCTCATTTCCTATTGCGATTGCTCATTTGATATAAGATCAATTATATTTTGGTCTCTTCTCTTCTAATAATGTAGATTCCTGCACATCATAAAAAACAATAAAAACCCATAAACTTCTAAATTATAAAAATAAAGAAGACTAGTTTTTTCTTATTCAATATTAACTATACCTGTGTTAGCAAGAACGGCATTGGAAAACGATTTTCAATGAAAGAACTCTGATTGTAGAAATTACTTTCCTCATTGCATCTGATTCAAAAAATTAATATACATGATAATTATTAAATAGAAGTAGACCGACAACTATTGTATACAAATTCAATTTAAAACCTCACTTACGATGGTTCATAAGAAAAGTTTTTTTGTTGCACGCCTAAATTATAATGGACACTTGGATCTTTTCCTCATACAATAAACAAAGTTTACAAGATTAGAAAAAATATTTTTATATCAATTGTAAATGAAAAAGTAAGATTTACTAACCAGTTAAAGTTCCATCAATTGGTTGATCATTTGCACAGTGTTATATCCCAAATGGATATAACATCGAAGGGCAAAATTCGAAAAAAAAGTTACATTGATTAGCTCAAGTCCAATTTTGGAAACGAGACACTGCTCTTTCATATTCCATGACAGACGGTGGGCTTCTAGTGGATAAGACCAGACGCTACAGCATATTAAGTAAATCTATCCAAATATATAGGACCAGCTAGATGAAATATTTGACGAGACCTCGTCACCTCTCTCCCTTCTCTGCATTTTCTCTTTGCACAGGTTAAATGACACACTCAATGATGTAAAGGCAGTGCCTACCTAAATGATGATTAATTTATGGCGGACCCACTTGAAAAGGCATAATATTATAGAATTAGGTGATGATATAATGATAATGGAAATTGCAAATAAGGCCATCCACATCTCTACATCGGACCTAAGATTACTAGATCAAATTAATATGTCCATCTACTTAGGACCCGTTAGGTGAAATATATGACTATCTATGAACCAAGCGGGTTCCATGCAAAAGAGTGGATGTGCGGAATATGATAGGTCCTACCTAAAATGAAAAGAAATAGTGGGTAAATTAATCGAATGTAGTGGGTCCCATTGGATATAAGAAGCATTAATTGGATGTTTAATTTAATTGATTCCACATGAATGCATGGCCAGATTGATGAAATCTAGTGAGTATGAAGTAGGTAAGTGTGATGGGTGGAATGGGTGAATGGTCATATAGTTGGATTCTCATCAGCATAATTTGCTAGATATGGTGGTTCCATATGATTGGTTGGATGGTCCATCTTTAATCTAAGGGGCCACACGTAGGTTGTTGGAACTGCTCAAATCAAATATACAATTGGGTGAAAAAAATCTGACCATCTACCCATGCTCCCCAATATGGTTGCCTACCTCAAACTCACAAAATCTAACCAAACCACCCATCTATGTGAGATCAATAGATGCAACATGTACATCCACCCTTGTACCCATCTACTAGGAGCCACTAGATAAATCTTGTATGCATCTTTATTTAATGGGACCGTCTATATCAATTTATTTACTTACATATCTTTTTTTTTTTTTTTTCCCTTATCTAAGTGAGATTCACCATATTCCATCCACCCGCCTTCTCATGGGACCCACTTTATTGGTAGATTGCCAAATATTTCATCCAGTGGGTCTTATATATATATATATATATATATATATATATGGATAGATTAATTTAATCTAATTTTAAGTCCTACAAGCCCTACTATTATATCATTTAGTGGGCCACTCAAATCTTATGGGCTGCAATGGAAACCACAGAGATATGAGAGAGAGACTGTGCTTGGGCAGATTTCGAATAAAAATGTGCAGAGTTGGATTTCCAAAAAGTTAACAACTGTGTATTCTCGTTTTTTACGTTAAACTGTCCACATGATATATTCTCATGGGCATAATAGGGTGTTACATCGCTACTCTTATAATAAATCTATCTACCCTTATAAAAGAGAAGAAGTTGCTCAAGTTTTTTCACTACACCACCATGGGACCCACTTAAAGAAATTATATTTTATCTTATTTTATCTTATCTATATATATATATATATATCTACTCTTGTAAAAGAGGCAATATTGCATCTTTTTTTTTACCCAACCATTGTGGGGCCCACCCAAAATATTATAATAAAATATAATAATATATTATTATTATATAATATATTATTATATAATAATAATATAATATATATACCCTTATTATCTATCTATCTCATACAAACTTTTTCACCACACCATTGTGGGGCCCACCCCAAAATATTATAATGCAAACTTTTTCACTGCTCCATTGTATGGCTTACCTCCAAATATTTACTATCTACTTCTACTACTTATATATATATATATGGGGGATCTTCATATGCATCTATCCCTCACCAAAAATGGTGAGGGACACCCATTTTGGGTTGTTTCAAGTACAAGAGGGAGGTACACAGTACCCCTCTTGTACCACTCTTGTACTTGAAACACCCCCAAAAGGAATGTCCCTCACCATTTTTGGTGAGGGATAGATGCACATGAATGTTCCCCTATGTATATATATATACACACACACACACACAATTATAAAAGAGAGAAACTGGTAAACTTTTTTCACTACACCATTGTGGGGGCCACACCCAAATATTATAATATAATATAATAATATATTATTATAAGAAATTACAAACTTTTTCACTACACCTTTGTGGGGCCCAAGCCCAGATATTATAATGAAAACTTTTTCACTACACCATTGTGGGGCCCACCCCAAATAGTATAATATAATATAATAATATATTATTATGAGAAATTGTAAACTTTTTCACTATACCATTGTGGGGCCGCCCCCAAATATTATAATATAATATAATAATATATTATTTTGAGAAATTACAAACTTTTCACTACTCCTTTGTGGGGCCCACCCCAAAATATTATAATGCAAACTTTTTCACTACACCATTGTGGGAGCTGCCTCCAAATATCTTCAATCTACTATCTATCTACTACTATATACTATTACAAAAGAGGAAAAATTGCAAACTGTTTTTCACTACACCATTGTGGGGCCCACCCCCAAATATTATAATATAATATAATAATATATTATTATGAGAAATTACAAACCTATTCACTACACCTTTGTGGGGCCCAACCCCAAATATTATAATGCAAACTTTTTCATTACACTATTATAAAAGAGGAGAAATTGCATACTTTTTCACTACACCTTTGTGGGGCCCACCCCTAAATATTATAATATAATATGATATAATAATATATTCTTATTACATAATAATAATAATAATGTAAAATCTATATCTATACCCTTATTATAAAAGAGAAGAGAAGTTGCATACTTTTTCACTACACCTTTGTTTGTGGGGCTCGCCTCCAAATATTATAATATAATATAATAATATCTTATTATGAGAAATTACAAACCTATTCACTACACCTTTATGGGGCCCAACCCCAAATATTATAATGCAAACTTTTTCACTACACTATTATAAAAGAGGAGAAATGGCATACTTTTTCACTACACCTTTGTAGGGCCCACCTCCAAATAATATAATATAATAATATATTCTTATTATATTATCATAATAATAATGTAAAATCTATATTTATATCCTTATTATAAAAGAGAAGAGAAGTTGCATACTTTTTCACTACACCTTTGTGCCAAAAAAAAAAATTATAATATAATATAATAATATATTTTTATTATATGATAATAATAATCATATAATATCTATGCCCTTATTATAAAAGATGAGAAGTTGCATTCTTTTTCACTACACCTTTGTGCCCCCCCCAAAAAAAATATTATAATATAATATAATAATATATTTTTATTATATGATAATAATAATCATATAATATCTATGCCCTTATTATAAAAGAGAAAAAAGTGTCATGCTTTTTCTCTACACATCTGTGGGCCCCACTTAGTATTATTATATTACATATATAAAATAAAAGAGAACTACACATATGTGGGCCCCAATAAAAGAGAAGAACTTGTCATCCTTTTTCTCTACACATCTGTGGGCCTCACTTAGTATTATTATATTATATTATATTATATATATATAAAATAAAAGAGAACTACACGTCTGTGGGCCCCACTTAGTAGAAGAAGTTGTCATGCTTTTTCTCTACATCTAGACATCTGTGGGCCCCACTTAGTATTATTACATTTATATATATATATATAATACAAGAGAACTACACATTTGTGGGCTCCACTTTGTATTATTATATTATATATATGTATAACATAAAAGAGAACTATATATCTGTGGGACCAACTTCGTAGAAGAACTTGTCAAGCTTTTTCTCTATATCTACACATCTGTGGGCCCCACTTAGTGTTATTATAATATCTGTATGCCCCACTTAGTATTATTATATTAGATATATATAATAAAACGACAACTACACATCTATGGGCCCCACTTAGTAGAAAAACTTGTCATGCTTTTACTCTACATTTAAACATCAGCAGGCCCCACTTAATATTATTATATTATATATATATATATAAAATAAAAGAGAACTACACATTTGTGGGCTCCACTTAGTATAAGAACTTGTCATGCTTTTTCTCTACACATATGTGGGCCCTACTTAGTATTATTATATTATATTATATATAATCAAAGAGAACTACACATCTGTAGGCCCCACTTAGTATTATTATATTTCGATGAAATGCTTAGCTCAAATGATCATGAAAAGGGTTGTGTTTAAAGAATTTGTTCATTCACTGCAAGAACTCAATGTGTAGAAAATTCCAACTTCGATCCCAATGCCTGTAAAGACACGATTTGCTTGTCAGAGGAAGAGATGAGAATGCCAAAGATTGCTTGGAATCCTTATGATTTGTTATTGATTTGTTTAAAACTATGAGTTGGGTACTTTTTTGGTTGGTTAGTATTTTGTTTTATTGAATTTGATATGTATTCGGTGCTAGGTTTTAGACAAATTTTAATGGGAAATAGGCCGTACTATATATCGATCTATATTGAAATTGGTGAGTGTTTTGCCTAATCATGTATGGCCAGAAAATGTTGGTTTTCAACTTTTTTTTAATTAGTTTCATTCCATATATCTTGTTATTCCATATTCTTCTTACTTTTTTCTATTGAAGCTTTTACTAAATTTTATAAGAACAATGAGTGATTGTAAATTACTTAATTTGTTACATGGACATTCTTCATTGGGATAGTTAATATTGAGTTTTTTAATGACTTTATTTTTTCAAATTATCATACCGAAAGAGTATGTTCCTTGCACGTGCATTGCACGTGCAGGGCTCCACTAGTAAAAGAATAAAAGAGAACAAAATGACAATGCTTTTCACTACACACCATGGCCCACTTATAATTTTATATATAATTAAAGTGCAATGCTTTTCACTACACACCATGGCCCACTTATAATTATATATATATATATATACTCTTATAAAAGAGAACAAAAATGACATTTTGTTTCACTACACACGTGGCCCCACTTTTATATTATATATCTCTATCTCTATCACAAAATGACATTCGGTTTCACGACACACCTGGGCCCACTTTTATATCTGATTATAAAAGAGAGTAAGATGTGAAACCAAACACTTAGGCTCACTTTTATATCTTATTATAAAAGAGAGTAAGATGTAGTATGGTTTCACTACACACCTGCCCAATAAAAAGAGAGTAAAATGTTGTAAGGGAGAAAATAGAATGGGATAAAGGAAAGAGAAAGAGAAGAGATAAGAGAGTAAATGGAATGGATAAGATGGGGACATAATGGGAATTTCCCAATTTGTCTAAAGTAGACTTTGGGTCAGGCTTGGATTTAGAGGGGTTTTGAGGATCCGGATCAAGATGAGCTAGAAGACTAAATTTTAGGAATTAAAAATATCTACCCAACGGTACCATACTCTCAAAAATCTAAAATTACGAATAAGCCCCCTAAATTCTTTGGAAAATTGCTAACTACCCACCTACTATACCCTAATGAAACCGGATTGGTCGTGCTGTCGCAGGCACCCAAAAATAATAAAACCTTTGCTCCTAAAAATATATGTAGTAGTGCGAGTAAGGATCGTTCCCACGGAGAGTGTTTAACCAAATTTTATGATATGTGATCAAAGATAGGGGTTTTGTCTATGCTAAAAGAAAAAAATAAATAAAAGAAAATAAAAAGCAATAAAGTAACGAATTCAATCAAATGAGCAAACATTGGTCAAAGTTAACATCCACCATCGGAAATTCAGAACTGATCATTGATGCAAAAATAAATCAATTAACACTTTGAATATTCATCGTTGAAATTAAATTCCTACCTCCTTAATTAGTTAATTAGAAAACACGCGCTCTAATTAACCCTAATTACTAAACAACCTAAGACAAGCGCTATAGATTTAATTTAGTAACAGCATTAAAATTAGAGAGATCGATGAACCCAAATAACACAAGCACACGCGGTTGCATTTAATTTAGCCAAGTGTTCTTCCTAATATTTAATAATCACTGACGCAGTAAATTATCAAAAATCAGTTGCTTCACAAATTAGAGGGATCAAACAATTACGGATTTGATTTCTAATTCAGCAGTAGATTGCAACGAAAAATAAACTAGTAGGCCTCCTAGTAATTAAACTAAACAATCATGATAACAAATTAAGCACAGAAGAACAACCCATATTCAAAGCATAAATTGAACAATGAAAATAAATTAGATCTCACAGTATTTATTCCGAGGCTTTAGTCTCCTTTGACCAATGACAGAAAATTAGCCACGCAGGGCCATAAAAAGGCTTGCAAAATTAATAAAAGAAAAGAAGAAGAATAATGAAGAAAGAGAGAGAGAGAGAGACTTCGCCGGAGAGGAGAGGGTGGTCTCTACGTTGGCTATGGGATGGGTTATTTATAGTGGAGAGTTAGGTTAGAGAGAGGAGAGAAGTTAGGTGATGTGGATGTATGAGAAAATAAAGAAAAAGAGATGGTTGGTTTAGATGAGGAAAGATGGAAAGAATCTTTGGAGAGATATTAGGGGGAAAGTGCAGCCGTGAGATGGGAGAGATTTTGAAGTGGTGTGGGATTGGAGATGGAAAATAATAATAATAAATTGATTAGATTTTAACTTAGTCAAAATCTTCTCCTTGACCATATCTTCTCACTCGGGCTTCTGTTGGACTTGACCCAAGAATTAAAGTTGCATCATTTTTCGTTCCGCACAATATAAGCCCAATATTGGATATATTTCGACGAACTCTGATTTCTTCAAATTTACCATAATGCCCTTCTGCTTGATTTTTCATCCATTTAGCATCAGGTACGAGCAGTAACTTCAAGCCCGAATTCGACCTTGATGCAGCCAGTATTTCTCAAAACTCAAAACATAAAAGTTGTAGATCTTTTTCTTGGCGTTCCATAGCATCTTGAATCATCACAATTGGAGCTCGGATGAGAGCGTTATGCCTAGATTACAAAGCGCTGTCCAAACTGTCCAGAATCGCCCAATTAGCTTCGTTTTGCACTTAATGCCTCCATTTGCATCCTAAATCAAAATATAAGAATAATGAGTGCAATTGGACATCAAATAGATACAAAAGGACTAAATATTAATGGAGAAAAATATAACGTTTTTCATTCTCGTCAAATTCCCCCACACTTAACTTTTGCTCGTCCTCGGGCAAAACTCAAATTCATTTTTTTTTTTTTTCAAAAACACCAAGGTTGAATGCCATTAACAAAGAACAACCAAGCTTTTCAAAAATCATAACATATCATGAGCAAACATTCTTAAGCAAATTACAATTAATCAGTAAGCATTCTCATTCGAAGATAGAGCAAACTAAACACATAGACCCTCACGGATATAAGCACTCGACTCTCATGTAGTTGAAGGGTAGGTATTTCGCTCAAATTCATTCCAATGGAAATGATCTACCATAAGCTTGCATATCTTCTCATTCTCCACCACTGGAATCACATGCAGAACACGAATCAAAAGGACTTTTCAAAGGTTGTAATGGGGTTTAGGATCAAGGTGGGAAATATTTGGAAATGTAGCTCAAAAGCCATCGAAACTAGTGGAGCAAAGATGAATCAACTCAAGCTCGGACATGTAAAATCAATCACTCCATTCAACAGCTTCTTCAATTTGGCTTCAAAGCATTCAAAACATGTAAATTCTTGTACTGAAAAAGAGATCGTTCAACAGGAACATTTTTTTCTTTTGTAGCAGGGAACAATCCTTTAACAACTTCCACCTTGTATACATCACTTAAAAACATACCCCTTCTTGGAATTTTAGGAGGATGGGGATTTATGAACATGGATAGCAATTTCCTTAATCACTTCACAAATTCTTTTTCTTTTTCTCTTTTTTTATTTCTTTTTTTTTTTTTTTTAAGCTTCATTTTTTTTTGAACAATAAAAATGCCAACAATGGAACTCACCAATCGAGGATGAAAACCTGCTCCATTCCAGACACCCCCACACTTAATTCTTGCACACCCAAACATATCATCACCATGCTCCACCAGCTCTACGGCTTGGGTAAAGATATTACTTTTTCAGTATCAAAGCTTGTAACATGGGTTTACAATAAACGGGAATATAAAGCCCAAAGGGGTTTAACAAAGGAAAAATTTTATGCAAGGTAGGCTATCTGTCTTATGTAGCTTATAACAAAGATGGCCTTAATCATGTTCATGTTTGCATGCGTTTATGTGACCTCGAATAGAATCAAGGCAAGTTCTAGAGAAACAAATACATGGAATAATATCTCTCATGAAAGAAAATAGTGAGACTGATATGGATGTGTCAGTTTAAAGGCTCAAAATCTTACCGGCTTTTTGTCTACCAAATTTAGTCATTACCATCCTCAAGGGAACTAATTAATCATAAATTGAGAAGATCAGGTTATGAATTTTTCAAGCTTAATTAAATCTTGCTCATGTTATGAATTTTTTTTTTTTTTTCAAAATTTTTTTTTTTTTTCGAATAGACCAAATTAAAATACAACCTAAATTCCTTCCCCTACATTTAAAACTTACATTGTCCCCAATGTAAGGTAAAATGCAAAGAAAAGTAAAAAATAACCAAAATATAAATGCAAAAATAAAGAGAAAAGGAACGAACTCCCCTTGGGTTGCCTCCCAAGCAGCGCTTTTGTTTATTGTCGTTGGCTCGACTCAATGCTTCCTTCTTCAATCAGCATAAATTGGTTCTTCAAGGTCCAATTTATCCACCTCCTCTACTTGTAAACCTTCATAGAAAGGCTTAAGTCTATGGCCATTCACCTTGAACACCTTGGAAGTGGCTAAACTTTGAATTTCAACTGCACCATGAGGAAAAACATTAGTAACAACAAAAGGCCCAATCCAACGAGAACGCAACTTACCTGGAAAAAGACGAAGCCTTGATTGGTATAGAAGGACTTTTTTACCAACTCCAAATTCCTTCCTAGAGATCATCTTGTCATGAAAAGCCTTCGTCTTTTCCTTGTAAATTCTTGCACTCTCATAGGCATCATTCCGAATTTCCTCTAACTCTTGTAGTTGCAACTTTCTGTGTTCTCCACTTTCATCCATCTTCATGTTGAAACTCTTGATAGCCCAATACGCCTTGTGTTCCAATTCAACTGGAAGGTGGCATGGTTTCCCAAAAATCAACCGATAAGGCGACATGCCAATGGGTGTCTTATATGCAGTCCTATACGCCCACAAGGCATCATCCAAGCGCAAACTCCAATCTTTCCTACTTGGATTGACCGTCTTTTCAAGGATGGACTTGATTTCTCGATTTGACACTTCCGCTTGTCCGCTAGTTTGCGGATGATATGCAGTTGACACCTTGTGGGTCACATGGTACTTTCTCAGCAAAGTCTCCACAGTTCGATTGCAAAAGTGAGTGCCTCGATCACTTATTAGGGCTCTTGGAATTCCAAACCTGGAGAATATGTTAGATTTGATAAAATCTGCAACAACTTTAGAATCATCAGTCCTGGTGGCTTTCGCTTCCACCCATTTCGAGACATAATCAACAGCAAGCAAAATGTAAACATAACCAAAAGAAACCGGGAACGGTCCCATGAAATCAATGCCCCAAACATAAAAAATTTCACAAAATAGTATGGGGTTTTGTGGCATCTCACTCCTTTGGGATATGTTACCTGTCTTTTGACAATTAGCACATGACTTACAAAAAGAATATGAATCTCTGAATAAAGATGGTCAATAGAAACCACATTCTAACACTTTTCTAGCCGTCCTCTTAGCTCCAAAGTGACCTCCACAAGCATAAGAATGACAAAAGGTGAGAATAGAAATAATTTCATTTTCGGGGATGCACCTTCTTATCACTTGATCTGCACAATGCTTCCATAAGTATGGGTCATCCCACACATAGTATTTGGCATCACTCTTGATCTTATCTCTTTGAGCCTTTGACGAATCAGGAGGTAACATGTCAGTAACCAAATAATTTACAATATTTGCATACCAGGGTAATGTTGCACTCGCGGAGAACAATTGCTCGTCAGGGAAAGTTTCCTGCAGACGAAGTTCTTCCTCCACATGAACTAAACGACTCAAATGATCTGCGACACGATTTTCTGTCCCTCTTTTGTCTTTGATCTCCAAATCAAATTCACTTAAAAGAAGTATCCATCGTATTAATCTTGGTTTTGCCTCTTTCTTCATCATCAGATAACGAAGAGCTGCATGATCAGAGTAAACAATGATTTAGTACCAAGCAAATAAGATCTAAACTTTTCTAAAGCAAAAACAACAGATAAGAGTTCTTTTTCAGTAGTAGAATAATTTCTCTGAGCATCATTCAAAGTCCTTGAAGCATAATAAATGGCATGAGACGCTTTTCCAATTCTTTGACCCAAAACAGCGCCAACTGCATAATCACTTGCGTCACACATTATCTCGAAAGGAAAGTTCCAGTTAGGGGGCTGGATAACTGGGGAAGAAGTCAACAGTTTCGTTAGCTTATCAAACGCCTTTTTACATTCTTCACCAAACGCAAAAACCACATCTTTTTGTAACAACTTGCACAGAGGTAATGCTATTTTGGAGAAGTCTTTGATGAATCTTCGGTAAAAACCTGCATGTCCAAGAAAAGAACGAACTTCCCGCACACTAGTGGGATAAGGTAAAGATTGAATAATATCAATTTTTGCTTTGTCTACCTCAATTCCCTTAGATGAAACAACATGACCCAAAACTATACCTTGTTCAACCATAAAATGACATTTTTCAGAGTTCAACACAAGGTTAGTTTCTATGCATCTTTGAAGAACAAGTGTAAGGTTATGCAAACAATTATCAAAGGAATCTCCATAAACTGTGAAATCATCCATAAAGACTTCTATGATATGTTCAATATAATCCGAAAATATACTAACCATACACCTTTGAAAAGTGGCTGGGGCGTTGCAAAGGCCAAAGGGCATGCGACGATATGCAAAAGTCCCGAATGGGCATGTAAAAGTCGTCTTTTCTTGATCCTCCGGTGCAATTGTAATTTGGAAATAACCTGAATAACCATCAAGAAAACAATAGTAAGAATGACCAGCCAACCTTTCAAGCATTTGATCAATAAAAGGTAAAGGGAAGTGGTCCTTGCGGGTTACAGCATTTAATTTCCTATAATCTATACAAACCCGCCACCCATTTTGAACACGGGTAGGAACTAACTCATCATTTTGATTTTTCACAACAGTTATTCCAGTCTTTTTAGGAACCACTTGAACCGGGCTAACCCAACTGCTATCCGAAATAGGATAAATCACGCCAACTTCAAGAAGTTTGAGGATCTCCTTCTTCACTACGTCCATCATGGGCGGGTTCAATCTTCTTTGCGGTTGACGAGAAGATTTTGCTCCCTCCTCAAGTAAAATACGATGCATGCATGTAGTATTATGCATGCATCAAGGGCTAATTCCTTTAATATCTGCAGTTGTCCACCCAATAGCCGTCTTATGCTCCTTAAGGACCCGCACAAGCTTTCCCTCTTGCGATGCATTGAGTTTACTGGATACGATCATTGGTAACTTTTCTCCTTCTCCCAGGAATACGTATTTGAGATGACTAGGGAGAGGTTTCAAATCTGGAATGGGGGCCTGCAAAACAGAGGGCAAAAGCCTTTCATTAGAAACCGGCAATGCAATAAAAGGGAAGTTACCTGGATGCTGTAATTTAGGCGAATCGTCCAATGCTGCAATAGTCTCCTGCAATTCAGTACTCCAGGCTAACTCTTCATTCTTCATCCCAAGATACTTACTAATGGCAACCTCCAATTCATACTTCCCTTCCAGTTCAAAAATATCCTGTGCTAAAGAATCAATCACATCAATAGAATAAACATGATTGTCATCGCTAGGGTATTTCATTGCATCATAAATATTGAACTTAATAGTTTTACCATCAACTTCCATGGTAAGTATGCCACTATGAACATTTATCTTAGTCTTGGATGTCTTTAAGAATGGTCTTCCTAACAAAATAGGGGCGGTTTCATCACCATTCACCATATCAAGCACATAAAAATCAGCAGGAAAAACCAAATCATTAACTTGCACGCGGGTGACCCGGGTTCGTTCCCCGGCAACGGCGCCAAAATTTGGTCGTGCTGTCGCAGGCACCCAAAAATAATAAAACCTTTGCTCCTAAAAATATATGTAGTAGTGCGAGTAAGGATCGTTCCCACGGAGAGTGTTTAACCAAATTTTATGATATGTGATCAAAGATGGGGGTTTTGTCTATGCTAAAAGAAAAAAATAAATAAAAGAAAATAAAAAGCAATAAAGTAACGAATTCAATCAAATGAGCAAACATTGGTCAAAGTTAACATCCACCATCGGAAATTCAGAACTGATCATTGATGCAAAAATAAATCAATTAACACTTTGAATATTCATCGTTGAAATTAAATTCCTACCTCCTTAATTAGTTAATTAGAAAACACGCGCTCTAATTAACCCTAATTACTAAACAACCTAAGACAAGCGCTATAGATTTAATTTAGTAACAGCATTAAAATTAGAGAGATCGATGAACCCAAATAACACAAGCACACGCGGTTGCATTTAATTTAGCCAAGTGTTCTTCCTAATATTTAATAATCACTGACGCAGTAAATTATCGAAAATCAGTTGCTTCACAAATTAGAGGGATCAAACAATTACGGATTTGATTTCTAATTCAGCAGTAGATTGCAACGAAAAATAAACTAGTAGGCCTCCTAGTAATTAAACGAAACAATCATGATAACAAATTAAGCACAGAAGAACAACCCATATTCAAAGCATAAATTGAACAATGAAAATAAATTAGATCTCACAGTATTTATTCCGAGGCTTTAGTCTCCTTTGACCAATGACAGAAAATTAGCCACGCAGGGCCATAAAAAGGCTTGCAAAATTAATAAAAGAAAAGAAGAAGAATAATGAAGAAAGAGAGAGAGAGAGAGACTTCGTCAGAGAGGAGAGGGTGGTCTCTACGTTGGATATGGGATGGGTTATTTATAGTGGAGAGTTAGGTTAGAGAGAGGAGAGAAGTTAGGTGATGTGGATGTATGAGAAAATAAAGAAAGAGAGATGGTTGGTTTAGATGAGGAAAGATGGAAAGAATCTTTGGAGAGATATTAGGGGGAAAGTGCAGCCGTGAGATGGGAGAGATTTTGAAGTGGTGTGGGATTGGAGATGGAAAATAATAATAATAAATTGATTAGATTTTAACTTAGTCAAAATCTTCTCCTTGACCATATCTTCTCACTCGGGCTTCTGTTGGACTTGACCCAAGAATTAAAGTTGCATCATTTTTCGTTTCGCACAATATAAGCCCAATATTGGATATATTTCGACGATCTCTGATTTCTTCAAATTTACCATAATGCCCTTCTGCTTGATTTTTCATCCATTTAGCATCAGGTACGAGCAGTAACTTCAAGCCCGAATTCGACCTTGATGCAGCCAGTATTTCTCAAAACTCAAAACATAAAAGTTGTATATCTTTTTCTTGGCGTTCCATAGCATCTTGAATCATCGCAATTGGAGCTCGGATGAGAGAGTTATGCCTAGATTACGAAGTGCTGTCCAAACTGTCCAGAATCGCCCAATTAGCTTCGTTTTGCACTTAATGCCTCCATTTGCATCCTAAATCAAAATATAAGAATAATGAGTGCAATTGGACATCAAATAGATACAAAAGGACTAAATATTAATGGAGAAAAATATAACGTTTTTCATTCTCGTCACGGATCTAGACCAAACTTGGCACACATGATCCTAATAATTTTTTTAATCCCTTCAATTGAGTAGATGCTAATATTTTAAATGTAATAAAATCTCATTTTAATACATTCCAATAAATCGAGTATTTTTTTTTCGATTTCTTTCTTTTTTTAAAGGTGGTGGAGGAATGAAAAGGAAAATGTGGATAAGATTGGAATCTATCTCAAATATCTCAAATGTTGTTTTTTTCTCTCTTCTTTTTTCAATTTTTTTTTCTTAACATTCTTCTTATTCAGAGACTACGAGATTTTCAATGCAGGGAGTTTGATGGGTATGAGGTTTTCCTTTGTGAGTAATTGTGTAAGGAAGAACATGGCATTTTAACAGATTCTTCATTGACTCTTAGCTTCTTTTGGGATGGAGGGAGTTTTTATACATGTAAGTGAGCACTGTCTACTGAAATTATTATCGTTTGATTGTGTCTAATATTTCAAATTTTTTTAATGTTACAATAAAATCTTCATTCTAAGAAAAATGAGTGCAACCGGAGTTAAGAAATGATGATGAAGAGTTTGTTTTTTCTTTCTCATTCCTGTTTGGGCCAAAGTTAGGCCCATTGATAGCCTTTGTACTCTGATGATTTTAATTATATGTCTGTTTTATTTTTTGAATCTTAATTGCGGGCTTCCAAATTGTGCGTATTTCGTATTTTGTATTTAGTTCTCACTCTATGTTTGGAATATGAATTTGTGCATAGCATTTAAAATGTACAATTGATACTGTTTTGTTATGTGATATAGAAAAATGAAAACTCAAACCGATAGTGTCATGCATGGTTGAGAAAAGCAAAGTAGATAATAACTAAAAAGATGATGCTATGAGGCATGGGAAAGTTTTCTATTATCTGTCAGAATCTGTTTTCCTTCTTCATAGAGTTAAAGGGGAAGGGATTTTTTTTAAAGCAGTATAGGTGCTAATATTCAAAAGGCCAAAAATATAATCCATATTTGTATAAGAATCTGACATTTTATTTTGTTTATTTTTCCTGTTTTAATTATGTTAGTTAAATTCCAACGCTTTAGACCAAGCCTCTTTAATCGTCACCCTCCAAACCCCTCAAGAGTGGGATAAGATCAATAAGCATTCATTCGTGATTCTCATTGAACCATTTGGTTCACTAATTTCCAAAATTTTATTTAGTTTTTTTTTTTTTTTTTGCCTTTTGTAAAATTAATTGTGAGATATGGTGCTATTAAAGAATCATTTCAAAGGAAAAATATTTTAGATTTTATCATTCAGAAAGTTTTTTCAGTCTTTCTTGGCACTATTTTGTCCACCCCGATTAATAAACTAAGCCAAGGTGAGTAAAACAAAAGATTTTAATTATGCCCTATTTACTCCATTATGTGGTTCGTGGTATACATACTGCCTTCTAACTCTTAAAACTTAAATGGTATGTGCTTTTTCAATAATAAACCTTGAACTAAGATGGGATCAAAATAAAAAAGAAAATGAATAGTGTATTTTATAATGGATCAAAAAAAAAAAAAAAAAAGGAATCAAGTGTATTTTACTTACTACCTTTTGGTGTTCAATGCTTACAACTTTAAATAGTTCACCATTAGCTTAAAAATCAGTTTAAAAGTCGCGATAAAAGGTATTAGCTAGCTTGCTCCTTTTGTTATTGTTGCTGGTGGCCAATTGGTGGTTTTGTTATAATGCAAATACCAAATTGACTATACACGAGAGAATTAACGTTCTCTCTCTCTCTCTCTCTCACTTTACCTGAAACAATGCTAATTGTGCAAATAATTTCTATTTATTTATTTTTATTTTTATTTTTATTTTTTAGTGGCATTTGTATTTGAAATTTGAGAGTTAAGAACTTCAGAGGGCTTCGGTAGGTTTCCAGAAGATATGAGATTATTTTGTTTACATGAATGTAACCCTTTGTTATTATTTTTTAAATATTAACCCTTAAATCTTTTATACACTAACCTTAAATATTTGTAATTTGATATTTATTCAGTTGTTTATTATTTATTATGGCCTTTGAAAAAGGTATAGGGACCTCCAAAACTTATAAGCACATCCCATATATATATACGTATTTCGTTTGTATTATTATTTTATGGTTAGTTTCTTCTTTTTCCTTTTTAGAAAAAAATTGCAACTGAAAAATATCATAAATAAGAAAGTGAAATGTGCAAACTTAAACTCATTTTATGTACACTCTGTTTTTTTCTCTCTTTTAATGAAAGTTACCATTAAAAAAATTTTAAATATTATTTTCCCTTTTGTTTCATGTGTTTGTATTTTATTTAGTTAGAATAATTGAGTTTTTAATCTGACATAATAGTTGCATTGATCTTGATTTATACCCCAGTGGGCAGAATAATCACAAGTTGTATAATGTGATAACTACTAATATATATTGGTTCTTTTCTGATATTAGTGATTGCTAAAGATAATTCCATAAATGTAATTTAGTTGTAGGTCTTATAGATTGCTATCATAAAATTGTTGTTGTTTTGTACAATTTTTAGTTTCTTAATATACAACTTTTGTGAGATTTTTTTTATTATAAAACGGCATTTCATGGGCATGAATATATTTATTTATTATTGCTCTTACTCATGAGTTTTAAATTGAAAAACTTTGATCATTTTCTAACACATTTATTTCTTTTATCATTGCAAGCTTCTTTTTCTTCTTGTTCTTTTCATATATTTCAATGAAGCGTCATGCCTTTCCTTAAAGGGAAAATGAGAATCTCATAGAAACTGCTTATTATGTTAGCGTTACTACTAACTTTAGAGTCAGTGAATGAAGTGATCGTTTTAAGTGTAAACAACTAAAATAAGTATTTGATGATGAGCTGCAACAAATTCAGTTTGTCTTTGTTCGTTTCGAATTTTTCTTACTTTGATCAGCACTCCCATCCTCTACACAGAACAGAACAGAATAGTTGATCTAAAATACATGGGTTACATTTTCATGTATTTTTTAAAAGGAAGGTCCAATTTTTTTGGCAGATTTGTATTTGTAGTTTTTTGTTTTTTGGTATTGTTTCCCTATGGATATCTCTATTTGTAAGCTTCCATTTAACTGAACTTCTATGATTACTTTATATTATCCTTTTCTCACAGGGTCTAAAATTTAGCACTTTGTATTAAGCAAAAGAAGATGCCGACTCATGGAGAGGTATTACCTTTTTTTACCTGATAGTGGTCCGTCTTATAAAATAAAACAAATCACATATTAATACTAATATTGATCAATAGTTGCTCTGTAAATCTTACCGTCAGAGTTCATATCATAGTTCCACCATTGTTGATTCCTGTCGCTTGAGGACAAGCCTGATTACTTCAATATTCTTGGCAGTATGTGTGAAATGTTATTCTTCTTTGTAAGTTAAGACTAAAACCACAATCTCAGTTTTGTTATTCTGATGTCCTTAGGTCGGACATAATTTATTTTTTCCTTAATAGAATCTGATTTTGTAGTGAACATATAATGTTCATGGTAATTGGTTAGAACAGTAAGCTCATCTGATTCTTAGTTTTTATTTATATTTTTTGTAAAACTGCAGGTTATCAATTTGACTATACTTTCGACTGGACTTCAACTTTAGCAGGTTAAATCTACCAGGAAACTGATAAGCCGACTTCACAGGTTAAAAAAAGTAAATTTAGATTTCTTTGTACACATTCATGGTAAAATATTTAGAAATATGTGATTTATATCCTCAAAAAGTTATATAAATTTCATATCGATTGTCTTTGAAATCTCAATTTTCTCACTATATCATTGTTTTATTGTTTTCAAATGTATAAGAAAAAAGTTCCGTCAACTATATTTGGACATTGCAAGGGCCTTACAATTTACAATCACTCATTTTCGGTTGAAATTTTACTTTTAAATGTATTGAAGCTTCTATTGAATTTTTTAAAAGCTTTATCTTTTTAAGATTTTCTTAATAAAACCGTATGTTCGGTGCACGTGCAGCTCCACTGGTATATGTAGAAAAACATGCCCCATGTGCAAAATCTAGTTGTATTAAAATACAGCAACGTAGGGGAGTCCCGCCGCAAACTTGTTTACTTCTTTTGGTCCCGGTGTCACGATTGTGACTTGTGGGCACGTATGATCAGGACCAGCGATCGAGGGCATGTGCTTTGTTTGGTGGGTTATCGATCAATTTCTGGCATTAAAGTTTTGAGAAACGACAAGATATACTATAGCCTGAAATGCTTGGAATATATTCCGCATTATATCATGGGCTTCCATAGGTCATTTCTCCCCGCATTGTACGTACTAACATATGAAGAAATCTAAAAGTTCCATTTTGAGATATGTACATAAATTACAAGGAAGAGAGAGATCTTCTGTCACTGCATTACTTCTCTTCTTCATCTCTGTACATGCATACAAACTTCTTTAACGGCTGTGATGATTAATGAATCTATCTATTTTATTATTTCCCTTGTGATTGTAGAAGCCAAAGTATCCTTTTGATCAGCCCCTTTTGATTTTGTTTTTTGTTTCTATTTCCTATTTTGTTTCTTATTACTCTTGATCATAGAGTTATTTTTGTTTCTTAACCCTCAAAGCAGTGTCTTTTAGTCATTGATGGGGTGATATTAATTTCTTTTTGAAAGCTACATGTGTCGTCCCACAATAGGAATGACCCAGACTTGTCTAAAATTATGGGTTGAAGATGGGCATTGGGTTGAGGATAAAGTCCTGACAGTAGGTATGGTCATCGTTATTTTTTCTCGGCCACAGATGGAAGTACGTGACCCACCGTATAATGACATATTATGATAAAAAGATGATAAGCATTATTCCTCAAAATACTTCAACACGCTTTTTGAACTTTAATTATCACAAACTTTTCGAAGAAAATAGTAGCATATCTGAATGGAATATCCATATTTGTTGTTATAATTTCCTTCGATGTATGTCCATTTCTTACATGTAATGTGAAATGTTACTGATAGTAATTGTTCTCACCGTAACGTCGTGCACACATGCTTAATTTTCAGGTGAAACCTACTCTTATTAGAGTAATTTAGCCACATCTCATTTTAACCGATAGCATATAGTACCTCCATCCTTTTTTTGGCACACTAGGTCATCAGTTATAAGTATTTTCTCTTTTTGGTAGCCCAACCATGGGGGCTAGGACTCAAGAGATACCACACAATTGAGAAGAGAAAGCCCACACTGTGAAAAGGAGATTCCACACAAGTAGGAAGGATAACTTGCATATATATGAGAAGAGTGACCTATCTAGAGATCGATACTTAGACACCTGGGTGACATGCCGTCATTAGTTACAAATTCGAGTCCAATTGGAGTCCAAGTCCTTAGCTTTAACCTAGAGAAATCTTGTGTTAAGCTAGTGGAACTCTATCACTGGGCCGACCCATTATAATCCGAACAGTCAAAGATAAATGGCCTCCAAGTACTATTTGGGATATTTTCAAAATTTATGTAAATCTGAGTTCTTTCCACCTTATGATTGTCCATTTGATGAAAAAAAATGGCAATAAATATTCATAAGATTATATTCATAAAAATTCCGGTTCAGTAGATGGACCGGAAGTCGCTACTGCGAGACACGGCATCACATTCCTACTTCAGTGTAGTTGGCAACTGTGCATAAAAAGAGTGTTATCTTCAAAAGCAGTGACTTGTCACTTGCTTGAGTGAAGTTGGGACCTTCAAAACCCGTGGAATAGGGTTTTTGTGGCTTGCATTTAGAACGGAGCTTTTTTTTTTTTCACTTCAGTAACAGGGATGATATCGGATCAGTAAATGGCCCACATATTGAAATCCTGGTTGCACAAAATAAACATCTACCATTGTAAGAGGTAGCTTCAAACTTTATCCCAATAAGAATTGGTCCCACCATAGAATTCATCATTTGATAAAAAAACAAAAAGCAAAATCGTATGCACCATTAACTAATCACAATTTTTATCGAATGGCCAAATGCATGGTGGATTGGTGGGGCCAACTCCCATTGTGCTAAAATTTGGGGATACCCCATGAACTTGAAGGACATTACTTTTGAATGGCTCAGATGTTCAGTAGGTGGGGTCTACTGTAGAGTTCCACTCCTTCAATTCAGTATTTTTCAGACTCAAATCAGAGGATTTAGTCTCTTAATAAACTAGTTATAGTATCTATAATTTTGTTTACAGAAAAGTGAGATTTTATGCATCTTTATCAACTCCGGATCCACTCTTTTCAGTTTGTTGCACTTAGCTATTTGAAGTTTTTACATCTTTAAAAGTTTCTAAGGTCTTCCCTCATTTAGTACGTTTTCAATGTTGTAAATCTTCTCTTGTTTATTTTTAATTTTTGACTATCGTTTTAGTTATTTTAGTCAGTTCTATATGTTTCAATGCATTCCAATTTTATAATGCCTTGTCTTATTTTTAAGAGATAATTAGTGAAAGGTCCTTAGAATTGAATCTATCCAGCCTCCAGTCCAAGCAAATTCTTTTTAAGGGCTGTGGTCCGAGCAACTAGACTGTTTGCAGCCTGAGGTCCCTAAATCCACACAATCACATATTTTAGGACTAATTTGCCCTTTCAGTTTTAGGCATAAAATTTTGAATTTTAAATTTTCAAATCTTGTATTCTCCCTCCTTGGGCTTAGGAAATCCTAGCACGTGGTTATTTCTTGCAGAAAAGAGATATCAGAGAAGAAGGATTCCGGAATTAGTTCGTTGCAGTGAACTGATCTAGGATCGCAGAAGATCAATCTCTTGGTGGGCCACACAGATCAAAGAACCAGAACGAGGAAGAAGAGGTGACAGGGCACTGTTTCCCAGACGTCGTCGTAGAAGATCTGGTGATTTGGTCTCGTCGAAGCCATAGGTAGTCCAGTAGAGAAAGCCTTCTGGTTCTTCGCAGAAGACGACCCAAATCTATGTTGATCGATCTCGTCCCTGGTTGCAGAAGATTGCCGGAAAAGAAAGACCGCCGCTGCTCTTTGTTGGACTGCAAAAATCTCGGAAGATCAACGTCGTGCGTGGCCGGAGTGGAAGAAGACAGTAGGAATGGGGGCGGTTTCGGTTTTGTATTCTCTGTTTGCAGATCGGAGAAGAACGCCAAAAGTCTGTTTTTCGGTTGGGCCCCACATCACCAGGATTCTGCGTCCATCGCGGGAGTCTCCGTCGCTGCTGGGCGTCACCGGAGAAGAAGCGCCGCTGCTCTATTGCAGTGGAAGGAGGAGAAGACAACAGGGAGTCGTCTTCTCAGTTGCAGAAAGAGAAGAGGAGGAAGAAGACAACCTTCTTGGGTCGGTTTCTGTTCTGGGTTTAAGTTTAGGTCAGGTGAAACCTGACCTGCTTGAGAAGCCCTATGAATCTGGACAATGCAGAACGTGGATAGGAGAGGAAGACAACCCAGGTTCATTGGGTTCAGTTTCGGGTTGGGGTCAATTTCGTTTGACCCATGAAGCAGAAAGCAATTTTAATTTATCTGAGCTTTTATGAAATTTATCTGAGTTTTTGTGAAAGTTATCTAAGTTTTTGTCAAGTTTATCTAAGCTTTTAACAAATTTTATGAGTTTATGTCAAAATTATTTGTGTTTTTTCTTTTTTTGTCAAATTTATTTGAGTTTTGCGCAAATTTATCTGAGTTCTGAAACAAATTTCTCTGAGTTTTGGATAAATCTATCTGAGTTTTTGGCTAATTTATCTGATTTCTGGAACATATTTATCTGAGTTCTGGAATTTGGAAAATTGGTTTATCTTAGTTTTGACAAATATATTTGTGTTTTTTTAAACTTATTTGCATTTTTTAATTTGATTTGCATTTTTTGAAATCTATTTGCGTTTTTTAATTTTATTTGCGTCTTTTGAAATTTATTTATGTTTTTTGAAATAAATTTAACTTGGTTTTAGCAAAAATACTTGAGCTTTTGGCAAATTTTTCAAAAATTTGGAAAATGATTTATCTTAGTTTTGGCAAATGTGTCTGCATTTTTGAATTTTATTTGCGTCTTTTGAAATTCACTTGCATTTCTTGAAATTTTCTTTGGATCTTTTGAGATTTATTTGAGTCTTTTGAAATTTATTTACATTTTCTGAAATTTATTTCGATCTTTTTAACTTATTTGCATCTTTTTAAATTTATCTGCGTTCTTTTGAAATTTATTACCTTTTTAAAAAAAATTTTGATTTTTTTTGAAATTATTGCGTTTTTTTAAATTTAATTGTGTTATTTTGAAATGTACTTGTGTTTTTTTAGAATTTATTTGAAAATATCATTAATGGGATCCCTTTAATCATGGGCAATTAAGTGATATGATATGATTCCTTTAATCTAGGGCAATTAATGGGATTTCCCACTAATCATGGGATATGATTTAAAGAAATGGCAAATTGGACATTTCAGGTATGAGAAAGTGTGTGTGGGGCCTTTGGCTGCATGACTTTGTTTTGTGGACTGTTTGCATTAAAGTCGCACTTTGAGGGACTTCTCGCTGAATCCCCCTATTTTTAACCTAGTATACCGACTCTTCCCATCTTTTGCTCCTTTGCCATAACTACCAATCTATGATTCATTAATTTTTTAAGAGATTTTTGTATATACCCCACCAAGGTTTGTAAATAGGCCCCTGAGGTTTTAGTATTTGTAAATAGGCCTCTGTATTTTCTTTTTAATACCTTTCATGTCCCAAAAATCAATATTCTAAAGAAGAATGGCCAGCCACCATGAGATTTGTATTGGATTTTTATATAAATGACAGCTTTGCCCTTGCATCCATTATTTTATCTCAAGTCTCAATGGTTTCTCTCAATAACTCTCTCATGCACATGACAAGGGGTGGACCCAGGTACAAGGGCCTGGGGACTGAATCCCCCAC
The DNA here is from genome assembly GCA_028538565.1 of Umbellularia californica. Taxonomy (NCBI): domain Eukaryota; kingdom Viridiplantae; phylum Streptophyta; class Magnoliopsida; order Laurales; family Lauraceae; genus Umbellularia; species Umbellularia californica. Next base: position 14,978,204 of record JAPQWN010000007.1, on the reverse strand, counting down.
CCATATCTGAGAAAAGTTTAAAATTTCCTTATCACCACAATAATTCTAAAAATTAATATATTTTTTTTTTACGTTTTCCCCTTTCCCGCAATATTTATTTTACATAGACCCAAACACCACCCACCTCACAAATTCAAAAAATTAATATATATATATATATTTTACATTTGCATGGTCCCCTAATATTTCTTTTACTCCCCCTAAACGTGAAGCATAAGCATGTATTTTGAAACTTTTATCAATCTAATGGTGGGTCATGTATGGATTGGATAAATCATAACCGGTTATTAGTACAGGTGATTATTGTTGTTGTGCGTGCCTAAAAATTACGGACTTGGTTTAGATGATGGTAAGGGTTTACAGAGAAGCTATTTAACTGAACGGGAACGTCTCTGATGATCCGAAATCTGAAAGGGAAGAGAAAACAAAGGTCAGGGCCCGAGGCTGCTGTTAGCTAAAGGCACTCCGATGCCTGAGTTAGTGCAATCACTGAACTAGGGTGAAGTGAGGAAGAAGATGTGAGCAAAAACAAGAAGATGTAAACTGTTATTGCATAGCTCTTATGGGACTACCATGCAGGTATATGTAGGAGAGAGTAGAAGGTTCCATAGTGGAGGTAGGTGAGGATACTTGTCCCATCAGCCCACTCCTAGGACCCTTGGTAGGTGAGGATACTTGTCCCATCGGACGTCCCCTCAAATCCCTCACATAAATGTGGACGTGATAGGGAAGGTCCCTTATCAGCATCTGGCGGTCACCCTCTGTCGGGGGGGTCTCTGTAGTCGTCCTATCTCATAATGGAGATTTAGAAGGACAAGGCCCATCTCGGTCAAGTAGACCGAGATGGAAATTACCGAGATCAGGGGCGCACGAGGTCAGGCATTGGTACCGAGGCTCTCGGGGCAGAGCCCGTAATGAACGACGTCGGTATACTGACCGAATCCAACTCCAACTCGGTGCCAGCTGGCACTTGTGCCGAACTGGGTTAATCGAGGCCGGTGTAACCCCTAATTGGTATTTCAGTGTCAAGGTAGAAGATTACCTCGGTATTACACAACCACTCCACACAATTGCCCCCCAGCTGTCGAACTCACCAGCTCGGGCTGTATTGAGGTCGGGAGCTAAGACGTGGAAGCTCATATGAGTACCGAGCTAGTACACTTTTCTGTAATCAGCCGCCGGTGCTGCTGTTTTCATCATGACTTCATTTAAGAGTTCCATCCATCCGTCGCCAGCTTGTCTGCCAGGAAGCGCCAAAATCGTTGCGGCTGCCCGAGACTATTAATTACTCTGACGGCTTTTACTGCGGAAACCGCCATGATCTTGACACGTGGCGTCATCTGGCTCTCAGTACGGAATACCGAAGCGACGTGCGCACCGTTCGAGGCGGTGTGATGAGGGCGTGCCTTCGGTTTCCGAGGAGTCGTCCTGCTGCCTTATAAAAGCAGCATTCCTCTTCCTCCTTCATCACTTTGCCATTCTGATTCTGGGGGAGACTCTGTTCGTGCGATTTTTCAGACCGTCTCTGTATCTTCCCTTCCTTTCTGTCCTTCTGCGTCTAGTTTTCTGTAAGTCTTCATTTTCCTTATCTTTCCCTTTGAGCACCTCTCTTCCAGTTTCTTCCCTGAGTTAGGGCTTTTCTTTCGTCACCCATCTTACAGTCCTCAAAACATGGGAAAAGGGGTTTACTGTTGTCTAGCCGATACCCCCGGGGCCATATTTAGGTTTAGGGAGACCTACAGCATCCCGGACGACGTCCGGATCAGGCTGGACGATCCAGATGATTTCTGGGACGGTTACGTCTACCGAGATGGGGCGATGCCCTTCCCATTGGTCTCAGTAATCGAAGGGGGAGTGAGGTTTCCCGTCCATCCATTGCTCAGGCGATGTCTGGCGACGTGGCATCTTGCTCCCTGTCAATTAATGCCGAATAGCTATAAAATCATAATGGGGACAGTAGCGTTGAATAAGCTTCTAGGCATCGACCTCGGTGTCCATGACATCGAGGAAGCGTATGACATTAGCAAGTCCACCGGGGAGGTTGACGACTGTTATTACCTCCGGAGTAAACCAAAGATGGTCTCCTTCGTTACTGCTCTGGAGGACTCAATGCGCCACGCCGGGACCGATAGGTTGTTTGTTACCGGCAACTGGGAGTTCGGTGCGCAAGAAACCGAGGCAGAGAGGAGGTACCGGGTACCTCGTCACTTTGGGCGCCTCCCAAGTAAAACACCGAGCTCAAATAGCTTGACTTTTCATCCTGTTATCTTCCTGCTGAACTGACATATGTTGATCTGTTTTGTGCAGGCCTTAGTGAGAGGAGACAGGTAGCGATTCGTGACGGCTGGAAGAAGAACGGAGGTTGGTTTGACAAAGTCCAACGCTACCAGGGGCATAAGGGCAGGGCTGCCTGGTATCTCATAGGGTACCTGCCGAGGTACAAACATTACACCAAAAGGCGAGGGGAGGAGAACATTGAGGTCGGGCCTAGTTACGCACCGAAGGCGGTTGGGCAGGAGCGACCGATCTCACCTGTTACCGACCCGGAGGAGGAATCCGAGGAGTACCAGCCCGGTGCCGAGATGGAGAGGGGTCAAGATCTTCCTACCACCAACCTCCGGGAGAAGCTCCTGGGTAAGCGGGCCTCTTCGTCTTCGAGGTCTGCTGATTCCTCTTTCAGGGATGCCCATAAGCCTCCCCCATCCGCCTCCTCCCGAGATGACTCGACTGCGGCGAGGGAGGAGAGGCAGACGAAGAAGGCGAGGGGCGAAGAGCCGCGCCAAGCGAAGCCCCGGAAGGAGAGGGCTACTCGGTCAAATCCGACTCCATCGGAGGAGAGGAGGGAGTCGCGTCAGCCACAGGAGGTGGAGGAGGAACCGAGGGTAGAGGAGCAACCTCTGGTTCGCCGAGAAAGGCGGGAGGAGAGGGAGCCGGTGATGCGCAGAGGAGAGGGCTCATCCCGGCAGAATGCTGTCCAGCCCTTGGTGCCTCTTGCCCCCGTGGTGGAGCCTTGGCGGCCACCTTTTCTTCTGGCGCCAGGGACGCCGCTGACCTCGGGACACCATTTGCAAGGTTGCCCCGCAGTGGCGGCCGTGCTGGCTGAGGCATGTGCGCTCCTTGCAGATGTCGAACGCTTCAGGAGAATGGAGGAGGGTGCGCTTAATCAAGCCAACCTTTCATCGGCCCTGCTGGTAAGCAATGCTTGGTTTATATAGATTTGGAGTCATGCTGTGTGATGCTAACCTTTGTTCCTGCTGTTCAGGTTGTGCAGAGATCTGTAGTGGCCTTGGAGAAATCCCGCCAGAGCCGTGCTGCGATCCATCCCTGCAGGCAGAAAAACAGAAGCTCGCAGCAGCTCTGGAAGGGAGCTCGGAGGAGCTGAGGAGGTCTCAGGAAGAGTGTGCCAAGTTGAACACAGAAAACGAGGCTGCCATGGAAGAGATCACCAAGAAAAGCGTCGAGAACTATGGGCTCCAGGCTGCTGCGTACAAGATGGAGAAGAGGGCCAAGGAGATGGAGACCGAAATGGAGGCCCTGAGGAAGGGAAAAACCGAGATCGAAGCTCTGCTTAAAGCCGAGCAGGAAGCCTCAGTCAAACTGAGGGCTGAGCTCGAGGCTTCCCGGCAAGCAGAGATTGAGGTCTCCTTCCGGAATGGTGTGGCGCAGGCGACCAAGGATTATGAAGAGCAACTCGTCCCGCTGGGGGAGGAGCTTTTCAAAATGGGATGTCTTGCGGTGCTGAAAGAAATGGGGGTTCCCGAGGATCACCCCATCCGTCAAGACCTGCCCAAGCTCCCTCGCGCCGAGCCCGAGTCGCCAGCTCCTTCATTCTCCGAGGCCCCTCCTGGCCATCCTGCTGACGAGCCACAAGCTTCGGAGACTCTCCAAGTTCCGACTACCGAGACCACCACTGCCGATCTTGGGCCCGATGTCACGGAAGCCCCTCCCGCTCCGACTGGTGATGGCGAAGATGTGTCTATCATTGAGATAGATCAGCTGCCATGATGGTTTTCTCTCTTCTTTTCTTGTGCCCGTTTGGGGAGATATATGTAATTCTTCTTGGTGAAAATGACACCTTCATTGTACAAAATTTTGACTGAATGGAACTCTTATTTTGCTCTTATCTTTGTACAGTGTGGTGAATGTCCTTTCCTTTCCACTTTTCCTGCTCTTTTTATGCGTTTGGTTCCATAATCAAAATAAATAACAGGACACAAGAAAAAGTAAGACAGGTAAGCGAGCTCGGCCCTCCAGCCGGGCTTAACGTATCAAATTTGAAGCCCGAGGTGCCGATCCTGTGACCGAGCTGTGAGCAAGTGCCGAATTCTATAACTTGACCATACTTGCGGGTAGGAGATAGTTTTTAGAAAATAAACATATTCTATAAAAAGAATCAGTTTATTCACTTCCGAAACCTGATTACATCTAAAAAATAGAATTTCTTGAGGTGCATAGCATTCCATGGACGTGGCAGTTCTCTACCTTCCATGTCCTCTAGTCTGTATGCAGACTGTCCAGCTACCGAAGTCACTTTGAATGGTCCATGCCAGTTCGGCGCAAATTTTCCTTCGCTGGGATTTTTGTCTGCTGGAAGTGTCTTTTTTAAGACCAGTTCTCCAGGGGAGAACTTTCTTTCTTTGACCTTCAGATTGTAACCCCTGGCCAACTATTGCTGATAAGAGGCGAGGCGAATGGCTGCTGATTCCCTCCGCTCTTCAGCCAAGTCGAGCTCTGTGGCGAGGTTCATATCGTTTCGGCCTTGATCAAATAGCTCCGACCTGAGGGTCGGTAGGCCGATCTCAAGTGGAATCACGGCTTCCATCCCGTAGGCTAGGGAGAAACGCATAGCCGAGGTCGAGCGTCTTGGGGTAGTCCTGTACGCCTAGAGGACACTTGGAAGTTCGTCGACCCATCTTCCTTTGGCTCGATCCAGTCTCTTCTTGAGTCCATCAAGCACTACCTTGTTAGAGATTTCGGCGTGTCCGTTGCTCTGGGGGTATGCCGGGGTAGAAAAGTAGTTTCTGATGCCAAATTCTTGACAGAAGTTTTTGAAGAAGTTGGAGTCGAACTGGGTCCCGTTATCCGTGACCAAGGCTCGAGGCACTCCAAACCTTGTTACGATGTTCCTCCATACGAAGTTTTTGGTATCCTTCTCGGTAATGGAAGACATGAAAGATAATGCTTCAGCTTCTATCCATTTGGTAAAATAGTCAGTAGCTACTATTAACCATCTTTTATTCCCTGGAGCTCGGTGGAGAGGTCCCACCAGGTCCAGTCCCCACTGGGCGAAGGGCCAGGGGCTGGAAAGAGGACTTAGGTCATGTGCTGGCTGATGGAGAGAGTGAGAGAACTTCTGGCATTTTTCACATTTCCTGGCATAAACCTCTGCGTCCTTCTGCATATAGGGCCACCAGTACCCCTGGCTGATAGCTCGGTAAGCCAATGACCGACCTCCAATGTGGCTGCCGCAGATCCCTTCATGGATTTCATAAAGGAAGTCCTCGACTTTGCTTGGGTGAACGCACTGGAGGTAAGGGCCATTGTAGGACTTCTTGTAGAGCTTGTCATCCGGAGAGAGCCAGAATCGGGCTGCCTTTAGCCTGATTTTGTAGGCCTGGTTCCTGTCTTCGGGAAGCTGGTCATTTTTGAGATAGGAGATGAGCTCATCCATCCAGCTAGGGCCCAGATCAATACACATGATCTGCCGAGGTGGGTGGAGTTATATACTCGGTCTGTCTAGTGCTTCGACTTCGACAGTTCTTTTTCTTCCTGCCTCAATAGCAGAGGCCAGGTTTGCAAGTGCGTCGGCGTGAGAGTTGGAATCTCTGCCGATCTGCCTGACTTCAGCCTTTCGGAACTGGGATAGCAGTTGCTTGGTGTGGGCTAGATAGGCTGCCATCCTGTCGTCACGGGCCTGGTAATCTCCATTGAGCTGGCTTGTGACCAGCCGTGAATCGCTGAAGATCACCAGTTGTTGTGCCCCCAGGATTTTTGCGCTGCCCAGCCCTGCAATTAGTGCTTCGTACTCAGCTTCATTGTTCGATGCTTTGAAATCAAGAGTCAGGGCTTGCTCAATGACGAGGCCCTCCGGAGATTGAAGGACTATGCCAGCGCCAGCCCTTTTGGAGGTTGAGGACCCATCGACGAAGACTTTCCAAGATGAGTCGAGGAACTGTTTCCAGGACCGCTCCTGTTCGGTCTCGGCAGAAATGGTTGCCTCCTTGCCTCCCAGTTCGGTATCGAGGTGGTTCGGTGCCGAACTAGGAGAGGTGAACTCCACGATGAAATCTGCCAGTACTTGGGCTTTGATGGCCGTCCTAGGCTGATAGTGGATATCATATTGCCCGAGTTCAACAGCCCACTTTGACACTCTACCTGAGAAGTCTGCTCTCCTGAAGAGGGACTTGAGTGGGTGTTCTGTCACAACCACTATGGAGTATGTCAGGAAGTAGTGGGAGAGCTTGCGGGACGCACTGACGAGTGCAAATGCGAGCTTTTCTAATGGCAGGTATCTCGTTTCGGAGTCCAGCAGGATTTTGCTTGTTTAATAGATGGGCCTTTGCTGCCTGTCATCTTCTCTTACGAGTACAGAGCTTACTGCATGCTCCGAAACTGCTAGATACAGGTATAAGACCTCGCCCTGTGCCGGGGTGGAAAGCAGGGGAGGTGAGGTGAGGTATACTTTGAGTTCCTGGAGGGCATTTTCGCACTCCGGGGTCCATTTGAACCCTGTGCTCTTCTTCAAGAGCTGGAAGAAGGGACGACATTTATCCGAAGCTCGGCTGATGAAGCGGTTCAGCGCTGCTGCCATCCCAGTAAGTCTTTGAACCTGTTTTGCCGAGGTCGGACTCTGTAGGGCCCTGATTGCCGAAATCTGATCGGGATTGGCCTCTATTCCTCGCCTAGTAACCAGGCTGCCGAGGAATTTACCCGAGCCGATGCCAAATGCACACTTGGAGGCGTTCAGCTTGAGCTTGTATTGTTTGAGGACGGAGAAGATTTGATGTAAGTCAGTCAAGTGGTCCTGTGACCTTTTAGACTTAACGACCATGTCATCGATATAGACCTCGACCGTCCTGCCGAGCTGGTCCTGAAACATCTTGGTCACCAGCCTCTGGTAAGTTGCACCGGCGTTCTTTAACCCGAAGGGCATTGCTTTGTAACAGTATGTACCTCTGGGTGTTATGAACGCCGTTGTTTCTTGATCAGGCTCATACATCGGAATTTGATGGTAACCTCGGTAGGCATCGAGGAAACTCATCCTATCATGCCCGGCAGTGGCGTCGATCAGCTGGTCTATCTTTGGAAGGAGAAAACTATCTTTGGGACAGGCTTTGTTGAGGTCGGTGAAGTCTACGCAGACCCTCCAGCTCCCATTCTTCTTTTTTACCACAACCGTGTTGGCTAACCACACAGGGTAATGGACTTCTCTGATAGCTCCAGCTTCTAACAATTTTTTGACTTCCTCGGTCACAGCCTCTGCTTGTTGGGTGCCCGCCCTGCGTGTCTTTTGGACAACGGGTTTATGCTTGGGGTCTACATTGAGCTTGTAGCTCATGACCTCGGGGTCGATGCCAGGCATTTCATACGGGGTCCAAGCGAAGACCTCTCTATCTTTTAACAGGAAGTCAAGCATCTCGGCATTTTCCTCGTCAGCAAGCTGGCTACTGAGCACGAAGAACTTTTCTGGATCATTGGGATCGATCCTTACTTCGGTAAGGTCTTCAACGCTCTTCTGCTCGGGAGTTCGGCCAACAGCGTCGAGCTCGGCCTCAAGCTCGGTCATGTGGACTCGCTGTGGCTCTGCACCTCCGAGTACCACGGCCATGAGACAATCCTTGGCCATTTGTTGGTCACCGCGGACTATGATAACTTCAAAGCCCCCGTCTTCGTTCTGTAACGGGAACTTGAGCTTCTGGTGATGGGTGGAGGGGATAGCCTCCATGTTATGAAGCCAGGTTCTTCCCATGATGGCATTGTATGGAGATTGAGCGTCTACCACCAGGAAGTCCGCTGTCATGGGGGCCCCTCCTACCTCGACCTTGAGGGAGATCTTCCCTTTGGGATACACTGCCTTGGAGCTGAATCCCACCAAAGGGGTGCGAGCTTCCAGCAGGTCCTCCTCTTTCAGACCAATTCTTTTGAAGCAGTCAAAATAGAGGATTTCTGAGGAGCTCCCGGGGTCCACTAGGATCCTCTTGACATTGAAGTTCTGTAACCTCATAGTCAGAAGAAGAGGATCATTGTGGGGTAGCTGGACCCCGGCCAAGTCTTTGTCAGAGAACCAAATTTTCGGCCTCTCTACACGTGCTTTCTTTGCCGAGGGACCAAGCTCAGCAGCTATCACTTGTTTGCCGTGCTGGGCCCTCCTGGCCTCGGCGCGGTCCAGGTCACTGCCTCTAGGGGTTGGGGCCAGGTGAATGACGTCGATGGTCCCTACAGGCTCATCGCTATCCCGGTCGTTCGGGTGGCGTTGCTGAGCATTGTTCACTCTGCTTTCTTTTTTGACGTGGTCTCTGAGATGCCCGTCTTTCACGAGCCTTTCGAGGTGCGCCTTGAAGGCATGGCAATCCTCGGTTCTGTGTCCTCTATCTTTATGGTAGGCACAGAACTTGCTTTGATCTCGGGAGGCGGCATCACTTTTCATAGGCTGGGGCCATTTGAAAAAGGGCTGGGCTTGGATCTCGCCGAGGAGCTTGTAGATAGGCTCCTTGAAGATAGTGTTGACGGCTCTGTAAGAAGCGCCACTTGATTTCGGCCTCGCGCTGCCTCCCGAGGTGGGGACAGAACGTGTTGCCGAGTTGGATGGTTCTCTACTTCGATCCGCCTCTTTCTTAGCAAGCCTCCTTTATTTTCTCGAAGGACGGCCCTCCGGACGGCCCTCCTGCCAAACATTATGGCTCTCCCGAGCTCGGATTTCGTCCTCCTCTTACTCAACGTACTGGTTTACCCGGGCCATGAGTGCCTTCACCGAGACTGCGGGGTGACGCACCAATTTCTTCTGAAGCTCATTGCCTGGGAGCAAAGCTTGTTGGAAGGCCGTGACGGCTACCTCGACGTTGGAATTTTCGATTACGCTGTAGATGGTCCAGAACCTTTTGGCGAATCGAGTGATATTCTCGGTAGGCCTCATCTTGATTGAGATTAGGTCCGCATCAGTCTTCGGGATGACCCGGTGTGCTTGAAACTTCTAGACGAAGGAGTTTCGGAGCTGTTGCCAGCTCGAAATCGATCCCTCGGAGAGTGCACAAAACCACCGAAGCGGGAGGTCACCCAGGCTGGAGGAGAAAACCTTGCAATCAAGGTTGCCGTCGCCGCTGAATACCGACATCTTCTGGGTGAAGTGTCGGAGATGAGCCTCGGGGTCTGACGTCCCGTCATAGAGATTGAAGCGCGGGACGTTAAATTTATCAGGGAGAGGATGATCTCTGATTTCCCGAGTAAATGGAGATGTGCCGTGGATGTCACTATGCCTGGTAGCCAACCGACCTCGAGCAAGGCAGACGTGCTCCAGGTTCTGCTGCACGGCCAGATTAATTTGCTGGTCAATATAGGCAGCCATGTCGGTGTCGGCCCCGGGCTCCTGCCTTTGTCTCCGGCGCGGCTGCTGGTCGGCGCTGGCGTGGGTGTTACTCGAGCCCTCTTCCCGAGCTCGAGCACGCCTTTCGTTTACTTGATGCCTTAGATCTGGCCGACCCCCGGGACCTCGCCGAGCCTGCTGCCGAGGTGGAGGCGTGTGAGACGCTTCGGGCAGGGTTCCGTCCTTCGTCGCAAGCTGTCGCTGAAGCTGGAGGATCTGCTCCTTTTGTTCTTCAATGACGAGGTTTTGAGCCTTGATGGCGTCAGCTTGGGCCTCAACATCGTCATCTTCCTCTAGGGCCATGTCATCGTCACCCTCATCACCGAGGTGGACGTGGTCCTCTTCCATGTGGTCCTCGTTTTGGGACTGATGAGGATGAGACCGCACAGGAGCCCTACCTCGTTGGGACTGCTCCTGAAGAGGAAAGTCCTTACGAGGTGGCTTGGTGAAAACAACCTCCAGACGTGGACGCTCTGCCTGAGAGGTTGTTGGCCGGGCCCGCTCTGTTATATGACCGTGCCGAGGAGACGCCGCTGCATCTCTTGACGATGAGTGTGTCACCGTGACGGGTGATCCTACACTTCGAATACCAGGATCTCCACCCGCTCTTCTCGACTGAGGGTTGGGTGGAGTTTGCCTGGCCTCTCTTTGCTGGCTTGTTACCAATGCCCCTGCCTGGTTCGTTACCAGTGGAGGCGGCATGAGAGGCAAGAATGTCTCTGGCTGCTTGGACCTGGACGGTTCAGCAACGCTCTTTCCCTTCTTAGCCTTAGGAGGCATGGCTGTTAGGATGAAAATATGGAATTTTCAGACCGTTCCCACAGAGGGCGCCAGATTGTGCGTGCCTAAAAATTAGGGACTTGGTTTAGATGATGGTAAGGGTTTACAGAGAAGTTATTTAGCTGAACGGGAACGTCTCTGATGATCCGAAATCTGAAAGGGAAGAGAAAACAAAGGTCAGGGCCCGAGGCTGCTGTCAGCCAAAGGCACTCCGACGCCTGAGTTAGTGCAATCACTGAAGTAGGGTGAAGTGAGGAAGAAGATGTGAGCAAAAACAAGAAGATGTGAACTATTATTGCATACCTCTTATGGGACTACCATGCAGGTATATGTAGAAGATAGTAGAAGGTTCCATAGTGGAGGTAGGTGAGGATACTTGTCCCATCAGCCCACTCCTAGGACCCTTGGTAGGTGAGGATACTTGTCCCATCGGACGTCCCCTCAAATCCCTCACATAAATGTGGACGTGATAGGGAAGGTCCCTTATCAGCATCTGGCGGTCACCCTCTGTCGGGGGGGTTTCTGTAGTTGTCCTATCTCATAATGGAAATTTAGAAGGACAAGGCCCATCTCGGTCAAGTAGACCGAGATGGAAATTACCGAAATCAGGGGCGCACGAGGTCAGGCATTGGTACCGAGGCTCTCGGGGCAGAGCCCGTAATGAACGACGTCGGTATACTGACCGAATCCAACTCCAACTCGGTGCCAGCTGGCACTTGTGCCGAACTGGGTTAATCGAGGCCGGTGTAACCCCTAATTGGTATTTCAGTGTCAAGGTAGAAGATTACCTCGATATTACACAACCACTCCACACAGTTGTATGATCAATTTGGATTTAATGAAATGAGCCCTGAATTGATAAAAAAAATAAATTTATGTGAGGTTGTTTTCTCCCATTAAGTGCAATTGTTAATGTTACATGCTTTCTAAAAAAAAATAGAGTCAATGCTTTTGAAATTATCCATATAAGGGTAAAAGAGATGGACAAAAGTGTCATTTTGCTCTAAAAACCTATGGTGGTTGGAAGACTATTGATTTTAGGGATGCAAAAGGAATTAAAATGAAAATACAGGGGCCTATTTGCAAATACTAAAACCTTAGGGCCTATTTACAAATCCTATAAACCTTAAGGGGTATATACAAAAAGCACATTTTTAAAAGTTCTCGCACTTCTATAGTTATTTATTGTTAATTTGGCTAATTCTTAGGTATTTTCATTTCCAACCTTTCAAACTAGTTCTCCCATTTTTACTAATTAACGCATTAATGAAGTTGCATAATTTTATATAGTTAATTTCCTTACCTTCCTTGTATGGTTAACACAGATTATCATTAATAGAAAAGGAACCATTCTAATTTAAGAAGTTGGACACGAAACTCAACATTTATCTCTGGAAAGGGGAATGAAGATTTATAAATAAAGGTAATTAACATTTATTAGAATTCTCTTTTCTCCACTTACCCATTCTGACTCCCTTCATCCTCATGTTGACGTTAAATTGATACCTCTTACTAGAGCCCATGTAATTTCCTAATCCTCATCTCCTTTTCTTTCCTGAAGTCAAATTTATATCTTATTCCATACAGCTAATCTCCATCCCTTGACTGAAATTCATTGAGGGTCAGGTTTTCCAAGTTCCGGCAGCTTGTTCAGGTCATTTTAGTTTCTAAAGTTGAATAAGAAACTTAATTACTTAACACTAATAGGAAAGATAACAAAAAATTATAAAGATAAGTAAATAACATTTATTGGAAGTAGCTAGTAAATAAGATTTATTAGAAGTAGCTTTTCTCCTCTTATCCAATCATATAAAAGTGAATAATCTAAACATGCAATCAAAAAGAGGAAATTTATAACTTTCCATGGTTGTCTCTTCTCATGTTCCAAGCAACATGCTTAATTTACCTTTCACTTGTTCTCTCTCATAGGAATTATGCATATATAAAAGGGAAAAAAAAATTGTTGCAAACCTGTCTATATAGGATATAGACGTGCTCTAATGGCACCTAAATTGATGTGTAGTAAATATAAATCCCTTGTGCATATATAAATTAATCATTTCAGTCAGATTCAATCTGTGAAAATCACAACAAAAAACGAGAGTAATGTACACACGAAAAGGCCCCTTAAATCTATATGATGCGGAGATTGCTAAGAAAAAATTGCATTTTTTAGCATCAAACTGACAAATATTTCATAGATGAACCACTGCCTCTCTATGGTGCCCTCTGAAGAAAAATTTTAGATGAACCACTGCCTCTATGGTGCCCTCAATAGAGCCCATTCACTGAAGTCCAAATAATTTCTAATCCTTAGAGCTCACGAATATTTTTTGTCTCCATTTAGTTCCTTTTTAACCAATCCCAATTTTAAAAGTTGGATAAGAATATCTAATTAGGGAAAGTGAGGATGAGTGTTTTTTTCTTGGGTAAACAGTAATAAAGATTTATTAGGATAAATCATTTCATCTTATCTTCGTATGATTTCCTTACTTTCCTCGTATAATTTGTCATCAACAACCATCTTAATTTAATAAAATTTGGATGGTAAGAAAAGATCTTAAAGCAAACACTTACTAGAGAAAAAAAAAAAAAAAAACCCACAAATTCACTTTTTATTTTTGCTACATGCAGAATTCAACTCACATCATTAACCAGCCCCCAGGAAGTATAAATTTTACCTTTTACCGTGCTCGAAGAGAAAGACAAATTTTTCTTTTTTTCTTCTTTACTCTTTTACATACATTTTCAAATTGTTTTGACCCTTGTTTTTAGTCTATCTGTGCCTGTACCAAATGCAGGTACACGACACGACCAAATACATACGGATTTTTTGCAGGAACATTAAATGCATCAACAACATCTTCTGTAAACGAGTGGCAGTGAAATGGTTTCATTAAATGATTGCCTTCTTTTTATCTGCTTTTCTGACCTCATACTAAATTACGGTTTCTTGTCTCATCTTGCTCATGTGTATCCCGTGCGGATAACAAACCTTCCCATCCCTTCTCTACCTGTGAAGAGCATGCAACCAGATTATAAATAGGGGGCATGCATGCCTCACTCAAGTCACACAACACAAAAAATCTCTCTCTCATCTTTCTTTGTGACTCTTTCTCTCTTCTGTTTGTGGCCAGCATTGCTGAGTAGTGTAGAAAATGTCAGCACTGATCACATCCCTTTTCCCTTTTGGTGGGAAAGTGGCCTCTCAACAGCAGGTGGTGCAGACCCAAACTACTGCAGATGACCAGAAGGTGATAAATCAAATCATAGAGGCTCATAAGCCAGATGCCAACTTCGCTGTGGACGAAAAACCCCTTCTCAGCATGGTCCTGGACATCTTGAGTCAGGCAACCCCTACCCCTCCTCACGTAATTTCCCAACTCCCTTCTGTCATACCATTCTCACCCTCTGCGGTTAGTTTCAAGTACTTTCTCTGGGACCATGCAACGGCCGGATATGGTTTCATTAACGTCCTCATTGATAAAAATATCGGCCGATACGGGTACAATATAACTCCGAGATATTGGTATCGGTATCTCGGAACCATATATTCCCAAAATATCGGCCTATATCGGCCGAGATGAAGTTCATCTTGGTTTTTCCGAGATCTCGAAAAATATCGGCCGAGATCTCATAAAAAGGAATAAAATCCTATTTTTTCTATCATTTTTCCCATTTTCATCTTCTTCTCTTCTCCTCTCCTCTCCTCTCCTTACTCCTTAGGGCAGCAACCACACTCTATCACACATCTCTCTTGTATATTTTCAAATCCCACATTTATTTCTTGAAGAAAATGTTATTTAAGGTAAGAGAAAATCAATTTAAGGTATTTTATTGTGTTGTTTTTATTTTTTATTTTTAGATGAAGCATAGAATTCATTGGGTTTGTCACTTGTGTTGTGTTCTTCATTTAGAAGTTAGATCTACATACTTTCATACTAGATTTACTCATATACATGATTTTGAATTTTTTTGCAATTTTTTTTATTTTTGGATTTTTTAATATTTGAATTATAATATATTATTTTTTGGGGATTTCATCATAAATATGTTCTTTTAATGATTCATGATCATTGTATGGTGTGTAAATGATTGATTTACATGCATTTATGCTAGATCTATATATTTAAGATTTTGAAAATGATTTTATTAAATCTTTATATGAAATACTGAAGAAGACAGCGAACTGTGACACAGACAGAACTCATAACTTAAGGTGACCGAGATTTTGATTTATTGTTGTTACTAATAGAAAAAAGTATTGCTTTCCAGCATTTTCTAATATTCTAGATTTTTTGGATATTTTTGCGATTTTTTTTGGATTAAAAAAAAATTCACACCGCGATAACCGCCACGGACCGATATCCGCGACCGATATCGATATCATATCGGTTTTTCGGCTCGGCCGATACCGCGACCGAGACCGAGATTTTAAACCATGAACTGCCCCCTCTTTAGTTTCTAACTGTGAGAGAAGTGAAATTTTACACTCGAGCACACCTATTAAAAATCTAAGTTATAACTTATCTTGATTTGATGTGACGTACAAGATAAGAAATCAATAATGTATGAAAAATTCAAAATAGACAACTTTTTTTTTTAAATTTGGTTTATTCATTTTTAATATGCTCAATCTTTGGTAGGCTGACCGACTTGTTGTTCAGAATGAAATTTGGTAACCTTTTGTGCAAGAGGAGAGTGAGATTCGGCCCCCCCCCCCCCCCCCCCCCCCCCCCCTCTACTGTTGGTTTCACTTTGCCACTTGGTAGATGACTTTGTGGGTATAAACTCTCAAGAAATATCTGGTTTATTGGATGCTACCCATTATATGATGTAAAAAGATATCAGATCACAAACAAAGATTTTATTTCGACCTTCTTTAAACATCATAAAGAAGTTCCCTTTTATTTTTGAAGCATTTTGGCTCGATAACAAAGGTTACATCCGATTGGGCCTGCACACCAAAGAACCGGTATGCAGCATAAAAGAGGGCCCTTATTTCACTAGCAAAAAAGTATTTCTACCGGGATCAGTCTCACCTTGACAACGACTGAGATGCTGCTGTACTAGAAAGGTGGGGGTTAAGGCCTTCTCTGATTGGTACTATTGCCGAGGCCGAGATAACATCGGTTTCGGTGGAAACAGTCCACTCAGGTGTGCTTTCATAAAATTAGTTGGAATCCCAACAGGTCTCTCTGCAGCAATCTCCTTGTTTTTCTGCTTTGAATTGAATAAATTTTCCATTGCAATCCTAGTGTGATCAAGCACATCAAATGACATTAATTATTGTGGAGCTAGTGCTCAAAGCACTTTATGTGATCCATTTGGGACTGTATTTTGATGTAGGATCCCAAAATCGATTCTAAGGTCCCAGAGGCCAAGTCCCTTGTAGCGATATCTGAAGAACTTGCATTCACCATCCATAAGATTGGATGTGAGGTAATTTCATATGCACTAGTCTATATCTTTCTGATTACTAAATATGTGAGCCACATTGACATCCTATGCATGTGTCCAGTTATCATGCGATTGCTCTGGTGGGGGAGCTATGAAGTCAATAACACAGGCAGTGTTCAACATGCTAGTGAAATATACATGGGAAGATAAGGCGGTCATAGCGCTCGCTGCTTTTGCTGTTAATTATGGGGAGTTTTGCCTTCTATTGCAGATGCAAGCCAGCAATCCACTAGCCAAATATGTGGTTCATCTTAAGCCATTACCCGATGTCAACGAGCGAGAATCTCTTATCAGTGCTCTCCTGGAGGTCATAACAAGTGTGGTTAAGATCATCATTCAGCTGAATGATCTTCCCACCCAGTACATTTCGCGCAAAGAACCTCCTTTCTCTGAGCCTGAAGTCTCAAATGCTGTTTACTGGGTTGTCAAAGGCATTGTTGCTTGTTCCACCCAAAGCATTGGCCTTATGAACGTTCCGTAAGTTCATGACAAGCCAATCTAGCTTTTCTTGTCATGGTTGATAGTTAAGGATGCAAATAGCTCGGATTTGGGTTTTGTTCCAGATGGAACGGGATTATGACCTGATACCCAAGGGGCCACACAACTGTGGAACTAGACTGAGATCCATCGGTTAATCGGACCCAAAATAGGGCTCATCCAATATATTTTAGATGTTGTATTCTCTGAGTGGTTGGTAAATGAGCCTATTGTCATTTCTGACTCATATTTTTGGTCTAAAACACTAGGCCAAAGCCCAATTAATTGGATACAAAATAGAGTTTGAACCTATTCAATCATCTTGATAAGAAGAACTCGAATTGGCAGAGCCTAAGCCGAGGGCTTCATGAATATGGGTGCAGGTTCTAATTTTCAATTGGGCCCAAATTCAAGCCTATAAGTCGATATATAGGTAGTTTTTGACATACATAATGACCATTTTCGTGATTATCAGCTATATTTTTTATGACTTTTAACACTGTGAAGTTTCTCAACTAAATTAATTTTAGGTACATGGCCTCAATCACAGAAGCGCGGAAGAAATTGACTGAAATAACTCAAAAACTCAAGAAGATCCATGGGAACCTTACAATTATGTTGGATCAATGCAATCAAAAGATAAGTGAGTATTACACATGCCAAAACCGCAGACTGACCCGTACAAATACCATATTTACCAGTTTTTTTTTTTTTTTTTTTTTTAAATACCAATCAATCAATGGTTAAATTATAGAAATCTATTCTGTTTTCTCACAATCTCCTCCATCAAGAAAATACATCTTATGGATCCTGGCACAAAGGGATGATCATTTCAATGGGATAATGCTTGAACCATACAATGCATGATATATTTGCATGATTGATGATATAAGGCTGATGCATTTTGACCTATTTGCACAGAGGAAATGAAAGAGAATGAAGGTTACCATACTATTAAAAAAGTCATCGCAAGTACCCACGCTGACAACATGGAGATTTTCATCGAGTTGATTCAGACGACTGATAATACACATCTCTTTAATGGTGTCACTGGGAAAAAGGTATTCTTTTAGCATATCATGAAATAATTTCATTTCATTGCCTGGTAAGCTAGAATAATAGTCCTTATTCCATTGGAAATTGGTTAATCTGACGCGGATTTATACAAATATGGAGTTGAGATACCTTCTTAAAAATACATTGAGTCATAAATCTGCCCTCGTCTCATGTGTATAGAAATACATTGTTACGTAGCAAGCACATCCTTGATGTATTGAAAACTCTTACTATTTGTTAATATCATTATCATACATGTGAGTTTATTAATTTAAATACTTAAACTATTGCTATTTCCAATACATTCAACTTGAAGTTGCTAATAGTAAGTCATTTTCTTAACTAAATGAAACAGGAGAGCTTGAATGTACTGAAGAGCAAGACAGTGATCTTCTTCATTTCAAGCCTTGACATCTCGGTTGAAGAAATTACAGAAATTGAACATCAGGTTGGAAAGCCAGGGAGGCCATATGAAATAGTTTGGCTCCCAATTTTCGACAAGGAAGTCACACCGAAAGAGAGGGAAGAGATTGGGAAAAAGGCAAGTGTCACATCCCGGTCCCGAATCACCCTGGCCTAGGGTAATCCCCGAGGTGAAACACACGTACTCCCGTGTGATTGTACCTGTCGCGAGTCAAACACAAGCACACGAAGGAGAAGACTATTCCACTCATGAGTCGAACTCACTGATAACTATCAATCAACAGTTCAAATAGCGGAAGCTTATAACAAATGATCATCATAACCCTGTACAATCCCATAAATAACATTCAAGTTTAAAATCAAAGGAAGTTAAACATTGGTACAAAATGTTTGTCCAAAAGAAAGTTCTATATATCGTTATCAAAACACATAACAAAATGAATTGAATTTGGTGTGACTTCACAAAAAAAAACATTAGTCACACATCTACTATGCTCTCAAAATGTCCTGACGCTCTCCGAACCGAGGAGTCTCTACATGGGCCCGACCCCAGGCCACTCCTCTAGTCCCGAAGGTACCTCCTGGGTACCCTTATCTCCCTCCGCGGTCTCTGTAGGACCGGGGGCTGCGTCTGTGCCTGTGACACCAAGAATAGTATCTCAATACAACTATTTAGCAAGCATAAACAGTAAACAGGGATACAATGAAGTTTTTAAGGACAATAACAATTTGAGAATAAAAATAAGACGAGTAAAAGAGAAATTAAATAATCCATTTTCATGAATAAATCCTATATGTCATTCCTTTTAAAACCATTAAAGAAACTATAATACAAATTTTGGCAACTACATAAAGCTCATCCTCTCATTGAGAGCAAATCGTGTTGGGATGTCACTAGGGGTCCGGCCAAAGATCCTCCTAGCTACCCGGGTCCTGGAGTTCCGGTACTCCAGTCTGTCAACTGCGCAGCGACGTTCTATAGTAAACCGAGACTTAACCCCGTCGAGTACCGTCCGGTCGAAGCTAAGTAGTGCCGACTTATTCAAATCGTATTTCGTTTGCAATTCAAATCGAGTAACTATTCAAATGTTTAGAAACACCCAATGGTGTTATCCATATCAATATCAAATAATGTAAAACAAATGAAGAGCATTATATATATAACAATTTATCGAAAATTGATGTAAATACAATTCTCGTTTTCAATACTTAAAGCAATTATTTAACGACTATAACAATTGATAATAAATTATTATTCATATAATCTATTGTCATCCAATACAAGATTAATTTATAAAATCAACATGTTATTGTTTTCTTAGTGTCACTTATGATGATCTCATGTTGGATTTCTAAATTAATCCTCATGGCTTAACAATAGGTTAATGATTTCATTTGGGCTTAATTAGAAGGATTAGGGTCCCAATACTAAGACATAATGAAACCTAAGTTCCTATGGTAAGGGGGTGTACATCCTAATTATCCATTTGGGATTGATTAGGATGGTTAATTATGGACTAAGAGTAATAATACACCTTTAATGAGCCATAAAGAGGCCCAACAGAAAGGTTTAGGCAGTTCTACCGGTAGAAATTCCGGTAGAAGAAGTTCTACCGGTAGAAATACCGGTTGAGGCGTCTCTACCGGTAGAACTTCCGGTAGAGACAGCTCTACCGGTAGAACTACCGGTTTAAGCATCTGGATTTCCTTCTCCAGGCTCTCTGCCAGATTTTTGACTGTTTCTACCGGTAGAACTTCCGGTAGAACAGGGGTTCACAGTTTTCTTCAACTCTCTGTGTGATTTCGAGCCGTTTCTACCGGTAGAACTTCCGGTAGAACGTCTCGAGTTCAATTTTTCTTCTTCTTTCTATTTTAATCTCTTCCAAATGAGCCTCCTAGCTCTCCAAACACATACATAATACTTACATACTTCCCAAAACAACTACATAAAGAAATCCAACTCATTTACCTTCTTTAAACATAAAAACCCAATTTTATGGAAAGAGAAAGAGAAAACATGAATCAAATGAGAATGTATAACAAATGCAAACCCAATTTATGTTTATACTTGCCTCAAATAAGAGCTTATAGCTTCTCACACACTTGACTTGAGGAAAAACCCAAAAGCCCCAATGTTCAAACCCTAATCATCATAGATACATGAAAACTTGATAAGGATGCAATGCATGTATGAGAATGGGTCTATTCATCTCTAAGATGCTTAAAATCATGGTCAAAAGGGTTTTGCTACTCACCTTTAGTAGGGATTTCGAAATTAGGAGGAAATGGAGAGAGTTGGAGAATGCCTCTTGACACAAGATGAAGGAGAAATGGAGAAGATGAAGAGATGATGATTTCCCCCTAAATGCTCAAGTACATGCAACAACCCTTTAGTGATTGAGTGAGAAGTGTGAGTAGAAGGAGAGTAGGAAGAGGGTTTGCTGGAAGAAGAGAATAGAATGAATGAAAGGAGAAGGACTTAGGCTTATATGTAAAAATGAGGGAGAACTTTTGCAAATCAACCCATTGGTTGAGAACATTTCCAATTCAAGTCAATTGAGAGTCCACTTCCTCAATGAGTGGTCAAATGAGGTCAAGCCTATTATGAAAGTTGATAGGGTCGACCCAATACACGCGTTGGTGGTAAAATGACGTGCAAATGATGCAATTTGTGAAAATCGAGAATTACGAAAAAGTCCTTTAATTACATTAAACTGAGTCAATCGGTGTCAACTCATCTATTTTGGGTTCAAAACTCACCCAACTCAAATCAAATGCATTAATCAATACATATTCATTCATAATTAGGAGTAAAGCATAGTTAATTTGGTTAATACTCAATTAACTAGTAATAATTAAGGTTAATTAGGCTTGGGGTGTAACAGCAAGCTTAATGAAATGGTACTCACTCCATTCTTCCCTTACACTCCAGCATTATGTCGTCAAATACATCAAAGAAGATTGGAAATTTGAGAAGAAGCCAATGATGGTAGTGTTTGATGCCCGTGGCAAGGTCGTCAACTCCAATGCATACCACATGATCATGATATGGGGAAGTGCAGCCTACCCTTTCAATACTACGAGAGAGGAAACTCTTTGGAAGGAAACAAATTTCAGTCTTGATTTTCTCATTGGTGATAAAGAACCGGTAAGCCTTAATGTTCTAAACATAAAAATTGCGAAGAGCCACATAGTTAGTTGTATACAAATTTGTCTATATAAGTCTAAGATTTTAGGCTTGTCTGTGGGATGTAGAGGCAGAATCTTTTATAGTTCACTTGTGCTAACACTCTTCCTTGTCATTTCTAACAGGTGACTGAAGGAAAAGTAACCTACCTCTATGGAGGAGATGACTTGGATTGGATTAGGAAATTCATACTTTCAGTGAAAGACGTGGTGAAAGGGGATGGGATCATTGTAGAATTGATTTATGTAGGAACTAAACACAGAGACACAATCCTCAAGGAAAACCTGAGCAAGTGTTGGGACACCCTGCAGATCAAGCGTTTCCGCGCCCGCTTGGAGAGGATATGGTATTCCAAGATGCATCTTGGCAAGCCGACTGCAGATGACACACAATTGAAATACTTGAATATGTTACGCGGTGCTGATGGCAGTGGTCATCCGTGGACAATGGTAGGCCAGGGACCGAAAGAAGTGTTTGCAGTGAATGGAAATGAAATGGTGGAGACTTTGATCGAGTTGAAAATCATGAAGGTTAGCTTCCCAACGACTGATTTCTTTGGCTCACTGCTTAAATGGATAGGAGAAATCATATCCAAGCCAAAGCCGAAGCCGAAACCGCACTGCTATCACATTGAAGCTCCCAGCGTCAATGGCATAGTTCAGGAGAGTATGGTTTGTAGCGATTGCAATCGCCCCATGGAGAAGACCATCATGTTCAAGTGCTGCATCAAGGAGTAAAGTTTCTCTAGTCTCTCAGAATCAGTGGGCATATCCACAGTGTGTCCTAGACTTTTGGGTTTTAAGTAAATAAGTACCTTTGAGTACATTGTCATGGAGTATGGAGTGTGGTTGTTCCAATGTAGTTTGATGGCTTTAAGATATTGCAGTGTAATGGTGTGTAATGGTGAACCTTTTCTTTGGTACGCTGGAGTTTACCTTCGCTTGTGATGAATGCCAATGCTTACTATCAATGCAGCTATGTGAAAATTTAAATTTTCTAATGATTTACCACATTGGCTTTTTTTTTTTTTTTTTTGCTATCGGAAATTAAAGGGTTGGACTAATCCCTCCGGGCCTAGAGAGAAGCCGGGTAAACTCCCCTGTAGTCCTAGTGTAGTAGTGTAGTTTCGAACCTATAGCCTTCGGGTGCAAACTGTGGTCTTAGGCCAACTAAGCTACCCCTTGGGGTTAATTTTCCACATTAGTTGCTGCCATGCATAGGGTTGTAACTTGGGCATGGCCAAATCCGAACTTGCAAGGCCCAATGCAACCAAAAATGAAATTTGAGTTGGGCTTCATTGGATTCCGGTTAGGCTTGACCTATATTATGTAAACTGCATAGAAATCAAGTTCGGGCTGGGTTCAAAGTTTGGTTTTAGTTCCTCAAATCAGACCATAGTACCTAACTTACAAAGGTAATTAAGTAGTATTGATAGTGTATAATATATAGAATACACACTTTATATAATGTAAATGAGGAATACATTTTACTAAATTCTTATGCCCTTTAAAAAGAAAAAAATATGGGGTACCTGACTCAAGTAAACCTTATCGCGAACTGGGCTCAGGTTGGGAATCTACGCTTTGAGTGGGTTCGGGTTGATATGGTTGGGTTTCACTCGGGTCTGGTTCGAGTTTGGCTTGGATTATCTAGAAATACAAGTTTGCTTGGGTTGTGGGTACACTGACAACATCCTAGCTATTTGAGTTACATTTTCAATAACAGTTGAATAGGGGAATATTTTTTTGGTAAACCTATTTTTATTAATCTTAAAAATATTTGAATACCAGAAAGGGTTTATTAGGAAAATTTATAACCCACCCTTGATCAAAATATTTTCAACAGTGTGTCTTTCATTAATGGCATCGATTGGCTCATGTATCACAACCAATATTCTGTCACACTTGACCCCTCATTCTACCAAGCATTTTAACATGGCATAGTCCCAAGTGCAGGAAACCTATTTGTCATTTTTTTTTTTTTTTGGTTTTGGAACCTATTTTGTCATTTGAATTCAACCAAATCATAGGCCTAAAAAATTTAATGAAACCGATCAATCTAGTAGGATTAGATATATATTGGCAAATCACAGGGATGCAACTCAAGTAGTTAGTTGATTCTGGCTGAAGAGATCCTCAGCAGAAATTTAGATGAGCTAAGGCAGGAAGGCTTCATCCTTCCCATCTCCCAAGCTAATTCTACCCCCTGTCACCTTCTTTACGCAGATGATATCCTACTTTTCATTAAAGGCAACATTAGAGGTCTGAGAAGTCTTCAAAAGCTGCTTCATCTTTACCAAGACTCCTCAGGGCAACGTTTCAATCTAGCGAAAAGCCATCTTTATCTTGGCAAGTGTAGCATCAGGATAGCCAATAAGATTTCTGGCCTTCTGCATATCAATTTAGCCCCCCTCCCATCGTCCTATCTGGGAGTGCCTCTTTAATTTCCTTGGCATAGCTAGGCATTCTCACTTCAATTAGCTGCTGGACACAATTAGAACAAAGCTGGCAGGTTGGAAGAAGAAATGCCTATCCTTTGCAGGTAGGCTGATCCTAATCAGACATGTCCTAGCATCCATCCCTCTCCACATCTCTCTAGTCCTTCCAAACCCCTCCAAAACTTGTATTCAAATTGAGCGCCTGATGAGAAACTTCCTTTGGTCAGCCTCACCAGACAATCACAAAGCTAATCTGATTAGATGGGATACTGTTTGCCTTCCAAAAGCAGAGGGTGGGCTGGGCCTTCGTCGAGTAAAGGAATTTAATGAAGCTCGCCTCAGATTCCAAGCTTGGTCAGCCATAAGTTCAGATTCTTTATGGGCTTCCTGGTTTAGAGGAAGATATCTCAGCGATTCTCTGCTTTGGAATCCAAGGACTAATTGGGGAGGCTCCTGCATTTGGAAGAAGATCAAGCTTCACCTGCCTTTCATCCAAAAAGAAAGCACATGGACAGTTGGCAATGGCAGATCTATCAGTCTCTGGTATGATAATTGGATAGGCTCCATCCCTGTTGCTCAAAGGTTCTCTTCTTTTCTTTTCTCGGCCAAAGACCGGGTGGTGGATATTTTAGAAGATCATCACTGGAGAATCCCTTCCCATCTGCCTTCTCATCTTTAGGAGCTCCTATCTGTTTCTACTAATCTCATATCAGCTCCCTCTGCCGACTCCACCATCCCTGATTCCATCATCTGGCAAGGAAATGCATCAGGTGCCTTCTCAATCAAATCTGCTTGGAATTCCTTAAGGTCGTCTGCAGCAAAAGTCCCTTGGCATAAGTGGATTTGGAACAATTTGATTAATCCGCGTCTGGCCTGTATGAGTTGGCGTTTACTTTATAGAAGGACTCCTTTGGACAGTTGGGCTAAGCATAAAGGTATTTCAATGGCTTCTAGGTGTTATATCTGTCACATGGAAGAGGAAAATGATCTTCATCTGTTTTTCTCCTGTAAGTTGGCTTCCCAACTCTGGACTTGGCTGGTTCCTCTCAGAGGGGACTTCCCTTCCAATGCTCTTTCAGCCTCATTCATCTGGGATGCTTTGTTTAGAGGAGGTGGTTTTCAAGGCAGGAAATGTGCTGCAGCAATTTTCCTCCATGCCATTTCAATCCTCTGGACCATTGGCAACAACTCAAAGCACAAATCCATAGTTCCCTCCCTTCAGAGAGCAAAATCTATATTCTTGGACAACCTCAAAGTGATGGCCTCCTCAGCTTCAAGGTTGCATCCCAACCCAACTCTGCTTCACCTGGGCATTCTTCCCTAATTGCCTCTTCTTCCCTTCCTCGCTGCATGGCCTTTCTTTTTATAAGATGCTCTTTAGAGTGGCAGTTAGGGGAATTTTTTCGCTGGCTTTTCCTTCTTTGCAGAGCTGCTGTCGTGTTTGGCAGTTGCCCTTTTGAGTTCTCAGTAGCTTTTGCAGTTGCAGGCTTCAAGTGCTCCTTCATTGCAAGCTTTGGAGCTGGATGCAGCAACCTGCGTTCTGCTTTGCTTCTTCTCAGTCTTCGCTGGTGTGGAGAGCTCTGTCTTCTCCTTCCTTGAGCAGCAGTTGCTTCTTTTGCTCTGCTGTGTAGGGAGTGGTTGGTCTCCTCCTTGAAGCTGCTTTAGTTATGGTCTTGGCCCTTTTGAGTTCTCAGTAGCTTTCCCCCTGGCATCTTCTTCCCTCAGCAGCAGCAGCAGTGTTGGGTCTTGGTTGCAGGCTTCAAGTGCTCATTCTTTGCAAGCTTTGGAGCTGGGTGCAGCAGCCTGCGTTTTGCTTTGCTTCTTCTCTGTCTTTGCTGGTGTGGTGAGCTCTGCCTTCTCCTTCCTTGAGCAACAGTTGCTTCTTTTGCCCTGCTGTGTAGGGAGTGGCAGGTCTCCTCCTTGCCGCGTTCTGGTCTTGTTGTGGGTGTGCTACTGTCAAGTGCCCTGCTGTTCTTTCTCTGTGCTGTTTGTAGTCCTGCTGTGGTGCTCAGTTCCGCTTTGGTGGCCCTGGTAGTGGCTCGGCTGTGGGCTTCTCTGCTGCTTGGAGTCTCAGTCTTGGTTTTTATTGTCCCTGTCTTTGTTTTTGTTTTGGCTTGCTTTCTGTAGGGTTGATTTCTCTGTTGGCCTCCTTCTTTGGCCTTCTCTTTGTAACTTGGGGGCCTTTGGCCTTTTCCCTCTCTTCAATTCAATTTGCCATTAAGCAAAAAAAAAAAAAAAAAAAAAAAAAAGTAGTTTGTAGTCAATCATTGAACTAAGAAAGTTTTGGTAATGCGAATTCCAACCATAAATGCTGGTAAGGAAAACTTCTTAATGGGCATTGTCATGAGCTCTCACAAATTAAACTACATGGACCATTGGAACCAATCAAGAGTTAAAAGGCCCCAAAAGTCATTCCCAACCTGATGGACTCTACATAAATCCTTTCCATCTGAATATAATTCTTTTCTGAAGGATTCCTTGATTTTCTAGGACTTTTCTAGTACTTATGAACTTTATGTTTTTGTGCATGGCTAGATTAAAATCCCAATTCGTTTGTCAATTTAATTTTCTTATTTAATCAAGAGTTAGGATTATTGACTGACCCATATGACCTGTGACACCGTCTGACGCGAAATATTTTAAGGCCATGTTTCTTTTCCCGAATTTCTAACTAGAATTTATGTTTTTAGATTTCATAGATATGATGTGATGTTTTATTCTCATGGCATCTGAAAATGTCATGAATTTCAAGTGCTACCCACCTAAAAAGGTTTCAAATAGCCTTATAAATCCTCGAAAATTAAACCTCTTTGCATTTTGCAAATCTTCCACACAAGATGAGGATTTAGGAATCCCAACTAGGGACAACTTCTGGACATGAATTCACTGAATCATGCTGATGAAACATACACTAAAACCCTAACCTTTAAAGAAAAAAGAGAAAGAATAGATAGAAGGAGAGGAAGATGCCCTCGTCCCCTACAAAATGGAAGGGGCTCGCTCATTCTTACGAGACCAAAATCACAAAGAACAATCCATTGATTTCGATTTCCGCATTTTCGTTCAATAATTTTGACATGAAAAAGGGTGTCTTTGTCACGACCCAACTCATCTAGTATAATATTGTCCGCTTTGGGCCTTTGTTTCTAAGTTAGAGGCCCAACTCAACCATTTTGTCACGACCCACTTCATCTAATATAATAGTGTCCGCTTTGGGCTAGAGGCCATAGCTTAACCCGCACGGCTTTATTTCGAAGTCAAATGCCTTAGCTTAACTCAAAACACGTTATACTAGATAAGGAGAGCCCACACATACAGCCCAGTTTTTGGACACTCACATGAGCAATGTGGAACTTTACAGTTTTGGCTGGAGTTGGGCAAGAAGAACATAGGTAATGGAAAAAAAGCCCTTGAAATTGGGAAGATGGGTTGACCAAGAGAGTGCTTAATTTAATTGTACTTTTTGGAGTAGGGTTAACCATGGAGAAGCACTTCACCTATTTTGTTTTGCTCCTGGTCTTTGTTCTTATCAATACAAGATTAGGATTTCAATTCAAGTTACCCATTTTTGAAAAGGGTCAGATAGGCTTCAACTTTGGGATACCCCCATCAACCCGTCCATATTTTACTTGAACAGAGCAGTTCACCAACCCAACATATGATAAAACGAAGAAATACGATGCAATCATTCAAAGCAGTTTGGATTTCAAAGATAGACTCCACTGATTGATTTATGACGTTGGATGAGAGAATTTCTTGAATGTGAGCCCTATGCTATGGTTTCATAGTTTCTCTAATAAAATATAATATATATGGTAAATATTCATATGCATCTATCCCTCACCATTTGTGGTGAGGGACACCCCTTTTGAGGAAGTTTGAAGTACAAAAGTGAGTTGTATTTCTCTTTTGTACCTCACTTTTGTACTTGAAACTTCCCCAAAAGGGATGTCCCTCACCACAAATGATGAGGGATAGATGCACTTGAAGATCCCCCCCTATATATATAATATATAAACCACTTAAAATCATTATAGAATCTTATTCCATAATTAAGGGAAGTTTCACTATAAATAGAGTTACCACCACTTTTTGATAGATCATAACTAAAACCCCATCGACATAAGCAAGTAAATTAAGTGAGTCCAGGGCCGGCTTAAGCATAAGGCCATAAAAGCCATTGCTTTAGGCCCCCAAAATTTTAGGCCCCCAATTTTCTCTAACTTCCCAAAAAAAAAAAAAAAAAAAAAAAACCAATAAAGTTAGGTTGTTTCTCCCAAAAAAGGACTCATAACAAATCCCAAAAAATAAGGCCCCCTTTTAAATAGTTGACATTCCAAAAGGCCTCATAACAAATTCCAAAAAATAAGGCCCCATTTTAAACGTTGACATTCTAAGAGGCCTCATAACAAATCCCAAAAAATAAGGCCCCATTTAAAACGGTTCACATTCCAAAAGAATTGAACTTCTCACATTTCAAAACATGAGAAACGTTACAGACCGTTCCACATTCTAAAAAATTCCAACGAACTACTACTTGTAACCATAATATCAATTGAAAACGATATGTTAGCAAAACTTGAATATAAAAACTTAATTAGTGATTTTGCATCACAAAAAACGAGAAAAATAAATTTTAAATAAAATATTTATAATAATATTACAAAATAGAAAAGGCCTTATTTAAGATTTTCGCTTTAGGCCTCGAGATGTCTCAAGCCGGCCCTGAGTGAGTCAAGTACTTTCTTTACAAATCATTACTCGATCTTAACAATGGGCATAACTCTAGTGGAAGCTGACAAGGTGGCATAATGATTTTTAGTAGTTTGGATTTTAAGAAAAATGGTGAGGCCCAACTAATGGATTTGTGGTGCTAGTCCGCTGAGAGAATTTTATATTAGGAGGCCTAATTAAAATAATTTTTATTTACTTTAGGTGAATGACCTCAAGGAATTTGGATGCATATGGCTAAAACGTATCCAACTTTTGTGGAGACCAATAGGAGACAGATACATGTACATGAGCCCTGCAGTGCACCAGGTTGCTGGGCTCATTTATTTTCTGTCAAAGGGTGTCCATAGATACCATCTACTTTCTATCCACCGATTAAAGATTTTTTTTTTTTTTTGTCATGTTGCTAATTAAGTTACCTTTCTTATATCATTTGACTCATGAACAACACATCGGGAAATACATTTTTTTTGCCTCATTTATTAAAAATTCAAGTATTTAAAACAATAATTACATCCTTTGACATGACCTCTAATCAAATTTCGCTTAATAAAAATTAGGTCGATCTGTCATCGCATTTTTTTTTTCTAACGGAGGGTTCCCAACCCTTTGGGCTGGACTATTTCCTCCGGGCCCAGAGAGAAGCCGGGTAAAACCTTTGTGATCCTCAGGTGGTAGAAAAAGTTGACTCAACCTACGATTTCTGAAGAGTGGGGAACTGGGGGTTGATACCAAGACCTTTAACTCCGAAAGATGGAGGAATCATTGTCCTGACCACTCGGTTAATCCCTTAGAGTTAATCTGTCATATGATGTATAAACGTATGAAAAATTATTATAAGAATTTATGTATAATCTTTTTGCTATTTGATGATTAACCCAAATTCTATTAAAATAAAAATCTGGCTATTAATAAAGTAGATATTTATTTTGAGCGATTTGAAATTTTAATACTAATCTTCGTGTTAATTAATTTTGGAGCACATTTACTATCTTTTAAAGAGAGGGGTTGCTTTCGTTGTGTTCATACAATGCTACATTTTAGGTTAGTGGTCGTAACTTTTTCCATACACGTGGAACGCGTGAGCAGTAAAGTAGGTGCTTTAATTAAAATGTTCTTTCTGTGACTTTTGTCACTCACGGCTTTTAACATGATAATTTGTCTTAGGAAATACTATGGTGAAATCCACACTTCTACAAAGAAAAAAAAATGGTAAATACCATTCAATGCATGTGTAGGTAAGATTTACTTTTCCTATCACATAAAAGAAAATTTATAGGATTAACTATCTATCAACTACACATCATTGGAGGAGTTAGCTAGGCCTGTAATATTTTCATAGATAGTTTAGGAAACCTTTCTTATTTAAATGTTCTTTCGATTGGCATCTTGAGTTTGTTTTTAAATTTGAAAATATTTAGGTTTGCTTATGTCAACGAAAATTGGATTATCTTATGTTAGAATCTTGTATTTGTTTGCCTATTGGAAAAAACAAGGGCCTCTTATATAATTGATACCATTAATAAAGACTAAACTTTCTTCCTTTCTTTGGTTTCACTCTCATTTGAAGAGCCATTCCATTACATTTCATTCGTTATGAGGCAAAATACATTATTTCAATCCATTTAGCTATAGAAGGTTTTTTTTTTTTTAGAGGTGGAATCCAAAAGAGCCCACAGAAGTGGAAAGAGAAAGCCAACACAGTGAGAGGGAGAGTCCATCTACATCTACGAAAGTTGTAAGGTAGGATAGTCCATCCACTTTCACTTCATTTTACTGGATAAGTCATAAGTTTTAATGAGATGGATTTGCTATTAAAAACAACCACTAAAAATCAAAAAGAAAAGGTCATAAGTTTCAATGAGATGGATTTATTATTAACAAACTAATCTAACAGTTCCTCTTTTTTACCATGCTACACGTATATGCCATTTGTCCTCTTTTCAACCATTGTTAGAGTACCTTATGCTAGTGGAGCTCTTTTATGTCGTTAGATCATTGAAAAGTAGTAGTTTGATGGTTAAATACCCTAGACAAATACTTTCTTATCCACTTTTCAAATGCTTTGTCATTGCTGTAATATATTTTGTCCTTTCTTTACGCATGCAGGTTTGTCAGGATTGTAATTTGCTTCAGCTGTCTTTCTCACACATGTGCCCCTCGTGGGGTTAATCCTTTCACATATCACTTGATACCTTGTTACCAGTAGGTATGGAAGCACAATCTTCTATAAATAGTGGTTGCAGCATACCTAAAAGGACACACCACTGACCCATCACCACTCACCACTAAGCTCCCTCTCCCTCTCCCTCTCCCTCATATTGCTGAGTGTAGTGTGGTATTTGGAGATGTTGAAAAATGGCACTGATACCGAAGGTCTGGCACATTGGTGAGACATTGTTCCCACATAAGATCCAGATGCCAAAGATGCTATGGACACCAGATGACAAGAAGGTGATGCAGCAGATCCAGACCGCCCATTCGCCTGATGCAAACCTGACCGTGGACGAAAATGCCCTTCTCGCCATGGCCGAGGACATTTTGCATCATGCGACCCCTGCAACTCACCTGGTAGTTTCAAAAACCTCCATTTCCTTTTACTTCTGTTTCAAAACCATGGAAAAGGAGTCTGTAGTGCTCATCCCAGTGGAGATTAGTACAATATATTTTTTATATGGAATTCACTGACCATTTCCTTGTTTTTGTGATTTGTTAAAAAGGATCTTTACTTCTCCTTTAATCTAGTTGAGACACAGAGCTATTATTGCAATGATCTTGCAGTCTCTACTTTTGACGGGAATCAATTGCTTTTTGAGTTGTAAACTGCTTTTGTGGCTTAAGTTTAAAGTGCTTTTTTACCAGGGGTGCGACTTAGGATGGGCCTCCTTTTCTATGCTTAATGGAAAAATGAATATTAATAAAAGAGGGAGGAATACATAGGAATAGAGCCTAAAAAAATACCCCAAAGATTAACACTATACCAACTCATAAACTAGCCAAAAAGAAAGAAGATAAACATGAAACAATTACTGAAAGAGTAAGAAAACACTCAAGAGGCCAAAGTCTAAGGCTTTCCAAATTGGAAGAGCTAAGTGGCATTTACGAGGAAAGGTCCCAGAAAAGGCACCATGATAGCTGAAGGCAATGCATGATAGAAGTTCATTAGACAGCGCAGAAAGAGACACTTCAACAGTTCAATCTGATATGGGAGATGAGATTTCTGTTGAAGGTGGCTTCAGTCCTCGCAAACCAAATTGTAGAGAGGATTTGGAAGAAAATTAGAACCATGCACTTTCTTCCGATTTCATCTAATCCAAGGGATAGAGCTGTTCAAAGACCTGTAGCAGAAGGAGTACCGTAGACTGATAGAGTCCAATTCCAAAGAGGTGTTGAGTGGATGTAAGCAAAGAAGATTTGATAGTCTGACTTTAATTGGGATTTGTAGAGAGGGCATCTGGAACCCAAATTTATTCCAATTGATTGGGCCCAAGATTGCGTTGGAGTCTTGCCATGAAGGAAACGCCAAATGAAGCAAGCAGTTCTCGGGTGCACAAGCTTGCTCCAAACCATCTTCGCCCAGGGGACTGAGTTTGATCTTGAACGAACTTCAAAAGACCCACTTGAGTTACCTGCCCAGTGCAAGTCCTACACCTGTGCTAAGAGGTCTAGTTCTTACCTGGTTGCGCAGCACTTTCCTACCTCATTGGCCTCAGTGGAGATCTACTTCACTCATACAAGGGTTCCCTCACCTCTACTTCTCTCGCTAGAGGGCTGGGTCCTAACCCCCCCTTAACTTGGGTACCTAAAAAAAAACAAAGGTTGAGCCTAAAAATGAACCCATATGGCCAGACTGGACCAAAAAAGTGACAATTGTTTGGCCTTTGTTTGGAACTGGGTCATGTTTGGGTTAGGAATTTGGGTATCCATGTTGGAGAAAACACTCCCCTGCACACTAGGCACCAGCGCACAATGCATCAGGACCGTCCCTCACATGTATTCAGAGGTGGGACCTGCCTTTGGAATGGTCCCTCTCCATGTTAGATCCAATTATCCAACTTATGTATGATGTTATAATATCATAGTATATGCATTGTGCTGAATGCAAAGTATAAAAATTTTCAACTCCAGCTGCGGCTGACCTGGTTAGGTACTAATGCTTTGTGGATAGGTTCCTATCCTCCATGTAAAAAAAAAAAAGACCCTTTAAATTCTATACCACTTGAAAAGAAAACTGAACTCAAAAAATTTGGGTACCCTACTGACCTAACCATGGCTACTCTGTCCGCTCAGCAGAATTTCACTAAGTAGGGAAAATTAGAAATTGGTGGGGTTGTTAGATATTCTCGAGTTTCATTTGTTTATGGATTTGGGTTTACCTAGATGCAAATAAAGTGAGAAATTTTCATTCTTGACTGTTTTATAACCTTGGAGCAGATAGTTGACTACATCCCATTGAAAGACATTCCATACTTGGCTGACTCCTCTTTCCCTCTTGCATGAAGCATGTCAAGAAGGCCCCATCTACCTTTCATGGGGCTTATATTAGAAATTTAATATTTATAGAGAGCTAGTGATTAGAGAACTTGCTTTCATATACTTAGGAATTTGATTTGATGCAGGATACAAAAATAGATTCTCAAATCCTTGCGGACAAGCCTCATCAACATGGGATATCTGAAGCACTCGCATTCACCATCCATAAGATTGGATGTGAGGTAATATTGTATGCACTTGTTTCCATCTTTCTGAATTCTGATTGCTAAATATCTGAGCTACATTGATGCCCCATGCATATTTCCAGTTATCATGCAATTGCTCTGGAGAGGGAGATATGAAGTCAATAACACAAGCAGTGTTCAACACAGTAAAGAAATATTCATGGGAAGATAAGGTGGTCATAGCCCTCTCAGCTTTCGCTGTCAACTACGGGGAGTTTTGCCTTCTATTGCAGGTGCATGCCTCCAATTCACTAGCCAAAAATGTGGTTCAACTTAAGCCATTGCCCGATATCAGCGAGCGAGAACCCCTTATCAGTGCTCTCCTTAAGGTGGTAATAGATGTGGCCAAGTGCATCATTGATCTGATGGATCTTCCCTCCCAGTACATTTTGCCCGACAAACATCCTCTCTCTAAGGCCTTAACTCACATCCCATATGCTGTTTACTGGGCTATCAAAGGCATTGTTGCTTGTTCTTCCCAGAGCATTGGCCTTATGAGCATGAGCCATGAGTGAGTTTCTCTTTCTATTATTAGTGATGGTTAAGGATGTAAATAGGTTGAGTTTGGGCTGGGTTGATGGTGGAATCAAACTTTGACCTAATTAAGTTTGTTAAACCCCAAACCTGAATGCAATAGCTGGTGTTGGTGGGGCACAGAACTTTGGAACTAGGCTCAACTCCAGTTCTTAATTGGGCCTGATATAGGGCCCATCCATTATATTTACTTGTTGGGTTCTCTTGGTAGTGGGTGAATGAGCCTATTATTATTCTTACACATCATTTTGGTCTGAAACAGAGTCCCAGAAAATATCTTTTCCTATATGGACTTGACCAGGGCCGGTATCCAAGGGCTTCATGACTTTGGATCAGAACTACAGCCCAATTGTCAATTCTGTCCAAAATTAAGGGCCTATACCATTTTTTTGGGTGGTATCATTTGGCCAATTGTGTAAATGAGGCCTTGCTTGGCATAAACATTGACTATATTATGTGATTACATTGTAATGTATCTCGTCTGAGTTGATTTCAGGTATGTGACCTCCAACGCAGAGGCTCGGAAGAAACTGACTGATCTAGCTCAAATACTCAAGAGCATCCATGCACATCTTGCAAATCATTTGGCTCTATGCCATGAACACATAGGTGAGCGTAAGGGATTATTCTTAGACTAATCTGTAATGATACCAATCAATGTAATAGTTATTTAGTTGTAATATATGCAATTTGTATAAATTCAAATCAATGTGATGCTTTTTTTTTTTCCTAACTATCAATGTAATTGTGATTTATTGTAATATATTCTGTTTCGTTGTAATCTTCTGAGTAATATGACCGTCTACCTTGTGGATCCTAACACAAGTGTGCCATTGTTAAGGGAAATGGCCGGGGTCATGCAATGCATGATGTGGTTGCATGATTGTTGACTGGCTGATGCATTTTTGCCTATTCACACAGATGACCAAATAAACAATCGCATTTACTATAACCTTATACACCTCATGGAAAGTGGCCACATTGACAACATGGAGATTCTGATGGAGCTGATTCACACAAATGATACTCTGCCTCTCTTTAATGGTGTCAGCAAGAAAAGGGTATGCTTTTAGCTTAATCAGATAAATGTTTATTTCATTTATTTACGAGTCGTTTTGATGAAGAGAAAAGACGAGAAATTAAGTGAAACATCATAGTTTCCAAAACCTAAACCCCAAATCCTAAACCTTGTATAATTCAAATGCAGATCTGTATATATGTTATTACCTACTCCTTGAGTAATAGGACTCTTATTTTTGGGAGTTTACTTGGTATTCTAGAAGAAGAGTTCTTACCTCAATCAAAATTGGTTAATTTGACATGAAAATTTTCCAAAATGTTGCATTAAAATGCGTTACTAGGAACACAATGAAACATCAATCAGTTTTGAGTCATTGTGTCCATTTAGACCAAACAGTTGCTGGAAAGCGGTCATGCCACATTGGAGTCTTTGATCGGTACACAAAGTTTGGCCTTTAACACATTAACAGTTTACATATAGCTATTGATAGAATACATTCCCAAATGTATCAAGCATTACCCTGCAAATTTTGTGGTCCCACGCGTCTTATTCCAATTCATTTTGCTTGAATTCACTAATAGTAGATCTTTTTTTTTTTTTTTCTTTTTTATTTATTTTATAAAATGACACAGGTTAGCTTGAATATATTGAGGGGCCAGACAGTGGTATTGTTCATTTCATACCTCGTTATCTCGGATGAAGAAATTAAAGAAATTGCTCAACAGGTTGGGAAGCAAGAGAGGCAATTTGAAATGCTCTGGCTCCCAGTCATCGACAAACCAATTGAATCAAATGAGTTGAAGCATGAGATACTTCGAAAGGCAAGCTTGATGCCCTGGTACTCGCTACATTATTCATTAACACTCCAGCCTGGTGTCATCAGGTACATCAAAGAGATGTGGCATTTTGAGAAGAAGCCATTGATGGTAGTGTTGAATGGCCATGGAAAGGTTGTGTGCTCCAATGCATACTACAAGATCATGGTATGGGGAAATGCAGCCTACCCTTTCGATAATCATAGAGTGGAGACCCTTTGGAAGGTAGCAAGATGGAGCCTCGAATTTTTGGTTGATGGAATTGTCAGTGAGAAAGAACAATGGGTATGTCTAAATATTATACTAGTCCAAAACTTTTGGCCTTCTTTTTTTTTTTTTTTTCGTTCTTTTTTGAAATGTAAAGGTAGAAGTTTTATAATTCACTTGTGCTAACACGCTTCCTTGTTATTTCCAACAGGTAAAAGAAGAAAGGCTTATCTGCTTCTATGGAGGAGATGACTTGGACTGGATTAGGATATTTACATCTGCAATGAAAGAGGTAGTGAAAGGAGCAGGGATCATCTTAGAGCTGATATACATTGGAAAGAAGCACACAGAGACAATCCTCAAAGAGAACTTGAGCAAGTGTTGGGATGACCCGCTGAAGATAAGGCGCTTCCGGGCCCGTTTGGAGAGCATATGGTACAACAAGATGCAACATGGTAAGTCGATTTCAAACGACACGGTATTGAGAGATGTGATGATGTTGCTTAGTGCTGATGGCAGTGGTCACGGATGGGCAATGATAGGCCATGGGTCGAAAGATTTGATTGCAGTGAATGGAAAGATGATCATGGACTGCTTGTTGCAGCTTAAAAAACTGAAGATAAGCATCACAAGTCAAAATCTCTTCAGCACAATGAAGAATTTGATCGAAGAAGTGAGAAGGATTAGACCCATAGATGTTGTACACAAGCACTGCAATCACATCATCCTTCCCAATACCAATGGCATAATTCAGGAGAATGTGGTTTGTGTCGATTGCAATCGCCCCATGGAGAAGTATGTCATGTACAAATGTTGCATTGAGTGAGCAACATTTCAGGTCTCTTATAGTAATTGGTTAGTGTGTCATCTCATCCTTCATGTGGTTTCCAAGTTAATGTGCACCTTTGCCTACCCCACTTATGGAGTAATCCAAGGGAATTGTTGTTCTATTTTGTGTTAACCATGAAACCCAAGAAAGTAGTTCATGTTAATCATGCAACACAATCATGATCTTTTCGAGAGCTTTCTAGTTCATGACTCATCTTACCTAGATCCAATGGTGGACTACCAAAGTCTTTGATGAAGATTGTGGGGCCAACATTGCTGGCTATTCAATCAATCATCATAAAACAAGAACTGATTATTGGTGGACCACCATTTGGGCAATATCGTGTTAGGATTTGGAATCTGATTGACAGGCATCATCTTTGTTTGGGTTAGTTTTTGAAGGTAAAGTCTAGACACATGGATTATTTAGAAGTACTCTTGTCATTGTTTCCATCTCTGTAACCGCTGGCCATCATTTCCTAGTCAGGAAGATTGATCCATCATTAAGTGCCATTCTACCTGTATTATACTGTTTGATCGTACCATACCCGAATGTACCCCATATTTGAGTCTGTGTGTCTTTGTAAAATTTTCACCACGTTATTGGAATCCATGCTCTAAATCTTATTTAAAATTTTTTGATGCAGGAGTTGATGATGAAGAATTATTTGAATATGTAACAGACAACTTGATTGGCTTAATCTAAAAAAAGGGGTCCAAATTGGATGGTTGCGATGGATCCAAATACGTTGCAAAAATCTCAAAATAGCATCCAATGATCCTTTTGGATTATCTAATTGAGCCCAATTAGGTCCGAACTAGGCCAATGTGGGATGCTCATATATATATCTGGTCCAATTAGTCACTTTTTTAGTGCTCCAATAAGTCTACAAGGTGGGGACCACAAGCCAGAAAATATGAGGCGACAATTATATCCTTTTGCAAGCTGCAAAATTGAAAGAAAACAAGGAACTTTTTAAAATCAAATTACTTGAGCATAACAAAAGTAATCAGGGACTATCCAAAGAAGAAGGCATGCAAGTGGGTCCATTCTACAAATTGAAAGGGACATGTCATGCCTCTAGGGGCGTTTGTGCAGGACCCATGTGTATTTCCTCTTCCGTGACACGTGTTTTCAGATAGGAGGAGGTGAAAAATCCACATCCTCCCTTGTGAAGGAAAATGCAGGACCGGCACGGTGCTGAATTTTTTGAATCCATGGAATCATCGCTGAACCAAACAAAGGTGTCAGATTTCTTGGCACCAGTTCTTTCATTTTCCGCGGCAAATCATCCCAGACAACCGCAGCCCACATTTGGAACCACGGTGCAGTGGTGTTGCGTTTTATTACGGTGTAGTGCCCTTCCTCAATGCATGGTGAGGCTCACCTTTTAAAAATTCAAGCTGGTCATCAACCTTAACATCCTATGTAGTGATCATCTTTTAAATTATTATTCAAATATGTAAGATGCCCACCACTGAATTTGATTTGATATGAAACACGTGATGGTACCTGCTTTACTTTTCTTTTGTTGGAATAAAAAAAGCGGATGTCCCTATATGTGA
This sequence comes from Umbellularia californica, assembly GCA_028538565.1. NCBI lineage: Eukaryota > Viridiplantae > Streptophyta > Magnoliopsida > Laurales > Lauraceae > Umbellularia > Umbellularia californica. Next base: position 14,940,384 of record JAPQWN010000007.1, on the reverse strand, counting down.
TCAATCTAACGGGTGGCCCATTGTAATTTGTTTTTTTAAAAACTTAGGTGCAAAAAATTATAATAGGTGTTAAAGCTGATGAAATGCTTGAATTTGAAACGATGGACTTCACCATGCCTCCAAGGGTGTTGCAGTATCGGTACGTAGTATGATGCAGCCACGCTAAATTATACTTCTTGCCCATTGGAGTTTGGGGAATCTCTTGTACCTTTTCAAGTTCAAAGTAAATCTCATAGGTATCTTTCCAAAGCAACCAGTTCCTTGGCGTATTTGGATATGTGGTAAACTGAGGTGAGGTAAAGCCTCCATTATCCAGACAAGAATAGACAATGAGTTATATCAAAAGTACACAATTTCAAAATTTCCTCTATCATTTTCAAAAAAGGTAAAAAAAAAACAACCTTATTTTTCTACTAAAAGACAAAAAAGCTCCACTTTTCTATACAAAAAGCCAAAAAGATTCCATACCAAACAACTAAAAACAAAACACCATCATAACATCTTATATTTTATTCTTTCTTGATTTGATGCTTCACCTCACCATACTTCAATTTATCATACACCCATACATCCAAAAAAAAGGAGAGAAAGTAACAAATACAATTGCATTCCATCTTCTACGAAGTTTGTTATCTGTTGAGAATATTGTAGACGGCTTATGTAAGGGGTCGGATTGGAGATTTATTGGTGCCGGATTAACCACTTGAGTAATACTACTCGTCCTTATGTTGATTTGAGGTGGTTCCCCATTCAATCGAGCCCATCGTTTTGAATTAGGTCAGGTTGCCTCTAGTATATTTTTTGAGTCGACTGGTTGGAATCAATATTAAAATAAGATTAGGATTAGAAAATCAATTCAATTGGGTGGGTCAAAATTAGAGTAGGGTTAGTATTAGGAAATCGAGTTAATTAGGTGGGCCAATATTAAAGTAGTGTTACAGTTTAAAGACTATATATAAGACATTTATGTCCATCCATCCCTCACCATATCGCGAGGGACAATTTGATAGGGCCCACCTAGACCCCCAATGATCATGGGACTTGGAGGGATGCAAAGAGACATCTTGGATAAGCCCATATATCAAGCTTGTGGTCAATATTACGCCTTTAATCCCTTCATCCTTAGCTCACAAATTTAACGACTTTATATTAAATAAAAAATCTGACTCTTAATCCAAAGATTGAATCCATTTGGATCAGTGAGAACTCAATAGATCTAGTGTAATTCAAGGGTCCCATTCGTGGATGGTTAGATGAATCATAAAACCGGCTCTACTATATTGTTCCTCACTGTAATACAATGAGGGATAGATGCACATAAATATTATAAAGGAAATCATGTACTATTATATAAATCATTAATTATATGATCTATTTTTATAGTGAGACTATACTCTTGTTATTATTAGAGTATAATTTAACAAGATTCAGGAGGTAAGCATAGACTTTTTATTCTCTTCACACTACATGGATCCTTCTTGTCAATCGTGATGTCATTCCAATGATGTTATAGTTTGATGTATGTGTCGTTGTACAAGGTACTGCAGGACAAGAATTATTCTTTTTGACAAGGCTTTAGGGCATCTTAGCTTCCTTCTTTTGAAGTTTTTCCACATCCATTTGTACTCGTCCACTATCTCTTTTTCTTTTTTTAATTTTTTAATAATGGATACTCTAGCTCAGCCATAATAGATGCCTAGAACTCCATCCCGAAACCCACACTCAAGGGATGATTTCGAACGTTCAAGTTAAATTCCATGTGCTCTAATGATATATCCTCAACTTTTATTTCAAAAGAATTGGATCCCACCATTCTATTGAACACCATGACCGAAATTTGATTGGGGACTGAGATGGAACCGTTGCTTATCTGGTGTTAATCCCGTCTACATGATGGTGCTCAATTGTACAGTGTGATCAACTCCTTTTCACCTTAAATATGAGGTTATATTAGTGGAGGAGATGAGATTCATTTTGAACAATAATCCAAATTGTCATTATCTTTGCCCCACAATGAAGTTTTAGGCATGTGTTATATTGTTCCTGTGAAATAGTTGTGACAGAGGATCATGACCCATTTTTGTTTGTGCACTCACAATGAATCATCTACATTGTATGATTAGGGAAATAAAATAGGTTTAAAAGTTGTAATTATGTGACAATGGTAAGTTATACCTAAAATTTCTTTTGAGATTTAGATTTTGGATATGTCACTTGGTAGAGTCCAAAATGAGATCACCATAGATATACTCTAGCAGTGCAAAACTTATATTCTTGGTTCATAGGATATGTGTACTGTTATGTTGAGATAAGATTTAGAGAATTTTACCTAAAAAAGGACCCTAGATGGTCACTAACTAAAAGAGGTATCAATAGTATATATGGCACGAAAGTGGTATTCCCGCTAGATTTTTTGTTTTTTTTGCCTTTTTTCAACAAGCGACGACGTCGTTGTATAGTTACACACATTTTTTTCCACTAGCTTCTGTGAAGCAACGACGTCGTTGTATAGTCATACACAATTTTTTGCACTGTCTTCTGTGAAGCAATGACGTCGTCACTAACCATTGCAATCGAAAAAAATTGATGTTTGTATTATTTTGATGTGCGAACGCACTACAAGATCCAGCGGAATTACATGCTTCTATCTTGCCATAAATTTCCATAACATATGAAGGGAATAAGGCCATAGGACAAAAAGAAGAAAAAATATAATGGCTTTGGATATAAAAAAGTAAACCCAAACAATGACAAAAAAAGCTAAACTGCTCCCAATACTTTGACTAGAAAGAAAGCGCTGCAAAACAAAACACCCTAAACTAAAAGGAACAGAGAACGGGAGCAACTACACAACCAACTGACATTTTTAAGAAAGAACTCCACAACACCTGTCATCCAGAAAAACCCATAACAGTGGAACTAAGAGCACAAACAGCAACGACAAAGGCAAAGCAGGGCGTTTCAACCACAAAACTGCACAAGACAAAAAGGAAGAAGAAGAAGCAACATGGCCGCTGCTCAAAAAGCCACTACGGGAGCAGAAATAGCAAATTAATCACCCCAACCAAAGGCTCTCAATATAAGGCAAAATATATAGTTTACAATCGCCTGATAAACCGCTGGAAAGCTTGATGCTACAATTCAAAAGGTTGGAAAACGACCTTTGGGACCACCTTGACTACCTTTTGAGGAAGGTAGAAACGAATCTACCGGGAGAAAAGGAAAAAGCGATGGAGGAAGAAGGGGGAAATGGGGAAGTGGGGTTTAAACCGCTGGAAAGCTTGATGCTGCAATCCAATATGTCGGAAAACGACCTTTGGGACCACCTTAATTGTCTTTTGAAGAAGGAGGAGACGAAAGAACCAAGGGAAAGGAGAAAGCGACTGAGGAAGAAGGGGAAAATGGGAAAGTGGGTTTCGGGGGAGTTTTATGAGTTGAATGTACGACGACGTCGTCGCACGTTTCAATCATTAATAAACAAAAACGGAAGTTGTCTCCTGGGACCACTTCCGTGCCATAGATACTATTGGTACCTCTTCTGGTTAGTGGCCATATAGGGTCCTTTTTTAGGTAAAATTCTCTAAGATTTAATTCAAATGATTTATCAAAGCTTCAAATTATCAAAGCTTGATAGGATCAATGATTTAGATTTCAAATACAAGACTTGACATTGTTCATGCACAAAGCTTGGTCTCTAGAATGAACCTAACAAAAAACACTTGAAGCAGCAACAAGAATTTTGCGTTACATTAAAGTTAAAAGAAGATGTGGCATAAAAAAGATGTTAGAAGAAGAAAATAAGCTTGTTGGAAACACAAACAATGATTGGGCAGAAACAGTAGATGACAAAAAATCACTTCCAGATACAATTGTTTGTATAGGATCAATGGTCATCTCATTGTTATCAAGGAAGCAAAAGACAACAGCGTTATCATTGGCTGGAGCAGAATATATTTTAGACGCTAGTACAACCAATGAAAGAATTTATTGGATCAGGAGAATTTTGAATGATTTACAACACGGCAAGGATTGTCTACTACCATCTTCTGTGACAATATCACAACAATTGTCATGAAAAAAAATTTGATTTTTCATAGTAATCGAAATACGTTGGAATTAGTTTATCAATGAATAAATTGAAGAAGGTCAAGTATAATTAAATTATGCAACTCAGATTATCAATTGGCAGACATTCTTGCCAAGGCCGTTACTTCTGAGAAGTTTAACAAGTTCAGAAAAATCATAGAAGTAGAAGATACTCAAATTAAGGGGGAGTGTTGAAAAAAAATTGAAAAAAAAAAAAAAAAAAAACCCATATAAGCATCTAAGAATTCATTAGTCCTTTAAGAAACAAAGGTACTTGTGTTTAAAAGTGGTTCCCTTTGGGACCAAGTAAGGTTTATAATAAAACAAGTACGTGTGCAGTGAAATGCCCATAAAAGCAGGTATTAAATAGTTGTAAAGTGCTCATTTAAAAGATTCTCTATGCATAACAGTTTTCTTACTCTTCTTCCACCAACTTACGCTATCTTCCCATTACTAGTGTCTTAAAATATACCAGCCTCTCTGAGAAGGTGAGGTGAATCATCTATAAATAGGGCCTTGCATGCATTTCTCAATCACTGCCACACAACACAAATCCATCTCTCTCTCTCTCTCTCTCTCTCTCTCTCTCTCGTTGTTGAATAGTGTTGACAATGACATCGATCTCATGTCTAGAGAGAGTGGTGCAACAAATCATCTCCTCCCACTCGCCCGACGCAGACTTCAAAGTGGATGAAAAGGCCCTTCTCAGCATGGCCATTGACATCCTGTGCCAGGCAATCAGTAAACTTCCTCAGGTACTTTTCAAACTCCCTTCTATCATTATTTATTCTCCTTTGTTCTTAATTTTAAGGACATTGTTTATTGACTTTGCAACGGTCACTCCGCACCAATTATCTCATCAGTTTTGTTCATTTCTCATTTCAAGTCTTATCAGGTAAGAGATTCTACCACGGATATGGATTCAGTTCTGCTTCTTGAAACCGGATCCTTAATTGTTTACCTAGTGAAAGAATTGAAAATAAAAAATGGAGCCCACCACCACTGCCGCCGCCGCCACCACCACCACTACCGTCAAAGCCTTCTTCCAACTATAGTGGTGTCACTTACATGAATTATGTTTTTCCATTCCGATATATATGAGCCAAATACACATCTGTCATTATTATTTTCATCCATGTGCGTTTTGGTCTAGCTCGTCTCCTTGTCGGGCAATCAAACTGCATAGAAAATCTTTTCCTGAACTACATTGTTGCTGGCCTCCCAACATATGCTAATAAAAAACAATAAAATTGTAGAATCTAAAATCAATACAAATATTTTCTTAACAATAGTAAAACCAGTTTTACCCAAAAAAAATGAAAAAATAGTAAAGCAAGAATCAAATTTAAGAAAGAAAAGTAAATGAACATTCCATATCATTTGCTTGTGAGTTTGGATTTGATTTATAATGCCCATTATTCCCTTTGATTGTATAGTGATATGTCTCATATTGTCTTGCCCATTTGAACTGAATCAATTTTCCGTTGCGACCCTTGTGATTAATCACATGGAATAACATTAATCATTGTGGAGCTAGCATTAAAAGCACTTCCATGTGAAGCATTTGGAAATTTGTTTTGATGTAGGATCTAGAGGCAGAGTCTTTGGTCTCGGAGGAGCAAGTGATAACCGAAGAACTTTTCTTCACCATCCGTAAAATTGGATGTGAGGTAGCTAGTTTCAGATTTACTTGTTTATCTTTCAAATTACTAGGTATCTGAGCTACATTGACACCAGATGCATGTTTCCAGTTATCATGTAATTGCTCTGGCGGGGAAGGTATGAAGTCCATAACACTTGCAGTGTTCGACAAACTAGTGAAATATTCATGGGAAAATAAGCTGGTCATAGCCCTCTTAGCTTTCGCCATAAACTACGGGGAGTTTTGCCTTGTATGGAAGCAAGATGCCAACAATCCACTCAACAAATATTTGGACCAACTTAAGCTATTGCTTGATATCTGCGAGCCAGAAACTTTTAGCAGCAGGCAAGAAACACTTATCAGTGGTCTCCTGGAGGTCATAATGCGTGTCACCATGACCATCATCGAGCTGAGTAATCATTCCTCGTACCTTTCACGCGACAAAACTCCTCTCTCCGAGAATCAAATCCCAAACGCCGTTTACTGGGCTGTCAAAGGCATTGTTGCTTGCTCCTCACAAAGCATCGCCCTTGTGAACCTTCAGTAAGTTCATGACAAGCCAAGCTTGCCTTTTCTAACGTGTGTGATAGTTAAGGATGCAAATAGTATGAATTTGGGTCATTTTCAAATTTCAAGATGTAATTGGCTGATGACCAGACACCACCTAATGGTTCACTTAAGTGCGGACCTAGATCGAGATCTAGGGGTTAATCAGACCCAAAGATGGCTCAAGCAAGATATTTTAGTCGGCAAATGAGGCAATTTTTATTTCTGGCTCATCTTTTTGGGCTAAAACACTTGGCTAAAGCCAAATACAAAATTTAATTTTTAGCCCATTTAGGCATCTTGATTAGAACTTGGCTTGGCAGCGTTTCTAATCCTAGGGATTCATGTATATGGGTGCAGGCTCCTATTTTCAATTGGGCCCAAATACTGGCGTATACCTAAAATTCTTATATGGTGTCCTTTGGGTAGTCAATAAATAGGTAGTTTTTGACATAAATAATGACCATTTTGCGTTATCTGCTCTTGATGTTTTTCAGCTGAATTGATTACAGGTACATGGTCTCGAACACAGAGGCGCAGAAGAAATTGACTGAACTAACTCAAGCACTTGAGGCCATCCATGAGGACCTTAGACACACTCTGACTGTCCTCGATAAAGAGAGAGGTGAGTATAACACTTGGCATAACCGTAGACTACTTTGTACAAATACCAGTCAATCAACAGTTATATCACAGAAACCTATTCTGTTTACTCATAATCTTCTACATCAAGAATATACATCTTGTGGATCCTACCACCCAAAGGTCATTGTAATGGGAAATCATGTTTGAATCATTCCATGCACAATAAGTTTGCATGGTTGATGATAGACTGATGCATTTTGACCTATTCGAGCAGAGGAGAAGAAAAAGGAGGCGGGTTACATTAAGATTAAAAATCTCATAGAAAGTACCCACAAAACTAACAACGTGAAGATTTTCACCGAGTTGATTCAGACAAAAGATGATAAGCCTCTCTTCAATGGTGTCACCAACAAAAAGGTATATGTGTTTAACTTCTCACAAAAAATTTTCATTTCATTGCTTAGTAAGCTAAAATAATAGTCCTTACCCCATTTGAACTTTGTTGATCTGACACAAATATATACAAATATGGAGTTGAGATGCCTTCTTAAAAATACAGTGAATCATAAATCAGTCCTCACCTCACGTGTCCAAGAAGTACATTACTAAGCAAGTATGTCCATTATATATTGAAAATTACTACTATTTGTTAATATCAAACACGTCACTTCGCTAATTTTCATACCCATACTCTTGCTATTTCCAATACATTTGACTTGAATTTGCTAATAGTAAGTCATTTTTTTTTTTTAAATAAATGAAACAGGAGAGCTTGAAGGTACTTAATTGCAAGACAGTGATCCTGTTCATTTCGAACCTTGACATCTTGGACGAAGAGATCAATGATATTGCACAACGTGTTCCGACGCAAGTAGTAGGGAAATATGAAATAGTTTGGTTCCCAATTGTCGACAACCCAATGGCAAAGAAAGATGTCATAGAGAAAAAGGCAGGCTTGATGAAATGGTACTCACTACATCATTCCGTCACACTTCAGCCTTATGTCATTCAGTACATCAAAAGGGATTGGCACTTTGACAAGAAGCCAGTGATGGTAGTGTTCAATGCCTATGGAAGGGTCGTCAACTCAAACGCATACCACATGATCATGATATGGGGAAACGCGGCCTACCCTTTCTTTGCTAACAGAGAGGAAACTCTTTGGAGAAATTCAAATTGGAACCTTGAATTTTTGATGGATGGAGTTGCCAGTGATAAACAATGGGTAAGGCTTTATATTCTTACATCAATTTGAAAAAACCCACAAAGTTCTATACAAATTATCTTCACAGGTCCAAAATTCTTGCCTTTTTTGTTGGGATGTAGAGGAGGAATTTTTATAATTCCCTTGTGCTAACAACCTTTCTTGTCATTTCTAACAGTTAAAAGAAGGAAAATTAGCCTGCCTCTTTGAATTTGACAACTTTGATTCGATTAAAGGCTTCATATCTGCAATGAAAGACGTGAAGGAAGGAGAAAGGATCAGGCTGATATATGTTGGAAAGAAGCACAGGGAGACAATCAGGGAACAGCTACCGTGCGAGTGTTGGGACGAGTGGTGGGACGATCATATGATAAGGCGATTCTGGGCCCGCTTGGATAGCATATTGTGTTCCAAGATGAAAACTGGTAGGCCTATTGAAAAAGACACAACATTTAAAGGTGTGATGACGTTGCTCGGCTGTAGGGGCAGTGAAGAAGGATGGACAGTTATGTGCCGAGGACCAAAAGACAACATTGTTGCTTCGAATGGAAAGACGACCATGATGTGCTTAGAGATGATGAAAACCGATGGGATTGTACTCACTTTTGAAAGTTACTCTACCAAACACTCTGAGTTGATATCCCAAGTCGATGAGCAAGGGAAGACACACGGCAATTATAACATTCACATTGCCTGCACCAGTGACATCATTCCGGAGAAAATGGTCTGTGTCGATTGCGGTTGCCCCATGATGAAAAGAGTCACGTACGAGTGCAGCGGCAAGAAAGAGTAACATGTTCAGCTTCTCAGAACCAGATCATCTCTAATCTCATCTATGCTTCCGGAAATAGTGTGACCTACCTGCTAATAATTAAATAAAGGGCCTGGCTGCTCTCCTCGATTTCAAAGAGAATTTAGTGGTCGATTTCATCACAAGCAAATAAGTATGTGGGTGTCATCTTATCTTCGGTTTGTCTTTCTGTGTTTGTTTGAGTGTTTGTTCTTCCTTTTCTAAGTTTGCTTGTGTAATATGTATGGATCATTCTCTAGTTTGTTTGTTAATATATATATTTACCTTGCTTCTAGTGAATGTGGATGCTACACTAGAGTGGGTTTGGTTTTTATTATGGTTGGGTTTTACACGAGTCTGGTTCAAGTTTGGGTTTGGAATTATCTACATAAAGTTGGATTGAGTCGAGCCTATGACCACTCCAACCTGCCCGAGTTACAATTTGAAAGAATTCTTTCTAGCTGAACGGGCATTCTCTCTGAATCCATTTTTGTTAATTTGAGAAATATATTGGACCAATTTGTTTGAATTAAAATACATAGAAATTGAATACATAGGGTATTTAAAAATGAAGATTAGAAGTGAATTTTAAAAAATGAGCATAAAAAAACATCTTCTTTTGATTCTATTTAGTTAGAAGAAAATGTTATTTGATGTTCAATTTTGAAGATTCACCTTTAATCTTCATTTTCAACCACACTATTTATACAATTCCTATGTATTCTAATGCAAACAAAGAGAACTTTTTCAGTAATCGATGAAAAGCTTACTAGGAAGAATTGACAACCCACCCATGATGAAAATAGACTCAACAGGGCTATGTCATTAATCGCATGGATCCACTCATGTATCATAGTCGATTCCATATTTGACCCTTCATTGCATCAAGCATATCAAGAAGGGCACATTCCCAAGTGTAAGAAACCTATATGTAAGTAGAATTTAACCAAGTCATCGACCTATATAAACTTATTGAAACAGAGTAATCAAATAGGAATAGAGATGGTAAATCACAACCATGCAACACGAGTTAAGTACTTGGTCATCATTAATCTAAGTTTGGGTAATGTGAATGCCACCATTAAATGTTGATGAGGACATCTTAGCGGATGTTGTCAATAAGTTCTCACTAAATTACATGGATGTTTTTTACTGCACTCGAGAAGCACTTCTCATCTCAATCAAGAGCCCGCCTGTTGCGACAGAGGTTGCAACTTCAAACAGTAAAAAAAAAAAAAAAGAGGCACCTTTTCAATCACTGATTATCTATAAAAAGTGAAGAATATCACTGACAACCTTGCTGCTGCTGGTCGTAGTATTCCTGATGATGAGATCCTACTTTATATTCTGGGAGGTTTGGGCCTGAATATGATGCTTTGGTGACCTCTCTCGCCACTTGCATTGAACTAATTTTTATTGCTGAATTGTAAAATTAAATTAAGAAGGAAAAAGGGGAGAGAAGCAAAAGCCACAAAAAACCCAGAAAGAAGCCAAACAGGGCAAAGAAAGATACAAAAGAAAGAGAACCAAGCACAATCTTACATGATGATAGGGCTTATTACATAAGAGAAAAAAGGAATGTAAAGTGTTGATAATAAAAGGAGAAGACATTTTCCTCAGAGAAGAAGCATCATCTAACAAGAAGAAGTTAACAACATAGTCAAGAGAAGGAGACTTATTGTTGAAGACAACATAGTTCCTGACCTTCCAAATGCTGAAGATGGCAATGATGAAGATGGCTCCTAAGCCCTTCTTGGCTTTGTGACAGGAATTGGTAGAGAAGGTATCCCACTTGGAGGAGACAGAGCTTGAAGGGCCAAATTTGAAATTTCTTTTAGCCTGAAGCAAATCCCAGAAGGAGGCACTGAAGGGACAGAGGAAGAACATAGAGAACGCAGATTCTTGGTGAGAACCACAGAGGTAACAGGAAGATGCCAATGGCACACCAATAGATTGGGCCCAGACATTAGTTGGAAGTTTGTTATGGAACAACTTCTAAGCAAAACAAGCCACAGAAGGTTTTAGGAGGCTGTTCTAGGCAAACTTATACCAGGGAGTGGGGGGACGTCTGAATCTGATGGACTCCCAGGCAGCAGCAAAGGAGAGGTGGCTGGAGTTAGTGCTAGACCATACCAGTAAATTTGGCTCAACAGCTAGGGAGAAGGAGGTGAGGAGAGAGTAGGAGAAGGAGGCCACCTGCTGAGGAAGAGAGAGGCTCAAAAGCCTCTGGTTGTTAGAGAAGAAGTCATGGATAAAGCCAGCCTAAGGGAAATGAATCTCAGGGAAGATCTGTGCCAAAGAAAGAGGGATATGTCATTTGTCGTGCCAGAAGCTAACACTTTTCCCATCTCCTAAAACCCAGTGGCTGTTATGGAAAAGAAATTGAGAATTTCTCTTTATAGGTCTCCAGATGCAAGAACCAGAGGAGAGGGAGCAAGGGTGTCAAGGAGAGAAGCCTTTGAAGTACTTTGCTTTAAACCATGCAGCCCACAAGGAAGAAGAGGAGAGAGCCGCCCAGCCTAATCTAATTGAATTGGCATGGATCAGGTCCCTGAAGTGACGTAGGCCTAGCCCTCCTTCAAACTTTGGCTGACAAACAGAATTCCAATTAAGGGGGCTTCTCTTAGAATGATCAGGGCCCCCAAACCAAAGAAAATTCCTCAGCCATTTCTCAAGGAAGTTGAAGACTGAGTTGGGGATGGGGAGAACAAGCAGGATGTGCAAAAAGAGACTTTGAACCACATGTTTAACAAGAATGACTCTCCCAGCAAAGGAGAGCAGATTCTTTTTCCAGCCAGAGAGCCTTTGTGTAATGCTCCACCCCATAACCATGCATGATATTGTCCGCTTTGGCCCACAAGCTTCACTGTTTTGCTTTTGATGGGCCTCAACCCATCAAAAGGCCTCATGCAAGATAAGGGTGTAAGGTCTACATATAACCCCATTCACTTTCCTCTCTATAGTTGATATGGGACTCCGGGGTGTCAGATTCCACCCCTCTTAGGGCTGCACGTCCCTGTGCAGTAGCCTGCTAGTCCTTGTAGCATGCCAGCCCTCTTGGTCCGCCTATATGGAGACCCGCCCACTTGCATCAGACCACGGCAGGGGACCCACACTCGAACGAGTCGAGAGTCGGCTCTGATACCATTTGTAACGCCCCGCCCCGTACCTTTCCATGATATTGTCCTCTTTGGCCCACGGGCCTCACGGTTTTGCTTCTGATGGGCCTCAACCATCAAAAGGCCTTATGCAAGGTAAGGGTGTAAGATCTACATATAACTCCATTCACTTTCTTCTCTATAGTCGATGTGGGACTTCGGGGCGTCAGACTTTGCCTAAAGGAATCCTTCAAACTCTCAAAGTAGTGGGCTTTGGGGCTCCCAATGAAGAGAGGAACTCCCAGGTATTTAACTGGGAAGAAAGCCTGAGAAATGCCTAAGGATCTCAAAACTCTGACTTTGAAGGACTGCCTGCTATTGCCGAAGAGGACATGACTTTTCCTGAGATTGAAGTGCTGACCAGCAGACGATTAATAAGCTTCCAACACATCTTTGACTGCTTTAATACTCCTAGGGAAAGCTTTGAAAAAGAGAAGAATGTCATCAGCGAACAACAGGTGGCAGATGGAGGGAGAGGCTGGGACACTGTATATCGGGGACACGAGCTATTGAGAAACCAGATTATCAATGTTGAGGTTGAGAATCTCTTCCGCAATGATGAAAAGGTAAGGGGATAAGGGATTGCCCTGCCTAAGCCCACATTCCACAGCAAAGTGACCTGCAGGCTCTCTGTAAATAAGAACAAAGCCTTTAGAAGAGCACACATATTCCTGGATAAGGGAGGACCAAGCACTGCTAAAAATGAAGAAGTCCAAGGCTTTGAATAAGAAATCCCAACTCAACTTGTCAAAAGCTTTGGAGATGTCCAGCTTCAAGCAAATACCTTTGCCTTTAGCTCCCTTTTAAAGGCTTTGAGTAAGTTCATGGGCTAGAGCAATGTGGTCTTGAGTTTTCCTGCCTTTGATGAAGGCCACCTGATGAGGAGAAATGAGGTCCGGGAGAACAACAACCATTTTGGAAGCTAAGATCTTCGAGATTACTTTATAAGAGAAATTGAGAAGGCTAATAGGGCGATAGTCACTAAAGGAGGACGGAGCAACAACTTTAGGGATGAGAGATATGAAGAAAGAGTTGGAAGCTTTGAGGAGCTTTCTGGACAAGAAGAAATTCTTAACTGCAGCAATAACAGAGTTACCAACAATGTCCCAACAGCTGCAAAAGAAGCTGCCAGAGAACCCATCAGGACCAGGAGTGCTGGATTTTTTAAGGCTGAAAACTGAATTTCTGATTTCTTCATTAGAGGGGACTGCTTGCAGCATAGAGTTTTGGGCGGGAGAGACTCTCTTATTGTGCACTTGAAAAAGCCTAGGATCCATAAGGACAGGAGAAGGCTTGTAGATGTCAGAGAAGAATTCCACAGCAGCAGCTTTTAACTGGGGGTGACTATCAATGGAATTACCATTGAATTCCACTTTGTCAATCCTATTTTTGGAGCCTCTAATTTTAGCAGCAAGGTGGAAAAATTTGGTGTTTCTATCTCCTTCCTAAAGCCATTTAGTCTTGGATTTTTGTTTCCAATGGATTTCTTCAGCTTGAAGCAAATTTTGAAGAGTGCATCTTGCAAGGCTAAGGGTAGATTTGGTAGACTCCAGGGGGACAGAGTCCATGCTTTCTTGCAAAAGAAGGATGTTGTTTTCAGCAGCAGAGATGTTTGTCTTGAGGTTCCCAAAAACTCCCTTGTTCCAAGACTTCAATCTGATTTTAAGAGACTTAAGCTTCTGGTGAAGGATGAACTGAGGATTTCCTTGTACAGGAAGGTTCCGCACAGTAGCCACCAGATCTTTGAAGGAGGGGTGGCCTATCCACATTTCCTCAAACTTGAAAGGAATGAATCTAACAGCTATTGGTGGACGAGTAGACATTAAGATGGGGCTGTGGTCTAAGTTTTGCCTCACCAAGTGCTGAAGAAGACCATCAGGGAATGAGATGGACCAAGCATAGTTAGTGAGGGAGCGGTCAAGCCTGGCAGCCACATAGGACCTTCCTTGCTTATTATTTGACCAAGTAAACCTGCTATCAGAGAAGCCAATGTCCATCAGGCCAGAAGAAACCATTATATTGTTAAATTCCGAGGTAGCTGGGGAATTAATAGGATGGATACTGAGTTTCTCTACAGCAGAGGAGACATCATTGAAGTTGCCAATAACAACCCGAGGGTGGTGGGTAGGAAAGGGAGGGGAACACATGTACTGCCAAAGGGAACTCCTCTGAATGGGAGAGGTTGAGGCATAAATGCCAGTAATGAAAGTGGGAGGGTAATTTAAGGAGGGTGAGAGGGATATGGTGAGGTGCTGGGTGGAGTAATCAACCAAGGCAAAAGAGTAGGAAGGAGAACCTTTGGTGAAGCACCAGTTGGAGGAGGGAGCAGAGGGGTGGGGGGAGTTAGAGACGAAAGAGGAGTAGCCAAGCCTTTCCAGGTTCTGGTACAAGGAAGTGGCATTGGAAGTTTTAGGTTCTGAGAGGAAAATAATATCAGGTTAATGAGTTTTGGCCAAGTAGATGAGGGTCCTAGAAGTTGGGAAGTTTGCAATGCCCCTACAGTTCCAAAACAAGGTTTTAGACATGGAGATGAGGTGATGGAAGGAGGCCAGTTGAGGATTTGAGGCTGAGGGATTCCTTTGTAGACCTGGGTTTTTTTTTCTCTTTTGGTTTTGGTTTCGTTTTCTTTTTGGTAGACTGGACGGCTGTGACTAGATCTGCAGAAGAAGGGGACCAAATTAAGGCTGGTGGGGCTGCTTTAGAGGCAGGGATGGAGGGATTGATGGTAGGGGAAGGAGGCTCTACCTGGAGACAGAGGTCTATAGAGAGGTTTTTAGAGATATCAGCCTTGAAGCAGTTGCTTTGGGGGCTTTGGGGACTAGAGTGAAGGGGGTGAGGGGCACGGTTGGTTGAAGGGGAGGAAGGAACCACCTGGGTAACAAGTTCCAGAACGGAGAAGGGGTTATGGAGCTCTAAAGAGGAACCAGTAAGGGATAGAAAGTCGTCAAGGGGACTGGGGTTAGCCATAGTGTGAGAATCTTCTTGAACCATAGGACTTAGAGAAACTTGGTGTGTGTGTGTGTGTGTGTGTGTGTGTGTGTGGGGGGGGGGGGGGGGGGGGGGGGGGGGTGTTTTGTGTGGGTGTGGGGTGGGCGGCTTTCCAAAGTCTAGATCAGGTGCAGGATGGTCCAGCTCTGGGGCGGAGGAGTTTGTAGGAGGCCTGGCGCAGAGGATCAGAGGATCTGGGGCGGGGGGGGGGGGGGGGGGGGGGGGGGGGGGGGTGTTGGTCTAGGCTTCCCTGTGCTCTGGGTAGACTGGCACATTCCTTCACCATGCGCAGGCCCAAGACACAATGAGCAGGGAACATTTTCATATAAGACATCAACAACTACTTTGAAGTCACCTGCCAGGTCAACTACAATTGAGGAGGGTTTTGGCTTTTGGAGATCTAGGTTAATGCAGATTCTGGCATAGGAGAGGATTCTTTGGGAGGCTGTTATCTCATCCATCGGGATGGGACTGCCAATAGAATTAGCTATGGAGAGGATGATGTTTTGGCTCCAGAAGTGGAAAGGAAGTCCCTTTAACCTGTTCCAGGTGGGGGACAGGGTGGGCCAGGAAAAAGATTTCATGCCAAGAGACCAAGGGAGGAGGTGGAGCTTTCTATGACCAAGAGAGATAGGGGAAGAGGAAAGGAGTGAATCCTGTACCTGGGGGCAGTGGAACTTGAAGAGAAAGAACCCCTGTTCTGTAAGGGAAATCAGGTTCCTGATGGGGAGGTTCCAAGCTAGGTTTGTTTGATGCTCAACCCACTCACGAGAGGGGTGTCTCCCCTCAAATTTGCCAATCACAGCAAAAGAGAAAGACACTTGGCTAGAGGAAATCATTTCCTTAGGGATAGTAATAGTGGGCTTGCCATTGATCCAGGAGGTTGGGGGTAGATTTTTGGGGAGAGGTAGGGGGGTTTGGGAGAGGAGGGAGGTGTAAGATCTAGGGTTGTGGGAAACAGGGGAGGCCGAAGGGAAGGGGCATGACTAGTTCAGAAGGAGGGAAAGCTTTTGGATTTGGTCTGGGGAAAGGTAAGGATTTGGGTGAGGAGCAGAGGGAAGAGGGGTAACTTATAAAATGGCATAGATTTCAGCTGCAGGAATGGAAACCTCTGCCTGAGCTGGGGTTGCTGCCATCTGGGCATGAAAAGAAACCCTTGATTGAGGTAAAACGGCTGCTATCTGAGGATGCTCGTTGCTCCCAGGAGGTGGAGGGAGGTCTGCTATTTGCGGATCGCTACATCCAGGTAGCGGAGTAGAGGCTGTGGATGTGGTAGGCTGTGGAGGGAAGAATGGGGATCGCGAAGGGTCGGGTGGATCAGGAGGAAGGGAAAAGCTCATACTGGCGGTGATTGAGGCTTCTGTCTTTGCATTGAACTAATTGATCTGGATGAACTTCGTGGCTACCTCCTTGGCCATGAACCGCGGATCGATAAGAATCATACACAACATCTTGAAGCCCCTAGCCAGTTGTGAATGTAGCCCAACGCGATAGAGGTTATGGACCTCCTCGTGGCCATGGGCGAGGAAAATCAAGCCAAGGCCGTGGGAGAGGACCACAACATAATCCTCCTTTTGGGCTGGGTTCTGGTTCTAGTTCTAGCTAAAACCAGTCCAACCAGTCAGGTTCAAGGCCACCTTTTTCCAATCGCGTTGTTCAATGCTAGATTTGTGGTCGCACCAATCACACGGCAATGACCTGTTATAACAGGTATGATTATGCTGCCCAAGGCGATCAAACTGCTCGAGCCCTCGTCGCCTCTCATAGATCAAGTCAGATCACCCCCTTTGACCCAGCTTGGTACACTGATTTTGGAGTTACGAACCACATCACCACCGACCTTGGTAACTTATCTCTTCACTCTGAACATCAAGGCAACGATCAAGTGCAAGTTGAAAATGGGTCAGGTTTGCGCCTTGCCAATATTGGTGCATCCTTTATCAAAACTCCTTCATCTACTTTAAATTTGAAAGATATTCTTCATGTGCCTAACATCATTAAAAAATTATTATCTATATCTCAATTGACAAAGGATACCAATGTTTATTGTGAATTTCATGTGGATAATTTATTTATCAAGGATTGGGCCACGAGGTAGATTTTTCTATGGGGCAGAACTATGGAGGGGTCTACCATCTACCAGCAACGATCACAACCAAACAAGTCTTTATTGGTGAAAAGGTGTCCCTTGAACAATGGCATAGCAGGCTTGGACATCCTACATAACATATAGTACCTTCTATTATTTCTAAAAATAAATTGCCTTTTGTGCAACAAGATAAGTCCTCCTCATTTGTTCTTCTTGTCAACTTGGAAAAGCCATAAATTACCTTTCAGTATGCCAAGTTTTATTTCTACTATACCTTTGGAGCTTGTGCATTCTGACTCATGGGACCACCCGTTGTGACATCTCAACTTGGACATCGGTTTTATATTCACTTTATTGATGATTTTAGCAAGTTTTCGTGGTTATATCCATTGGTTCAGAAATCCGATGCACACAAAGCTTTTTCGAAATTCCATATTCCAGTAGAAAATCTACTTGCTTGTAAAATAAAAATCTTCAAACAAATGGAGGCACGTAATATTTCTCTTTTAAGCCTACTCTAGAGTTTAATGGAATTATACATCGGGTGTAATGTCCATGCGCGAACAAAATGGAAATGCGGAGCGAAAACATCGCCATGTAGTTGAAACATGGCTTACTCCTATGGCCCATTCATCACTACCATCAAGTTATTGGGATGAAGGTTTTCAAACTGCCATTTTTTTAATCAATAGGCTGCCATCACCAAACACTCAAAACAAGAGTCTTTTTCAAATCTTATTTCATCGCCTTCTAGATCACACAATATTGAGAACCTTTAGGTGTTTATAGTACCCTTATCTCAGGCCCTACAATAAACATAAGTTACAATATAGATTGGCCAAATGTGGTTTTTTGGGTTGCAGTGCATCACACCATGGGTACCGCTATGTTAATCTTCAAATTGGCCACTTTATCACCTCTCGCCATGTAACCTTTGATGAGTTATTTTTACTTTTTCTACACCAACTATACCTATGCACTGTCCACTCCACCCAATCAACAGAAATTATCTGACCCACCCATACTACCCACCTCAATTTTCACTCCACCTCACCAGCCCAATGCTCAGCCATCTGCCCCACCCATTAGTGTCGTGTCACCCTACCCTCATCACTAGCAGTACCACCATCAGCTCCACTGGACCATCCTACTGCACTAAACCCAACCCAATGTCCTACTTCTATATCCACCCAACCAACCCAATCTCCTACCCAGCCTTCAACTAGGCCTTCCACACCATCCACATCTTCTATTCCTACTACTCAACCAGACCAATCTCCAACTCGTCCTTCACCTAACATACCCACATCTTCCATTTCCATAGATTCAAACAACCAAGCCATCTATGCCTTCCCAACCAACAATTCCTAAACCACCTAAACCCATTAATACTCATCAAATGGTAACTCGGCTAAAAGACGGAATCAGACAATCTAATTAAGACCTTCTTCGCCACCAAACATCCCTTACCCATCGCTCTCACAATGCGAGTAGCAAATGAACCCATCGAATACATGTTTTACTGAGGCAAATAAACACCTTCATTGGCGTCAAGCAATGTGAGAAGAATATAATGCCTTAATCAGAAATGGCATTTGGACCCTTGTTCCTCATAATCCCACCATGAATCTCGTAGGATGCAAATGGGTCTTTCGCATAAAAAACGTGAGTGATGGCTCCAAATCCGTTCTGAAATTCTCAAAATAGCATCCAATGATCCTTTTGGATTATCTAATTGAGCCCAGTTAAGTCCGAACTAGGCCCATGTGGGATGCTCATATCTGGTCCAATTAGACACGTATTCTATTGCTCCAATCAGTCTACAAGGTGAGGACCACAAGCCACAAAATATGAGGCGTAATTATATCCTTTTACATGCAAAATTGAAAGAAAACAAGAAACTTTTTAAAATCAAATTACTTGAGCATAACGGAAGTAATCAGGGACTATCCAGAGGAGAAGGCAAGTGGGTCCATTTTATAGCCAAGGGTGTTGCAGTACGGTACGTGTACGATGCAGACTCGCTGAATTATACTTCTGCCCATTGGAGTTTGGAGAATCTCTTGTACCTTTTCAAGTTCAAAGTAAATCTCATAGTTATCTTTTTAAAGCAACCAGTTCCTTAAAAGGAGAGAAAGTAACAAATACAATTGCATGCCATCTTCTACGAAGTTTGTTATCTGTTGAGAATATTGTAGACGGCTTATGTAAGGGGTCGGATTGGAGATTTATTGGTGCCGGATTAACCACTTGAGTAATACTACTTCTCCTTGTGTTGATTTGAGTTGGTTCCTCAATCAATCGAGCCCATCGCTTTGAATTAGGTCAGGTTGCCTCTAGTATATTTTAGAGCCGCACATGGGCGATTCGGATCGGTTTAACACTAAAACAAACAATCAAACCGAACATGTCGGTTTTTTAATTAACCGATCCGATCCGACCGATGGAGAGGGTGTAAACCAAACTGTTCGGTTTGGTTCGGTCGGTTAAACCGTTGTTTTTTATTTATTTATTTTGAAAATCAAACGTTGAAAATTTCAAAATGATGATATCCCGTCCTTTGCATTTATTCCAATGTTTAGTGCAAACATAAAAATCCAACATTCCAGACTGGACTAAACGCATATAAAAAATAATTATACTCCAAAAAGAGAGTTTGGACCAAACGAAAGAAAAAAAAAAAAAAAAAAAGAAATGAGAAAAAGAGCATTAACCAGCTTACAGTGAAATATTCATTCCACATGATACCTTTTGAAATTACAATAGAATAATAGTTCATGTCAAGAAAATTCACACACAAACGGCATCTGTATCAGAACTCACTATATTTTTCAGAAATGAAGGTTTCTTAACACATTGGTTAGGTGAGACAAAAACCAACTATCAAAAGGCTAGGCTCTACTGGCTTTTCTAACATTCTTAAGAGTGCAGTCATCTGATAAAAACTTTATTGAAACGATGTAGGAATTATGATGGAAGAAAAACAGCCTGTACAGTAATCCCTCCATCTGCAATAAAGTATCAAAAAGCATTTGAGAGATTCGAGGAGATGCACTGAGGCAGTGTTGACGGTTGAGTTCATGTAAGAATGGAGTTGTGGAATGTAACTTTGAAAGTAGTCAAAAACGAAACCCTAAGGCTAAAATAGTAAAAAAGCAATATTAAATTACTGCATACGGTCGGTTCGGTTTCAGCGGTTAACCGTAGGCTCAAACCAATAACCAACCGATGTAAGCGGTTTTTATAATTTTCAAACCATTAACCGAACCAATCCACTATAAACCGATCTGAACTGCTCGGTTTGATCGGTTCGGTTCGGTTTTGTGGTGATACTGGATTTTTTGTGCAGCCCTAGTATATTTTTTGAGTCGACTGGTTGGAATCAATATTAAAATAAGATTAGAATTAGAAAATCAATTCAATTGGGAGGGTCAAAATTAAAGTAGGGTTAGTATTAGAAAATCGAGTTAATTAGGTGGGCCAATATTAAAGTAGTGTTACTGTTTAAAGACTATCTATAAGACATTCATGCGCATCAATCCCTTACCATATCGCGAGAAACAATTTGATAGGGCCCACCTAGACCCCCCAATGATGATGGGACTTGGAGGGATGCAAAGAGACATTTTGGATAAGCCCATATATTAAGTTTGTGGTCAATCTCACGCCTATAACCCCTTCATCCTTAGCCCAAAAATTTAACGTCTTTATATTAAATAAAAAATTTGATTCTTAATCCAAAGATTCAATCCATTTGGATCAATGAGAACTCAATACGTCTAGTGTAATTCAAGGGTCCCATACGTGGATGGTTAGATGAATCATAAAACCGGCCTTATTATGTCGTTCCTCACCATAATATAATGAGGGATAGATGCACATGAATATTATAGAAGAAATCATGTATTATTATATAAATCATTAATTATATGATCTATTTTTATAGTGAGACTGTACTCTTGTTAGAGTATAATTTAACAAGATTGAGGAGGTAAGTGTAGACTATTTATTCTCTTCACACTACATGGATTCTTCTTGTCAATCGTGATGTCATTCCGATGATGTTATAGTTTGATGCGTCGTTGTACAAGGTACTGCAGGACAAGAATTATTCTCTTTGACAAAAAATCACTTCCAGATACAATTTTTTGTGTAGGTTCAATGGTCTTCTCATGGTTATCAAGGAAGCAAAAGACAACAGCGTTATCATTGGCTGGAGCAGAATATATTTTAGACGCTAGTACAACCAGTGAAAGAATTTATTGGATCAGGAGAATTTTGAATGATTTACAACACGGTAAGGATTGTCTACTACCATCTTCTGTGACAATATCACAACAATTGCCAGGACAAAAAAGTTTGATTTTTCATAGTAATCGAAATACATTGCAACTAGTTTATCAATAAATAAATTGAAGAAGGTCAAGTATAATTAAATTATGCAACTCAGATTATCAATTGGCAGACATTCTTGCCAAGGCCGTTACTTCTGAGAAGTTTTAACAAGTTCAGAAAAATCATAGAAGTAGAAGATACTCAAATTAAGGTGGGGTGTTAAAACAAATTGAAAATAAGAAAAACCATATAAGCATCTAAGAGTTCATTAGTCCTCAAGCAACAAAGGTACTTGCGTATAAAAGTGGTTGCCTTGGGACCAAGTAAGGTTTATAACAAATCATGTGGTGTGCAGTGAAAAGCCAATAAAAGCAAGTATTAAATAGGAGTAAAGTGCTCATTTAAAAGATTCTCTATGCATAACAGTTTCCTTGTTCCTCTTCTTCCACCAACGCACGCTATCTTCTTATTACTAGTATCTTACCATATACCAGCCTCTCTGAGAAGGTGAGAAGAATCATCTATAAATAGGGCCTTCATGCATTTCTCAATCACTGCCACACAACACAAATCTCTCTCTCTCTCTCTCTCTCTCTCTCTCTCATTGTTGAATAGTATAGACAATGACATTGATCTCAAGTCAAGAGAAAGTGGTGCACCAAATCATCTCCACCCACTCGCCCGACGCCAACTTCAAAGTGGATGAAAAGGTCCTTCTCAGCATGGCCATTGACATCCTGTGCCAGGCAATCTCTAAGCTTCCTCAGGTACTTTTCAAACTCCCTTCTATCATTATTTATTCTCCATTGTTTTTAATTTTAAGAACATTGTTTATCGACTTTGTAACGGTCACCCCATGGCAATTATCTCATCAGTTTTGTTCATTTCTCATTTCAACTCTTATCAGGTAAAAAATTCTACCACGGATATGGATTCAGTTCTGCTTCTTGAAACCGGCCGGATCCTTGATTGTTTAACTAGTGAGAGAATTGAAAATAAAAAATGGAGCCCACCACCACCACTTCCATCATCAAAGCCTTCCTCCAACTACGTTGGTGTTAATCACAAAAATAATGTTTCTCCATTCCGATATATATGGCTCAAATACTTGGATAAGTTGCACTTCTCTACATCTATCATTATTATTTTCATCTATGTGCATTTTGGTCTCACTCGTCTCCTTGTCGGGCAATCAACCAACATTGAAAATCTTTTCCTCAACTAGATTGTTGCTGGCGAAGCCCACATATGCTAATAAAAAATAATAAATTTGTAGAATATAAAATCAATACAAATATTTTTTTAACAATAGTAAAACCAGTTTTACCAAAAAAAAAATAATAATAAAAAAAGAAAAGAAAAACAATAGTAAAACCAGAATCAAATTTAAGAAAGAAAAGTAAATGAACATTCCATATCATTTGCTTGTGAGTTTGAACTTGAATTATAATGCCTATTATTCCCTCTGATTATATAGTGATATGTATCATATTGTCTTGCCCATTTGAACTGAATCAATTTTCCATTGCGACCCCTGTGTGATTAATCACGTGGAATAACATTAATCATTGTGGAGTTTTAAAGCAATTCATGTGAAGCATTTGGGAATTTGTTTTGAGGCAGGATCTAAAGACACAGTTCTCGGGCCACCAACAAGTGATTACCGAAGAACTTGCATTCACCATCCGTAAAATTGGATGTGAGGTAGCTAGTTTCAGATTTACTTGTTTATCTTTCAAATTACTAGGTATCTGAGCTACATTGACACCAGATGCATGTTTCCAGTTATCATGTAATTGCTCTGGCGGGGGAGGTATGAAGTCCATAACACTTGCAGTGCTCGACAAACTAGTGAAATATTCATGGGAAAATAAGCTGGTCATAGCCCTCTTAGCTTTCGCCGT
This sequence comes from Umbellularia californica, assembly GCA_028538565.1. NCBI lineage: Eukaryota > Viridiplantae > Streptophyta > Magnoliopsida > Laurales > Lauraceae > Umbellularia > Umbellularia californica. The sequence goes on along the minus strand of JAPQWN010000007.1, from coordinate 14,917,057 downwards.
AAACTATGGGGAGCATTGCCTTCTATGGAAGCTCGATGCCACTGATCCACTCACCAAATATGTGGACCAACTTAAGCTATTGCTTGAAATCAGCGAGCAAGAAACTTTTATCAGCAGGCAAGAAACACTTATCAGTGGTCTCCTGGAGGTCATAATGCGGGTGACCATGACCATCATCGAGCTAAATGAACTTTCCACGTACTTTTCATGCGACAAAGCTCGTCTCTCCGAGAATCAAATCTCAACCGCTGTTTACTTGGCTGTCAAAGGCATTGTTGCCTGTTCCTCACAAAGCATCGGCCTTGTGAACCTTCAGTAAGTTCATGACAAGCCAAGCTTAACTTTTCTACTGTGTGATAGTTAAGGATGCAAATAGTTTGAATTTGGGTCATGTTCAAATTTTAAGATGTAACTGGCTGATGACCGATACCACCTGATGGTTCACTCAAGTGCGGACCTAGATCGAGATCCAATGGTTTATCAGACCCAAATATAGCTGTAGCACGATATTTGTTCCTCTGATACCAAGTGAAGGAATGACTAATAGCCTATATCAACATTCTGTTTAGGCCTTAACGCAGGCTAAAGTCCATTCTCATATTGTTGTATGAATTTCAATCCCAATTAATTAATCTAACCAATTAAGCTAAGTTCAAATAAAAAACAATCACCACAAAACAGAAGAGGCACAAGATTCTTATGTGGAAAGCCCAACTTCGGAAAAAAACCACGGGTGGTGGAGATCACCGGAAAGCAAAGCACTATAAATTGATGATTACAAGTGAACTCACTAGACCTTTGACCTAGTTGGAACTCAACCTAAAGAACTGTGATGACCCTACCGACGACCCACCGTTCACCTTCCATGTGCTTGTTTGAACCCACCTTAAATGCCCTTTCAAAATGCTCGAGAGAATAGGAAAAAAGAAAATATCTCTGGCGCAGTCTCCCTTACAAGAAATGCCCACAAAATCTCTCTAAAAGGAATATGCTTGATGCTTGAGAGAATTAGGTAGCTCAAGTTATGTGTTTGTGGATGCAAGGGGTACAATTTATAACCCAAGGTTCGTGCATGACGGCTCTTGGGATTGGATTAGGACTTGATGAAAGAGTTTGAAACGAATCAGCAAACGAAGAGTTCAGACGGGCCAGAAAACCCTGCTCGCTATAGCAAGAGTGCATTCGGCTGCTGCGCCCAGTTCAGGCTCGCTATAGAGAGCCTTAGTAGCGAACTTGCTCTCGGGAAAATGGCTTGGAGACGAGAAATATATCCGGGTTGGACTTTTTAAACTTCTTCCTATACGGCAAAAGTCTTCTTCCACTGTCTAAATATTTCTTCATGGTCCTGTTCTAGAAGAATAAAAATTACAACTCAATTAGGACTTGAGTTTTGTCCAACCTAGAAGAATTGGCCAATTAGAATTCTAACAAAATTTTAGTTGGCAAATGAGGCTATTGTTATTTCTGGCTCATCTTTTTGGGCTAAACGACTTGGTTAAAGCCAAATACAAAATTTAATTTTTCCCTATTTAGGCATATTGATTAGAACTTGGCATGGCAGAGCCTAATCCTAGGGCTTCATGTATATGGGTGCAGGCTCCTAATTTCAATTGGGCCCAAATTCTGGCGTATACCTAAAATTCTTATATGGTGTCCTTTAGGTAGTCAATAAATGGATAGTTTTTGACATAAATAATTGACCATTTTGCGTGAACGTCTGCTCTTGATGTTTCTCAACTAAGTTGATTACAGGTTCATGGTCTCGAACACAGAGGCGCGGAAGAAATGGACTGAACTAGCCGAAGCAGTTGAGAGCATCCATGTGAACCTTAGACACATGCTGACTAAATGCAATAAAGAGATAGGTGAGTATAACACATGCCATAACCGGAGAATACTTTGTACAACTACCAGTAAATTAACAGTTATATCACAGAAACCTATTCTGTTTACTCATAATCTTCTACATCAAGAGTATACATCTTGTGGATCCTACCACCCAAAGGTCATTGTAATGGGAAAATCATGTTTGAATCATTCCATGCACAATAAGTTTGCATGATTGATGATAGACTGATGCATTTTGACCTGTTCGAACAGAGGAGAAGAAAAGGGAGGAGGGTTACCATATGCTTCAAAAGCTACTAGAAAGTTTTTGTCCCGTCAAAAGTAACAACGAGAAGATTTTCACCGAGTTGATTCAGACAAAAGATGATAAGCCTCTCTTCGATGGTGTCACCAACGAAAGGGTATGTGTTTAACTTCTCACAAAATATTTTCATTTCATTGCTTGAATGTGCTAATAGTAAGTCATTTTTCTTTTTAAATAAATGAAACAGGAGAGCTTGAAGGTACTTAAGGGCAAGACAGTGATCCTGTTCATTTCAAACCTTGACATCTTGGATGAAGAGATCAATGAAATTACAGAACGTGTTTCAACGCCAGTAAGGCCATATGAAATAGTTTGGTTCCCAATTGTCGACAACCCAATGACAGAGAAAGATGTCATAGAGAAAAAGGCAGTCTTGATGAAATGGTACTCACTACATTATTCCGTAACACTTCCGCCTTATGTCATTCAATACATCAAAAGGGATTGGCGCTTTGAGAAGAAGCCAGTGATGGTAGTGTTCAATGTCCTTGGAAAGGTCGTCAACTCAAATGCATACCCCACGATCATGATATGGGGAAACGTGGCCTACCCTTTCCTTCATCACGGAGAGGACACTCTTTGGAGAAAATCAAAATGGAACCTTGAATTTTTGCTTGATGGAGTTGCTACTGATGAATGGGTAAGGCTTTATATTCTAACATCAATTTGAAAAACCCACAAAGTTCTATTCAAATTATCTTCACAGGTCCAAAATTCTTGCCTTTTTTATAATTCCCTTGTGCTAACAAGCTTCCTTGTCATTTCTAACAGTTAAAACAAGGAAAATTAGCCTGCCTCTTTGAAGCAGACGACTTGGATTGGATTAGGAAGTTCATATGTGCAATGAAAGACGTGGTGGTGGAAGGAGAAGGGATCAAGCTGATATATGTTGGAAAGACGCATAGGGAGACAATCAAGAAAGTGAAATCGTGCGAGTGGTGGGACGATCAAAAGATAAGGCGATTCTGGGCCCGCTTGAATAACATATCGGCTTCCAAGACGAAATCCGGTGCGACTGTTGACAAAGACAAAACATTTAAAGATGTGACGATGTTGCTCCACTGTAGTGACAGTAAAGAGGGATGGACAGTTATAGGCCAAGGATCAAAAGAAATTGTTGCTTCGAATGGAAAGGCGACCATGGAGGCCTGTGATAAGATGCAACGGATGGCCTCTGATGTAATGTCTAAACGAGTAGCCGCATTGGGTTTTGTTGGTCTTTGGGAGCTCCTTTTGTGTTGAGCTCACATTTAGCGGAATGCTTTCTTATTTTCTTCCTTTTCTTTTGATTGTATCCCCTATATTGGGTTATTCCTTGTTGAGTCCTAACATGTGCTTGTTGCTTTGGGGTCTGATTTACTCAGCCCATATTTCCTTTTGCTTTTAATATAGTTTACCTTAAAACACAGTGGAGTTAAACTCACTTTTGATGTGCAACTGTCACGACCCAAGCTCAAGATTTGATTATTCTGGACAAATCCCGATTCGCGATCCATACTTACTCCTGTAAACTCCAAATTAACCGAATTTAAAACGAAATTCACAAGTGATAAACAAACATTCATTCCTCTCAAATGTACACTTTTGAGGAAATATATACATTGACGATGCCAATTAAACTGTATCGGTCTTTTACATAAAAGTAAAGTTCAATACACACATTTCATTTCACTATTTATGTCAACCACTGCATATTCAAATACAATGCATGTGACAATTATTTACATCTCAAAATAAATATACAAAATATTTCTCAAAACATTTTCCAAAATGTTCTAACTCATTTCATTCAAATAGTTCTATCTCTGTTTTCGCACTTGGATGTCAATATCAAATGATATCCTTAGCTAACACATATGAAGGTTTATGTACAATTCTCGATGAACATCACATTATTTAGCCATAAGACTAAGTTATAGACCTATTTACACACATGGAAAGAGTTTTTTTATTCAAATAGAATCACCTCAGTTCAGACTCATTTTAGAGTCATCCGACTAATTGAAACTGTAGATCATTAGATTCTACGTTCCAAGAGCTTTCCAACAATATATGGAACACTAAAATCCAATGTATGGATATAAACTTATGGCAATTCGCCAAATTCAACCATCTACCAAGAGTTCGAACTCTCAGTGTAGGATGTTCCAAGCCAAAAGCCAGCTAAGCCAAAAGTTTGAACTCTCAAGAGAAAAGTTCGAACTCTCAGTGCAGATTTTTCAGAACATTTAAATATGATTTGAGCCACCAATACTCCATAAACTCATACTCTGTTGAGGTCAACGTCCACCCTCGCTCCTGAGCGGGCATAATTGTGGTCGAGCGCTCGCCCTCACTATAAAAAACCATTGTTGTACCGTTTCTTATCACCAATTGGTTTTGGGATAAGTGGTAGTTTAATGGGGTGTAAGATCCTACAAGTGGTATCAAAGCCTGGTAGGTCGGGTGTTCGAGTCACGAGACATGCGTTTTGCGAGTTCGCAGCAGGAGTCGCGGTGGGTATGCCGTTGATGGAGGGATTATTGAGGTCAACGTCCACCCTCGCTCCTGAGCGGTCATAATTGTGGTCGAGCGCTCGCCCTCACCATAAAAAATCATTATTGTGCCGTTTCCTATCACCGATTGATTTTGGGATAAGTGGTAGTTCAATGGGGTGTAAGATCCTACATACTCAATCTTCTTCTTCAATCAATCAACCACACATACAAATCAATTCTAAAACTAGGCTAAAATCATTCTCAATAATAAAAATTAAAGCAACACTCATATTAACTAGCATCTAATCACAAATATTGTTTATACTTGCCCTTGTTTGAGATCAATTGACAAAATCCCTCTTTGCTTAGCTTAATTTGAGATGATTTGTCTCAATTGAAGTGTCCGAAGTTACAACAATTAGAGTCAATCAATCAATTTGAGATCGGACACACTGCAATTATAACATTCACACTGCAATTACAACAATGGTTTGTGTTGATTGCCGTTGACCAATGGAGAAAAGAGTTATGTACAGGTGTAGCAAGAAAGAGTAACATGTTCAGCCTCTCAGAACCAGTTGGGGTGTCATCTTACCTTCGGTTTGTCATTCTGAGTTTTGGGTGTAGGGGTATGTTTGTTTGAGTGTTGTTCTTCCTTTTCTAAGTTTGTTAGTGTAATATGGATCATTTTCTTTGTTTGCTACTATTTACCTTGCTTCTGGTGAAAGTGGATGCAACACTGGAGTGGGTTTGGGTTTATTTTGGTTGGGTTTTACACGGGTCTGGTTCAAGTTTGGGCTTGGAATTATCTACAGATAGTCGGATTGAGTCGAGCCTATGACCACTCCAACCTGCCCGAATTACATTTTGAAAGAATTCCATCTAAACGAGGCATTTTCTCGTTTTTGTTAATTTGAAAAATATAAATTGAACCCGTTTGTTTAAATTAAAATACATAGAAATTGAATATATATGGTGGTTTAAAAATAAAGACTAAATGTAAATTTTAAAAAACGAGCATCAAATAACATCTTCTTTTGATTCTATTTACTTAGAAGAAAATTTTATTTAATGTACAATTTTTAAGATTCACCTTTATTCTTCATTTTCAACTACACTATTTATCCAATTCCTATGTTTTCTAATGCAAACAAAGAGAACCTTTTAAGTAATCTACAACCATCCAAGAGTTCCCTATAACAAGTGGTGGCAGAGAGCCCAACTGTCCATTTTCATGGCCTTGATCATCGAATTGGGAGGACAATTGGGTCCATTCATGGTTTAAAATCTCGGCCGATACCGATCCGATATCTCGCTGAGATATCGGAATCGGTTAAATATCCCCAAAATATCCCGCTATCTCGGCCGATACGATATGATCTCACTGTGAACCGATATCTCGGCCGATATTTTCAAAATATCGGCCGAGATGATATAAAATGATTCAAAACCCTATTTTTTACTACTTTTTCCCCATCTTCATCTTCTTCTCTTCTCTTCTCCACCCATAGCAGCAGCCCTACTCCCTCTTCAACATTTTCAAATCCCACATTAATTTTTTGAAGAAAATATTATCTACGGTATGAGAAAATCAACCCAAAGCATTTTATTATGTGGTTTTTTTTTTTTTTTAGAAATCATTAGGTTTGTCATTTGTGTTGTATTCTTCATTTAGAAGTTAGATTTACATACTTTCATGCTAGATCTACTCATACACATGATTTTGAACTTTTTTTTCCAATTTTTTTTTTATTTTCGGATTTTTTGATATTTGAATTATTATATATCATTTTTTAGGAATTTCATCATAATTATGTTCTTTTAATGATTCATGATCATTGTATGGTGTTTAAATAATTGATTTACATACTTTTATGCTAGATCTATGTATTTAGGATTTTGAAAATGATTTTATTAAAAAAAATTTTCTTAAAAATAATTGTTGTTACTTGTAACTTGTTAGAATATTTATGATACCAAAGGCTTATTAATAATGTGTAGATGATAGATCTACATCTACTCATAGTCATAAACATGATTTAGATTTTTATTTTAATTATTTTATTTTTGAATTTTTTAATATTTGAATTATAATCTATCATTTTTGGGGGATTTCATCATAAATATGTTCCTTTAATGATTCATGATCATTGTATGGTGTGTAAATGATTAATCTACATACTTTTATGCTAGATCTTTTTACTTTCATGTTCTTTTTATACTAAAGAAGATAGCGAACTGCGACAGCGAACTGTGACACAGACATGACTCATAACTTAAGGTGACCAAGATTTTGATTTATTGTCGTTACTAATGGGAAAAAATATTATATTCCAGCATTTTCTAATATTCTGGATTTTTTGAATATTTTTGCAATTTTTTTTTATTAAAAAAAAATTCACACCGCGACGACCTCGACGGACCGATATCCGCGACCGATACCGATATCATATCGATTTTTCAGCCCGGCCGATACCGAGATTTTAAACCATGGGTCCATTGCAGATGGGTGAACAACATACAAAGAATGGGCTGGGTCATATAATATTAATCTCCTGCGTTCAGTAGGCATCATTTTGTTTAGTTCCACAGGAAGATTCTGTTTGGGCTCTTTTGCCCAAAAGAAAAAATAGCCAATGATGTGAATCATTTACTGGGGTCTTGACTTTTGGTACATGTGGGCCCATTCCATGGATGTAAATGGATCTAGTTTAGGCTGATTATGGTGAATCTGGATTTGGGTCTAAACTTCATTCAACTGGAGAAAACAACGGTTCAGTTTGTCATCGGTAGAACTCATGCTTATACTCAGATAGAGTGCGCTCAAAATATGATTCCAGACCTAGACTAGTAAAATCTCCAACCATAATTTATGTCACATGGTTGGTTTTCATTTTGGACTAGGATTTTCTAGTTGGAAGTTTCAACACAAACATCTGAATCTAAATTTAGAAGTTTCAAACCCAAGCACATGGATCTGGATTGAAATCTAAATTGTCCACAAATCAAAAATAGGTTCCATAGCCATTTTGTTTGTTTTCCCCCTTTTCTTTTCAAAGATTGAAGACTTTGGATATTCATATGCATTCCCTGGCCAATTGATCTTTAATGAAGTTTAGCTTTAGATAAACCACGGTCTTAAAATAAACTCTGACGAGCATAATTACCCGTGCTCATCACGGATTTCGCAAACATTGCAATTTAAATATTAATTTATAAAAAGAATCCATAGCTTTTTTAGAAAGAAAGCAAAAGAAATGTTTTTTATGTGTACGTATTTATGTAATCCAAGAGTTGGTATCATAGAATGAAAAAAAAAAATGAGAATTGGAATAGAAAGGGAATAATAGAGTTTAAATTAGAACAAAGCCTTTGAAAAAAAATAGAAAAGAAAAGTGGAGAGCAGTTTTTAGTGGTTATGATAAAGAGATAAAGAAGATAGTTGATGTAACTTTCGGTCAAAATTATAACTAACAGTCAAAATTGAATCCAAAACCTCCTAACTTAATATATTATAATGGAAGAACCTTAACCATTCATTGTATTGGTCTTTCTTGATTCTTAATGAGAAATAATCTCATGATGAAGAACCCATAGGCGTATCTATGATGTTATGTTCTTTTCATCCATTCGTTTGTGTTTCATTGTAGGCAATTCCCTAATTAGTAGATCACCCGGCCATCAAAATCCATATTAGAACCTGGGTTTTCTCCTGCAGGCATTTAGAAAGAAGAAGAGAGAAAAATGCATGTGCTCCGTTTCATATGAATGTACCCCTTCTCAACTCTTCTTGGGTAATGCCCGACAACAAGGTTTTTGCTTCAAACCACAATAAAAAACCCCAAGCACAAAATCCCTCCAAGGATGTGGACTATGGGGACTGGGTTTGATGTTTAAGAAGAATGGAAAAGGAAAATATAGTTGCGCTGTCGATCCCATGCAAAATCCACAAATTCTCGTCTAAATCTAGGGCACAAACGAGAGAAAACAAGAGGAGATATACCTCCATGTGCTTCCTAAGTGTGAATAGAATTTGAAAGAAGGTGGGACCACTGGCTGGGACCAACCAAAATGGAAAGGGCCAACAACGACTATGGAAGGGAAAAAGGGCAAAAAAATGAGGTCTTCCCTATTGTTTAATGGCATGGATGGTTGGTATCGGCCATCCCAAAAAACAAATAAAAAAAATGAAAGGGGCCCAAGGGACTCCTACCATTTGCAAAGTGGTACTGGGTCCTCATCTATATACAGACCACCCGTAGGGTTTTTTTCCCGTAAATTCCCCAAAAGAAAAGGAAAAAACAATAAAAGAAAAAAACTTTTATGTGTTTTACCTTATTCCCCTAAAAACAACCGTACATTGTGGCCTTTTCAAGGAAATTTTATGATATCCCACACGGCCTCCACAAGAGTATTTAGAGGTGAAGTTCTGTCATTCAAAATGAATAATTGGCATATATACAAAAAAATGAAAAATACATACATAACTAAAAAGAAGGAGAAAAAACACAGATTTCAGATGTAATTGTGCACAAATAAAAAAAAAAATACTCTTAAAGAATTGCAAATCACAATATTTTGTTCTAAAGTTAAAGAATTGTCCTTCACTCTACCTACTTCTCCAAATTATCTGCCTCTCTTTTTTTTTCCTTCTCTCTCTCTCTCTCAACTATGCCTATACCAAGCATCAACGCATGTTAGCTCGAGTGCCTTTATATCTTTGGTGGAAGGTTGATGAAGGGAGAAAGGGTCTTATCTGTTCTCACTCATGTGAGTCATTCTGACGTTCCGGAGTCCCACATTGACTAAAGAGAGGAAATTGAAGGAAAGTGAATGTGGTTATATATAGATCTTACACCCTTACCTTACATAAGGCCTTTTGATGGGTTAAGGCCCATCAGAAGCAAGGTACGTCCCACCCTATACCCATGCGCCTCACGGTTTTACTTCTGATGGGCCTTAACCCACATATAACCTCATTTACTTTCCTCTCTATAGTCGATATGGGATTCCGGACCCCATTCACTTTTAGTCGATGTGGGACTCCAGAACATCACAATCATCACCTACCTTCTGATAATCTTCCCATATTACCTGTCTCACAAAGAGACAGTCCGAATGAAAGGTTGATAAGTTGTATAGCTGGGCTCCTCTTTACCTTTCATCTTGAATGAAAGGTGGATGGATAATTATGGTGTTCATAAATGCCATTGTAGGCTAAGAGGTGTCTCATTTTCACCATAAAAGTAAATAAATACATTAGGATTCTTTGCCCGAATATTATGTGTGAACCTCTAACATACAGTAGTTGGGCTCCTTCGTTCGATCCCAATTCAATTCCTTTGTGCGAACCTATGCCGTACAGTAGTTGGCCTCCTTCATCTTCTATCATCAATGAAAAGTGGGCGGTGAAACGGTATTCATGAATGCTTGTCTTCTTTTTGTTTACTTTTCTAATATTCTGTCCTCGTAATAAATGTGTTTGCTATCTTTTCTGGCGCATGTGCATCTTGTGTAGATGAATGTACGTACTCCCATTACAGGAAAATCATGTAAAGTAAGTGTGAAAACTCAATGGGAAAGCAAATGATTTTGTAAAAAATAAGTACACTTTCCGGTAAACTATATTTTTGTTTGTTTTACATGGGGAAAGTAGTTTGTCGTTTATTTTGTGTGGATTACTCTCACAAGCAAAATAAGATAATTTTTTTTATTGACTTTTACGTTCTCACCTCATTAGAAGAGTAACATGAGAAGTTAACAACCAGTGAACTTCTATGATGTAAAATTATTTTGCACTAGGAAAATTAATAGTAAAGTTTTGAATTTTAATTTTTCCATTTGGTAATGAGTTTTACGTTCCCTTTCGTTGTTAACAACCAAACATGCAAAATTAAAGAAAGACTGACCATATGAATTTTACTTTCCCAGTTGTTGTGACCCACCAAGTCACATCACTGGTTGGGCTCCTCTTATTTCAAAGGTAGTTGGAGAAATGGTACTATGTGGTCCTGGCTATAAATGCATTTTCTTGTCTACCATGTGTATCATGGAGATGCTGAATCTTCTTTGCCTTGTTCCCATCGTCTATAAATAAGGCCTTGCATCCATGCATTTCTAAACTGCGGCGGATTTGGGTACAGCGACCCTGCGTACTATTATTATGCAGTGTCTTTTTCCATCCAATGAGAGCCTACGACGTCAATACGAAGGGGATGAATTCAATACGGACGTGTTTCTACTGCTCCTCAAAACATGGGTACGTAAATAAGCTTATTTTTTTTCCAAGAATACCTTTACCAATTCCTTAACCAACACACTTTGAAAAGACTGCTATTTACAACTCTCAACTTCTGATATGAAAGGTGGACCCATTTATTATAATTCCTAAAATATAACGCCACACTTTAATTTCATTATGTTATAATTTTTATTTGGTGGGACCTATATCCACATTAAAAAAGTGGCATGCCTTTTAATTTCTATATGACGTGAGGCATATGTAATTCCAAAAGGATGGATTTCATGTTCTAACTTCTAAATGCGCATCCCATATTATAATTTTTAAAAATGGACCATCATGAAAAATGGACCTCACATATGACATCATTCCTAAATGTGGCCCCCCTGTTCTATTTCATAAAGGTAGGTCCAATTTACTAATAATGGGCCTACATTGTAAAATCTAAACCGCTCAAAATAATCATTCTATTACATGATAAAAAAAATAATTAATCTATTGAATAAAAACTATGCAACACATTTTAAATGAATCATGAAGATATTAAAAAAAAAAAATATGTTACCCATTTTAAATGAATATTAAGCAATTAAATGATAAAAAAATTACACAATGAGATGGAATGATCAAGCAATTAAATAATAAAAATATGGAATGGGCTCAAGCTTTATCCGGGGTTCAGGTATTTAATAGGAAACCTTACTTAAATGAATGAAATATCAACCATGAGCATATGTTTTAAACAAAATATTAAAATACAAAAAATAAAAGAAATCTATTTTTATTTTAACACATGATTACAATGTACAACGATTTCGTTTGATAATGTGTGAGGTAAAACATCTCCATTGTATATGTGGCATAAGTTATTTGACGATTGATTTAGCAGATTTTGTTTGATAAGCTCTCAAGAAAAGAAAATCTAAGCAAATGAATAATAGCAATCATCCAATCCAATTGTTAAAATTTGGCGAATTATAAAACTTGTTGATAAAATAACTTGTCCCAATAAAAACTCCAACTAGAACATCTCCAAGTGATATCGTTGCAACTATCAACGAAGAAAACTTTTAACCATAAGAAATTCATGTAATGGCCTCATCTAGTCATCGATCATGTGTGAATGCAACTAAAGTGGGCCACATAATGTGGTTAAAAATCACTATAAAAATGTTGTGCTTGATCATCTCTTCCCATACTTTGTGTTTATTTAAAGTTCTCACTATTTCATGAGTAAATTTAATTATTTGATTTAGCATGAAATAGTGAAATATTTTAGCTTTGACTGTTGATTTATTTACTTTCGAAAGATCGAACGTAAGTACTCCTGCGACTCACATTTTAAAAGAAGAACTAAGCAATGAAATGATTAATATATACATTGCACATATTATTTTTTTTTCATTTTAATCATGTTTTAAAAACATGAACAATCTGTTGGTATTGTGGATATATAATATAGTTGGAGTTTTCACCGAGACAAGTTTTTTATTTTTTTTCAATGGATTAAGATTTGTGCGTTTTTTAACCTTTTGATTGGATGACTGCTATTATCCGTTCACTTAGATTCTTCCCTTTCTCTATAGCTCATCGAACGAAATCTTTTAAGTCAATAGTTGAATGACTTTTGCAATATATAAAATGGAGTTTCTTCAGTTCACACATCATGCAAGAAATCATTAGACGGTGTAATCACGTGTTAAAAGTGAAAATCGACTCTTCTTATTTTTCTCTTTTTAGTGTTATGTTTGAAAAAACATGCTCAATCTCATGGTCGAGGTACTCCAACTAACATTTTCATTCATATAAGTTAATTTGATTCAAGTCTAGGTCTGAATTCAACGCAGGATATATATATATATATATATATATCCTAAATTTAAACTTCTTGGATGAAATATATATATATATATATATATCCTAAATTTAAACTTCTTGGATGAAAAATATGGAGACCTAAACTTCCACCTATTGAATATGTACCTAAACCCAAATAAAACTTGATCCCATGCCATATTTCTTATTGTTTAAATTTTTTTTTATCTCTTTTACAATGTGAAATTTTTTTATCATTTAACCGCTTAATTGCTTCTTTTCAAATGAGTAAGATATATTTTGTTATTTAAGTGCTTCATTATTCTTTTAAGATGTGTAGAATATTATTTTATTAACTAACAACTTAATTATTTTTTTTTCTTATCATGTGTTGTAGAATGATGATTTTGAGTAATTTAGATTTTAAGATGTGCCTATTATTGATATTTATAAATTACATGAGACCTACCTTTAGAAAATAGAATGAGGCCCACCTTGAATACAAAAATTAAAAGGTATGACCCCTTTTTTAATATGAACCTGGGTCTCACTGTAAGGAATTCTATCATGGATCCACCTTTGGAAATTATCATATGGTGTTATATTTTAGGAATTATACTAAATGGGACCCACCTTTTATATCATGAGTTGAGAGTTTGTAAAGGGTAGTATTCGAAATTGTTTTAATAAGAAATTAGTAAGGGCATTTCTGGATAGAAAAGGTATGCATGCGTTGAGTATAAGTAGGAAAATGTTGTTCTTGGAATTCAGCTCTTCACATTGATGTGGCACACTTTAATTGGTCGAGGAAGGAGCTGCATAGTAGTAGCATTCAGCGCCGATGCATCCAAGCCCAACCCAAATAAACTACAGTCGCACAACATAAACCCATATCGCTCTGTGGCGTTATGGCGTTGGAAAATGGCACTAATCTCGAGCCAAAAGAAGGTGGTACAACAAATCTTCTCACCCGATGACAACTTCGATGTGGACAAGACATCCCTTCTCAGCATGGCCCAGGACGTCTTGTGTACCCAAATCCCTACACTTGCGTGGGTACTTTCCAATTAACTCCCTTATATCATTATTTATTCCCATTTGTTCTTAGTTTTAAAAACGTTGTTTTTCTACTATGCAACGGTCACACCACAGCAATTATCTCATCAATTTTCGTTCATTTTTCTTTTTAATCCTTACTATGTAAAAAAAAAAAAAAAATTTATTTTTTTTTGCCTTGGATATGGTTTCAGCACCACCTCTCTTGCAGCCGGATCCTCTTATTGTCCAGCTAGTGAAAGAATTTTCAATCAAACGTAGAACCCACCACCACTACCTCAACCATCAAACCTTGTCTCAATTATGTTAATTAAGGTCAGCTGTATGAATTATTTTTCTCTATTCCAATCCATTTTGGGTCAAACCATAAGCGGTACTTCCTATCCATCCTTACTACTATGTCCTTTACATCTTCTCCTTGGTGGGCCATACGTCCGCATAGAAAATCTTTTCCTCAATGGAGTTGATACTATTGAAGCCCACCATATATATGTTACTATAAAAGAATAAAAATGAAGAAGTATTATTTTTAAGTAATAGTAACAATGAATCAAGTTTTAAAAAGAGTATTTAATGAACATTCTATGTCATTTCCTTGTGAGATTGGATTTTAATTTTAATGCCAATTAACTCACATTGATTATATAGTGATTTATATCGGATTGCCTTGCCGTTTTGAACCAAACCCATTTTCCATCGCCACCCTTGTGGGATCGATCACATAGAATAACATCAATTATGGTGAAGCTAACGCTAAAACTTCATCTGATGCATTTGGGACTATATTTTGATGCAGGATCTGAAAACAAATTCAAAAGCTTCGGAAGATGAGCCTCAACAATGGATAACTGAAAAACTTGCATTCACCATCCATGAGATTGGATGCGAGGTAATTTTACATGCACTTGTTTACATCTTTTTAATTGCTAAGTATCCCAACTGTATTGACACCAGGTGCTGTAGCGAAGCCCAACCCCAGATGTGGTGGACCCAAGATTTAAGATAACACACTTATACAAAATATACCATTGACTATTTATTAATACAAATTATACAAATGGGTACATGCATAAGCACGTTTTACACTTTACTGCACTATTCTAACAAACACATGTGCACAGTACACTACAACCAAGACACTTACTGTTTGTACTCAAGGGACCCAAGTACTCATCACACTTCTCTCTTGCACTCTACTTTAATTGCATACTCCAAATGAGGTAGCACCTCCTATTTATATGCATCAAGGGAGTCGGTGAGGAATGGTGTGTGGCTGTGGAGTGGTCCATGTGGCCCTGGATGATCCATACATCCAAGTCGGTTTGTACTTTGTAGAGAACTGCATAAAATTGTAAACAGTAGAGAGAATGGCCATGTTAACTCTTGATGCTTCTAGAAAGCACCGGAGATGAGGGAACAAGGAGATAAATAGTGGGGCCCAGTGTTACTTACATTTCTCCCCCTCAACACTGGCCTTCTTGATCTTTTTAGCTCTTTCTCGATTTCGCCGTGTTTCTTGATTCGAAGTTGGCTTTGATACATTATTTTCTTGCGCCAAATTAGCCTCTATATATTTTTGATTCGGCTTCTTCACTCTACTTGATCGTCAGAATTGCTGTGGTGGTTCATCTATCTCCAATTGACTTGCCCTGGCTTCCTCAGGCGTCATATGCTCGTGTACTCCACTTCTCGGTGGACTAGTGGACCTTCCTTGAATCTGAGATTCTTGGCCACCAGGCCTTTCTTCTTCGGTGTCTTCCTTATCGTCTTTAGTGCTCAACTTTTGCTGAAGAATCTGCTCCAAGTTCCCTGAACTTGGTAACATTGCAACTTCTTGAGACCACCACGAGGATGTTTCGTTGAACACCATGTCTCATGAAGTGTAGCATCGGTGGGTGGTAGGATCACAACACCTCCACCCTTTACGTTTAGTGTCATATCCGACAAATATGCACCAAATAGTCTTCTTTTCAAATTTGTTGCGAAGTTGTTTTGGAACAAGTACATAGCACACGCAACCAAACACTCTAAAGTGACTTCTTGTTGGCTTGATCTTCCATAGCTTTTGATATGGTGAGACAAATCCCAGCTTTGCCTGTGGTAGTCGGTTGGTTATCTGTACTGCTGTCTTTAAACATTCTGCCCAAAACTCACTGGGCATATTCTTCGCATGCATCATGCTCCTCGCGATTTCTACCAGATGTCGGTTCTTCCTCTCTGCCACTCCATTTTATTGTGGAGTGTATAGACAGGTTAATTGTCGTCGGATGCCGGCCTTATTCGAATATGTTGAGAAGTCTTCTAATGTATATTCTCCTCCATTGTCGGAGCGCAGGCACCAAATCTTTTGACTAAGTTCACCTTCTACTTTGGTCCGAAACTCTTTAAACTTCTAAAACACTTCAGACCTCTCTTTGATGAAGTACACCCATACATACCTTCAGTAATCGTCAATGAAGGTGACCATATATCTTAAACCGCTGATTGATTATGGTTTCATCGGGCCAAATACATCTGAGTGGATTATCTCCAAAAGGCTTCTTAGTTTGATACTTGGATTTAGTGTATGGCTGTCGGTGAGCTTTTCTGAACTGACAACCCACACATACTGTGTCTTTATGAACTTCTAATTGTAGAAGTCCCTTTACCATGGACTTATCCATCATTACATTCAGTTTATTATATCCCATATGCCCCAGTTAGGCATGCCATAGATAGGCTATATCATTTTGACAGGTCTTCTTCACATATGCCGATTCGGCCGACATGACATAGATGGAGTTTAGACTTTGCTCCGTCATAATTGGCTTTTCACATGGCTTTACATTGCAGTATACATTTACATCATTTGGCCCAAATACTACAAAATTACCAAATAAGGTCAATTGTAATAGAGACAATAAATTCTTCTTCATACCTGGAACATGGAAGACCTCCTCCAAATGGGCCTCATCTTTGTTGAATCTGGGCACACAAATGGCTTCTCTGACATGAGTGATCGGTAGCCGCGCATTATTTTCCGTAACCACTACTTTGCCGCTTTCATACTGAGCTAAGCTTGAGAACTTCGATTTGTCGCCCGTCATATGATTCAAACATCCCAAGTCCGCGATCCAGTCTTGATCGTAATTGATGACTTCAAGATTGGAATTTGTAATGACCGTTATCTCCTCACAATCATCTTTGGAGCTTATTAGGGTACTGCCACTTGCTAAATCAGAATTTGGCAGTTTGATATCTTCAATGATTGCCATAAACACTTGGCAATCCCATTCTTCTTCACTTTCACTTTGGTGACTTGCTGTGGTCACCACATTCCCTTCGCGAGTCTTTTTCTTCGGCAGTATGCAGTCATGTGCAAAAGTGGCCCTTCTTGCCACAGTAATAACACTCGAGGCTTCGGCGAGAGCTTGTCTGTCGTCGATCATTAGTGTTACCTTTTGAAGCTCCCCCCTACTTGGGAACTCTCCCTCCACCGATTAGCTTCAGCGGTTTCCTTCCTTCGTGGCTTCATCGCCAATTTGCCCTCCCGGGTGAAGTGTGCCTGTTCCTTGTCTTTCACTGTTACTCCATCCATTTGTTTGGCTAATGCTTCCTGATTTGACAAAAGACTTTCTAATTATACAAGAGACGGTTGAGTCGACCATCCCCTAATGGCCGTCATGAACCCGCTATATTTGGACTTCAATCCCCGTGTGATTTTCCGTCTCATCCTAGCTTCGTTGACCCGCTAGTCCTGGTCAAGCTGAGAAATCTCTTGACAAAGTGTCTTAGCTTTCATAAAATATTGACTAACAATCAACGTACCTTGAGTGATAGATGCAATCTTGTTCTTCAAAAACTGAAGCCGCGCATCATTTGTCTTGGAAAACAGCGTAGCCAACATATCCCATACCTTTTTCGAGTGTCATCATCTCGTATATGCTCTAACAGCTCCTTCTGCATTGTGGTCCTTAAGACAAACATAGCCTTCCCAGCTTTGATTCGCCACTTGCGCAGTGCTTCTGCGTTGTCATTCATTGGTGCGGTAGTGTCAGTGCCGCCAACGACTTCCCATAAGTCTTGGCCTTGAAGATATGCCTCCACACACATACGCCAATAATCATAGTTGTGCTTGTTCAGTTTCTCAATCCCTACAGTTGCATTCGCGAGATCCGTCATCGCGATTAGTGGGATCCACATCAATCTCTACCACCAAGAAGCTTAGTCCTCGACTGATTGGCTTCATAGTGTTGCATCGCCTTTAGCCACTGCTCCCAATGGACGAACGGTCCCTAGCCTTGCCTCGCTCTAATACCACTAATAGGGAAGCCCAACCCTAGATGTGGTGGACCCAAGACTTAAGACAACACACTTATACAAAATATACTTTTGACTATTTATGAATACAAATTATACAAATGGGTGCATGCATAAGCACATTTTACGCTTCACTGCACTATTCTAATAAACACATGCACAGTGCACTATTCTAACAAACACATGCACAGTACACTACAACCAAGACACTTCCTGTCTGCACTCAAGGGACTCAAGTACTCATCACACTTCTCTCTTGCACTCTACTCTACTTGCATACTCCAAAAGAGGTAGCACCTCCTATTTATATGTTTCAAGGGAGTCGGTAAGGAATGGTGTGTGGCTGTGGAGTGGTCCACATGGCCTTGGATGATCCATACATCCAAGTCGGTTTGTACTTTGTAGAGAACTCTAGAAAATTGTAGACAGTAGAGAGTGGACATGCTAACACTTGATGCTTCTAGAAAGCAATGGAGACGAGGGAAAAAGGAGATAGATGGTGGGGCCCAGTGTTGCTTGCAAGTGCATGTTTCCAGTTATCATGCAATTGCTCTGGCGAGGGAGGTATGATGTCCATAACACTTGCAGTGTTCAAGAAACTGGTGAAATATTCATGGGAAGATAAGCTGGTGTTTGCTCTCTCAGCGTTTGCTATAAACTACGGAGAGTTTCGCCCTTCTATTGCAGCCACCTCCCAACAATCCACTTGCCAAATATGTGGATAAACTTAAGTCATTCACCGAAATCAGTGAGCAAGAAACTCTTATCAGTAGTCACCTAAGGGTTGTAATATGTATGACCCAGACCATCATTGAGCTAAATGATCTTCACACCCCGTACATTTCATGCGACAAACCTCCTTGCTTTGATAATCAAGTCTCCACTGCTGTTTACTGGGCTGTCAGAGGCATTGTTGCTTGTTCCTCCCAAAGCATTGGCTTTATGAACCAGCAGTAAGTTCAAGCCAAGCTTGCTATTTCTATTGTGGGTGATGCAAATAGTTTGTATTTGGGTTATATATGTTTAAATCACAAGATGTAAATGGATTATGACTTGACTGACACCCAGAGGTGGATCCAGTGAAGGAATTTTTGGAATATATATATATACACACACTAAGTTAGACCCACTGTAACGAGGCCCCCAATGACATGTAACCAGGCCCCCAGTAAAAAATATTAGGCCCATTCTTTATATATATTATTAGGCTCATTCTTTAACTATTAGGGCATCAGAGGTAAAGATTGCAGAGTATACCGCCATCTCCAGCTCTCCTTCACCTTCACCGACTCGCCGACTCAGAACATAAGCTCCTCACCAATCAGCATCGTGCGATTCACCCAAAAAAATATTAGGCCCCCAATGACATGTAACCAGGCCCCCAGTAAAAAACAGTAGGCCCATTCTTTGTTTTATTGCTTGAAACTATTACATTATATTCGTCCCATATAAATAACCAAAAAAAAAAAAAAATTCGGGGGCGTTGCCCTCGGATCCCCACTACTTAATCGTGCCCCCAGTGAGTTTGAATCCTGGATCCGCCACTGCTGACACCTGATAAGGTCACACAACAGTGGACATAGACCAAGATCCAGTGGTTAATTGGACCCAAAATAGGAGTCATGCAAGATATTTTAGATGTTGGGTTTTCTTAGTAGTTGATAAATGAGACCATTGTTATCGTTGGTTCATCTTTCTGGTCTAAGACACTAGGCCAAAACCAAATTAAATGTGAAACTTAGTTTATACTCATCAGGCATCTCGATGAGAACTTGACTCGGCAGAGCCTAATCCGAGGGCTTCATGAATATGAGTCCAATTTTTTACTGTCAATTTGGCCCAAGTTCAGCGCCCATGCCTAGAATGTTTGCATGGTGTCCTTTTGGGTAAGGATAAAAATAGGTAGTTCAGTGCCCATGCGATATTCTTTTTATGACTTATAACATTGTGGTTTTTCTAGGCTAAATTAATTTCAGGTAAATGGTCTTGATTGTAGAACTAACCTTTTTTTTTTTGTTTTTTTTGCTAAGTTGCAAATTGAATTACAAAAGGGAAAGGGAGAAATAACAAAAGAAAGCAAACCAGAAGAAAGGGGATAGCAGAGAAAAAACAGAGCTCAACCTATCTCCTAGCAGGAGAAAGCTGATTACAAAGAGAAAAGAAAGAGTCTCGAGTAGAGCTATAAAAAGGAGAAGACATTTTACCGAGAGAGGGAAGCATCTGTCAAGAAGAAGGAGATAACATTGTCAAGAGAAGGCTTCATATTGTTGAAGACTGCCAAGTTTCTGACCTTCCATAAGCTGAAAATTGCCACTAAGAAGGTGGCTCTCAAACCTTTTTTTGCTTTGAGGCAATAGTTGGCTGAAAATGAGCTCCATTTGGTAGCAGCTGAACTAGAGGGAGAAGAGCTGATGTTGCCTTTATCTTCTATCCTTGCCTAGAATTCTTTGGCAAAAGGACAGAGGAAGAATAAATTGAATGATGTCTTTTGGCGGTTGCTGCATAGGTAGCAGGAAGAGGCCAGCTGCACTCTGATTGATTGGGCCCAATCATTGATTGTAGAACTAACTGAACTAACTAAAACACTAGAGGACATCCATGGGGTCCTTAAAAAAGTACTAGGTGAGTATAACACATGCCAAAACCTTGGACTTTATTTGTACAAATACCAATCAATCTAACATTCATTTTACATTAATCATTTATATTTTCTCACGGGAAAAATTCCAAAACAGGGCTTGGGTTTTCATAAAATTTCAAATCAAAACAAAATAAAAAAAGTGATTTAAAAAAAGGACTTATGTTTTGGAAGATGCTTTCAAATCATGACATCCGGTGAAAAAACCATCCCAACGGTCAATTTCCTCCCCATTTTTCTCAAAATCGTCATAATACCCTTCTTTTTTAACGAAGTAATCCCAAACAGAAAAAAAATCCGACACACATTCCTTGCATTGGTTTTTTATTTTTATTTTTTATTCTCTATATATAGTTTGTTAGGAAGGTTAAGCATATAGAGTTACAGAAAGCAGTTTGCATCTCTTTATATAATCTCATGGCCCGTTTGTGGTAATCATCATCACATCCATTGAACAAGCTCTTCTATGTCAACTTCATCTATTGGGATTTTCGTAGCACAACTGTATCATCAAAATTCAATGTATTTTTATTAGATGATCATCAGCGAGGTGTGGTGCACACATGTGGTGACATGAGGACAGTTTAAGATTCTGAAACTAGGGTCCATCTAGGTGTACATGGTTTAGGGACAAGTTATTGGTGGGGCCCTGAGTACCTAATTGCATGACCCACCTCTTGCTGAATGTGACCCTCCACATTCTTCTCTCTCATGTCTCCAATGGGCCTCGGTGGTTACTCTCCTTGGTCACTGGTGGAGGAGAAGTGGGGACGAATGACTGGGAGGGAAGAAGAAGAAAGAGAAGAGAGAAAGAAGGAACTAGTGTCTGCGTTTTTAGGTTTGGGTTTTTCATTCGAAAGGCATAAGGGTACTATGAGAATCTTGGGAAAAAAATGGAGAGAAAACTGGCCGGGGGATGATTTTTCTACCAAATGTCCTGATTTGAAAGCATCTTGGAAACCTTATATCCTGTTTAGAGATCCTTTCTTTATTTTATCTTGATTTGAGAATCTTGATTTGAGCCTGTTTAGAGATTTTCCCTTTTCTTTCTCAATATCTATCACATCAATAATAAACTTCTTGTTGATCCTACCGCAAGGAGGTATTACCTGGAAAATGTTTGAATTATACAATGCACACTATGATTGCGTGACTGATGATAGGCCGATCCATTAGGACCTATTGGCGCAGAGGAAAAGATAATCGAGGAGAGCTACTATATATAGGATTCAACGCCTCATAAGAAGTATCCACACTGACAATATGGAGATCCTCTCTGACTTGATTTAGACAAAGGATGGTAAAGCTCTCTTCAATGGTGCCACTAACGAAGAGGTATATGCTTTTAACTTTATAACAAACTATTTTCATTTCATTGCTAGGTGAGCTCGAATAATAGTCCTCATCCAGTCGGAACTAGGTTAATCTGACATCGATGAATACAAATATGGGTTTAAGATGCCTTCTTTAAAATGCATAATGTTGTAAAGTTCGTTGGATATGCAAAAGATCATGTCATTCCTCACCCAACCTTCTTTACAGCATCCTCTCTTAACCTCATGTACGTGTCCAGAAGTACATTGGTAGAATGACCTTAATTAAGATTTTGAAAATCCTTCCTCTTTGACAAAATCATAAATTCCAGTTTGCAGATTTTTCACATTCATACTCTTGCTATTTCCAATTCGTTCTGCTGAATTCGCTAATAGTAAGTCGTTTTCTTAACTAAATGAAACAGGTGAGCTTGGATGTACTAAAGAGCAAAACAGTGATATTGTTCATCTCATACTTCGATATCTCAGATGAAGAGATCAATGAAATTGAACAACAGGTTTCCAAGTCAGAAAGGCAGTATGAAATAGTTTGGCTCCCGATTTGTGAGTAAAGAGTTACAATGATAGAGACAGGAGAGATAATACACAGAAAGGCGAGCTTGATGAAATGGTACTCACTGCATTATTCTGTTACGTTCCAGTCTTACGTCATTCAGTACATTAAAAAGGAGTAGCTCTTTGAGAAGAAGTCAGTGATGGTAGCGCTTGATGCCCATGGAAAGGTCGTCAACTCTAATATCACTACACCAAAAATGGCAATTAGGAACGGCCTTGAACCGTTTCTAACATGAATTGAAACGGTCTTAAACCGTTTCAAAAAATGGTGGTCCTAAAATATTGGAACGGACTGTATCCGTTCCAAAATAATAAATTTGGAACGGATAAAAACCGTTCCAACGTGTGAATTTAGGAACGGTTTTAAACCGTTTCAATACTGTGCTATGACTGTTCCTGTTATTTTTCTTGTACCAGTTATAAAAACCCATTCCAAAAGCGTGTCAAACCGTTCCTATTGTAGAACTGTTTAGAACCGTTCCAAATTTGGTGAGAACGGTTTATAACCGTTCCTAATGATAAAAAAAATATTTTTTTAAAAAACACTGTAATTGCAAAATTTTAATATACCACCAAAACAAATGCATTTTAAAAAAATTTAATAAACTGTAGCATTCGGACCTATACACATTCATAGAAAACAATTACCAAATAGTTCACAAAATCTAAAATTGAAATCAATAGACTAACTTGAACTCAAATATTAAATTTATAATATTTGAATATCCATACATCACACATCCAACTCATATAACCTTCTTAACTACTTTCATCCACTTCAATTATGAAAAAAAAAAAAAAAAAAACAACCAAAGGTTCTATCCCTTCACATTTGTTGTGGCTTTAACTTTCTCCAATGTTGTTTTTTACTAGCTAATACCAATTGTTGTGGTGGAAAAAGCCCTCCAATTAACTTATAGCATTCTTTGCAACGAACTGCTTTTCTTGCACAAGTATATTCTTTTTAGCATCCTCCTAAAAAAAACAAGAATATAGTCTGATCACAAAAATGTTAAATACTTAAATGTCAATGAAACTACACTGCCAACACTCTTTTAAATCACAAAACTCACAAAATGGTGCATTAAGAAAGTATTGATCTCAGTAAGTTATATCAAACAACTCAAGTGCAGGAATATTCTACTAATCAATGCATAAAGGGGGAAAAACAGCTTCAAAGTGGAAAAAGGCTTGGCTCACTTGAAACACTTAGTATCCAGTAGGGCCTCACCCTCAAAAGGCTCTTGATCTTCAATCATGGCATTAACACGCTCCTTCTGAGCTTCATCACCCTGCGCCACCGAGCTGTCAGATTCGTATGCAGTAATAATATCATCCTGCAATCTTCATAAAAATGTCCCTAAGAAAAATTTCGAATATAAAAGATTTCTCAAAATTTCAGCAGAATCTCCCCTGTACATGCGACATTAATTTTTTTTTTTTTTTTACAACCTGTTAAGTACCTGTACATAAAAAAAAAAAAAAAAAAAAAAAAAACTTCATATAAACATCTTAATGCCCAAACACACCACAAGGTCATTCACCATTCAACCATAGCACTTCAATATATGGGCCCCACCTTGTCAATAATATCTGCTTTGAACTTCAGAAAACCAACTCTTCCACCAAACATATCCAATCCCTGTTCATCAAACAAAAGGATCCCATTACTCATGAAAGTTCATGAAAGTTTATAAAAGTGAAGTTGTTAGGAAGTACTTTCTTAGTTGGAAAATAAAGAAAAGTACATTGCAACAATACATTCTCCAGAGATCTAGCAAACTTTGTCATTTTCTACTCCTCTACAACATAAATGCTTTGAAATGATAAAAGAAAACAAGCAACATAAAAAAAAAACTTCATATAAACATCTTAATGCCCAAACACACCACAAGGTCATTCACCATTCAACCATAGCACTTCAATACATGGACCCCACCTTGTCAATAATATCTGCTTTGAACTTCAGAAAACCAACTCTTCCACCAAACATATCCAATCCCTGTTCATCAAACAAAAGGATCCCATTACTCATGAAAGTTCATGAAAGTTTATAAAAGTGAAGTTGTTAGGAAGTACTTTCTTAGTTGGAAAATAAAGAACAGTACATTGCAACAATACATTCTCCAGACATCTAGCAAACTTTGTCATTTTCTACTCCTCTACAACATAAATGCTTTGAAATGATAAAAGAAAACAAGCAACATTAAAAAAAAAAAAAAAAAAAAAGGGAACGACAAGAAGTAATACACACAATCTTGTCCAGATAGGTCTTGATAAGGGCGTTCTTTTCCGAAATCTCTATGTTCTCTGCTCCACAAGGTCTAGCAGCTGCCGCTTGGATTTTTTTTGTTCTGCCACTTCGAACTTCAATCTCTCCACATCTCCATCCAAACTCATATGAAATAAAAAAAACATAATAAATCTACAAAGAAAAAACAAGAAGAAAAAGAAAGAAAAAGAAAAACAATAAAAAACATAATAAATCAACATAATAATCCTAACTGTAATTAAAACCTATTCAAATTGTCTTGATCAGTAAACCTACTCAAATTCTAATTCAATTTTAATTTTAATGTAAACAGTCTTAACATTCGAAACATGATACTTCAACTTGAAGGAACAAAAGAAACTCTTACATAATGTGTGTGAGAGAGAGAGAGAGAGTGAGAGATTAAGGCCGAGAGATATTAAGGCCAATCAGTTTAGAACCCAACATGTACTCATAATACATAGTCCAAAAGACAATTGTACACTGTCCTTTGCCCACACAACCCACATAACATTGCTCTTACTCTCTCCATAATACTCATCTCTCCTTACTCTGTTCTTCTCCTCCATCAACACCCAACTATCTTTCCATCTCTCCCTCCTCTTCCTCTCATTTGCTTTACACCCTCATGGCTCTAATAACCATTCATTGCTTTTCATGAAAAATGGTTCTGACATTTACTTTGATTTTCGAGTCTACTGTGTTAGGACTTTATTTGTTGGCTAATTCATAGAGTCTGGACAAAACAGGGTTTCTAATCTTGTATTTCGATTAGAGTCCGGACTGTCAAAGATCTTCGTCCAAGAAAGAATAAGGTCTCCAAGTTTCCTGCAGCTTTCTATTTCTTGAAGGATTCTATGGGTTACTCGAGCGAACCCATATTCGCTCGAGCGAACCCATCACAGAGGTTAGTTCGCACGACCGAACTTTGTGTGCGCTCGATCGTTCAAGGTTCTGTCTCGGAACGTTTGTGACAGAAAGATGTCCGCTCGAGCGAACCCCATCCATCGCTCGAGCGAACAGAGAAGTTTCTATTCCTGAAGTCTTGAGGATTCCTAATTCTATCAAGATGCTAATTGCTATTCCTAGAGCCCTTCAAGCACGAATTGAAGACTATATATAGGCTCTTTCTCTCAACCTTTAAAGGACACTGATTAAGAGATATATTCCTGAGATTGAGAGGTTGAGAGATCCATCTTCTTCCCCCCAAGACTTCAAGCTGTTGCTGTGCTGAAGATCTGAGTTTTGGGTCTAATTTCCATCCCCTTCCCGAAGGCAGTTATGTGCAAGCACGGTGAAGATTCGTCAACAAGATCAGAGGCAGTCCTTAGGTTGAGTCAACAACTGGGAAAAGGGTTCTAAGTGTCTTGTAATCTTCTACGTTTACATAGTGCTTGGTTGTCTGTTGGCCTAGACGATAAGGCCCGTGGTTTTTCTCCTTTTTAGGGTTTTCCACGTATAACTCTTGTGTCTTTCTCTACTTGTGGTTTGATTGATTATTTAAAGTGGAATTAGGATTAAATACTAGTTTAAACACAGTAGTGAGATATCCAATCGAGATCTGGTAATAGGGACTTCTGCCTGTGTTAAGGTAGATATCTTTTTCAATTGGTATCAGAGCGGGTTACACTAATCTGTTGTGTGATCTTTTTACTGATCTCCAATGGATATCAACAGAGAAGGCACATCTACCAGTAAGCCTCCTCTTCTGGATGGAGCTAACTACTCATACTGGAAGTCTAGGATGATTGCATATATGAAGGCTATTGATGATCAAGTTTGGGATGTTGTTAAGGAAGGTTACATTGAACCTACCGTGGTTGTTGAAGGGGAAACAATTCCTAAACTCAAAGCCCAATGGACCCCTGATGAGAAGACTAGATCAAATTGCAATAACAAGGCCATTAATGCAATTTACAATGGAATCACTGCTTCTGAGTTTCATAGAGTGTCTGCTTGTCTTACTGCAAAGGCTGCATGGGATCTCCTTCAAACCTTATATGAAGGAACTGATATTGTCAAGCAAACAAAACTCCAGAATTTGACAACTGCTTTTGAGACAATACGCATGAAAGAGTCTGAATCCTTTGACGATTTTTACACAAAATTGTGCAAGATTGTCAACTCATGCTATAATCTGGAAGAATCTGTACCTCAAAACAAAGTGGTTAAGAAAATCATGAGATCTCTCCCAGAACGATTTCGTCCAAAAGTAGTTGCCATTGAGGAGCACCAGAATTTAAATTCTCTAACAGTTGAAGAACTGGTTGGTAATTTGCAAACCTTTGAGTCCAATCACTGTCAACAGAAAAAGGGAAAGGACATGGCTCTTGTATCCTCTAATTCACTGGATGTCCCTGCATTTAGTGACCATGGCAGTGATACTGATGATGAAAAGTTTGAGGCATATCTTGCTAGAAGACTTAACAAGATTTGGAAAAACAGAAAGTCTTTTAAAAAAGATTCATCAGACCCAAAAGCTCCTCCTAAAGGGAAAGGTAGGTTTGTACCAAAGACTGAGCAAAAACCTTTTCAAAATCAATCTAAGGGTACTACAAAACCTGTAAAATGTTTTGAGTGTCAAGGGTATGGACACATTGCTTCCAGGTGTGCAAATCGCAGAGATAAGAATAACGGCAAAACTGCCTTAAATGTTGCCTGGGATGAGGAATCTGAAGAAGAAATTTCTGAACCTGATTCACCCTCCAGTGAGTCTGGGAAATATGTTGCTTTCATGGCTCTCTCCAATATCTCTTCTGTGCAGGAATCCAAGTCTGAAGATGATTTAGACCTTCATGAATTTTCTGATGAAGAACAGGAATTAGATGAAGATTATCAAAAATTACTTCATGAGTCTATTCGAATGTCCAAAATAAGTGAGAAAAGAGCTTTAAAATTGAAAGCTGTGGAGGAAAAGAATTCAACTCTACAAGCATCATTGCTAGATTCTAAATCAAAGGTAAAACAGTTGGAAGATCATCGAGGTATATTGTCTAACAAAATGATTCTTGCAGGTCAAGAGAATGATCGCCTGCAACAACAGCTTCAGAAGTCTGAATCTCAACTATTGACCTTGCAAAAAGAGCTGAACACGTGTAAATCTGAGAAAGATAATCTTGCTGGAAAATTAAAGATGGCTCTTGTAGAATTGGATTCAGCAAAAGCTTCTATCAACCGAATGAACACTGGATCAATGAAGCTGAATGAAATTCTGGGAAGTCAATTGCCTCTTTCTTCAAAATTTGGGCTGGGATTTGAAGGTTCGTCTTCATCAAAAGACAAAGGTAAAACTGTGTTTGTTAAAAGTACTACAATGAAATCCATGCCTACTGTCTATCCAAATGCTAAATATCCTCAGAGTTATTATCCTTCATATGTGTCTAAACCAAAATTCATACCTATCTGTCACTTTTGTGGAATCTCTGGACACATAAGACCACACTGTAATAAATTGAGAAATTACAACAGAAATCAGCGTAGAAGGCCCAAAAATTCTTCACATCAGATTAAGACCAAACCAGTCTGGGTTCGAAAATCTGATCTACGTTGTAATGTGGTCCTTACAGCACTTAGTGCTACTAACTCTGATGATTGGTACTTGGATAGTGGCTGTTCACGTCACATGACAGGGAACAAAGCCTTGTTTACATCTCTAGAAGATTATAATGGTGGGAGTGTTCGATTCGGAGATGGAGGTAAGGCTAAAGTGGTTGGAAAAGGAATTGTGGCAATCCCAGGTATGTCTAACATAAAAAATGTTTATTTGGTTGATGGTCTCAAAACAAATCTCTTAAGTATCAGTCAGTTATGTGATAACAAACATGAGGTACACTTTT
This sequence comes from Umbellularia californica, assembly GCA_028538565.1. Taxonomy (NCBI): domain Eukaryota; kingdom Viridiplantae; phylum Streptophyta; class Magnoliopsida; order Laurales; family Lauraceae; genus Umbellularia; species Umbellularia californica. Next base: position 14,888,382 of record JAPQWN010000007.1, on the reverse strand, counting down.
CTTCCCAAGAGTGCATAATTGTGGATAAAAAGGGAAAAACTGTTCTACATGGCATAAGGAATTCTAACAATTGCTATGTGGTTGCTTCTGAGAAAGAAATGTCCTGTAATTCTGCGTTAGTCAGTGACTTTGATTTGTGGCATCAACGGTTGGGCCATGTGAATTACAAAGTTTTGGAAAAATTGTCAAATCTAGAGCTTGTTCGTGGGCTTCCAAAACTCAAAAGAGCCTCGAATTCTGAGTGTGGTCCCTGTCAAGTAGGAAAACAGATAAAAGCTCCTCACAGAAAGGTTGATTCACTTGTCACTAAGCGACCTTTGGAGTTATTGCATATGGATCTCATGGGACCAACAAAAATTGAAAGCATTGGTAGTAAAAAGTATATCTTTCTGACTGTTGATGATTTTTCCAGATTAACATGGGTAAGATTTTTGCAAAATAAATCCGAAACTTTTGTTGTCTTTAATGATTTGTGGACCTTACTTCTTGCAGATAAAGGACAGCAATTTGGCGGCGTTTCAAGGATTCGTTCCGATCATGGAACCGAATTTGAAAATTCCGAATTCTCCACCTTTTGCACAACACATGGGATTAAGCATGAGTTCTCAGCCCCTAAAACACCTCAACAGAATGGGGTAGTGGAAAGAAAAAATAGAGTCGTTCAAGATATGGCTCGGGTGATGTTGCACAGTAAACATTTGCCTCAAAGGTTTTGGGCTGAAGCTGTTAACACAGCTGTTTATGTCATCAACCGTGTCTATCTCCGACCGGGAACGAAAACCACTCCTTATGAAATTTGGACTGGAGTCAAGCCCAACATTAAATACTTTCGAACTTTTGGGAGCAAGTGCTATATCCTTCGTGATAGAGAACACTTGTCAAAATTTGACTCTAGGAGCGATGAGGGAATTTTTCTTGGTTACTCTATGAACAGCAAAGCTTACCGTGTTTTTCACTTAAAAAATTCTATTTTGATGGAATCCATTAATGTTGTCGTGGATGATGCAGGTATCTCGGATTACTTCTCTGATGATGATGATGAGGGACTGATTTTTTCTCCTACTTCTAAACAGGTTAAAACTCAAACGGAAAGCCAAGCTAAACCTGATTTGGAATCACCCAAGGATTCAAACGCAGATGCTGATACATTCGAATCAATGGAACCCTTCTCTGAGTCTACAGTTCCTGATAGAATTCGACAGTTTGAAGAGCAAAGCGCTACTCCAAAATCTGTTCATCCTCGATCTCAAAAAGGCCAAGTCATCAAAGATCATCCTTTGGACAAAGTCATCGGTGAAATTTCAGCTCCTATGAAAACTAGGAAACAGGTACATAATGAGGTAAGTCATGTATGTTATGTTTCCTCGTTAGAACCTAAAAATATAAAAGATGCTCTTATAGATGATTCTTGGATAAATGCAATGCATGATGAACTAGGTCAGTTTGAAAGGAACTGTGTATGGGAGCTTGTTCCTCGACCGTCGAATACAAATGTCATCGGAACCAAATGGATTTTTAAAAACAAAACCGATGAGACTGGTCAAGTCATTAGGAATAAAGCTCGATTGGTAGCTCAGGGGTATACCCAAGTTGAGGGTATTGACTTTGATGAAACTTTTGCCCCTGTAGCTAGACTTGAATCTGTGCGCTTATTACTTTCCATTGCTTGTTACTTAAACATTAAATTGTTTCAAATGGATGTTAAAAGTGCATTTTTGAATGAGTTTTTAAATGAGGAAGTGTTTGTAGAACAACCAAAAGGTTTTCAGGATCCTCATCATCCTGATCATGTCTATAAATTGCAAAAAGCCTTGTACGGCTTAAAGCAAGCTCCGAGAGCATGGTATGAAAGATTGACTGAATTTTTGCTAGAGCATGGGTTTACAAGAGGAACTGTGGATAAAACTCTGTTCATCAAACAAGACAAGAACAACATTGTCATTGCCCAAGTCTATGTTGATGACATCATTTTTGGATCTACATCTGAGGTCGTGTCCGAAAAATTTGCAGCTAAAATGTCAAGTGAATTTGAGATGAGTATGGTTGGTGAGTTGTCGTTCTTCCTGGGGTTACAGATCAAACAAACCCCCTCTGGCATTTTTATTTCTCAACCAAAATATGCTAGGGAGTTGCTGAAAAAGTTTGGAATGCAATCTTCAAAACATGCTCGAACACCTATGAGCACCACTGTGAAAATCAGTTTTGATGCTGATGGACTGGATACTGATGAGAGAAGTTATAGAAGTATGATTGGCAGTCTACTCTACCTCACTGCCAGTCGTCCTGACATTTCCTATAGTGTCGGTGTTTGTGCGAGATACCAGTCAAAGCCTAAGGAGTCTCATGTTCAGGCTGTGAAACGTATCTTAAAGTATGTTTGTGGTACTATTGAATATGGGATTTGGATGTCCAAAGATACCAACACGATCATTGTTGGGTATTCTGATACTGATTGGGCTGGATGTGTGGATGATCGGAAAAGTACATCTGGTGGCTGTTTCTTTGTTGGAAATAATCTTGTTGCTTGGCATAGTAAAAAGCAGACTTCGACTTCTCTGTCGACTGCTGAGGCTGAATATATTGCTGCAGGAAGTTGTTGTACACAACTTCTTTGGATGAAACAGATGCTTCAGGATTATGGGATTGAGCAAGACACCATGACTGTCTTTTGTGATAACCAGAGTGCCATTGATATTTCAAAAAATCCTGTCCAACACTCCCGCACAAAACATATAGACATTAGGCATCATTTCATTCATAACCTTGTGGAAGAGGGAACAATTTCTTTGCACCATATTCCCACCGAAACTCAACTTCCGGATATATTTACCAAACCATTGGATGCAACGCGCTTTGAATCCCTGCGAAAATCATTAGGGATTTCTCTTATTCCCTACACTCCATAAGTTTCTATTTATTTAGGTACACACCCACTTGTACACATGACCATTGCTTTTTTTTCTTTTTCTCACCGCACAGGTCGTTTTTCGATTCTCTCACCGCTATCTCCTGCTTTATCCTTTAGAGATGTGTTGGTAATAAGGTTAACCCTGAGGAAGATGGCTACCTACGGTTGTGCGTGAAAGCTTCCATTTGATTGGTAATTTTCCCTTGGAGAAGGCTACTACGACCTTTAGTGTGAAAGTCACCAATGATGGCTTAACCCGTCCTCTTTTTATTTCAAAAAAAAAAAAAAAAAAAAAAAAAAAAGGAGGTTGAGGACTCCGGTGTGATTCAAAAGAAAAATATGGAAACAACATTAAAAAAAAAAAAAATGGGAGGAAACTATTTTACCCAACTTTGTGTTGACGGGTGTGCTCCCCATGTGACATTTTGTTCATCTCAAAGAGGTTTAGGGGGAGTAGATCACACTGATCTTTATTTTTTTTTAATATTTTAAATGGTCATTTTATTCACCTTTTGCACTGTGTGCTTAAATTTATGCAAATTAGAATCCGTGTCTCTGTTTACACTGTTCTATGGAGGGATTTGACCAAACGTAACCGTTAGGAATTTTTCGCGTGCTGCACTCTAGGGTTTAAAACCCTGGACACATCGCTCGAGCGATAATTCACATTCGCTCGAGCGAATATGGCGGTTCAAATTCCCGGGACACCTCTTCTTCTTCATTCTTTTCTCTCTTTTCCCTTCTCCTGCGCAGAAGGCAATTCCGCCCCTTTCTTTTCTTCCTCCTTGCGTCTCGTTTCCCGTTGTCTCTTCCAAAGGTATGTTTTTTTTTTTCCCCTCTTATTTTTGTTGCATTTTACTCGTAGTCTTGTTTTATTCTATCAGTTTCATTTTTTTTCTTTATCGATTAGGGTTCATTCTATTTCACATATCTTTTGTGCTTTTCATTTCCCATACCCATCTGCATACCTCATGCACATTTTATTTTATTTTATTTCACACTATGGACGATTTCAAAATTTTAGATGGCCAGTGCTCCCTTTTTCATGTTCTGTTTTCGGACATACTGGTGTTCTGCTCTTTCTCCTTCGCTGGCACTATGATTCTGATTTTCTTTGGTGTCAATTTTGAAAGTGTTACATCTCCTGTGTATATGTGCTGGATGTGAAGTGATGGAGTATGGAGTGCAGTTTCTTTGTTTTGGAAGTTTGGCATATTTCTTCTTTGCAGGGTGGGACTGATGTTGGCTGGAGCATTTACTGAGTTTTTAAATATGGATGTGTCATTTGCTATGTTGGGTTGGAATTTGCATGGGAACGATGGACAATGAAGTGGCTTTTGGCTGCCATTTTCTTTTGCAGGAACAGTTTGTTGGTTGGATTCTCTACTGACCTTGTGTTTCAGTCAGTTATGGCACCCAAGAAGAGACCTCATGCTGAATCTTCTTCTTCATCTTCATTCGATCACACTCGTTTCCCTTCCACGGGAAAATCTAAGCAATTTTTCACCTTGTTTGCAAATCGAAATGTTGAATCCGAAAGAGAGATTGCAGAAGAATTACATGGCAAACGTGTCTTCCGGAGTCTTGCCACCCGGAACTGGTTTTCATTAGTAAAATTCAACTCCTCGTCCATCAATGTTGATTTAGTTCGTGAATTTTATTGCAACTTGGAGGTATTGGACAATGGGTCAGTTAAGTCCTTTCTCCGAGGGAAGTGGATCCAAATCTCAGCTCAGGATATTGCAGATTTCATTGAAATCCCAATTGTTGAAGATTGTGATTACCCCATTCCTGATGAACTACCTGCACCCATCAATTACGATGTCGTAGCTTCCACTCTTTGTGGTGGTGATACTCGCTGGCCAGGGGGTCTTCTTTCCCATGGAAATTTAACAGATGAATACCGCTTTCTCAATAGGTTCGTCTGTCATAATTTGGAGCCCCGGGGACATACTTCTGATGTTGCACAGCGAAATGGTTATCTTTTGTATTGCATTGGGACTGGGCGACGGGTTAATATCCCGCAGGTGATTCTGAATGTCTTCATCAAGACTCTCTCCACGAAGAAAAACTCCCTTCTTCCATTTGGTGTTCTTCTCACGGATTTTCTGGCCTACAAAGCAATCAACCCAAGGCCAAATGATTTGCTGATGAAGATTAAAAATCCAATCAATGCCAGAACATTGTCTTTATCTACTTCGCACATTCCTATTGGGCAGCAAGCTGTCGAGGCTGATGAAGAGCAGGCCGGTGATCCTGTTCAGGGGGAGCAGCAGCCGCAAGTCGGTCAATTGGCTGCACAGATACAGCATCTCACAGCCAGGGTCGACACAGTTAGTGGCCAAGTCACAGCCGGTTTCACACAAATGCACAATCACATGACTGAGGGATTTGCTCGAATTGATACAGTGTTGGCTGATCTTCTCTCTCGCTTGGCTCCACGCGATCCTTGATCTTCTGTTTCCTTTTTACTACTTTTATTTTTGCTATACAGTTGCTTGTGACGTGGTTGGTTTTAATTTACGTTGTTGCTAACCTTTCCCCCTATGGATGTCAATTCTGCACAAAAAGGGGGAGAACTTTTAGAACTGCTTAACTTCTGCACTTTAAGAATGCTTATCTTATTAAGACTTCAGCATTTTATTATCTTCAATGTTTCATCTTGGAATTTGTGCTTACTTAGTTTTATTATCTTTGACCTTTCAATTATGCTGCACTTGATCATTTTTTTTGGAAGTTATCGCAGGAAATTCGATCTTGGATCCTTCTACATCGGTTTATCTTGTTTAGGATAGAAGGGTAGAACATCTTTTCTTGTATTTAGGGTTTTGTCCATGAATTGCCAAAGGGGGAGATTGTTAGGACTTTAGTTGTTGGCTAATTCATAGAGTCTGGACAAAATAGGGTTTCTAATCTTGTATTTCGATTAGAGTCCGGACTGTCAAAGATCTTCGTCCAAGAAAGAATAAGGTCTCCAAGTTTCCTGCAGCTTTCTATTTCTTGAAGGATTCTATGGGTCGCTCGAGCGAACCCATATTCGCTCGAGCGAACCCATCACAGAGGTTAGTTCGCACGACCGAACTTTGTGTACGCTCGACCGTTCAAGGTTCTGTCTCGGAACGTTTGTGACAGAAAGATGTCCGCTCGAGCGAACCCCATCCATCGCTCGAGCGAACAGAGAAGTTTCTATTCCTGAAGTCTTGAGGATTCCTAATTCTATCAAGATGCTAATTGCTATTCCTAGAGCCCTTCAAGCACGAATTGAAGACTATATATAGGCTCTTTCTCTCAACCTTTAAAGGACACTGATTAAGAGATATATTCCTGAGATTGAGAGGTTGAGAGATCCATCTTCTTCCCCTCAAGACTTCAAGCTGTTGCTGTACTGAAGATCTGAGTTTTGGGTCTAGTTTCCATCCCCTTCCCGAAGGTAGTTATGTGCAAGTACGGTGAAGATTCGTCAACAAGATCAGAGGCAGTCCTTAGGTTGAGTCAACAATTGGGAAAAGGGTTGTAAGTGTCTTGTAATCTTCTACGTTTACATAGTGCTTGGTTGTCTGTTGGCCTAGACGATAAGGCCCGTGGTTTTTCTCCCTTTTAGGGTTTTCCACGTATAACTCTTGTGTCTTTCTCTACTTGTGGTTTGATTGATTATTTAAAGTGGAATTAGGATTAAATACTAGTTTAAACACAGTAGTGAGATATCCAATCGAGATCTGGTAATAGGGACTTCTGCTTGTGTTAAGGTAGATATCTTTTTCATACTGCTTATTAGATTCAGAAACATATTAATATTGACCATTTGTTGCATAGTTGATGCATAGCCAACAGTTTAATACAGGATAGCATACTGACTACAGATTTCCTTGATCTAATTTCAAGCAAAGTTAATGTTTCTTACAAGCATTATAACATACATTTGATATGCAATTTTAAGTTCCATGTTACAGACAACTTACACAAACAAATTGAAATCATTCAAATGAAGATTGATGTGGTATTTGCAGAGATAGAAGAGTTGTATGAAGTACCCACCAAATGAAACCCAAATCTGAAATCAATGCCTTTAAATTAATACCTCAAGCCCTACACCAATACCCAAAACAAAATCTGAAGTCAGTACATGATTAATCTCCAACACAATTCCCAGATAAAATCCAAATCTGAAATTAATACCACAATTTCAAACCTCCGTTTCTGATTTCAACTTTTGGTGTAGTGAGCCTGCACTACCATCTTGCTTCCTTGGCGGGGAAGTTTATGACCAAGCAGAGTCTTTGATACATCAATGTGACAGCTTGTTTTACCTACACAGGCCTGTATCAGTAAAAGCCAAAATAGAATGTAATTAGAAAAGTACATACTTGAAAAGATTACTACTAGGCAGTAAGGTGAGCCAATTCAAATCTAACTTTGTAGCCATGATAGGGATAAATTACACTTTCAATCAAGGATGAGATGTCAATGTCATTGGCGTTTATGGTAGGAACCACAAGTACCAGTGGCATTACCATAGTTAGCAAATTCAATATTCAAGATAGGTTGTTCCTTGGGGCATGAAAATTCCACAATATCACCATGATAACCAGTCACACACACAGTCCCAACCTTAACAGTTGCAAATTTCACACTAAAAGGACTTCCACCGAATTCTTCAAACACAATCAATGAGTTACCATCTGCTTCAAGGAATGATCTGGGTACATGATACCTGTTACAATAACAAATCTCAGAATATCAATTATCTATAAACTCAATGAACTCTGAAGATGAGAGATGATAGAGAAAAAGGAGGTGAAGAAAACTGTCACTAATTTTTACACAACATATGCAAACCAGCTCTGAGTGGGCTCTCCACATCCAGTGGTACATTTATTAGGGTTATATGCACCGCGATAATCACATTTACCACACTCTGATGGAGCCATTTTGGTGGGTCAAAATCGGCCAAGACTATTGCCATTCACCCATGCCTCTCCCTTTTGTAGGCCTCTTAAATTTACCACAACTGGGTCATCACCTAGAGGTGCCTTGTATATTGCCTAAACCATAGAAAATGATCAATGTCAACCACGGATTTATGTATTATAATGAGCAAAGAAAAAAAATATATATATATAATGCCTATGAAGAAAGCGAAAAGGGGGTACCTTGTACCAAGTCAATCTACTCCTACTTGGTATACCATCATATTGCCAATCAAGTTTATCATTATCCCAGTATGTCTCTTCCATACCATTCAAACCAACCTATTGATGCATGAAAAGAATAATAATCAAGAGAATAATGAGTTATATAGTTAAATGAAATTAGAAAAAAAGGAATATAAAATTGCCTAACAGCATAATTTTATTAATGATACTTTACCTTGTAAGTCCAAGGGTTTGTTGTTAAGTTTCTTGAGATATTTCCATTTCCAACCAACTCAACTGGACCACCAGCTATTCCTTTCGGAATTGTGTCGAAGTGATCACCGTAATTCTACGAAATCATAATTTTAAGAAAATGAAGAGTTTTTGCTTTTGCAAATATTTAACAAAAAAAAAATATATCAACATCTAAAACACAAGTACTTACTGTTAAACCAACGGTAGTGCTGAGTAAGGTTATGAAATTTATACTTGGTTTAACTGTTACAGGCACCTCCAATGTATATTCCCAATCCTGAGTGTCAGGACTATTGGAACCTGCTTGCATAATCCAAAAATGAATCCATATTAAAAAAATTAGAACATAATATCACAGAGTATAACACACTGTTTTTAAGATATAATTTCATAATTACCAACATGCTTTCCATTAAAGAAAACATGAAGCATATAGCCTTTTGTGTGAACACGCAGAGTCATATGCTTGGTGTACATGGGATCATGCTTGCTGACTCTCACTCTGCAGATCATACACCATAAGACCCAAATTAATATAGAAACCTTAACATGATAAAAAAAAACAATTAAATTGGAAAGACTAAGATTAATCAACAAGTTAGTTGAAAGGAAATTACTTTGTCATGTACCACAAGTAGTCACTAGCACCACCAGTCACATTTTTTTGTTCAAGAAGTTCTGGGACAGTGAAGGTGCCTCTTTCATCAAGAGTATCCTCATGATATTACTAGCAAGTTAGGTTATTGACCACATAAACACTCATTTTTTTATACTTACATTGGGTTAATCCCACTTCATAGTTTACCCAGCTACAAAAGGAAAATTAGAACGGTAGCACACATCTCTCCATATAAGAACACATCAGCAACATTGAATATTTCTCCAACCAACATAAATAAATCACCATGTTCTTGCACTCAGATTCATCGGTTCAACATCTGCCCCAGACAACCAAAACAAAACCTACTCCTAAAAATCACCCGTCCCCAAAAATAGACCCTCTTTACAAATTACCATACCAAAAACAGAATTAACAGAAACAACATCAGCTAGTCTCAAAATGAAAACCCTATCTGGATCTAAAATTAAAAGACAATTAGACCTTAAAAAACCAATCACAATCCATATGAAATCCATTGAACTTATCACAAATTGCAAATCTGCAAACGAGCATAAAGACTACAAAACAAAAAAATCATACTTTGGTTTGGAAGGTACCTTCCATAATCCTCTAATGAAATCATCATTTACAAACCCTAACTCCATGCTTCCACATAATAGGAGAAAACAAAAGAGAGAGATGTAGATTACCTTAAGGCTAACGTCGAGTCGAGAGATCCTCTGCGTCCGAACAAAGGAAGTAAGAGCATGACAATGCAAAGTAACAGAACCTTTACGTTACCTTTGGAATGTCTCTTCTTCCTTTGCCTGGTCTCTTTCGAAATCTTCAGTTTTCTCTTCTCTTCTTTGGGAGCCGGAACCCACCAAGCTCAAACGACAGGATTTCTATCTTCTGTCTTCTGTAACGGATCTTGTTAAACCCTAGGATTCCTTAGAAAGAGAGAGAGAAAGAGAGAGAGGAGAAAGGACTTTTGAGAAAGAGAAATATGGATTTCTGAGAAAGAGAGGGGAAAGGATTTCTGGGGGAGGGAAGAAATGGGCACGAACCAAATGGAGGAAGGAGGGAACAGAGCAAGTTTTAGTAAATGGGGGGAAAAGAACGAGTTTTATTAAAACGGACCCCTTTATTTTTGTCTTGAAACGGTTTTTAAATTTGGAACGGGTTGGAACCCTGTCTGATTACAAACGGCTACTGACCGTTTCAATGTTTTGTTTCTAATTCCCGTGTAGTGAATGCATACCACATGATGATGATATGGGGAAGCCTGGCTTACCCTTCTCATGCTCAGAGTGAGGAAATCCTTTGGAGAAAATCAAAATGGAGTATTGAACTTTTGATTGAGGGAGTTGTCATTGAGAAAAAGCAATGGGTAAGGTTTAATATATATTCTTGCATCAAATTACAAAACCCGCACGCATAAGTTCTATACAAGTCATCTGCACAAGTCCGGAATTCTTGTCAATTCTCTAGGGATGTGGTCAGTAGAAGTAGAATATTTAAAGTTGGGTTGAGTTAATGCGTGTCCTTGTCATTTCTGACAGGTAGAAGAGAAGAGAGTAATCTATCTCTAAAGAGGAGATGACTTGGATTAGATTACAAAGTTCACGAATAAGACGAAAGAGGTTGTGAAAGGAGAAGATATCAACTTGGAGTTGATATATATTGGAAAGAAACAGAGAGAGAATCAACAAGGAGAACTTGAGCAAGGTTTGGGATGAGCAGAAGATAAGGCGATTCCATGCCCGCCTGGATCTGATGTATCAGTCCAAGATGCAACTTGGTGAGTCGATTAGAGGTGAAAAGATATTGAAAATTTTGAAGACATTATTGGATCGATGCTGGTGGCGATGGTCAGGGATGGACCAAGAAGTGCACAAGCACTGCAATCACATTTACTTTCCCACGGAGAATATGGTTTGTGTGGATTGCCAACGCCCAATAGACCAAGAATCCAAGTATCATAATCAAGTGACGCATCAAAAGAGAACCATTTCCAGCAACTCAGAATCAGTTGCAACCGGCACGTCATGTTCTTCCCGGTTTGTCAGTAATTGAGTAGCATGCCCAGCCTCTCAGAATCAGTTGGTGTGTCTATTTAAGTGAACAAGTACCTTCGTAGTAGTACTGCCTTGTTATTGAGTGAAGTAGGCAGGGTTCGTATGCTTGTTCTTCCTCTTCTTCGTTTTCTATTATAACGTGTGTCTGTTCGAATGTTGATCCTTCTCTTCGTTTGCCAATGTAATGTGGATCCTTTTATCCGTTATGAAATTGTTAAACTTGCTTAAGATGAATTTAGATGCAGCACCTGATGAGTGGGTTTGGGTTGAGTCCGGTCCGGTTTCACACCCGGGTATGGTTCAAGCTTGGGTTCGGAATTCTCTACATAAATTCGGCTTGGGTCGTGTCGAATGCCCTTCTATGTTTTAAAAATTCTTATATTTTGCACATATGGCCCCTCAGAAATTTCAGAGAATGCCTTTACATATTATAAATAACTATATGCATTTTTTCTATTTAACCCTTCCGGGATTTTTTATTCCTACGTAGTGGCCCTTCCAAGGAAGAATTCCTTGGTCAGCCCCTGCTGAAAGCATTAACAAAAATGAGTTTTGATGTTTCACTATACATTGAGCTTCTTCAAACAAAACTGAAGTTGTCAATATTTTCTTATTTCCTGTTTTCAACCAACCAACTCTAGTGACATTTTGGGCTCGTGGAATCTAGGCTTAGGGTGTGAGATAATCCATAGAAATCCCTTCGGAAAATATATTCAACAGTCATTCATCTATTTAATTAACCCTTGGTTCAAATCGTTGGCTTAAATATGATTTATGAAACAGATTAATCAAATAGGACTAGAGATGGTAAATCACAACTATGCATGCAATTCAAGCAGTCAGTCACCATTAATCTAATAAAGTCTCGGGTAATCCAATTGCTCACCATTAAATGTTGATGAGAATAACATCTTAAAAATGGACTTTGAATTTCACTATTCTATATGGACCGATGGTACCAACAAAGTCAAGCCTGGCTTAATAGGCAGACCCTTGGTGGCTTGGCCCAAACAGCAAGAAAACCCACGCCAATGGGAATCCCATTTATGAAAAGATAAGATGTGTAAGTATTTATTAGTGGTCCACTAGTACTATCACTTTGGGTCACAAGGGTGTTTGTCCAACTTCCCTCTAGACCTATAGGGATTAGTCCAGCCGAAAGAATTGGGAACCTCTAATAGAGAACGAAATAAAAAAGTATTTATTAGTGGTCCAAACATTTAAATTGAAGTTGTGAATTGTAACTCTTTCAAATAATGTGGCTTTTAAGGTAGAAGAGAGTTAGCATGATTCCTGAATTATCAAAATGTCCTTCGACTGAAAAAGTAAAGCAAATCTCAAGGTAGGGCCATATAAATAACATAATGAAAAAGTAAAGCAAATCTCAAGGCAGGGCCATATAAATAACCTAATCATTATGAGATCAATTAAGTCGTGTAATATTGGTGTGCACTCTTAAATGATAATAGGTCGACCCTCATGTGTCATCCACATTAAATCCAATCACTTATTAGACCCATTGGTGACACATGTGAATAGTGGATTCTTGAAAAGTGTGAGAGTCCTAGATGTGAAATTTTTCCTAGAGACAGTATATATTTGATGAGATCTGAGTGACCTGGTGTAGTCAACCTTACAAAATGTACTTGGCTCCCGAATTATACACATCCCAATTTTAAATTGTATGTGCACACCCTTGTATTAGAACAACTCTTCTTCTGTTTTTTTTTTTTTCAGAGGTGGTTTCATCATGTTATTTAGTTTATAGTATGATATTTTAGAATCTTTAGAAATATCTTACACCAGCACTTCCTAGTGTCAAAAGCCTCGGCTGGGTCCCACTCACATGTGTACAAAACCACATGCTCTCGCAGACCACCAACTTCCACCTTCATCACCAAGAAAGCCATCCAGAGCCATCGCATGCGCGGAAGAATCCTGACCAGAATTTCTGCCGTTATAAGGGCTCCGTAACCGAGGATTCTCACAGTGGGCCCTTCTATATGGTCTGAGACTGAGCGAATTCTCATTAGTGCTGATTTATTGCTAGGGTGCTCATTGGACTGGGTTTGAGCCGTATAATTTGGCCCATGGGCTGCACCCCCGCTTAACGTTTTGGCCCAATTATCGAATGGGCCAAGGCTGAGCCTACACCGGCTGAACACATATTTTTCTAGGTCATTTTTCTATTACTCTATTCCCTGACTTCTACGTTGATGCCTGTTACAAAAGGGTACCAGGCTTAAGATGAGAAACACGAGACTACCAGGAGTAGGGATGTAAATGGGTCCTCGATTCTCCGATTACCCGGAGGTTCTGACCAATTAAAAACCGGATTTGGGTCGTTATTCAGGCCCCGGTAAGTCAATGGGTCCGGGTCCGGTTCCACCTTGGTTCGGACCACTGGACCCGATACCCGATATATTACCTCAATTTTCTAAAATCTCTCATAAAAACCTTATTTTTTAAATATCATTATCTACCTAGACCCGGATCCTGATCCATACCCGTCCCATATATGGTTCTAGTTCCAGTTCCAGTTCCGAAGCCAAGAAATCGGTTCTAGGTCCGGATCCAGTTCCACCTTCTCCTTAACGGTTCTGGGTCCACCATGGACCTGGACCGGAATCGGCTCGTTTACAACCCTAACCTAGAGCCTGTTTCTTTATTGGCTGTTTGGAGAATTTCTTGATGCTCCAAAATAGTAGAATTCCTTGATTTCACATCACGCCAGCAGTCCATAACACATAGTGGGTCCACTTTATGGTCCATCTAGGTTGACCATAAAATAGAAACCTTCCCTTGATGGTCATGGGTCCCAAGGTTTGGCACCCATCGAAATGAAGTGGACCGTTGGCTCGACCGTGCACTCGTTTTGGACGGTGAAAACTTATGGGTCATTGATCAAGTGGGGCTAATGATAATTTGAACCTCTATCACCATACACAGGGTGCCCCCTCCTGCGGTCCTATCCCTATCTCGGGCCTAAGGTGGCCCCCACAATAGTCGGGCACTCACAAATCACAATAACATGAGCATCGGCAGTGACCTGACGTACGGTTCCCACATATATCTTATTTCAATTATTTAGAATTAATCTTGTTTTTATGTTTTCGCAAAATTTTCACCATATTATTGGAATCCATACTCTGAATCTTACTTCACCGATTCTTGTGTTTTTGAGACAACTAGGTGGTGTCTCTTGTGTTTTTGAGACAACTAGGTGGTGTCAACATTAAAAAAAATTAAAAATGAGGTTTTGGCCAATAGCTTATCTCTAGCTAAGATGGTTTTCCCCTCTCCCTACCGAAATTTTGAATATCTTTCCAAAGCTATAATTATACCATCTTAGAAGTAAAATACCCATATTGTGGGAAAAATGCATTTTTGGAAATGGATCTAGAACTTTGCTCAATGAATACGTTCTAATTAGGCATACACACATACGCACACAAAACTTAATATGCATACGGGTCCCACAAACATGTGAAACTACTCATAATGTTACACATAAACAGAGGATCATGTTAGTAAAATATAAAAAATTATTGAGTTCAACTCCCTACAAAAGAGTTGTTTTATGTCTTAGATCATAGTGATTATTTTCGAATTTGTTGGACAGCACAGTACCTGTTTTCCAGCTTTAGTATTCTCAATTCAATGATGCTTTTAACTTCATTCTACAAGGATTACATCCTCCAAATATCCTACTTGAGTTCTGAAAAGTTTGGAAGCAAAAGAAAATTTCTAATTTATAGAACCCATCTTTTGAACTTGGAACCTAGAACCTGAAATTCTGATGCAGCAGAATTTCAGAGTCAGGCCGCCCATTTTATAGAGTCACCACTTATTTGATATAATCCTGATCAGATGGTTCCGGATTTCTTTTTGGAAGTAAAAAGCTCTTTACTTTTAAAATTTCCAAACCCATATCATAATTATTTTTCTAACCTTGTTTTCCATAGGCTTAAACTTCGCATAAAAATATTGATCGTGCTATGTTTCAGTATATTACCTCTCCACAATGAATTTGTTTATAATTTTCTCGTTTGGAAACAAATTTGGACAAGTGAATGTTTATTGGAAAGATAACAAGATTATGAATTTTTTTGTCACATTTTTACAAAAATGAAAAATTCAGTAATCTGTGTGTAAATTCAATCCATTCCTTCAAGTTTATCCATTCACACCGTTGAGGCATTTGATTACAAAACAGTCTATACTTAACATACTTTGTGGATTTAATCAAAAAATGTAAATTCAAATTTCCTTATTAAAAACAAAAATCAACTCGTATCCAGTGTAAGAAACCAAATTGTCATCAACTAGGAGCATTTCATAAAACACTTGACATTGTCTACAAACCAACCCCTAAATTCACTAATTTTAGATACAAAAATACTAACAAACTTCTCATATTACATCAGAATTTATACTACACAACTTCTAATCACATATCGAAGAAGCATGCATCAAATATATGAATAAAAACCATTTTTGTCAATTTTTGTCCAACTTGGTTGCAATAGGTGCACTTGACTTGCCTCCGTTATCTATGCTCTGAACGGATTCTATTCTTTCTTGGTCGACCAACTTGTCTCCGTTCACCATCATTCTTGTCGTTGGTTGCATGTCTAGTCTGGGTGTACCATCATCTGGCCTTGTGTTTGCTTTTTTAAGGCACCATGCATCTCTTTCTTGGGGGATAAGGGAGTTCTTGGGCCAGATTTGTGGATTGAGGAAGCAAGACATAGACAAAGATGAAGGGATAATGCATTCATTCAAACACCATTCAACCAAAAGGGAGAGATAAGTGGAGGTCGAGATAGTTGACGAGAAGAGCAGCGGATTGTGAGAACTTGGTCCGAGCGGCACTCTTAACCAGGGGGCGCAGCGTGTCAACCACAGGCTTCAAACGGTGAGTCTCCATTAGCCCGCATCGGAAATATCCAAATCCTGACCCTGTGCTTATAAGTCAAACCCTGTATTAACTTGGCATGAGTTCTTTTAAAACTATGCGGCCCCGGAAACTGTAAGAACTACGAAGTTAAACGTGCTCGGGTGGGAGTAATATTAGAATGGGTGACCTCCTTGGAAGTCCTCAAGCATGCACGTGGGTCAAACAGACAATTTCATGCTTAGTTCGGCGCGGCTGTGATATGGACGATCACATTTGGGCGCGGAACCCCTTCCCTCCCTTCGTCCAAAACCGTCAAAGCATCAAAGCCCTTGCTCTGATTTTCTGAGCATTGTGCAAAACCCCCAAATCCCCTAAAAGAGAAAATTGGTTAGATGAGAGAGAACGTACCTGCAGTGGGTGCAGAACTCGTGCTCTTGTTTCTTCTCCTTTCCCCTTGTTTTCTTTTCTTCTTTCTCGGTTTGGTTTCTCTCTATGAAAAGAAGGCGGGATGGGATGGACTTTTGAGTTTGTCTTCCGGGTATTTCCTTGTAAAACAAATTAGGACAATTTTGTCAATTCCCCTGACATGAAGAAGGTCTACTGAAAATTATAGTTTTGAGTATGCAGTGGGAAAAGTCATATCTAGAAATAAGCTAATGATCAAAACATATTTTAAAAAAAAAAAAAAAAAAAAAAAAACCCTATTAAAGTAGGGTTAGGATTAGAAAACCGAGCCAATTGGGGTGAGCTCATTATTAGAGTAGGGCTAGGCCGGATTAGAATATTGAGCCAAATTGGGGTGCCGTCAATATTAACGTAGGTGTAAGTAGGATTAGAAACCGAGCACATTTGGGTTGTGGGGGGCTGGGGGGGTCAATATTAAAGTAGAGTCAGATTAGAAAATTGAGCCAATTGTGTGGGGTCAATAGGAAAGTAGGGCCAGATTAAAAGATTGATTCGATCAAGTGGGGTCAATATTAAAAAGTAGGGTTAGGATTAGAAAATTGAGTCAAGTAATTGGGCGGTATCTATATTAAAGTAGAGTTAGGTTTATGAAATTGAGTCAATTTGTGGAGTCATTATTAAAGTGGGGCTAGGATTAGGGAATCTCGTCAGTTTATTGGGGTCGATCTTAAATAGGGTCATGATCACAAAATTGAGTCAGTTGGGTGGTGGGGTCAGTTTTAATGTTGGATTAGGATTAGGAAATCTAGCCAATTGGGGGTGGGCAATATTAAAGTGGGGTCAGGATTACAAGATTGAGTTAAATGGATGGGTTCAATAATAAAGTAGGGTTAGTATTACAAAATTGCGTCAGTTGTGTGTCGTCAATATTAAAGTAGGGTCAGGATCACAACATGGAGTCAGTTGGGTTGGGTCAACATTAATGTAGGGTTAGAAGCAATGAGTTATATTGTGGTTTCGAGTACGAATGTCAAATGGGCCGGGTCAGGCCGGTACGGCCCGCTCCAGTCTCGGCCAGCCCGTTCCCCGGGCCAGGCCGGCACGGCCCGCCAAGGAAAAGCCCTGGCACGGCACGGCCCGCCATGGGCCGGGCTGGAGCTGGCCTGGCCGAGCCGAGCCAACGGGCCAAGCGGGCCTGTTTTTTTTTTTTTTTCTTTTTCCTTTTTTTTTATATTAATTGGAGTTTAATTGGGCTTGATAGATCTAAATAATAATCTGAATAATAATCTAAGGCGTTGAAAGTCTTCATCATCATCCTAACGGCTATGGGACACAATTTGAGTTGTCGAGTCTTCACGATCCTCGAGATATTTGTGGAAAAATGTGGCCCATTAGATCTAAATATCTGGAGTTTGTGAGGCCCATGATAAGAATGACTTGCAGTCCAAATTTCTTCCATTCATTTCTTCTGGTCAAGGAATCATTAAAAATATATTAGCCATTGATTGTGATGATATGTTGATGGCTGGGTTCTGACATGATAATACACAGTTTGTTTTTTTGTCTCTTTTGTTTTAATTGTGGGCCACTTATACAAGATCAGTGGATAACTTTAAGAGCTTCAAATGCAAATATAATGTCAAATTTGAGCCGTCGATCTAGCACAAATCTTAAGATATTTGTGAAAAATTCAAAACATTAGATCTATTTTCATGGAGTTCTATGGGCTCAACATTATCCCATTGGACGATTGCCTTTTACACATGCAACTAAGCATAAAGTTTATTTAAAAGTCTTTATCAGATAAATATTTAACAATTAAGTTAATTTTTGTCTGATAGGTAGTTCATTATCTAAAAGCATCATTTTTTTTATGAGATATTGAGAAAAGTCTAAGTTACCAAGATCGTTATATACCAGTCGGATAACCACAATGATCAATATCAAACAAATTCTATGATTATGTTTCTCAAAACCTAGATCTGCTTCAATTATTATCCAAATTTACATAATCAAATGTCTAGATCACAAAGAAGTTAAGGTGGGAATATGGAAATCAAATTAAGGGCTTGAAGTATTCGAGGGTTAGAGTATAATAAATAATACTAATAAATTTAGAAAAAGAATAAGAGGGTTAGAGTAATATAGACTTTATAAAATTGAAAAGGACACAAAATACCCCTTATTTGACCGTTTTATGGTTGTTTTGGGGCGGTAAAAAGGACAATTTAAAAAAAAAGTCACTTTTGGGCTGGCCAGGCGGGCCGTGCCTAGCGGGCCAGGCCTGGTGGGCCTATCCTGCCGGGCGTGGCGGGCTGGAGGCACCAGCCCACGTGCCAGGTGGGCCCAGGCTCCTTGGACGGGCCGTGCAGTTGGCCAGGCCGTGCCAGGCCACGGCCCGTTGACTGGCGGGCTGGTGCCTCCGGCCCGCCTGGTACGTGGGCTGGTGTCTCTGGGCCCGGCCCGGCCAGCAGGCCCATTTGACATCCCCAGTTTGGAGGGACCACAAATCTCTAGATTGGCGAGTTTGGGTTCTCTGATTCCTTCAGCACTTTTGTTTCGTGGATGGTTTTCATTGAAAAGAAAAGAACAAACAAGAGCAAAAAAAACCAAGGGAGGGGATTAAGCATCCACTGAGGAAATTTTATCGCCACATATAATACATGATTAGCTACTGAGCCGCAGCATTCGAAATCCTAGGGATATAGTTAAACTTGATTTTCTTCAAAATGATGAGCTAACTCCGAAACATCCACGAGCAGCCAATGCCCGATACTTGCCCCGGTTAATGGCACTAAAAACCTCAAGAGCATCTGAAAAGAGTTGGATCCTGCAATAGACCCATTCTTTAGTCTTGCTTAGTACAAGGAGAGCACCCCTGTTTCAATCTTTGAACGGTTGCTTCCTGAGTCCTTTTGAAGCACCTCCACCCAAAAGAGAACCAGTAAATAGCATAATAAATCCAAACGATGAGTATAAGAGCTGGATGACTCAATCGATCGGACCATTTGGAGAAGTCATACACAAAGGGACTGGAACATCCTTTCAGCTCATAATACAATTTTATGAGCGTTCATGGGTGATTCTTCCAAAATGGAGCCATTCCGGCGCTCCAAATGTTACATCATATGACCCCATGCCTTATGGTCTTGGGAAAACACCATGTCGTCAGTCATGGTGGTTACACTTAAAATAATCATACCGTTACACTTAAAATAATCATACCATCCATCCCCAATCCAAGTTTCTTGCTTCCGAGGGTTCCAATCCTGGGTACATCACCTCTTCCTACATGTGCAGACTTCCTTTCCACTTGTATCGGCTTTTTTTCCTGCAGTATGTATGCAAGCTCTCAATTGCGTCCCAGCCCCCTTGACTGGATTAGAAAAAGAAAGTTCCTCCCATGGAAATGTGATGGGAAATAAGTGTAAGATTCAGATTTTTAGCGGTGTGCTTGTTAGTAGTTAATTACATAGTTTTAGGTGTTAGATTACAAATATGTTAGATTTGGTGGATTTTGACCCTATAAGCTCACAAAACGCGTCCCGTGAGTCGAACACCCGACCTTTTATGTTCGAATACCACTAATAGGATCTAACACCCCATTGAGCTACCACTTATCCCAAAATCAATTGGTGACAGAAAACGGCACAACAATAATTTTATAGTAATGGCGAGGGCTCGATCACAATTATGACCGCTTAAGAGCGAATGTTAGAAATGACCTATTTTTAATTTGAGTAAATGCTAGGGATTGTATGTAAATAAGCATATATAGTTTGCTAGATGTCTTGTATTTGAAAGTTGTTCATTTGCAGGAAAATGGAAATGAAATTAAAGACAAGGAGTTAATTATATATGTTGGGTTCTGATAACCAAGATAGTGATGATAGATTGCAGACGTTAATATAGGCTATGGGGGCTCAACAGTAAAGTCAAATCTGATTGTTTTAGTTTCTTGAAATTCTCCAATGACAAACACAGCCTACTTCTACAATCCTATCATAATTGTAACAGTTGGAGAAATGAGATACGTCAATGGCAGAGTATGTTCGAAAGTTTACGAGGCTGTTTCATTCTATTGACTTAGAGGTTGTAATGATCAAGTGGCTTGTTAAAGGACTTAAGGCATCTATATATACAATGTGATGTTGTATCAGTGAACCCGCAGACTTTTGATGATATAGTTAGAAGAGCCTTTTGGTCAGAAGAGGAAAATGAGGGACATGCTAAGGAAAACAGGCAAGACTTATCATTCAATCAACATCTACAAAAGATAATTAGCTAACAGGCAAAGTAAAAAAAAAAATGGCAAGGATAGGTATTCAACGCAAGAAAATTTTGAGTTAAAACTATTGTGGAAAGAAGCACATATGAGAAGTGTGCTATCATCGCCGTGGAGCATGTTTTCGATATTGTTCTTTGTATCATATTATTAAGAATTGCCCACATAGGGAAAATTTGATTACCAACACCAGTTCATTAGTGAAGACAGCACCACCACCACCAACCTTTTCAGAGATTCCGAGTAGTAAGTGTTCTTGAAGGCATGTTCTCCGACTGTAGTAAAATAATCCGTATGGCGTTTTTATTTTCAAAACTTATTCTTGGAATAAGTGGATTTGAGATTTTGCAAAATGAAATGTTTCTTTTAGAAATTTAACATCTTTCTAGTATTATACATTAATCCGTAGAGTTATGAGTGAAAGACATTGTAAACAAGGATATCAATGGCATTTGAAAGAATTTCTTAGGGGTGTTGTAAAATAGTGTGGCTCGGTTAGATAAGGGCCAAACTTTTGGTAATAGAGTTTGGATCAAGTTTAGACTCCCGATTTTCGGATAGAGTATTGAAGGGTGTTGGTAAAGTAAAGCCCCACATCCCACATCTGGAAATGCTTCATATATACCTGTTTGGGCTTTCCACATGTACAGGTTAGTGTTATTTATTTGAATGTGCAGTGACTAACTTAATTAGGGAAATAAAGTGTGTGTATTGAACTTTACTTTCAATGTAAAGGACTCGTACATTTTTAATTGTTTTGTCAGTGTGTGTGCGTGTGGGTAATATTTTGGTGCATCCTTCCCTCACCAAAATGGTGAGGGATAGCTGACGTGGACCAATAGGTAGGAAGAAAAACCCATGCAATCTCACTTCTTGCTGTTATGCAGCCCGCCCAAATGAAATTTGAATTTTGGCCTCTTTTTAATTTTGCCTTTCAAAACCTTGAAAAAACAAAATACATGAAGATTTATAAATTCAAACTTGATTTGCAGTTTTATGTACGATTTTAAGAATGAGAACTAAAACATTTTGTTTGTTTTGGTTTTATTTTCATCCTGATACTATTTCAAAAAAATTCATAAATCTGAATATATTTTGATTTTTGGGCCTTGGCTAAGTTTTTAGGCCAAGTAATTAGTGAAAGAAAACTTTATAATCTTATTTTAACATTCTTAAAAGAAGTAATTAGATGACTACAATGTTTCATAAATTCTTGAAAATACAAAAATGAATGCTTATACTAATTTGATTTCTTGACATTTTAATGTGATTGCTATACTCATTTCACTGTAATTGCTTCCCACATTCTATTGCCCTTCAGTTTTTAAAAAATTCTTGATATAATTTGAACAATATTATATGTTTATATATGTCTTATTTCAATTATTTATAATTAATCTATTTTAGAGCAATATTATGACCAAATAATATTGTGGGTACGTATCATGAGAATAGGGTCCATTTGTTTCCTAGTTAAAGTAGAGGGGCCATTTGTTTGACAGGGACCCTCACATATGCAAAATAATAAAATGTTGGGGTTTTAAAATGAAAACCCCCCTTAAACCTTGAAACAATGACGGAGGGCCCAAAATTTTTAATATTACCACAAAAGGCCCTCCCGCCTCCTTTTTTTTTTTTTTTTTTTCGCAGAGGAAGAACGACATCACCATTTATTTCAACTTCTTCTTTCTTCTGTTTTGCCAATCCCCCCTTACAAGTATCTTCTTATACAGGGTCAAATACTCTCTCTAATGTTCAGATGCATTCTTTGGTGCATAAATGATTACATGAGGGATTAACTATGAAATCTGAAATGCAGATAAAATTTGAAATCATTCATTTTAGCTCCACAACATTAAGAGCGTAATTCTTTGAAAGCAATTAAAACATATATGTTAATATGATGCATAAACAATTTCATTGGACCTACCATAGTTCACATATATCCTTGATCATATGAAGGATATAGTAAGAGTATATAGAGCAGCAGCAGAAATACATCCGAACATGCTATGATTAATGCTGTCTGGATCTCATACTATATTCCTCATGTAATTATATATTCCTGCTCTGAAGACTGGATTCTAGAATTTTAAGAGAAAGTATTTGACCCTGTACAAAACATTTGACATAATCAAATAACATTCATAGATGGGAAAAAAGACAAAACATGGAGAAAATGTAAAAACGAACAGTGATATCCTTCTCTGAAGAATGAACTCTGGATTCTAGAATTTTAAGAGAAAGTTTTTGACACCTGTGCAAAAAGACATTTGACAGAATCAAATAATCTTCAAAGATGGGAAAAAAGACAAAACAAGTTAAAGAAGCAGAAAAATTAACAGGATATATATCGCCATTATTGGCCGAAGAAAAAGGAAAAAACCAAAAAAGGAAAAAAAGAGGTGGGAGGGTCATTGGTATCAATATAAAAAGTTAGTGCATGTCCTCCATTTCGGTTTCTAGGTTTAAGGGGATTTTTCCCATAGAAATGCCTAAAGTAAATTTTTTGAACAGTAAATTTCAAAAGAGTCGCACGCATCTTAAAATTTGACAAAATATTATTTATCAATAAACTTCTAACACACAGATAGTTGTTGAGAATTGATTCCAAGCTTTTCAAAGAAATTTCACCCTACTCGAATGTATCCATATTTGATTTTCTATGTTTTTGCAAATCTTCACTATATCATTCATTGGAAGTAGGGATGTCAAAGGAGCCGTGCCTTCTTTGCACGACATGTCAATAGGACAGCTCAATCGTGTTGTGCGGTGCCTGTTGATTAGCTGTCGTGCCGTGCATATCATGCCATGTGCTTCGTGTGGTTCTTATATTTTGGGATGAAAAAAACAAAAGTCTTACACTAAAAAAAATCAAATGATACACACAAAGAAGAAAATGACATACAAATTTAAGTGGTTCTTTCAAATTCGACATACAAAGAAGAGAATGACATACAAATTTAAGTGGCTCTTTCAAATTCGACATACTCCATTGAGAAGAGAACCATTTGAATCTTTTCTATTTGAAGATTTCTCAATATAATTACTTTCGAAGCCTTTACAATTTTATTGAATAATAAAAAAAGTCTATACTTTTTCACATAATTTACACTGAGAATATCAAATATCCCATGTTGTGCCGTGCCTGTGGCGAGCCGTGCCCAATCATGCCAACCGTGCCTGGCACAGGAGCCTAGCACAGCCCGTGCCTTAGGCATGGCCATGGCCATGCCACATGCCAGTGACAATCGTGCTTTGACATCTCTAATTGGAACCCATGCTACAAATCATTTTTTGGTGGCCATGCCACATGCCAGTGACAATCGTGCTTTGACATCTCTAATTGGAACCCATGCTACAAATCATTTTTTTCCTGCTAAAGAGTAAAATGTGAAGTAAAGGAAGTACAAAGGACAAGTACGGAGGGCCCCAAAATGGAAACCCAATAGCTGTACATGCTTAGCGGAGCCTTAGAGGCTACCTCAAACGGCCAAAAAACAGAGGAAAGACTGAACAAATTACATATTGTTAGTGGAAATAGGTATTCTCTAAGTCTTATTTATTTAAAGGTTTTTGATGCATGAGCTGATGATGAAGAGCTAATTGGATATGTAACTGATCCCGTATCTCGATTGGCTTAATCTAGAAAAGGAGCCAACTTTTCATGTGAATCCGGGAAAGAAACAAAATGATAGGAGAAAAGCATAATTGGATGGCCGGGATCGATCCAAATCTACTATGAAAATCTTGTAAACATTTTTAAAAAAGCACCCAATAATCCATTTGGACCATCTAATCAATCCCAATTAAGTCCAAACTAGGCCCACGTGGGCTGCTCTTATCCGGAGCCAATAGGCACTTTTGCATTGGTCCTATAAGTCTACAAGGTGGGGATTCCAAGCCACTATCTTTCGATGGTTATTACTTAACATTTTTTTTTAATGACGAGGAGCCCTCTCGACCCCCTTTCAGTTGATCAACATAACACTACCCACTAAAATTGTGTATCAGATAAGGCTCCAAACGTTTCGAAGCAAGGACCTACAGCTCTTTACCACTCGAACAATTTAAGTGTACGTTAAGAATAAAACAAGACACTTTCCAAAATCAAATTACTTGAGAATAAGGAAAGTAATCAGGGATTATCCAAAGACAAATTGAAAGGGACGTCCATGCATCTAATCAGACAAATCTTCCCAAAGCAACCGCTTGCTTGATAAGAGAGAAAGTGCCGAACATAATCATTCAAAGTATAACTACGAAACTTGTTCCATCTACTAACTATATTATATGTAAAAGGCATATGTAAAGGGATGTCCAATCCATGTCCTGATTAATTTGGTTCATTTCTTTCTAACAGTTCTCTTCTCTAATTGGTTTTAAGATGGATTCCCATTTATTGGTGGTGGATTAGCAACTTGAGTAATACTACATCTCTTTGTGTTGATTGAAGGTTAGAGATTTGAGTTGGTTCTTGATCACTTGGACCCATCATTTTGGATTGGGTCAGGTTTCCTCTACTATATTTTTGAGCCGATAGGGTGTGGTCAATATTAAAGTAGGGTTAGGATTAGAAAATCGGTTCATTTGGGTGGGAATATCAATACTAAATTAGGGTTAGGAATAGGAAATTACGATCTTCATCATCAAGTGTGGGGATTAATCCACGGTCTGATCACATCAATGCATGCATTGGATCTTGCATGTGGTGGTGGAAGATGATCGAGGAATGGGGATTCTTGGCCATACCAAGCCACATCACTGGTTTGAAATTGTCATTTCCTTATGTGGATAAAACAAAAAAATCAACGTGGCGGATTCTCTCCCACATCATAGGACGATAATTCACGAGTATCTAACGGAGATCATAGGCGCCACGTGTCCTAGACAATGTTGCATCAATCAAGATGACGTTCCAATGACGTCATGGTTTGATATAAGGCCCCTCGAAGAATAAATTGATATATACATATGCATACACACATTATCCACGGGAGGCATTTATCTTTTTGACAAGTTTATCAAAATCTAGGTTGCCTTCTTTTGAAGGTTTCGGGATTGATTCGTGTTTGCGTGTGTTAACACACACTGAAAAGGTTTATATCCCAAGGAAGGGGATACCAAAGTAGATAAACTTTATACGGCCATGAATTTCATGTCGGAGATATGAGCATTTATGATAATCTTGATGTTTCATTTTATGCATGTGAGCCGAGGAAGCTTATTAAAAAGGAGACTTGGATTACCACAATGAATGAAGAAATGATAATTACCGAAATAAAAAAAAAAAAATATGGGAACTGAATTACTTGGTGGATTCTCCCACATCATAGGACCAGAATTCACGAGTATCTAACGGACATCACTTTCCAATTCCATTTTACTTGCAATCCCAACCAACAAAACAAAAAGGTCTGCGGATCCTCTAGGCCCAAGATGACATGGCGGGGCTTCATTGGGCTCACTGACTTAGAGGTGGAAAACGGATAGGGTTGGAGTAATTTGGTTTCACCTATTTAGTATAATGGGTTAGATGCCACTCACCCGTATCTAACCTATTTATTAAACTCGTCAAAAACTCCTAGCCTGCACTTGCTACAGGTTAACTTGACCTGACCTACATAACCCTTTGGGTTACTACCGATCAGGTCAACCCGCATAATTTGCACTCAAACCTAAGTTTATTAACAAATCTCTAAGGCATTAATCATACCCGAAGTTTAAATTAGACCCAAATTGTCAAGTTAATTTATAAAAATGAGATAAGATCTAAAAGAACAATCATTAACTTTCTAAATCATATTGGTGCAATTTGAAACCCATCATGATAGGCAATATGACAAGCTTTGTTTGGGTTATAGTAATTTGTTTCATATAAGATCTTAAATCAAACTAAATAGGCTCAATTGATGTAGAGTTGAAAATTTAGGCCTAAGCCTATGCCTGGGTCATGACACCATACTCACCATTCTCTCTCGCTTGTGCTTACGTAAGAAGAAAATAGTGTTGAAACTAGCATGAACTCAGCTAGTACTTGATTATTTTATTTTATTTATGTCATATCCATTGTATTTTCTTCATATTAATAATTCTCTTAATAGAGAATAACACACAAAAATATTCTTGAGTAAGTTAACAAAGGATCTACTTGAGAAAAAAGAAAGAGAAAGAATCGTTCATACAATGAATGTAGTATATATATTTTAAATAGTGACTATAGAAGTTGAAGTAACAAAATTAATATAAATAAAATATTTTTTTAATAAAAATAATAAAACATTATAATAAAATAAGAAGATACACTTCATAGAATTAAGTATTGAGTATAAGTATTAACTAGCCCAATAACTTGTGCTCAGCAGGGAGAGCACGGTATCTCCTTGCATTGCAAAATAAATATATAATCATATATTAAAAAAATTACCTCTTTCCATAGGACAAGTTGGATATAATAGAAATTAAAAAAATTAAAGCAAAATGGTATAGTTGCATAGGAACAATTGAAAAAGGATATAATTACATATGAACAACTAAAACATGAGTGGTATAATAGAAAAATGAGTGATTAATTACATGAGTAGTTTCGGTTCGGTTAAAATGATAACCGGCAATCAAAATTGAAGCCAAACTCTCCTAGCTTATGCAGATCATGCGAGTTAAATGAGATAATCCTAATACAACCAGTTTAAATGCGGGTTAAAAAAGCTTGATCGGCTACCAACTCATATATTATGTGGGTGAGGTTGTGCGGGATATAAGTGGATCGGGTCAGGCTGGATTGATGGGTCGAACTGACTTCTGCGGCCCTACGTGAGAGCGAGATGAAGCCGGAGAGGATCCCGATTAATTAAAAACAAAGGCACGATCTTGTCACCAAATCCGGGACCAGGCGCCCCAAGCACTCGACAAGGCGCCACGTGTCCTAGACAACGTTACAGCCACCAAACTGACGTCTTCCAATTACGTAAGGTTTGATGCGTCGTAACGACAATTGCTGCAAGGGCAACTCAAAGTATCGATTGATATATATACATTATCCACTAGAGGCATTTATCTTTTTGACGAGTCTATCCAAATCTATGGGCTTCCTTCTTTTGAAGGTTTCCAGATTGATTCGTCTTTGTGTGTCCCACACAACAGTGAAAAAGTTTATATCCACGTAGACGATGCCAATGTAGATCAACTTTTGCATGTGAGCCACATAAATTAATTTGAGGAAGCTATTAATTAACAAAAAGAGACTTGGATTAGGACAATCAATTAAGAAATTAAAATCACCGAAATAAAAATTGAGAACCCAGTGGATAGACGAAAGGAAAAGATACTATTGGCCTAAAATAATGGATTTTTAAAATCAAATATAATGTTGATGATTTAATTCAAAAGCACAAAGCTTGACAGATTGTAAAAGGTTATTCTCAATAATACAGTATAAATTTTAACGAAGCATTTGCTCAAATTGCTCCAATGAAAGTCGTAAGAATTGTTTTTAACTCTTGTAGCTCAGTTAAGATGGTAAGTTTTTCAATATGACATAAAATCAATATTTCTAAGGAAGTAACTATATGCATTAGAGCAATCACAGTGAGCATGAAATAACATGATTTCAACAAGTTCAAGAAAATAATGAGAGTAAAAGATTCTCAAATTATGAGGGAGTGTTAAATATCTAAAAGAGTTTCTTTAGTCATTAAGAAACAAATATACTTGGGTAGAAAAGAAGTTACCGCAGGAGCAAGTAACTTGGGCTACTAATTGATCCTTAAAAAAGCTAACTTCTATAATAAATCAAGTGGTGTACAGTGAAAAGCCCATCTAAGCAAATATCAAAGAGAAGTAAAGTGCCCATTTAAAACATAGTCTATCAAAATCCCTTGTTCCTTTTCCACCGATACTTTCTTCCCAGTAGTAGTTTCTCTGCCAAGGTGAGGAGAATCGGTCTATAAATAGGGCCTTGTATGCATTTCTCAACCACAGTCACACCACACAAAGCTCTCTCTCTCTCTCTCTCTCTCTCTCTCTCTCTCTCTCTCTCTGCGTATTGCTGAATAGAGTAGAAAATGAGCCAAAAGAAGGTGGAACAGCAAATGAGCCAAAAGAAGGTGGAACTGCAAATGAGACAAAAGAAGGTGGTGCAGCAAATTATCTCGACCCACTGGCCCGATGACAACTTCGATGTGGATAAAACAGCCCTTCTCAGCATGGCCCAGGACATCCTTTGTAACGAATTCGCTACACTTACCCGCGTACCTTCCAAACTCCCTTCTATCAATAATTATTCTCCTTTGTTGTTCGTTTATAAAACACACACTCCACTCTGCACTCTTCTTATTTATCTCATCCATGTTGTTCCCGTTTTAAATTTTTCCACGAATATGGTTTCAGTACCATTCTTGCAACTTGATCAACTTATTGTCTAACTAGTGTGAGAATTGAGAATAAAAAATGGAACCTGCTGCCACCACATCATCATCATCATCAAAGCGTCGTTCCAACTATGTTTGTTGCGGCTGTATGGATTCGGTTTCTCCATTCTGATATATTTTGAGCAATACAATTCTTCGGATTTATCCTTGCTACTTTTAAGTTGTATATGTTTGGATGCCACTTTTAAGTTGTATCCTTTTCGGCTTATCCATTCTTCTTGACGGGCCGTTAGCCTACATGGCAAATCCTTTCCTCAAGAGCATTGTTGCTAGCAGAGTCATCCATATTTTAATAAAAAAAAAAGAACAAAAGTGCAGATTCTAAAGCCAATAAAAAAAATTCAACAATAGAAAACCTGGAATCAAATTTAAGAAAGAATAGTAAATCTACATTCATATCATTTCCTTGTGAGTTTGGACTTGATTTTTGTTGCCTATTACTTACTTTGACTATATAGTGATATTCATCGAATTGTCTTGCTATTTTGAACTGAATCCATTTTCCATTTCCACCCTTGTATTATCATGCACATTGAATAACATCAAATACTGTGGAGCTAACGCTAAGACCATCTCATGTGAAATATTTGGAAAAACATTTTGATGCAGGATTCGATAAGTACAGGTATAAATCTCCCGATAGCAGGTTCAAATGTCCTAGACAATGAGCCCCGGAAAGGGATACCTGAAAGACTTGCATTCTTCCTACATAAAATTGGATGTGAGGTAATTTCTGTTGCAATTGCTTGCATCTTTCTAAATAGTAGGTATCTAAGCTACATTGACGCCAAATGCATGTTTCCAGTTATCATGCATTTGCTCTGGCGGGGGAGGTATAAAGTCCATAACACTCACACTGTTCAAGAAACTTGTAAGCTATTCATGGGAAGATAAGCTGGTGTTAGTCCTCTCAGCTTTTGCTGTAAGCTATGGGGAGTTTTGCCTTGTCTTAAACGCACCTGAGACAAATCCACTTTCCAAATATGTGCGTCAACTTAAGCCATTGCCGAAAATTAGCGAGCTAGAATCTGTTATTAGTGGTCTCCTGGATGTTGTAATAGGTGTCACCAAGACTATCATCGAGCTGAATGGTCTTCCCTCCCAGTACATTTCTCATGACAAAACTCCTTACACTGATTATGAGGTCTCATATGCTGTTTACTGGGCTGTCAGAGGCATTGTTACTTGTTGCTCCCAAAGCATTAGCTTTCTGAGCCAACGGTAAGTTCAAGCCAATTGCAAGCTTGCCTTTTCTATCATGGGTGAATGAAGCTAATTTGGACTTGGGTTATATATGTTCAAATCTCAAGATGTAATCGGATTATGAACGGACACCAGATAGGTCACACAACTGTGGGCGTAGCCCGAGATCCGGTGGTTAATTGGACCCAAAATAAGGCTCATGCAATATATTTTAGATGTTTGGTTATCTTAGTACGTAGTCGGTAAATGAGACCACTGTTATTACTTGTTAGTCTTTTTGGTCTAAATTAAACACCAGGCCAAAGGCAAATTGAATACGAAACTTAATGTATACTCAGTCAGACATCTCGATGAGAGCTTGACTCAGTGGACCCAAGTCCGAGGGCTTCACAAATATGGGTCCAGGTTTCGATCATCAATTGGGCCGAAGTTCAGCTCCAATACCTAAAATTTTTGCATGGTCTCCTTTTTGGTAATGATAAATAGGTAGTTTTTGACATTAGTAATGACCATTTTGCGTGATTATGTTTTTGTGTGATTATCTTTTATATTTTTTATGACTTTTAACATTGTGATATTTTCCGGACTAAATTGATTTCAGGAACATGGTCTCGATAATAGAGACGGGGGAAAAAATGAGTTCACTAACTGAAAGACTTACCACCAGCCATAAGGAACTTATAAAAATATCGGGTGAGTATAACATGTGCCAAAATCTTGGCCTAATTTCTATACATACCAGTCAATCTAACTATTATTTTACATTAATCAATTATGTTTTCTCACAATCTTTCACATCAAGAATATACTTGTTGAGGATCCTATCGCAAATGAGGCATTACAAGGGAAATGTTTTGACTTATACAATGCACACTATGGTTTCATGATGGATGATAGGCTGATGCATTATGAACTATTTCCGCAGACGACAAGAAATTCAGGGAGGCTTACTATAGGATTCGATACCTCTTAAGAACAATCCAAACTGACAACCTGAAGATTCTCTCTGAGTTTATTCAGGCAAATGATGGTAATGCTCTCTTTAATGGAGACACCAATGAAGAGGTATGAATTTAACATATATATATATAATTTTTTATTTCATTGCTAAGTAAAGCAAGAATAATAGTCCTTTCGGCGTTGGAACTCGATTAATTTGACTTCAATGAATTCAAATAGAGTATTAAGATGCCTTCTTAACAATTAAGGATATTGTAAAGAAGGTTGGATATGCAAAATATGTCCTTTCCTCATCTAACCTTCTTTAGGGCCTGCTTCTTTCTTAAAATTGATCTTGATAGGAATTTGTCATGTTTGGAATTTTTGGATATGCTGTGACATCTTGTCTCCTAGTAGTTGCAAATGTCATGTTTTTTTCAAGCATTTCAAAATTTCAACCACTTAAAAGGTTCCAAATTTCAACCATTCCCTTCACTTTTTTATGGAATATATGAATGCTCAAGTAGATGGGAGCATTCAAGAATACCACCTTGTCCGAGAATTTCCGATCAGGAATTCCATGAATTCCTGTAAAAAAACATGCCCTACAATATTCTCTATTAACCTCATCTGTCAAGAAGTACATTGGTAGCTAGAATGACCTTTAGATGCCGAAAATCCTTCATATTTGTCAAAATAATAAGTGCCAGTTTGCATAGTTTTCATATTCATACTCGTGCCGTTTCCAGTTCATTCTACTTGAATTCGTTAATAGCAAGTCATTTTCTTAACAAAATAAAACAGGTGAGCCTGGATGTACTGAAGAGCAAGACAGTGATATTGTTCTTCTCAAGCGTGGATATCTTGGAGGAACAGGTCAAAGAAGTTGGCCGACAGGTTTACAAGCCAGACAGGCAGTATGAAATGGTCTGGCTCCCAATTGGTGACGACACAGTCTCAACAACGGAGACGACGGTTCAGATTCAAGACACAATACGCAGTAAGGCAAAACTGATGAAATGTCACACACTGCATTCTTCTGTGATACTTCAGACTTACGTCATTAAATACATCAAAACGGAGTGGCTCCTTGAGAAGAAGGAAGCGATGGTAGTATTCGATGCCTATGGAAAGGTCGTCAACTCCGATGCATACCAAATGATCATGGTATGGGGAAGCTTAGCCTACCCTTTCGATGCTCAGATACAGGAAACCCTTTGGAGAAAATGGAGCATTGAATGGCTTTTGATTCAAGAAGTTGTTAGTGAGAAACAACAATGGGTAAGGCTTAATATTTTTGCATATCAAATTACAAAACCCAAATAGTACTCTCTATACAAATTAATTGTCTACACAAGTCCAAAAACTTTCCCTTTTTATTGGGATGTAGAGGTAGAATTTTTATAATTTGGTTATGAAAATGCTCGTCCTTGTCATTTCTAACAGGTACAAGAAAAAAGAGTGATCTACCTATACGGAGGAGATGACTTGGAATGGATTAGGAAGTTCATAAATAAAACGAAAGAGGTAGTGAAAGTAGAAGAGATCATCTCAGAGTTTATATATGTTGGAAAGAAGCACAAAGAGACAATCAAGAATGAGAAATTGGCCGGCGGCGAGGTTTGGGAGGAGCAACAGTTTAGGCAATTCCGCACCCGCGCGGATCTGATACATCAGTCCAAGACGCAACTAGGCATGTCGAATACAAATGACAAAACATGGAAACAATTGAGTGCTTTACTTGATGCTGGTGGCGATGGTCAGGGATGGACAATTGTAGGCCAGGGATCGAATGACATGGCTGTTATCATGAATGAAGACTTGGCCATAGAGTCTCTGAATTACTTAGAAAACAAGAAGGTTGAAATCACAAAAGAAAATTTCATTTCCAAACTGCATGGAGCAATAAAAGCCGTGAAACTAAGCCACAAATACCCAGTTGTTGGTGGGCATGTGTTATGCGATCACATTTTCGTTCCCACAGGGAATATGGTTTGTGCGGATTGCGAACTCCCACTGGAGGAAGAATCCAATCATAAATTAAAAGTGGTGCATAAAAATAAAAAGAGAACCACTTCCCGGCAATCAGGATTCAAGAATCAAGAGGTGTATCAAAAGAAAACCAAAATCTAGCCGGCATGTCACATTCTTCTCATCGGTTTGTTAGTAAATAAGTAACATGCCCAGCCTCTCAGAATCAGTTGGTGTGTCACCTTATGTCGGTGTGTGTCTTTTTAAGTGAATAAGTATCTTCGAGCAATACTCCCCTGTTATGGAGTGATGTAGGGGTTTGTATGGTTGTTCGAATGTAATTCGTTCCTTTGTTTGCTACTGTAATGTGTGTATGTTCGAATGTTGTTCCTTCTCTTTGTTTGCTAATGTAACGTGGTTCCTTTTTTTTTGTTATGCAAATACTTACTGTGCTTCTGATAAATGTGGATGAAGCAATGGAGTGGGATCGCGTTGATTATGATTGGGTTTAACATGGGCCTGCTTTAATTTTGGGTTTGTAATTATCTAAATAAAAGTTGGCTTAGATCGAGCCCACAAGCTCTCCCACCTGACCGAATTATATTTTGATAGATTACCTTCTTTTTTTCATTTGTACCCCGGCCAAGGGGTTGGGACCCAAGAGAGCCCAAACAAGTAAGAAGCTAGCTAAGCCACACAAGTAGGAAAAGTGGCTTACCCTAAGATTGATTTTTAGGTAACGGTAGCCAGGTAACAAACTTGGTTGCCAACCAATTGAACAACCCTTAGTTGTCAAAAAAATACCATTTGATATGTAAATGATGTGTAAAAATTGGTATGTAAACAAGGCTATTAACTCACCAAAATCTTCACACCTAAAGAGGAGTGAAAATCACACTCAGGGCCTGTTTCTTTACCGGAATTTATGACTAGAATTTGAGAGGTTGGGGTTTTTTGGACATGATCTGACGTGATGTGACATCTTGTC
The DNA here is from genome assembly GCA_028538565.1 of Umbellularia californica. Lineage (NCBI taxonomy): Eukaryota > Viridiplantae > Streptophyta > Magnoliopsida > Laurales > Lauraceae > Umbellularia > Umbellularia californica. The sequence goes on along the minus strand of JAPQWN010000007.1, from coordinate 14,854,288 downwards.
CCCTGGCATTTGAAATGCTGTGTTTCTTTCATTAGAATTTCAAATTCCAACCACCTAAAAGAACTTTTGGAATTCTTGAAATTCCACTCTCTATACCATTTGTTGGAATTTTAAATCCTCCATCAAAAAGAGGAATTTGGAATTCCACATATGGGGACAACTTTTGGAGAATTTGAAATTATCCCAGACATGAATTCTTGGAATTCTGATAAAGAAACGGGCCCTCAGTTCACATATTAATTGCATTATCTTGAGCCCACCGGCCAGAGTTATTTTTTTCTCATTACTGTGGACCCCATATATGTAATTCAAACGGTCAATTTATTTATTGAACTAATAAGCCCATAAACTTGTGTAATATTTGAGAAAGTCTCATTCTATAACTTTTTATACTTTTGATGATTTGAACCGTCCAATATTCTTGTATTAATGATAATCATCAAGATGTTTAGTTTCATATCTTAATCTATATGTATTTTGAGAGGCTTGTGAGAAATGTCTAAAACCATTCAAACATATATAAAACCCTTTTTTTTTTTTTTTTGGCTAATTGGTAAGATTGTATTGAGAGGAAAAAAGGACAGAAGCCCCTAGGACAAAGAGAAAAAAATACACAAAAAAAAGGATATAAAAAAGCAAGCCCAACAAAGGTAAAAAAAGCTAAACTGCTCCCAAGACTTTGACCAGAAAGATAGTGCTGCAAAGCAAAACACCCCAAATTAGAAGGAACAAAGCACATAAGCAGCTACACAACCAACTGACAGGGAGAAGAAAGAACTGCACAACACCTGTCATCCAGAAAAACTCGTAGTAGTGGCACTAAGAGAGTACCAACAGTAATGAGAAAGACAAAGCAGTGCCTTTCACCACAAAACTAACTGCGCAAGACAAAAAGGAAGAACAAGGAGCAACAGGGCCGCCACCACAAGAGCTACTACGGGAGCAGAGATAGTGAATTAATCACCCCAACCAAAGGCTCTTAATATAGGATGAGAGGGAATAGCCATACCAGAAGAGGAGCTGAGCATTCCACTACACTTGTCATGGAAGACCATCTGAGCCATCTTTAGGAAAGGCATTTTATTGCTGTGCTTGGCTTCGTTCCGTAAGAACCAAAGAGTATTGATGGCTTGGAAAAAGATTGCAGCTACAGATTTTCTTCCTTGGCCATCAACACCCTTAGCTAAAGCAGGCCACACTGAAAAGGCAGAGAAAGGAGGAGCTGAGGGATATCCTGATTGGCTAAGGAGCCATGACTAGAGTTGATAAGCGATGGGACAAGAGAAAAAGAGATGAAGATCTATTTTTGTATCACTGTGGGAGGTGTAGCATCTCGAAGCCATAGAGCAACCTATATGCATTGCCCAAAAGTCTGTAGGAGTTTTCCGGAGAACAAGACGCCAGTGGAAGCAGGAAAGCCTGGGATTGATGATCTTGTTCCACACCACACCTTACCAGTCTGCTGCGTCACCTCTGGTCCTCAAAGTGTTCCAGGCTGTTTAAGGGAAAAATATCTAAAACCGTTGGATGTACACTTATGAAAATAGTGATTTTGACAAATATACTGATCTGTTTCGCATATGTAAAATCTACATGTGTAGCATCTGCATATGCAAAATCTGTTTTTCTATCCAATCGATAAAAGACAAACAAATGGCCCTTAATTGGCTTCATAGGTGGATAGATTATTTGGATCTAATGGGTATCATGCGTGTCTTATTTAATAAAGCCCTCTACCATTGCATTAATTATTTATGTGATCCGAAATGGCTATTATGTAGGTGGGCTCAACTTAAAATTTTATTTGACTTTTAGTCAAAGGATATTTTGGTAATGTAGGAGCCATTTTCTCATAAAGTATACTGAACTGAACATTTAATTAATGTTTTGCTAAATATACAAGCAGTTTAAATCATATGAACGAATTGCGAGCTTATTTAATATGAATTAATATTCTGATGATTATACACATGGATATAGCATTCAATCAAATCATGCAGTTTTATTAATTAATATTTAATTTTGATATTAAATATAATTTATTATTCAATTTGCATGAAACTTAATTAATACGTATTGATCTTTAGAGTGCCACCTCATTGCTGCTCTTTAGAGGAACTTAATAAGAGAAAGAAAAAAGGTTGAAAACTAGAGAGGAGAATGGAACTAGATGCATAAAGGAGATTATCCCTCTCTGCTTAAGCTTAGAAAGCAAATATGATCTCCAAATCTTTTCACCTTATTCTTAGAATTTTCTTCTTCATGGGGACTCTTTTTTCATTCCGAATGGAAAGTATTTGGTTTCATTTAATTAAACTATCTGCATGGGGTTATTTATGTGGGACCTTTTAATTAAACAATCTACATAGATAAACCATTAGATGAAAGATCAACCATTTATCTATTCACGCTAGTGGAACTCCCCCTTAAATTGCAAAAAAGTCCTCCTGATTAATTTAAATTTCAATCCCCCCACCCAAGAATCTCTTTTTTCACAATGCACCCACAATCCCCAGTGTCAAAATTATAGTTCCACCCTTGGCTATAGGTGCCCCCAAAGACCAAACCAAAACACCAAAAACCCACCCCCAGAACACACGCACAAAAAAAAAAAAAAAAGAAAAAAAAATATATATATATATATATTTATATTCGTAATATACGCTCACTCATCCTAAAACCATAGCTATCTACATGTGAACCACTAGATCTAATTCATAAATCGTGGTTATCCCTATGACAACTTGGCACCAAAACGATTAGATTAAGCACCGAGTAACAACTGATCCTTCCATTCGCACAAAATGTGGGCCCAATAATTGAAACATGCAGTGTGTCCGTCAATTTTCAACTCTCCTCCCTCTGTCTTGAGAACTGGGCCTGCCCCAGATTAGTGTTCTTCCAATTTCAAATCCCTATCGAATAGTAGATCTCTTAATCTTTACAATTATGATAGGACCCGGATCTGGATTTGGAGGTTCCAGCCTATAAAAAATTGGGTTTGGAATCTATTTTAGGTTATGATTCATGACCAGGTATAGATCCGGAACCTAATTTAGATTTCGATTGATAAACGACTCCGGTTCTAGATCCACATAGGATCCGACCCGCAAACCTACAACCCGGTATACAAGTCTTAAATGCTGTAAAGTGTACCTTAAAGTCAACTTTTACTTGACATCTTTATATTTAATTCTGGAGGTAATAGACTTGATGCATTGTTATAAATTAAATGATATCATTATTTTAAGAATAAAATAAAATAAAATAAATGAAAAGGAGTTAGAACTAGTATTAGAACTAGATCCCGGTCCACTAGTTGGACCCGGTTTCAGAACTGGATCCGTGTTTGAAACCAACAAAATAGATTTTGAGTCAGAATTGGACCCGAGACGAGAATGGTTGTTTAGAAACGGGTGTAGGTCCGGGCCCATCATGGTTTCAATCTAGAGCCATCCCGTTTGCAACCCTATGTGGACCCATATCTGTAATTCAAACTATCAATTTGTTTATTGAACTAATAAACCCCATAATTACTTGTGAGTAATTTGTTATAAAGTCTCATTTTAGCTCCTACTTCATAATCCGAACCATCCAATATTCTTTTTTTATTGATTATCTTAAGATGTTTAGCTTCATATGTTAATCTTTATGAATTCTTGAGAAGTTTGTTGAAAATGACCAAAGCCATTCAAATATATATAAAACCGTTGGATGTACTCTTGTAAATTAAAATAGTGATTTTAACAAACATGATGATCTGTTTCACATGTGTAAAATCTACATATGTAGGATCTGCATATGCAAATTCCATTTTTCTGTCCTATGCATAGAAAGCAAACAAATAACCCCAAATAGGCCTCATAGGTAAATAGCTTATTTGGGTCTATTGGATATCATGTGCGTCTTATTTAATAGAGCCCACCATCATTGCATTATTTATGTAATCCCAAATGACTAATATCTAGGTGGGCTCACCTTAAGATTTTATTTGATCTTCAGTCAAAGGACAATTTGGTAATGTAGGAGTCATTTCCTCATAAAATGAGAGCTGCTACCTGCACATTGGAAAAATCTTTCCACACACTACATTTTAAAAAAATTAAAAAAAAAGCCCAAACTAGAGCTTGTAAAGAGAAATTTTGATATTTATATATTGGGGTCAGCTCTCCTAAGTTCAAGCTTAGGATAAGGTAAGCTGAAGTAAGCTCAATTAATGTGTGGTGGGACCCACATGGGGATGAGGGTGAGGTGGACTTCCAGGACTCCCAGGGACCCTCCTTCATGTAAAAAATTAGCTCTAGCCGTGGTTTCTATCATCTCCATCTAGGCACCAAAAATTTAATGTTCAACGGTCTATTCGGATTGGTACACAGTCGATACAACGGTCTAGTACTAACCAAAAGTTGGTGGGCATCTGCAATTTAAGGGGATTGTGTTTGGTCCATTTGGATAGACCAAGGATGGGCCCTAGAAGTGATAGCTTACGAAATCTTATCATAAGCTTAAGCTTAGGAGAGCCTTGCTCTTATTTTTTATACTTAAGTTGTGAGTATTGAGCAGCGACATGGGATAATAAGGCCTTGTTTAGATCGTCTTAATGTTTTGACGTCTTAATCTGTCTGAAAAAAATCTGTGAGTTTAAGATCTTATTAGAGCTGCGAGTTTAAGATCTGATTAGCTGTTCTGTAATAAGATCGTTTGGCAACACTTGAACGTGATGAGATCTGAATTGAATAAGACTGTTTGGTAATGCATCTTATCCATCTCTTAAGTTAAGGGTAATTTCTGTCATTTAAAAAAAATGGTTTTAAGCTTGAAAAACATCTGTGACATAAATTTGTTTCTTTTGACTCGGACAATGTCCAGTACACTCTATACTCATTTTTTTAAACTTAAAAAAAAAAATCATGTTTTAACTATCACAATGCATGTTCCACGTCATAATCACCAACATTATTACATAAACTTTAATAATAGTTCGCTTATAAAAAGGATTAAAGACACATCACTATAACGACCACCAAAATGATAAAAAAAAAAGGTGTAGTGAAAAAGTTTACATTATAATATTTGGGGTTGGCCCCACCAAAGGTGTGGTGAAAAAGTTTGCAATTTCTCATGATAATATATTATTATATCTATTATTATATTTGGGGTGGGTCCCACAAAGGTGTAGTGAAAAAGTTTGCAATTTCTCAGAATAATATATTATTATATCATATTATTATATTTAGGGGTGGGCCCCACAATGGTGTAGTGAAAAAGATTGCATTATAATATTTTAGGGTGGGCCCCACAAAGGTGTAGTGAAAAAATTTGCAATTTCTTAGAATAATATATTATTATATTATATTATAATATATGGGGGTGGGCCCCACAATGGTGTAGTAAAAAAGTTTGCAATTTCTCATAATAAGATATTATTATATTATATGATACTATTTGGGGGTGGGCCCCACAATGGTGTAGTGAAAAAGTTTGCATTATAATATTTAGGGTTGGCCCCAACAAACGTGTGGTGAAAAAGTTTGCAATTTCTCATAATAATATATTATGATATTATATTATAATATTTGGGGGTGGGCCCCACAATAGTGTAGTGAAAAAAGTTTGCAACTTTCCACTCTTTTATAGTAGTAGTAGATAGTAGATAGTAGATAGCAGATATTTGGAGGTGGGCCCCACAATGGTATAGTGAAAAGTTTGCATTATAATATTTTGGGGTGGGCCGCACAAAGGTATAGTGAAAAATTTTGTAATTTCTCAAAATAATATATTTTTATATTATATTATAATATTTGGGGGTGGGCCCCACAATGGTGCAGTGAAAAAGTTTGTATAAGATAGATAGATAGATATAATATTTTGGGTGGGCCCCACAATGGTTGGGTGAAAAAGATATTATATTATTATTATGATATAATAATAATATTTTATTATATTTTATTATAGTATTTTGGGTGGGCCCCACAATGGTTGGGTGAAAAAGATATTTTATTATTATTATGATATAATAATATATTTTGATATCTTATTATAATATTTTGGGTGGGCCCCACAATGGTTGGGTGAAAAAAAATATTTTATTATTATTATTATGATATAATAATAATATATTATTATATTTTATTATAATACTTTGGGTGGGCCCCACAATGGTTGGTTGAAAAAACTTGGCAACTTTGCCTCTTTTATAAGGGTAGATAGAAATGAAAGAGATAGAGAGATTAGGGCTCCAATCGTTAATATTGGTGAGGGTTATTACGGAAATTTTAAAATTATTTTAAAGTCCTAAAATGTCTTACCTCTTAAGATGCTGGGGTCTTAATTCCAGGAGCTGGATTTTGAGCTCCTAGAATTAAGATAATTTCGTCTTAAATAACAAGTCGTCTTAGCGCTTAAGACATGTTGTTATTGCGTACCAAACAATCTTATTTAATTTTTTTGTCTTAACGCTTAAGACACAAGACATTAAGACCCAAACTTAAGCCGATCCAAACATTACCTAAGTTTGAGTAAATTAGCGAAAGGTCTCTCATAGAGGTCTTGTAAGGTCTCCAGTCCATCAACTTTTCCTCTAAGGCCTATAGTCGATGCAACTAGACATATTTCGGCCAGAGGTCCCTAGATACAATTGGCATGACTGATTTACCCTTTCAACTGTTTTAGGCATAAAACTTTAAATTTTCAATTTTCAAATCTTGTATTATCCTTCTTCTTCTTCAACCCATATTTCATCCCATCCTCTCCCAGGCGCAGTCCACCATCCAGCAACTAAAGAGGGAGGCTGACGGCATTGAAAAAGAATGGGGTAATTCCATTTTCTGGAGGCCGTGGGTTCCAGGTGCGCCACCAATGGAAATACGAACCATAGATATTGTTGAGAGGCCATGGGCGACCTATTGGTGGGACTGATCATGGATTCTTGATCAGTGGGAGCCACTATCCTAGCATCTCAGATGTGTAGGCGAGAAACCCATCGTTTCTGGGATGGGTTCTGTGTGGGTGGTTTCAACTTCGGGTGTATGGGAAAGTATCGACCTCATTTTGACCTGGGGGTGTATGGGAAAGTGTGGACACCACCATTGTTCCCCCTCTCCTCCATCTTCCAGGCGACCTCATCCCCCTCTCCCTCTCATCAACAGCTAAAGTTTGTGTTCGGCTGCAGAAATAGAATGAAGAAGAAGAACCCATCTTCTTTTTGGTTTTTGGTTCAGTATCGGGTCGGGTCGTGTCCAGTTTAGGTCAGACTTAACCCACTGTGCAGAAGCCCAAAAGCAAATCAAGGAAATGCGCCAGTTCAGCTACTGACGTCAGCAGAAAGTAAACCAGTGACCAACGGCTGAAGTTTATTTCCGCGATATCTTGACTATCCGGAGTCCGATCTGAGATCCGAATGTAGTTGACGGTGCTGTGCCATCACCAGAGAAGGAAGGCAGCATGGCTCATATATCGTTTTTGACAAATCTATATGAGTTTTTGTGAAATTGATCTAGGTTTTTGTCAAGTTTATCTAAGTTTTTAACAAACTTATATGATTCTGTCAAATTTATCTGAGTTTTTCATTTTTTGTCAAATTTATTTAAGTTCTACGCAAATTTAATTGAGTTCTGAAACAAATTTCTCTGACTTCTAGACAAATCTATCTAAGTTTTTGGCTAATTTATCTAAGTTATGGACAAATCTAGCTGAGTTTTTTAGCAAATTTATTTGAGTTTTTGGCAAATTTTTTTGAAATTTGAAATTTTGGTTTATCTTAATTTTAGCAAATGTATTTGAAAATTTTAAATTTATTTGCGTTTTTTAATTTTATTTACATCCTTTGAAATTTCTTTTTGCCTTTTGAAATTTATTTACATTTTTTGAAATTTATTTGGATCTTTTGAATTTGATTTTCATCTTTTGAAACTTATTTATATTTTTTGAAATTTATTTGGATCTTTTGAAATTTATTTACTTCTTTTCAAATTGATTTTCATCTTTTGAAATTTATTTATATTTTTTGAAATTTATTTGGATCTTTTAAATTTTATTTGCGTCTTTTTAAATTTCTCTACGTTCTTTTGAAATTTATTGCGTTTTTTGAAATTATTACGTTTTTTGGAATTTATTTGCATTCTTTCTAATTTATTTGTATTTTTTGAATTTATTATCATTTTTTAATTTTATTTAAGTATTTTTGAAATTTATTTCCTCTTTTGAAATATATATATATATTTTTTGAAATTTATTTTGATCTTTTGAAATTTTTTTTGCCAATTAAATGTTGTTGACCATTATTAATGGCACATCTCACTCATCGTCGGATATGATTTTGAATCGTGGGATATGATCTTGAAGAAAGAGTAAAGTAGACATTTTAGGTCTTTAAATTTGAAAAAATGATCTAGTACATGTGAAAAAAGATTGTGGACAATTTATATATATATATATATATATATATATTAAAGCAAAGGGAGAGGTTGGCTGTGAGGGGTGCCACCTCATCCCTGGAAACTCTCTCCTTCAAGAGAAATACAAAAGTAAAAAGAAGAGAAAAAGAAGGAAGGATCAACTGATTTCACGTGAAAGGAGAGTCCACTGAGATTGGGAATGAGAATCCCAGATGTGAGAGGAGAGTCCACTGGGATCTGGGAATAAGAGTCCCAGATCCGGGAAACTCTTCTAATGATGCACAAAATGGATTTGCACACCACCTGTCAGATATGAGGAATAAATGCAGTAATTAAGAGGAGAGAGAAATTATAGTGGTTCGGTCAGTGTGACCTACGTCCACTTTAGAAGAGGTCGCCGGATGTATTATATCTCAAGTGTCCAGAGATTACAAACTTAGGAGAATAAGAGAGATGAAGTGTGTAGAAGGGAGAATATTGCTTGCCCCTCAAGTGTTGGTGGGGCTCTTCTATTTATAGTCTTCCCCTAACAGATGGGGACGATTCACAAGGAGCCTTCGAACTGTCCTCAATGGTCGAGGCACTTAGGATATTCTCCACAGGACTATTTTCGAAGCGACGAGGGTTGCCTTAACGTGGTCAGGCTTCATGAATTTGGGCCTGGACCTCATTGGACTAAACGGATCTTCATAAATTTAAGCCTTGGCTCGTCGCGGACTGGGCCACTTGGGCCTGACTCATCATCTTCCTTCCCCCGTAATGCAGGGAGGGATCAACTTACCCAATCCAATTCAGTGCACAGAACTCTCTCTCATCTACATCCCCTCTTCTCCATCTCCAAGCCCATCGCCTCAGATCCCATTCGTCTGCACCATAGAAGAACTCTGGAACCATTGCCACTCCATCTCGCCTCACGCAGAGCTCGTATCACCTCGTGCCAATCCATCTCGCCGCACGCATGGCTCGCTAGCAAGCCTAACGCAGGGAGGGATCAACTGATTTCGTCGCCTCCACGAGTAAGAGTTCCTCCCTTTCTTCTTGCATTGCATTGCCTTCACACCACCTTCTTCTTCACTTCTTTGTTTTCCTTTCTTCCTTCCTTCTTATCCTTCTCCTCTCCCTCTCTGTTCCTCCCCCTCCCCTGCACGTAACAGCCTGTTTATTTTCCCCTTTCCTTTCTTTCTTTCTTCTCCTCCTCCTTCGACCCTTTCTTTTCTTCTTCTTTTCCTTCCCTCCTTCCTCACTCACTTCCCTCTCCACCCTGCACTACACCCTACACTCAACGCACCACCTTCTCACCACAGCACACACAGAGTACCCATCTTCTTTCCTCTCTTCTTCTTTCTTCCTTCCTTATTATCCTTCTTCTCTCCCTCTCTGTTGCCCCACCTTCCCTGCACGTAACACCCTCTCCTGTTCCTCTCATTCCCTGCTCTCCCTCTCCCCTGCTTCCTCCTCTGTTCCACCCTGCGCCTTCTTCTTCCTCCTCTCCCTGTCTCCCTCCGCCCAGAGCTCTCCCTGTTCATTTCCTTCTCCACTGTTTCTCTCACCCTCTTCTTCCTCTATCTTTCATCGCTCTCCTCTCCCCTGCGGATCTGCACCCACTGCACCTCTCCTTTTTTTTCTTCTTCTTCTTTCTTCTCGTCCTCTTCTTCCCTATCTTCTCCATCTCCTTGATGCACCTTCACATACCCACTCTGCTGCATCACTGCTGCCATTGCCCCTGCAACCGCAACACCTTCACTTGCCCACACCCACTTCACTGCCTCACCTCCCACTCCACTTCACCCATTTGCATTGTCCTTCTTCTTCCCTGCGTCCCTACCCACCTGCACAACCGAGCCACTTACTTTCTCTTTTTCTTCCTTCTTTCTTTCCCTTTCTTCTCTTCTCTCCTTTTCTCTCTTCCCCTTCCGTTTCCACTGCTTCTCTCGCCCTCCTCTTCATCTGCTCTACCTCTCTCCATCTCCCTGATCTTCCTTTCTCCTTTTTTTTTCTTCTTCTTTCTTCTCTTCCTCTTCTTCCCCATCTCCTTTCCCTTCTCCATCTCCTTGCTGCACCTGCACATACCCACTCCGCTTTCAAGTTGTTGTAACCAATTTTTCTTGCACAAGTGTCGCCAATCCGTTGGACGATCGGGGACTAGAATTGGCCGCTTTCGAATGTCTGACCAAATTCCCATCCCCCCGGCGCCACGTTGTAGCTTGTGACGGTCCGGCCATCGCTGGTGGTCACCTGGGGAGAGGCTCTGGCCATTAAGGTAAGAGTTACCCTGCCAATTCTGGCCCCAGTTCCTTGACATGGCTTGCCATCCTGTCTTGGAGCCCTTGATTCGGAATGGACGTCTCCAGCGCCTCCCACGTTGGTGATGAGGACCAAGTTGAAGTAGGAGCGACCATTGATGGTGAACCTTATTCCACCTTTCTTCACACAGGGTACCCTGACGAAGTCAAGAAAATTCATCACATGGTTAGCGTTGTAGGTCTTGAATTTCTTTGCTTTCACGTACCTTTGTAGAATCATTCCTATTCTTTTCTCTGTGATATTCAATCATGTACTCATGCATGATCCATTTGGTTTTCTTCCCTCTTAAATTTTTGAAAACCAGAGTCTTCTTGATGCCAACCTTTATATTCCTATTGTCATAAATGGGCCTATCTCTTGCATTTTGCTTCCAGTGGCCGTTATTAGCAACTCGATTACGTCTCCCCAATTCCAATTATCCTTTAATGTTGGAGTGAAGAAGTAGCACTTATTTTCACCCTTATCCCCTAATCGACCTGCAGATAGAGTCAAAATTAGAAAAGGTGTGCTATATTAACTAACTAGCAACGCAGGCCCGTGATTAGCCTGGGCCTCGACAAAAAAAACTAAATAGTTTATTACAAAATTTATAAAATAATAAATCTTCATATACTTATAAAATAAAATAGACTTTCAAAAAAGATTTCTTTTAAATCATGATAACCATTTGGTGTGCACCTTACATTTTCATATAGTAAACCATATGATATAAAGTGTGAATTAAAGAGAGATATAGGGACGGCAGTAAGATTGATATAAGATATCATAACATATAAGAATAAATATTAAAATTATGAGAGAGATAAGATTAGAAAGTGTAGATAGAGATTAGGAAAAACCTCTAAAATTATGCATGAGATGAGGTATAAGGTTGGAAACTTTGTGAATGACTTGGTAGGTAAATTATATGAGAGATTTTAGAGAGGAATATGTGAAATCTTTTTTTATTTCCTCAAATGAACGTGGTTTAAAATTTCTTTAAGAACGGATGACGTGGAGAACATCCCTATCCAACTTAAGTTGGCGCCTAAACAAAATTTATTATCTTTGAATGACAAGTATAAATTGCTATTCCAGAGGGTGGACAACCATCCTATCTCTCCAATGATGCAAAATGAAAATGGAAATCAACTCAGATCTATCGCTACATTCAAGAATTACACTTCCCAACCAAGGGAAAAAAAAACAGCAAAGACAGATTCCCCATGAATACCCCTCATGAATTAAAAGAAATCTTTTATGAAAGTCTATTTTATTTTAAATCTATTTGAAGATTTATTATTTTATGAATTCTGTAATAAAATATTTAGTTTTTTTTTATGGAGGCCCGGGCTAAGCACGGGCATGTGTTGCTAGTATTATAATTAAAGCAAAGGGGGAGGTGTGCTGTGAGAGATGCCACCTCAGCAACCCAATCATTCTCCTTTTAAATAAATATGGAGAAAAAACATAGAGTAATTTAAGGTGCCATGTCATCACATGCCATATCCTTTATCCTCTATCTCATATCCCCTAAAATCTCTCTAATTTATTACTGTTATCCTCTCCCTCAACACCATCTATCTTCCATCATCTCAAGATTGCCTTTTTTTTTTATTTCAATATTTGGGGCCCACCTTTCTACAATTTATAATGATAAATTTTTCATTAAAAATATTATTTTCTTTTAGTTTTCAAATTCAGCTCTACTCTATTCAAAGATTATCATATGTGAATGAAAATCAGATCAGACCCAACCTTTTGATAGACCACCTCATGGATGGGTTTGTGATAAAAATATTTTGAGGTTGGATTTTTTTTTTTTTTTTTTTTTGTTGAATCTTATAGGCATCATTTTCTAATATGATTATATAGACATATGACCCTAGGTTTGGCCCACCATAAATTATACTTCCGTGGGCTCACATGGACTCATAATTAAGAGATATATACACTGACCCCACTTCACAAGTTTTTTTCATTGAAATTATTTCCTCAAATCAACACCACCCCCCACCCCCACCCTACCCCAAAAAAAAAAAAAAAAAAAAAAAAATCCTCATTTAGCAATTCAATTTAATCATCATCACTACTATCAGTTACATGACTAATCAAGCCCATTCGTAAATTTGAATTGTAATCAAGTTCAACCTATTGGACCAAACTTAATTATACAGATTACCAAAACCAATTTGTATTAGGCTAGACTTTTTCAAATTCATGCTCTATTCTAACACTTTTGTTGGCATAGGTAATGTGGGACTTGAGTGATATCAAACATAGTTAATGGGTTTGCCTTAAGTAATATATAGATAATATGCCCCTCACTTTGATTTAGTTAATGGGTTTGCCATTTTGAATTTTAGTTCCATTTTTTCTCTAAGAGAAGTTTCCTAAATAGTGGAGAAAATCTCTATAAAGATTAGTTTTTTTCAAACGACACAAACTTTTCATTCATGCATCTTTGTAAAATTTTCTTGCATTGCTTTTTCTATTAGGGCACTAAAATTTATTTGCATTTGTTTAATTTGGTTATGCCTAACAATCCTTTGATTTTTAAATCACATGAACATCATACAAATGGAAATACATTACCATTTCATATTGTCGCTTTGAATATGATCATCTAAATTTTTTGTGTGGCCGCACTGTTAGATTGAACATATGATAGTGTTGTTAACATTAATATAAGGGTTGATATATTATTATGCATATGACTCATGTTCAGTGATCCCGCAGAAAATAAAGTGTTCTTAGGAATAATTTTGGTATATTTGCTATTGCATTTAAAAACATATGTCATTTCAAGTTTTTAGCTAATCATTTTTCAAATGATATTCGAAATAATAATAATATCATATGTGTTTCCAATTTTTAATATATTCATCTTTTTTTGGGCCCGGCATAGCACGAGCGTTTGTTGTTAGTTTACTTAAAAGGTGATGCTTTGATGGGACTCGGACGGAAGCTCAAAAATATTTTAGACGTGGCTTGAGCTGTAAAAAACTATATATATCAACTTGTCTCAGCCAACGCACAAGTCAGCGAAGAGATGTGCGTCCCCCTCGGGTGGCACACTACTAGGCGCCTACCTCGGGCACTGCTCAGCAAGACGTCACGTGACGATATCCGAATGACGTAATGGTTTTAAGGGTCACCGCAACGGACCACGACGCGTCGGTGCTCTTAAAAGATGCTTCGGCTAGCAATCAGGAAAGCATTGTAATAAAGTAACAAATGGTTAGGGTCTTTTGAAACGAAGCATGTAAATAATAAATCCACAACTTGTCTACGCATGAAAATTTTGGAAGACCGGCAGGCAATGGCATAGCACGGAAAAAATCGTGCATGGATCATTAATTAAGTCAATGTGCCGTCACGACTCTCTCGCCTGGACTGTGCTGGGCAATAAAATCTTTTTTAAAAGAAAAGGAGAATTTAAAAGTCATTTTTCATAACATACTTGAAAAAAGTGACATTAATTTTAGATTTATAGACTTCCAAATAAAATATAAGATACATTTCAATTACATCATATTATATTGATAGTGATTGGATTATATAGAAGATAATGATTGCATTTTCCTTACAAGAGTTCTTACACACTAGTGCTATGATTGGGTCAACTATTGTTGAAAAACCAGATAGTGTAACATTGAAAAATAATGTAATTGCTATAACTTTAGATAATGCAAGCTTCAATAATATCGCAGTGGAGTTAGTAAAATCGCTTCAACTAGATTTAAATGGAGCTATCTTTCACAATAGATGTGCAAGCCGCATCATAAATCTTATTGTAAAGGAAGGGATACAAGTTATTAAGAATACATAAAAAACCATTAATATAATTGTGCATTACAGCTTTTCATCGCCCACAAAAAAAATAATGGGGCAAGGGGATATGTGAAAATTTGAATCTAAGACCAAGAAAAATATACAACAAGATATAAAACATAGGTGGAATTTCATTTATAAAATGTTTAAACGAGACTGCACTTATAAAATGACACTAAATCAATTTTGTCAACCATATTTAGCACATGAAAATATTTTTATAACTGATGACAATGGGCAACTTCTTGAGAAAATAAGAGATTTTTTGTAAGTTCTTCATGATGCAACCTTATGTTTTTCGATCTAGGGTATATTATCCCACATCAACTCAAGTTTTGACCCATTTTTATGAAATAAATGTTGCTTTTAAAAAATATAGAGATTTATAGCTTTTTCAGGTGAGTGATGTGTTCAAAAGTGGAGGCAAAGTCTTCGCAATATTAGTAAGTTAAGCCTTTAACATTTTGTATAGTATTTGCATTAGATCATACGTTGAAATTAGTTGGTGTAAAAACTTTAATTAAGGAACTAACTGACAATAGGAATCAAATTAATGTGAATGATAGTCTACAATTAAAACTTCTTTAGAAACACTTTTTTTGGAATATGCTACCCAAAGCAGTAGATCCGAAACACCCAATGTCTCTATGGGCCCTTTCCAAACACATAAAGATAAAAATATGGCCATTTGGGGTATTATGAGGAGCACTATTGGAAGTAATTCATTTTCTTCCAGGGAATCCTCTCACAATTATAATGAATTAACAATGTACATACCAATGAATCCGATTCCACTCCCGGATGATGAAGATGAGTTTAACATTTTGGCCCGGTGAAAAACATACGAATCTACGTTTCCTGTGCTTTCCGCCATGGTCTGTGATATACTAATAATTTTAGCATCTAAAATTGCATCAAAATAAGCATTTAGTGCAAGTATGCGCCTTATTAAACCCAGGAGGACGATGTTGTTAAAAGAAGCTGTGGAGACTTGCATTTGCCTGCGAGACTGGTATCAAGTAGAGGATAGAACACAGAACATGATGAATGAATATGAGATAGAAGACAAGCTCTCGGCATTACATTTATGATATATCATAGTGTTTGAAATTTATCAACGTATACTTTTTGTAGTGGCGGACCTAGGATTTTCATTTTGGTGGGGCGAACAATGGTGAGTTAAAAAAGTAAACCATTATTTTGCTACACTTTTTTATCATTACCAATAGAAAGAGTGAAAATGCGTTGCATTTAAATAGCCAAAATATTTACTTGCAAAAACTAATATACATATCTCTCATCAAAAGTCATCTCAAAATTAAAATAACGTTTTTACACTTACCCTCGATGGTTCTAGACTCTATAATAACTTCTACAAGTTTTTCTTTCGAAAATATCAAACTCTCATGTGGAAATCAACTAAATGCATAACAGTAATTTGAGATAGGGCAATGAGGATGTTAAGATGTTTATAGGAGCACTAAAAAGTGTTAGATACTCAAACTTATATTATTATGTTTCACTGAAATTTCTCTTTCAAAATCAATGCCAATGGAAATCACTGCAAATTTAAGGTGAGTAGGTGTGTGCATATTCAAGGTGAGTAGGTGTGCGAGGAAAAAAAAAAAAAAAATACAATAACACTTTGCATCCATGAAGGTTTTGCTACAGGAACAATTTATTCTCCAACCATTTCATTTTTCCCTTTGTATGCCCAATGGACACCTGACCTTTCCCTTTGCACATTCTCAAATACATTATACATACGTGTATAATGCGTGTAAAATTCACTGTTGCAGTATGAGTTAGATTGTGTTGGGTGCTACATGGTCCCTCCTGGATTAGACATTAAACAAATGTGTACCAAAAGTGGACCACACTTTATCAGTGATTTTTACGCTGGCTTATTCGCTCCAAAATGGGATGAAAGAACGACTCTGATTATCTGATTAACACCCGACCGTTGCTTGGATGAGCGGTTGCCGTCATCCTCTGCAGGGCCCACAACAAATAACAATTCTTGCTCCCGCAGGATACAGAGTCTGAACGCCTTTCCCCAAATAAAACCTGGTAATCGAACCAAAACGTTCCTACATGAACGGAACTGAAATGCTGCAGCAGCTGCCGCTTCGTCTTCTTCTTCTTCTTCTTAAGGAACCGACACAGGCGCCTCTGCTTCGCCTCCTCCACGCTCCTCACTCTCCAGCTTTTACACAAGAGAGAACGTGACGAAGAAGGAATCGCAGAAAACGTACAACCGATCAGGGGCGGACCAGAAAATGGAATTAGGGCCCAAATGAAAATTATTGAAAGAAAATTTTAACAATTTAGGAGTCATAATAAAGAGTTACAAAAAATTTAGTGGTAAAAAATGAAGTTTTGAGAACTTAAGGGGGGCCATGGCCCCCCTAGGCCTGTAGGTCCGCCCCTAGAATCAATTGTGAGCACGATGCAAAGAAGATCTTGGACTCTAGGTCAAAAGAGGAGGGAGTGTTCCCTTTTTGTTAGAGAGGGAGCCTTCTTTTTTCCGCATATGGGGCAACTGTTAAAACATATATGGGGCATGGTCCAGGCTCCCATTTTAAATCTTATGGGGGTTTCAAAAGCAACATGGGGAGATTGCCCCAGGTCACCACAACGTGGGTCCATCCTTGACTTTTTGTAAAGTTATCATAGTTTTTCATGTTATAATATTTTTTTTTACCAAATGTACTCCTTTTCCATTTGTCATAAAGTTGTGTCTCTTACTTAATACTTTTTTAGAATGTATCATTGTTTTCAAAGTTGTAATTTGCTATTTTCTCATTTCTCATAAAGTATGAATTTAATCATATTATTCAAAGTTCAAACTTGTATATTTTTTTTATTTTGTAACTTAATTTCAAAGAAATATAATCTATTTGATGTCTTTTTCCAATGAATGTGTCATAACTCATGTGTGTAAGTGTGTTATTTATTTTAGTTACATTTTTTAATTCAAGCTTAGTAATTTTTTAAAATAAAAAAAAGAAGAGGGGGGCGCAGCCCTCCCATAGTTGGCACGACCCATATAAGTCCGAGAGCCCTGGGCGTGCTAGGCTTAGCCCCAGTCGCCTGGGCACGACACAACTTTGTAAAACCCTCAAAATAAAATAATAGGCACATATGAAAAAAGGCAAAATACATACTATCAAAAAACAAAGGGAAAAAAAAAAAAAAACAGAGAGATTTCAAGTTTAAGTGTGTGCACATAAAATAAAACAATCTTAAGTATATATTACAAATCACAATATTTTGTTCGTGTCAAGTTAAATAATTGTGGTTCGCTCTACAAGCTTTTCGAAATTGTTCAGACCCTTTTTTTTTTCACAACTATGCCTTTGTCAACACATCGACGCATGTGTTCCCATGTGTACGCTAGGTGAGATCCTTTATCTTCGGTGAAAGGTCGATGGAGAAAGGGTGTTCACGAATGCTAGTGCATCACCCATGTGCTGTTCTCACCCATGTGCATCACCCTTGTGGGTCTATGCGTTTCCGTGTCCGTTCTCACCCATGTGCATCACCCATGTGCCGATAATCTTCTCCACTTTCTTTCCATTACCAGTCTGTGTGAGAAAAGGAGAGTCGGTCTATAAATAGGGCTTTAGAATTAGATGCATTTCTCAACCACAACCACACAACACAAAGCTCTCTCTCTCTCTCTCTCTCTCTCTCCCCGCATTGCTGAATAGGGTAGATAATGAGCCAAAAGAAGGTGGTACAGCAAATCATCTCGACCCACTCGCCCAATGACAACTTCGATGTGGATAAAACAGCCCTTCTCAGCATAGCCCAGGACTTCCTGAGTGACGAATTCGATACACCTGCACCCGTACATTCCAAACTCCCTTCTATCATTATTTATTCTCCTTTGTTGTTAGTTTATAAAACACACACTCCACTCTGCAATGTTCTTATTTATCTCTTCCTTTCTGTTCCCGTTTTAAATTTTTCCACAAATATGGTTTCAGTACGATTCTTGCAACTTGATCCACTTATTGTCTAACTAGTGAGAGAATTGAGAATCGAAAATGGAGCTTGCCGCTGCCACATCATCATCATCATCAAAGCATCGTTCCAACTATGTTTGTTGCGGCTGCATGAATTCGGTTTTTCCATTCTGATACATTTTGAGCAAAATCCTGGAATAAATTAAAATTCTTCAGATCTATCCTAGCTACTTTTAAGTTGTATCCTTTTGGGCTTATCCATTCTTCTTGTCGGGCTGTTAGCCTACATGGCAAATCCTTTCTTCAACAGCATTGTTGCTAGTAAAGTCGTCCATATTTTAATATAAAAAAAAGAATAAAAATGCAGATTCTAAAGCTAATAAAAAAAAATTCATCAATAGAAAAACTGGAGTCAAATTTAAGAAAGAACAGTAAATCTACATTCCATATCATTTCCTTGCGAGTTTGGACTTGATTTTTGTTGCCTATTACTTACTTTGGCTATATAGTGATATTCATCGAATTGTCTTGCTATTTTGAACTGAATCCATTTTCCATTTCCACCCTTGTGTTATCAAGCACATTGAATAACATAAAATATTGTGGAGCTAATGCCAAGACCTTCTCTTGTGAAACATTTGGAAAAACATTTTGATGCAGGATCCGATAAGTACAGGTATAAATGTCCCAGACAATGAGCGCCAGAAAGGGATAACTGAAAGACTTGCATTCTTCCTACATAAAATTGGATGTGAGGTAATTTCGGCTGCAATTGCTTACATCTTTCTATTTACTAGGTATCTAAGCTACATTGACGCCAAATGCATGTTTCCAGTTATCATGCAATTGCTCTGGCGGGGGAGGTATAAAGTCCGTAACATTCACATTGTTCGAGAAACTTATAAGCTATTCATGGGAAGATAAGCTGGTGTTAGTCCTCTTAGCTTTCGCTGTAAGCTATAGGGAGTTTCACCTTGTCTCAAAGCCAGCTGCCAGCGACACAAGTAAACTTACCAATTATGTGCGTCGACTTAAGCCATTGCCAGAAATCAGCGCGCAAGATCAAAAGGATATTAGTGGTTTCTTGACTGTTGTAATACATGTCACTAAGATTATCATCGAGCTGAATGGTCTTCCCTCCCAGTACATTTCTCAGGACAAAACTCCTTACACTGATTATGAGGTCTCAGATGCTGTTTACTGGGCTGTCAGAGGCATTGTTACTTGTTGCTCCCAAAGCATTAGCTTTATGAGCCAACAGTAAGTTCAAGCCAATTGCAAGCTTGCCTTTTCTATCATGGGTGAATGCAGATAATTTGGACTTGGGTTATATATGTTCAAATCTCAAGATGTAATCGGATTATGAACAGGCACCTGATAGGTCACAGAACCGTGGGTGTAGCCCGAGATCCAGTGGTTAATTGGACCCAAGATAAGGCTCATGCAATATATTTTAGATGTTTGGTTATCTTAGTGGTCGGTAAATGAGACCATGGTTATTACTTGTTAGTCGTTTTGGTCTAAATTAAACACCAGGCCAAAGGCAAATTGAATACGAAACTTTGTTTATACTCATTCAGGCATCTCGTTGAGAGCTTGACTCGGCAGACCCAAGTCGATCCGAGGGCTTCATGAATATGGGTCCCAGTTTTGATCGTCAATTTGGCCGAAGTTCAGCCCCAATACCTAAAATTTTTGCATGGTGTCCTTTTGGGTAATGATAAATAGGTAGTTTTTGACATTAGTAATGACCATTTTGTGTGATTATGTTTTTGTGTGATTGTCTTTTATATTTTTTTATGACTTTAACATTATGATATTTTTCGGACTAAATTGATTTCAGGAACATGGTCTCCATAATAGAGGCGCGGGAAAAAATTGTTGCACTAACTAAAAGACTTACCACCAGCCATAAGGAACTTATAAAAATAACGGGTGAGTATAACATGTGCCAAAACCTTGGATTAATTTGTATACATACCAGTCAATCTAGCTATTATTTTACATTAATCAATTATGTTTTCTCACAATCTTTCACATCAAGAATATACTTGTTGAGGATCCTATCGCAAATGAGGCGTTACAAGGGAAATGTTTTGACTTATACAATGCACACTATGGTTTCATGATGGATGATAGGCTGATGCATTATGAACTATTTCCGCAGAGGACAAGAAATTCTGGGAGGCTTACTATAGGATTCAATACCTCTTAAGAACTAGCCAAACTGACAACATGAAGATTCTCTCTGAGTTTATTCAGGCAAATGATGGTAAAGAGCTCTTTAAAGGAGACACCGATGGAGAGGTATGAATTTAACATATATATAAAAAAATATTTTCATTTCATTGCTAAGTGAAGAAAGAATAATAGTCCTTTCGCTGTTGGAACTCGATTAATCTGACATTGATGAATTCAAATAGGATGTTAAGATGCCTTCTTAAAAATTAAGGGTATTGTAAAGAAGGTTGGATATGCAAAATATATTATTTCTCATCCAACCTTCTTTAGGGCCTGCTTCTTTCTTAAAATTTTTGATAGGAATTTGTCATGTTTGGAATTTTTGGATATGATGTGACATCTTGTTTCCTAGTATTTGCAAATGTCATGTTTTTTTCAAGCATTTCAAAATTTCAACCACCTAAATGGTTCCAAATTTCAACCATTCCCTTTGCTTTTTTGTGGAATTTATGGATGCTCAAATACATGGGAGCATTCAAGAATACCACCTTGTCCGAGAAATTCTGGTCAGGAATTCCATGAAATTCTGGTCAGGAATTCTTTTTGAAACATGCCCTAGAATATTCTCTATTAACCTCATCTGTCGAGAAGTACATTGGTAGAATGACCTTTAGATGCTGAAAATCCTTCCTATTTGTCAAAATAATAAATGCCAGTTTGCATATTTTTCATGTTCATACTCGTGCCATTTCCAGTTCATTCTACTTGAATTCGTTAATAGCAAGTCATTTTCTTAACAAAATGAAACAGGTGGGCTTGGATGTACTGAAGAGCAAGACAGTGATATTGTTCTTCTCAAGCGTGGATATCTTGGAGGAACGGGTCATAGAAGTTGGCCGACAGGTTTGCAAGACAGATGGGAAGTATGAAATAGTCTGGCTCCCAATTGGTGACGGCACAGACACAAAAACGGAGACGACGGTTCAGATTCAAGAGACAATACGCAGTAAGGCAAAACTGATGAAATGTCACACACTGCATTCTTCTGTGATACTTCAGACTTACGTCATTAAATACATCAGAAAGGAGTGGCTCTTTGATCAGAAGAAGGAAGCGATGGTAGTATTCAATAAGTATGGAAAGGTCGTCAACTCCGATGCATACCAAATGATCATGGTATGGGGAAGCACAGCCTACCCTTTCCATGTTCAGATAGAGGAAACCCTTTGGAGAAAATGGAGCATTGAATGGCTTTTGATTCAAGGAGTTGTTAGTGAGAAACAACAATGGGTAAGGCTTAATATTCTTGCATATCAAATTACAAAACCCAAATAGTACTCTCTATACAAATGGTCTACACAAGTCCAAAAAACTTTTCCATTTTCATAGGATGTAGAGGTAGAACTTTTATAAGAAATTTTGTTATGCAAATCCTCATCCTTGTCATTTCTAACAGGTGGAAGAAAAAAGAGTGATCTACCTATACGGGGGAGATAAGTTGGATTGGATTAAGGAGTTCATAAATAAAACGAAAGAGGTGGTGAAAGAGGTGGTGAAAGGAGAAGAGATCATGTTAGAGTTTATATATGTTGGAAAGAAGCACACAGAGACAATCAAGAATGAGAAATTGGCCAGCGAGGTTTGGGAGAAGCAAAAGTTTAGGCAATTCCGGGCCCGCGCGGATCTGATACATCAGTCCAAGACGCAACTAGGCATGTCGAATACAAATGACAAAACATGGAAACAATTGAGTGCTTTACTTAATGCCGGTGGCGATGGTCATGGATGGACAATTGTAGGCCAGGGATCGAAAGATACGGCTGTTATCATGAATGAAGACTTGGCCAAAGAGTCTCTGGATTACTTAAAAGAAAACAAGGAGGTTGAAATCACCAAAGATAATTTCATTTTCAAACTGCATGGAGCAATAAAAGCCGTGAAACTAAGCCACAAATACCCAGATATTATTTATGAGCATAAGACGTGCAATCACATTTTCGTTCCCACAGCGAATATGGTTTGTGCGGATTGCCAACTCCCAATGGAGAAAGAATCCATTCATAAAATTAAAGTGTACAATGAAACGAGAACCAATCAAAGGATAACCACTTCCTGACAAACAGTTGCAGCGGCTGGCAAGTCACGTTCTCCTAATCGGATTGTTAGTAAATAAAAAACATGCCCAATCTCTCAGAATCAGTTGGTGTGTCTTCTTATGTCGGTGTGTCTTTTTAAGTATATAAGTATCATTGAGCAGTACTGCTCTATTATGGAGTGATGTAGGGGTTTGTATGGTTGTAATTCGTTCCTTTGTTTGCTACTGTAATGTGTGTATGTTCGAATGTTGTTCCTTCTCTTTGTTTGCTAATGTAACGTGGATCCTTTTGTTTGTTATGCAAATACTTACTGTGCTTCTGATAAATGTGGATGAAGCAATGGAGTGGGATCGCGTTGATGATGATTGGGTTTAACATGGGTCTGCTTTAATCTTGGGTTTGTAATTATCTAAATAAAAGTTGGCTTAGATCAAGCCCACAAGCTCTCCCACCTGACCCAATTATATTTTGATAGATTACATTCTTTTTTTCTTTGGTACCTGGGCCAAGGGGTTGGGACCCAAGAGAGCTCAAGCAAAAAGAAGCTAGCTAAGCCACACAAGTGGGAAAAGTGGCTTACCCTAAGATTAATTCCTAGGTAACGGTAGCCAGGTAACAAACAAGATTGCCAACCAATTGAACAACCCTTAGTTGTCCAAAGAATACCATTTGATATGTAAATGATGTGTAAAAATTGGTATGTAAACAAGGCTATATTAACCCACCAAAATCTTCACACCTAAAGAGGAGTGTAAATCACAATCACAACTCACATATTAATTGCATTCTCTTGAGCCCATCGGCTAGTTTTTTTCTCATTACTGTGGACCCCATATCTATAATTCAAACTGTCAATTTATTTATTAAACTAATAAGCCCATAAACTAGTGAGTAATATCTGAGAAAGTCTCATTCTATAGTGTTTTGTACTTTTGATGATTCAAACCGTCCAATATTCTTGTATTAATGATAATCATCAAGATGTTTAGTTTCATATCTTAATCTATATGTATTTTGAGCGGACCCCTCTTAATTGTGATTAGTGCCTAATTAATCTTGATTAGGTGCCTAATAATTGTTTTGGATGGTTTTGTGATGGATTTTGGTAGATTAGTGAGGTTTTGACAAATTAAGTAGAACTATGGCCTTTTAATTAATTTTGAGGAGTGCATGTGTGCAAATTTTGTGGGATTCCATGTGCATTACATCAAGCACCTTCCCTACATTAACTCTCATAATTTGGACCAAGACCATTTGAACCCAATTGGACCCATATTCAGCCCATCCAAGTCCAAGAAGCCCTTATACAGAATTCTTTCATTAGAAGCCCAACTCTTTAAAAAAGCCCTTTTCTCATATCCTTGCATTGAGTGGGACTTGCATGCAAACTAACCAAAATACCTTTAAAACTCAACCCAACCGATCATTGTTCCTGTTCTTCTCTTCATTCCTCTTCCCAGTTGAGAGAACTTCTTCTCCCCTCCCCTTCTTCCTTCCAATCTCTTCTAAATCAAGAGCAAGATGACATCCATGTGAGATTCTAGAGGGCTTCTTCATCTTCAAGTTTCATCTCATCTTCTTGCTAGCTTTCCTTCATCTTCCTCATTTCTCTACACATTTCTTTGGGTGAGTTATGCCTCTATACTTCTTTTCTTCTTTTAAAATGATGATTAGAAATTGTTTAGGTTGCATGCATTCTCTTTGCAACTCATTTCATTCATTGGATTTGTAGGATTTGGGTGATTTCTTCTTCTTCAACCATTGGCTTTTCCCATTCATATCCATTTCCTCTATTGGTAAGAACCCATCTTCTAAATGGTTCCTTAAGCTTAGGATGGACTGTTTGGTTCATTTAAATTACATGTATTCTAATTCATCTCCATGCGTTACATTTCACCATTGTAGAGATTGAAGAGAGCTTGGATTATTGGGGGTTTTAGCTTCAATTAAGTCTAAGAAGAGATTTGAGTGGAAAAGCACCATTATAGGAAAGTAAATGAGCAATTTGAGATATAAACATGCTACTGATTTATTGATTGAGCAATGTTACTCTCTTGAATGATAATTTAGCCTTTTCTTTGAATTAGAATTATAATGTAAAGAAATGGGTTCTTGTAGTGAATTATTGTAGAATGTAATTGGATAGATTATGGGTTTTGTGAGCACCCTGGGGGCTCATTTTGGTCCAAGTTATGCCTTGTAAAGATGGGTTATAGGTGTGGAGAATAGACCCCAGAAAACAGAGCATTTCAGCTCAGTTTATGCCTAGAAAATGGGTCACCGAATGCTGTCCACATTGGGCCGCGGGTCGGCCTATTGGGCCCACAGAGCCAACTCTGAATGGCCATAACTTTTGACCCATACGTCCGATTTTGGAGCTCCACATATCGTTGGAAAGATCTTGGAACGTAGAAACCAATGGTACACATCTCCTAATGATCAGAGATTGGGAGAGAAAGTTGATATGGGGACAATTAAACCGGGCCCTATCTCTTGTGGAAAAAAAAAAGATACTATAATCCTAGTTTGGACCATAGATTTGGAACCAATGGACTAAAACCTTTACAATCAATCGCTGAAGATGATTGTGACACCAAAACTAAACCAATAAGGTCTTAGGTTGAGAAATGAGTGACCTTGTAAGTCCCTAGACATGGAACCCTTAACCAAATAACTAAGTCCAATGAAAATTGTAACACATGAGAAACCTTGGGCTGAGATTATCTCATGTGCCTATCCGTTTGTCTAGCACCTTTCCATGAGTGTTGGTTTAGGGATTTTGGTCCATCACGTACACACACAAAGTGACACCAATAAAATGTAGCACGTACATCGAATTACCTAAAACTACACTGAAATTGATGGTTAGAGATGGCGGGTAATTAGATTAGGTTTAGCTAGTAAATATCCTTGATTCTATTAACCTATTTGCACTTGCATATTGAGATTGATTTATTTATTGCCCTCAAATATTCAGTTACTTGTTATATGCATTATTTGTATTATTCCACAAATTTTACTACAATTGCCTTATAAATGTTATTGTACCTTGATGCATATGACTCGAAATTATGATTTGGAAATAAATGGATTTGATTAGAAATGATTTGGTTAAAAAAGTCTTACTCCAGTCTAATTATTATTCGAATTCGAATGGTTCGACACTACTTAGCTTCGACCTTGTGATACCCGACGGGGTTACAACTTGGTTCGGTTATTCGAGACTACTGCAGTATGTCATATGAAGTACCAGAACTTCAGAACCGGGTAGCCAGTCAGCCTTTGGCCGGGACGCTTGTGATAGCCCAACTAGATTCGCTCTCTATCGGAGAGGATGAACAATTGTAGTAGCCAACTAGAAAGTGAGTATTCGATTATTGATTCGATAAAGCATAATTTATTCATAATGCACAATGTGCCTAGTTGACATTTATTGGGTCTCTTTAATCTATTCGTTTTTTAATTCGAAATTTGATATAACATGTGATAAATCTTAATTGCTCATACATTGTTGGATCGTCGTATTCATGGTGCTACACTTGGTGTCACAGGGATCCAGATCACCAAAGAGAATAGCTAATAACCCTTCAGACTAGTGATTTGAATCGATTAAGGTATTGGTTAGCTTGACTCCGGAGTACATACAGGTGTGGAATTGATGAGTTTAAGAATTAGCCATCACATCTTGCACTTAGCTTAAAGTATGCATATGATTAGTTCTATGTTGCATTTGTATTAGAATTATGTTCAATATGAGATAAGCATCTAGTAGATAGTCATTAGAGTACTTGTGTACTATGCATTTAAGATGTTTAAATTATTAGCTTGATAAAGACAATTGTAATATAATGGATTGGTTAATGAACTGCTCATGGTTTTGTTATTGTTGATATACATGCTTCCTCAAATAAATGTTCTTTGGCATGTGTCAGTGAGTAATCCTCACATGTGAAATGTGGAATTTTCTCCTTCATGAATTCGGACTTAGTCCAGAACAGGTGCGAGTTCATGGGAGTACACGTGTCACACCTTGGGAACCACCCTAATAAGGGCATTCTCGGGTCTGGGACGTGACAATATATAAAACCGTTGGATGCACACTTATGAAAATAGTGATTTTGACAAATATACTGATCTGTTTCGCATATGTAAAATCTACATGTGTAGCATATGCATATGCAAAATCCGTTTTTCTTTCCAATGCATAAAAGACAAACAAATGGCCCCTAATTGGCTTTATAGGTGGATAGATTACTTGGATCTAATGGGTATCATGTGTGTCTTATTTAATAAAGCCCTCTACCATTGCATTAATTATTTATGTGATCCGAAATGGCTATTATGTAGGTGGGCTCAACTAAAAATTTTATTTGACTTTAGTCAAAGGATATTTTGGTAATGTAGGAGTCATCTTCTCATAAAGTATACTGAAGTGAACATTTAATTAATGTTTTGCTAAATATACAAGTAGTTTAAATCATCTGAAAGAATTGCAAGTTTATTTAATATGAATTAATATTTTAATTATCATACAAATGGATATATCATTCAATCCAATCATTCAGTTTTATTAATTAATACTTAATTTTGATATTAAATATAATTTATTATTCAATTTGTATGAAACTTAATTAATACGTATTGATCTATAGAGTGCCACCTCATTGCTGCTCTTTAGAGGAACTTTATAAGAGAAAAAGTTGAAAACTAAAAAGGAGGATGGAACTAGATGCATAAAGGAGATTATCCCTCTCTGCTTAAGCTTAGAAAGCAAATGTGATCTCCAAATCTTTTCACCTTATTCTTAGAATTTTCTTCTTCAAGGGGAGTCTTTTTTCATTCCGACTGGAAACTATTTGGTTTCATTTAATTAAACTATCTGCATGGGGTTATTTATGTGGGACCATTTAATTAAACAATCTACATAGATAAACCATTTGATGAAAGATCAACCATGTATCTATAGTGTGTGGAACTACTGGACGAAAGACATGACCATTCAAGCTAGCGAAACTAGGGAGGCTGCGGGCAGGGGCGGAACTAGAGGGGGGCTAGAAGGGGCCACGGCCCCCCTAAATTGCAAAAAACAGTCCTTTTGATTTATTTAAATTTCAATTCCCCCCACCCAAGAATTTCATTTTTCACAATGCAAACCCCACCCCCCACCACCCCACCCCCCCCCCCCCCCCCCCAAAAGCAAAACCCAATGTCAAAATTATAGTCCCGCCCTTGGCTGCAGATGCCCCCAAAGACCCAGACCAAAACCCCACCCCAAACACACACTCACTCATCCTAAAACCGTAGTTATCTACATGTGAACCATTAGATCTAATACATACACCGTGGTTATCCCTATGACAACTTGGCACCGTAACAACTGATCCTTCCATTCCCACAAAATTTGGGGCCAATAATTGAAACATACAGTGTGTCCATCAATTTTCAACTCTCCTCCCTCTGTCTTGAGAAGTGGGCCCGCCACTGATTAGTGTTCTTCCAATTTCAAATCCCTATCGAATTGGAGATCTCTTAATCTTTACAATTACGATAGGATCTGGATTTGGAGGCTCCTGCCTATAAAAAATTGGGTTTGGAATCTATTTTAGGCTCCGATTCATGACTAGGTTTGGATTCGGAACCTAATTTAGATTCCGATTGATAAACGGGTTTGGTTCTAGATCCATATAAGATCCATATAGGATCCGACCCGTAGACCTACAACCCGGTATACAAGTCTTTAATGTTGTAAAGTGTACCTGAAAGTCAACTTTTACTTGACATTTTTATATTTAATATTCCTGGAGGTAATAGACTTGATGAACTGTTATAAATTGAATGATATCATTATTTTAAGAATAAAATAAATGAAAAGGAGTTAGAACTAGTATTAGAACTAGATTTTCTTTAATTAAATTAATGGTGCAAAGAAAATTCATCACTTCATGTGTGAATAAAGTTATGAGAAATTTGTGACTTTCAATACCAAGAAATAGAGAAACTAATGATTTTATGTGAAAATGCGATTTTTCAATGAATTTTGACTCGAATTCAAACTGTGATTCCCACAAATATAGAATCATGATATTTTACTAAAATGGTGCATGATTTGAAGATTAAGTCCTTAATTAATTCTAAAATGATGATGAAATTATGCATTTTTAAGGACTTATCAGAAAAACATATGAATCTATGTTTCTCGTGCTTTCCACCATGGCCTTGGATATACTAATAATTTCAGCATCTACAATTGCATCAAAGTAAGCATTTAGTGCAAGTGTGCGCCTTATTAACCCCAGGAGGATGATGTTGTTAAAAGAAGCTGTGGAGACTTGCATTTGCCTGCGATACTGGTATCAAGTAGAGGATAGAACACAGAACAAGATGAATGAATATGAGATAGAAGACGAGCTCTCGGCATTACATTTATGATATATCATAGTGTTTGAGGGGAGGGGGGGAACAATGGTGAATTAAAAAAGCAAACCATTATTTTGCTACACTTTTTTATCATTAACAATATAAAAAGTGAAAATGTGTTGCATTTAAATAGCCAAAATATTTACTTGCAACAACTAATATGCAGTTCTCTCATCAAAAGTCATCTCAAAACAAAAATAAAGTTTTTACAATTACCCTCAACGGTCTAGACTCTATAATAACTTCTACAAGTTTGTCTTTAGAAAATATCAAACTCTCATGTGGAAATCAACTAAATGCATAACAGTTGTAAGCGCACAAAAACTCACAGACCCGGGGGGGGGGGGGGGGGGGGGTGGGTGATTTTGAGGCCCACTGGAAGAGGACGGAGGCTGGAGCTCCTTGTAGGTGGTTGTGATAGAAGAACCGGTGCCTCGAGCCTGAAAGGGGAGGAAGAAGAAGGTCAGAGGACCCTGGCTTGGGCAGCGCAGGGCTCTCCGATGCCTTTGTTAGTTACAAGTGCAGGACTAAACAGAGGTAGGAGATGAAGTGTGGGAGGAGACGGCGTATCAGCAGCATGTGGATAGCCCTCCCTTTTTTTACCTGTTGAAGGCTTCTGTATTTATAGAGGAGGAGAGTGGACTTTGGGGCAAGCACTTGAGAGGCTGTCCCATCATAGCCTACTCTCTTTAATAGTAGTCCCATCGTAGCCCACTCTGTCCTATCGGGCCATGCCCCAACGTCTGGACGGTGCAGCTGTGTCAGGGATTTGGGCGGTGCCCTTATCCTGTTGCCGTGGCATGACAGCTGTCCATGGTCATCTCGATCAGCAGTCTGACCGAGACCGAGACCGAGGTGGAGCATGGGACCGAGATGGAGCATGATGAGACTGCAGCTCTGGTCTAATGCTTGTACCGATGTACCGAGACCGAAGTCATGGGCATTTTACCGAAATGGGGCACATAGCTGAGAGCCGAGATGGAGACTCTGGCTCTTTCCAAGTACTGGTCGAGACCAATTGGCACGTTTGCCGAAGTGACCTTTTTGCCGAGGACGAATGCTGTGGTCGGTCATCTATCTTTGGGTAATATCCCCACACAACAGTAATTTGAAATAGGGCAATGAGGATGTTAAGATGTTAATAAGAGCACTAAAAAGTGTTAGATACTCAAACTTATATTATTCGGTTTCACTGAAATTTCTCTTTCAAAATCAATGCCAATGGAGATCATTGCAAATTTAAGGTGAGTAGGTGTGTCCATATTCAAGGTGAGTTGGTGTGTCGGGAAAAAAAAAATGAATACAATAACACTTTGCATCCATGAAAGTTTTGCTACAGGAACAATTTATTCTCCAACCTTTTCATTTTTCCCTTTGTATGCCCAATGGACACTTGACCTTTCCCTTTGCACATTCTCAAATACATTATACATACGTGTATAATGCGTGTAAAATTCACTGTTGCAGTATGAGTTACAATATGTTGGGTGCTACATGGTCCCCTCCTGGATTAGACATAAAACAAATGTGTACCAAAAGTGGACCACACTTTATCAGTGATTTTTACACTGGCTTATTCGCTCCAAAATGGGATGAAAGAACGACTCTGATTATCTGATTAGCACCCGACCGTTGCTCGGATGAGTGGTTGTCGTCATCCTCAGCAGGGCCCACAACAAATAGCAATTCTTGGTCCCGCAGGATACAGAATCTGAACGCCTTTCCCAAAATAAAACTAGTAATCGAACCAAAACGTTCCGACATGAACGGAACTGAAATGCTGCAGTAGCTGCCGCTGCTTCTTCTTCTTCTTCTTCTTCTTCAAAAGGAACCGGCACAGGCGCCTTGCTTCGCCTCCTCCACTCTCCTCACTCTCCAGCTTTTACACAAGAGAGAACGTGATGAAGAAGGAATCGCAGAAAACGTAGAACCGATCAGGGGCGGACCCAGAAAATGGAACTAGGGGCCAAATGAAAATTATTGAAAGAAAATTTTAACAATTTAGGGTCATAATAAAGAGTTACAAAAAATTTAGTGGTAAAAAATGAAGTTTTGAAAACTTAAGGGGGGCTAGGCCTACATGTAGGTCCGGCCCTAGAATCAATTGCGAGCGCGATGCAAAAAGGATCTTGGACTCTGGGTCAAAAGAGGAGGGAGTGTTCCCTTTCTGTTAGAGAAGGAGCCTTCTCTTTTCCGCATTCGGGGCAACTGTTTAAACATATATGGGGCATGGTCCAGGCTCCCATTTTAAATCTTACGGGGGTTTCAAAAGCAACATGGGGCCCCAGGTCACCACAACGTGGGTCCGTCCTTGACTTTTTGTGAAGTTATCATAGTTTTTCATGTTGTAATATTTTTTTTTTTA
Source organism: Umbellularia californica (assembly GCA_028538565.1). Classification (NCBI taxonomy): domain Eukaryota; kingdom Viridiplantae; phylum Streptophyta; class Magnoliopsida; order Laurales; family Lauraceae; genus Umbellularia; species Umbellularia californica. The sequence continues at coordinate 14,822,745 of JAPQWN010000007.1, read as the reverse complement.
CCAAATGTACTCCTTTTCCATTTGTCATAAAGTTGTATTTCTTACTTAATACTTTTTTAGAATGTATCATAGTTTTCAAAGTTGTAATTTGCTATTTTCTCATTTCTCATCAAGTCTGAATTTAATCATATTATTCAAAGTTCAAACTTGTATATATTTTTTATTTTGTAACTTAATTTCAAAGAAATATAATCTATTTGATGTCTTTTTCCAATGAATGTGTCATAACTCATGTGTGTAAGTGTGTTATTTATTTTAGTTACATTTTTTAATTCAAGCTTCGTAATTCTTTTAAATTAAAAAAAAAAAAGAAGAGTGCGGCGCGGCCCGCCCATGGTTGGCACAACCCATATAAGTCCGAGAGCCCTGGGCATGCTAGGCTAAGCCCCAGGCGCCTGGGCACGGCACGACTTTGTAAAATCCTCAAAATAAAATAATATGCACATATGAAAAAAGGCAAAATACATACTATAAAAAAACAAAGGGAAAAGAAAAACAGAGAGATTTCAAGATTTCAAGTTTAAGTGTGTGCACATAAAATAAAACAACCTTTAAGTATTACAAATCACAATATTTTGATCGTGTCAAGTTAAATAATTGCGGTTCGCTCTACAATCTTTTCGAAATTGTTCAGACCCTTTTCTTTTTCACAACTATGCCTTTGTCAACACAACGACGCATGTGTTCCCATGTGTACGCTAGGTGAGATCCTTTATCTTTGGTGAAAGGTCGATGGAGAAAGGGTGTTCACGAATGCTAGTGCATCACCCATGTGCATCACCCTTGTGGGTATATGCGTTTCCGTGTCCGTTCTCACCCATATGCTCATAATCTTCTCCACTTTCTTTCCATGACCAGTCTGTGTGAGAAAAGGAGGAGAATCGGTCTATAAATAGGGCTTTAGAACTAGACGCATTTCTCAACCACAGCCAGCATTTCTCAACCACAGCCACACAACACAAAGCGCTCTCTCTCTCTCTCTCTCTCTCTCTCTCTCTCTCTCTCTCTCCCCCCGCCCGCATTGCTGAATAGGGTAGAAAATGAGCCAAAAGAAGGTGGTACAGCAAATCATCTCGACCCACTCGCCCGATGACAACTTCGATGTGGATAAAACAGCCCTTCTCAGCATGGCCCAGGACATCCTGTGTAACGAATTCGCTACACTTGCCCCCGTACCTTCCAAACTCCCTTCTATCATTATTTATTCTTCTTTGTTCTTAGTTTATAAAACACACACTCCACTCTGCACTGTTCTTATTTATCTCATCCTTTTCGTTCCCGTTTTAAATTGTTCCACGAATATTGTTTCAGTACTGTGTGGACTGCTTCTACCGAAACCGATGTTACACCCCTCCTCGGTAACAGCGCCGATCAGGAAAGGCCTTAACCCCCTTCTCTCCGGCATAAGCAGCGTCTCAGCCTTTGTCGAGGTGGGACTGGTCCCGGTAGAAGTACCGACCATGTCCTACCGAACTCGGCCTCACGCTGGCATCCCAGTCCGATCTCGGGTATAGCTGACCCCGGCGTCTTCTCCAGTTCGGCCCCTCTGCCGAGGTGAACACCGGGCTTCCAGTTCCCATTATGAGATGGGACGGGTATTGTGTAGGGAGTCCCTGTCAGGTAGGGCGGCCACCGGCCATCGATAAGGGCTCGTTCCTATCAACAGATCACATCCACATTTATGTGAGGGATTTGAGGGGAGGTCTGATGGGACAAGTATCCTCACCTACCCCCACTAAAGATCCCAGGTGTGGGCTGATGGGACAAGTATCCTCACCTACCTCCACTGTGGAACCTTCCACTCTCCTCTATATATGCCTGCATGAAGAGTCATGAACAGGTACATGCAAGATACAGCCTGCACTGTTATTCTGCTAACATCCTCTTCTTCTCCACTTCACCCTAGTTCAGTGACTGCACTAACTCAGGCGTCGGAGTGCCTTTGGCTGACAGCAGCCTCGGGCCCTGACCGCTGTTTTCTCTTCCCTTTCAGATTTCGGATCGGCAGAGACGCTCCTGTTCAGCTAAACAGCCTCTCTGTAAATCCTCATCATCAACTAAACCAAGTCCGTAATAATTAGGCACGCACAATTGGCGCCGTCTGTGGGGAACGATCTGAAAATTCCATATTTTCATCCTAACAGCTATGCCTCCTAAGGCTCAGAAGGGAAAGAGCGTTGCTAGACCGTCAGGGTCTAAGCAACCAGAAACATTTCTGCCTCTTATGCCGCCCCCACTTGTGACAGACCAGGCAGGAGCGTTGGTGAAGAGCTCGCGAAAAGATACCAGGCAAGCACCACCCAACCCTCCTCCGAAAGGAGTGGGAGGAGAACCTGGTATGCGGAGTGTAGGTTCACCCGTCACGGTGACACACTCGTCGTCAAGAGGTGCAGCAGCGTCTTCTCGGCGCGATCCTGTATTAGAGCGGGCTCGGATGAATACCTCTCAGGCGGAGCGTCCGCGCCTGGAAGTTGTTCTCAACGCGCCACCTCGTAAGGACGTTCCTCCTCAGGAACGGCCCTTACGAAGTGGGGCTCCTGTGCAGTCTCCTCCTCGTCGGTCTTCTCACGGGGACTACATGGAAGAGGATCACGTCCACCTCGGTGATGAAGGTGACGACGACATGGCCCTAGAGGACGATGTTGAGGCCCAAGCCGAAGCCATCAAGGCTCAAAACCTCATCATCGAAGAACAGAAAGAGCAGATCCTCTAGCTTCAGCGGCAGCTTGAGACAAAGAGCCAAGTCCCGCCCGAAGCCTCTCACACGCCTCCACCTAAGCAACGAGCTCGTCTAGGTCCTCGGGGTCGACCAGACCTAAGGGATCAGCTGAATGAAAGGCGCGCCCGAGCTCGCGAAGATGGCTCGAGTAACACTCATGCCAGTGCCGACCAGCAGCAGCGCCATAAACAAAGGCGGGAGGCCAGGGCCGACCCCGAGATGGCTGACTACATTGATCAGCAGATTAAGCTGGCCGTACAGCAGAGCCTGGAGCAGGCCGGCCTCGCTCGAGGTCGGTTAACTACCAAACACGGTGACATCCATGGCACGTCTCCATTTTCTCTGGAAATCAGAGATCATCCCCTTCCTGATAAGTTCAGCGTCCCACGTTTCAATCTTTATGACGGGACGTCGGACCCCGAGTCTCATCTCCGGCACTTCACCCAGAAGATGACGGTATTCAGCGGCGACGGCGACCTCGATTGCAAGGTTTTCTCCTCCAGCTTGGGCGACCTCCCGCTTCGGTGGTTCTGTGCACTTCCCGAGGGATCGATTTCGAGCTGGCCGCAGCTCCGAAACTCCTTCGTCGAAAAGTTTCAAGCCCACCGGGTCATCCCGAAAACTGACGCCGACCTGATCTCAATCAAGATGAGGCCGACCGAGACTCTTACTCAGTTCGCCAAACGATTCTGGACCATCTACAGCGTGATTGAAAATTCCAACGACGACGTAGCCGTTACTGCCTTCCAACAAGCTTTACTGCCGGGCAATGAGCTTCGGAAGAAATTGGTACGTCGTCCTGCGCCTTCGGTGAAGGCTCTGATGGTCCGGGTGAACCAGTACGTCGAGCAAGAAGAAGACGACGTCCGAGCTCGAGAGAGCCATAATTTCTGGCCAGAGAGCCGACCGGAGGGCCGTCCCACGAGAAGAGAGAGGAGGCTAGCTAAGAAAGAGGCGGATCGGAATAGAGAGCCATCCAGCTCGGCAGTACGTCCTGCTCCCACCTCGGGAGGCAGCACGAGGCCGAAACCAAGTGGCGCCTCTTATAGAGCCGTCAATACCATCTTCAAGGAGCCTATCTACAAGCTCCTCGGCAAAATCCAGGCCCAGCCCTTTTTCAAATGGCCCCAGCCTATGAAAGGGGACGTCGCCTCCCGAGATCAGAGCAAGTTCTGTGCCTACCACAAAGATAGAGGACACAGAACCGAGGATTGTTATGCCTTCAAGGCGCACCTTGAAAAGCTCGTGAAAGACGGGCATCTCAGAGACCACGTCAGGGAAGAAGGCAGAGTGAACAATGCTCAGCAACGCCTCCCCGACGACCAAGACAGCGGTGAGCCTGTAGGGACCATCGACGTCATTCACCTGGCTCCTGCCCCCAGGGGCAGTGATCAAGCCCGTGCCGAGGCCAGGAAGGCCCAGCACAGCAAGCATGTGATGACGGCCGAGCTCGGTCCCTCGGCAAAGAAAGCACGTGTAGAGAGGCCAAAAATTTGGTTCTCTGACAAAGACTTGGCCGGGGTCCAGCTACCCCACAATGATCCTCTTCTTCTGACTATGAGGTTACATAACTTCAATGTCAAGAGGATCCTAGTGGACCCCGGGAGCTCCTCAGAAATCCTTTATTTTGATTGCTTCAAAAGGATGGGCCTGAAAGAAGAGGACCTGCAGGAAGCTCGCACCCCGTTGGTGGGATTCAGCTCCAAGACAGTATATCCAAAAGGGAAGATCTCCCTTAAGGTCGAGGTCGGAGGGGCCCCCACAACAGCCGACTTCCTGGTGGTGGATGCACGATCTCCATACAATGCCATCATAGGAAGAACCTGGCTTCATAACATGGAGGCCGTACCCTCGACCCATCACCAGAAGCTCAAGTTCCCGTTACAGACCAAGGACGGGGGCTTTGAAGTTATAATAGTCCGCGGCGACCAAGATATGGCCAAGGAATGTCTCATGGCCGTAGTCCCCGGAGATACACAGCCACAGCAAGTCCACATGACCGAGCTGGAAACTGAGCTCGACGCTGTGGGCCGAACTCCCGAACAGAAGAGCATTGAGGACCTGACCCAGGTCGGGATCGATCCCAGCGATCCAGAAAGGTTCTTCCTGCTCGGTAGCCAACTTGCTGACGAGGAGAGGGTCAGGATGCTCGACTTCCTGTTGCAAAATAGGGAGGTCTTCGCCTGGACCCCATATGAAATGTCCGGCATCAGCCCCGAGGTCATAAGCCACAAGCTGAATGTAGATCCCCAACATAAACCTGTTGTCCAAAAGATTCGCAGGTCGGGTACCCAACAGGCAGAGGCTGTGACCAAGGAGGTCAACAAATTACTGGACGCTGAGGCTATCCGCGAAGTCCAGTACCCTGTGTGGTTGGCCAACACGGTTGTGGTAAAAAAGAAGGATGGGAGCTGGAGGGTCTGTGTAGACTTCACCGACCTTAACAAAGCCTGTCCCAAAGACAGCTTTCCTCTACCGAAGATAGACCAGCTGATCGATGCCACTGCCGGCCATGAGAGGATGAGTTTCCTCGATGCCTACCGAGGTTACCATCAAATTCCAATGCATGAGCCTGATCAAGAAAAAACCGCGTTCATAACACCCAGGGGCACCTACTGCTACAAAGTAATGCCCTTCGGGTTAAAAAACGCCGGTGCCACTTACCAGAGGCTGGTGACCAAGATGTTTCAGGACCAGCTCGGCAGGACGATCGAGGTCTATATTGATGATATGGTCGTTAAGTCTAAACGGTCACAGGACCACTTGACTGACTTACATCAAACCTTCACAGGACCACTTGACTGACTTACATCAAACCTTCTCCATCCTCAAGAAATACCAGCTCAAGTTGAACGCCTCCAAATCTGCATTTGGCGTCGGCTCGGGCAAGTTCCTGGGCAGCCTAGTTACTAGGCGAGGAATCGAGGCTAATCCCGATCAGATCTCGGTACTCAGAGCCCTGCAGAGCCCGAACTCGATAAAACAGGTTCAGAGACTTACCGGGATGGCGGCAGCGCTGAACCGCTTCATCAGCCGAGCTTTGGATAAATGCCATCCCTTCTTCCAGCTCCTGAAAAAGAGCTCCGGGTTCAAATGGACCCCGGAGTGCGAAAGCGCTCTCCAGGCGCTCAAAGTGTACCTTTCCTCCCCTCCTCTGCTTTCCACCCCGGTACGGGGTGAGGTCTTATACCTATATCTGGCAGTTTCGGACCATGCAGTAAGCTCTGTACTCATAAGAGAAGATGACAGGCAGCAAAGACCCATCTATTACACAAGCAAAATCCTGCTGGATGCCGAGACCAGATATCTGCCACTGGAAAAGCTCGCATTAGCACTCGTTAGTGCTTCGCGTAAGCTCTCCCACTACTTCCTGACATATTCTATAGTGGTTGTGACCGAACACCCACTCAAGTCCTTCTTCAGGAGAGCAGACTTCTCAGGAAGAGTGTCTAAATGGGCTGTCGAACTCGGGCAATACGATATCCAGTATCAGCCCAGAACGGCCATCAAAGCCCAAGTACTGGCCGACTTTATTGTGGAATTCACCTCTCCTAGTTCGGCACCGAGCCATCTCGACACCGAACTGGGGGGCAAGGAGGCAAGGACTTCGGCCGAGACCAAGCAGGATCGGTCCTGGAAACAGTTCCTCGACTCATCTTGGAAAGTCTTCGTCGATGGGTCCTCCACCTCCAAAAGGGCTGGCGCTGGCGTAGTCCTTCAATCTCCGGAGGGCCTCGTTATTGAGCAAGCCCTGACTCTTGACTTCAAAGCTTCTAACAATGAAGCTGAGTATGAAGCATTAATTGCAGGGCTGGGCAGTGCAAAAATCCTGGGGGCACAACAACTGGTGATCTTCAGCGACTCACAGCTGGTCACAAGCCAACTCAATGGAGATTACCAGGCCCGAGATGACAGGATGGCAGCCTACCTGGCCCACACCAAGCAACTCCTATCTCAGTTCCAAAAGGCTGAAGTCAGGCAGATAGGCAGAGACTCCAACTCTCACGCCGATGCCCTTGTAAATCTGGCCTCTGCCGTCGAGGCAGGAAGAAAAAGAACTGTCGAAGTGGAAGCACTGGACAGACCGAGCATACAACTTCAACCGCCTCGACAGATTATGTGCATTGACCTCGGTCCGAGCTGGATGGATGAACTTATCTCCTACCTCAAGAATGACCAGCTGCCCGAGGACAAGGACCAAGCCCACAAAATCAGGCTGAAGGCAGCCCGATTTTGGCTCTCTCCGGACGATAAACTCTACAAAAAGTCCTACAATGGCCCTTACCTCCAGTGCGTTCATCCAAGCAAAGTCGAGGACTTCCTTTATGAAATTCATGAAGGGATCTGCGGCAGCCACATCGGAGGTCGGTAGCTCGCTTACCGAGCTATCAGCCAGGGGTACTGGTGGCCCTATATGCAGAAGGATGCACAGGTCTATGCCAGGAAATGTGAGAAGTGCCAGAAGTTCTCTCACTCCCTCCATCAGCCAGCACACGACCTGAGCCCTCTTTCCAGCCCCTGGCCCTTCGCCCAATGGGGACTAGACCTCGTGGGACCACTCCACCGAGCTCCAGGAAACAAAAGATGGTTGATCGTAGCAACTGACTACTTCACCAAGTGGATAGAAGCTGAAGCGCTCTCCTCCATCACTGAGAAGGATACCAAAAACTTCGTGTGGAGAAGCATCGTAACTAGATTCGGAGTGCCTCGAACCTTGGTCACGGATAACGGGACCCAGTTCGACTCCAATTTCTTCAGAAGCTTCTGTCAAGACCTTGGCATCAGAAACTACTATTCTACTCCGGCGTACCCCCAAAGCAATGGGCAGGCCGAAATTTCGAACAAGGTGGTGCTTGACGGACTCAAAAAGAGACTAGATCGAGCCAAAGGCAGATGGGTAGAGGAACTTCCAAGTGTCCTATGGGCATACAGGACTACCCCGAGGCGCTCGACCTCGGCAACTCCCTTCTCCCTAGCTACGGAATGGAAGCTGTAATTCCACTTGAGGTCGGTCTCCCCACCTTCAGGTCGGACCTGTTCGACCAAGGCCAAAATGATGCAAACCTCGCCACAGAGCTCGACTTGGCTGAGGAGCGAAGGGATGCCGCGGCCATCCGTCTCGCTTCCTACCAGCGACAGTTGGCTAGAGGGTACAATCAAAGGGTCAGAGAGCGAAAGTTCTCCCCTGGAGAATTGGTCTTGAAAAAGACTCTTCCAGCAGACAGGAATCCCAGCGAAGGAAAGTTTGCACCGAACTGGCATGGGCCATTTAAGGTGACTTCGGTAGCTGGGCAGTCTGCATATAGGCTTGAGGACATGGAGGGCAGAGAGCTGCCACGCCCATGGAACGCCACCCACCTCAAGAAATTCTATTTTTGAGATGTAATCGGATTCGGGAAGTTAATAAACTAGTTCTTTTTATAGAATACGTTTACTTTCCAAGTTGTCCCCTATTCTCGAAGAAATGGCCAAGTTATGGAACTCGGCATATACCTACAGCTCGGTCACAGAATCGACTTGTATTCTTTGTTCGGTTACCATAGTTAGCTACTTTGGCCCAGTCAATGGACCAGTCAAGTTCTGATTATAAAACCGGACTTAGCTTTGGTCATAGGACCAAGCGCCCTCAGTTTTACTGAGATCGATGCTCGTTATGGTTGCAAAATCAATACAGCACCTCGGGTTACAACTTTACTACATCAAATTCGGCTTCGACCGAACTCATTTACTTTGTCTTATTTCCTATTATTTATTCTGGTTGTTAAGCCAAACACATAAAGAAAGGAAAAAAGAAAAGAAAAATTCGCCACAAATGTTCGAAGTTGGAAGCAAAGCCAATTTCATTTCATAAATGAGAAAGGTTACAATTTTTCCCAACAAAAAGAAATACAGAATCTCCCTCCAATACAAGAAACAAAAACAAAGTTACATCATCTTTTTCAAGCCACGGCCCCCTCGGCGCCATCAGCAGCAGCGTCTTCCGCGACTTCGACAAACACTTGTCCGGCGTCGACGTCCGTGTCAAGTCCAGGGGCAGGGTCTTCGGTTTCCCTGACTGGGACCTCAGGAGCTGGGTTCGGTGCGGGCTGAGGAGGAGGAAACTGGGGGATCTCTGTATACACAGGGCTGTCCTCGGGGACCCCTGCTGCTCTCAACGAGCTTGTCCATCCCAGCCTCCAGGCCTTCAGGCTGACTCTCTTGACTTGGGCAATATACTGTTCGGTGGCCTCTGCCACCCCTTCGTCGAAAGCCTTGTCGACGTCAGCCCGTAGTTTGTCGGCATCAGCTCGGAGTTCAGCCTCTGCCTCCTCCCACCTCTTTTCAAGTTCGGCCGTTGCCTGAACTTGGTTTTCCAATTCCGCCCTGACCTTATCAAGCTCGTCTCTGAGGCCCATGACGCACGTTTCCTGCTCGGCTGCCTTCTGTTTTATTTGGCTGAGCTCGGCCTCGAGTTCCACTTCCCTCTTCTCAGCCCTCTCTGCCCGAGCGGTGCTCTGTTGGGCTTTCTCCGCCAACACCAACCCCCTTTGCAGGATCTGAGGAAACAAGTGTTACGCAGGGGTCAATATCAAAAGTACAGAAATCAAAGAAGAAATGTAAAGCTCAGAAGTGGAAATTACCCTGAGGGCGTCGGCCATCTGGGCCACGTCCAGCTCCACCTCGCTCAGCTTCCAGTGTTCTGCCATGTCTCCAGGCAGAGCGCAGGCGTGCGCGAGGGCACTGACAACAGAAGTGCCATCATTCAGCCGGCCGTCCGATGACAGCGACTGGCCATCCTCCAGCAGGAAACTAGGGTTCCAGATCGGAGGGCCGAGCAGCGGCGAGTGCCGAGAAGCAGGGTTGGGCTCATCCCCGACTGGGTCCGCAACCCTGGGCCTTTTTCCCAGTCGAACCGAATCCCGACGAGATTTGGTGGAACGCTCGGTCGCTGCTGAAGGCTGAAGAGGAGATTGAACTGGGGGAGAGACGACTGTATCCTCCAAGTTCGGAGGGAGAGCGGTCCCCAAGGAGGTGGGCGAGTCTCCGAAGATGACTTCATCAAGACTAACAAGGGCCGCACGACGTCGCCCCATCTCGGCCTCTTCGTCCGATTCAGAAGATGGGAGAATCACAAGCTCCTCTTGCTGAACCCCCTCGGACTCGCCCTCCGACTGACTTTCCTCCTCGGAGTCGGTCTCTGCAGCGGTCTGGACGTGCGAAGGACTGGCTTCGGCTGAAGCTCCAGAAGGTATGGTCTCAGGGGGCACTTGCGCAGGCCTTTCGGCTGGAGCTGTTTGCTCCTCGGCTTCGGCAAGAGTTAAGACTTGCTCCCCCCTGAGGTTCTCGTGCCGTCTTCTTATAAAAGATCGGTACACGGGTTCGTACCCAAGAAGGGCTGGGGCAGATCGGGTCCGGTGACCCTTGTAACTATAAATCCTTTTTAACCAGGCGACGTTTCGTCGCCACCCGGAGTTCTTCCTCTGCCGTTTCCTCTCCGTGTGACCTGCACGACAAGCAATTAGGCATCAGTTCGGCAGAACGAAACTACATCAGAAGTTTAGAAATTGAGATATTTACTCGGTGGTTCTCCGAGACGACCGGGTACGTGGTTCACCCTGGGCTCTCCGGGGGCATACTCCCAGTTCCCGGTGACGTAAAGGCAGTCATTCCCGGCGTATTTTGTGTTGTCTTCGAGCTCGTTGATTATGGGAATCTCCTTCGACCGAACTCGCAAGTAGTATGCGTCGTCCTTTGGAGATCGATAGAGGTTATACACATCCTCAATGTCCTCGACGCCAAGGTCGGTTCCCAATATCCTATTGAGTTCGGCTATACCCATGATTATCTTGTAACCATTGGGCATTAGTTAGCAGGGGGTAAGGTCCCACCTCCTGAGACAAGCCCTCAGGAGGGGATGGACTGAGAATCTCACTCCGCCCTCGATTATGGCTACTAGTGGGAAGGGCATCCACCCCTCTACAAGAACCCGTGGTCGGCTTCGGTCACCAGGCCCGTCCGCCCTAATCTGGACGTTCTCTGGTATCTGGTATTGTTTCCTAAGCTCAGCTAGGGCAAGCTCTGTGTCTATACAATGTCTAAAAACCCCCATCTTCCCTAGCCTAGACCGGAATACAGGTGACGGCGACGGAGAAGAAAGACAGTATACACCCCCAAAAAGAAAAGGAATCCAGAGAAGGAAAAATGTCAGAAAGGCAGAAAGGAACTCACTAAGACAGGGCCGGAAGGAATGTAGGGACAACGGAAAACTCTAAACTTCAGGAGGCGAACGGAGGGACTTCTCGGACGACGAGGCTTCAGGCAACTCTCAGGCGAAAGCTCCAAGCACAGTGACAGCAAAAGTGGTCCTCCTTCGAGGACCGGGGTTTTTATACAGGGATGGAGATCTCTTCGTATCCCGAAAGGCATGTGCAGACACTGCCTCGAGCACGCCACCCGTCTCCTCAATAAGATGTAATGGCCATCAGGGACCTGACACGTGGCGGCATCACAACGCCTTCATGATGATATGGTTGGGCTATTAAAACCGCCTCCAGACAGCCAGGCGCTATTAAAAGCGCCTCGGAAAGCGAAGCGGCACCCCACGCCTTTTTTTTTTAAAGCTACGGGATCGGTTTCGGGAAAGTCCCATCCCATCACTCCCAACCCCGTGGTCTCCTTGACCCCCCGAAGTCAGGAGTAGGGGGCAATTGTGTGGACTGCTTCTACCGAAACCGATGTTACACCCCTCCTCGGTAACAGCGCCGATCAGGAAAGGCCTTAACCCCCTTCTCTCCGGCATAAGCAGCGTCTCAGCCTTTGTCGAGGTGGGACTGGTCCCGGTAGAAGTACCGACCATGTCCTACCGAACTCGGCCTCACGCTGGCATCCCAGTCCGATCTCGGGTATAGCTGACCCCGGCGTCTTCTCCAGTTCGGCCCCTCTGCCGAGGTGAACACCGGGCTTCCAGTTCCCATTATGAGATGGGACGGGTACTGTGTAGGGAGTCCCTGTCAGGTAGGGCGGCCACCGGCCATCGATAAGGGCTCGTTCCTATCAACAGATCACATCCACATTTATGTGAGGGATTTGAGGGGAGGTCTGATGGGACAAGTATCCTCACCTACCCCCACTAAAGATCCCAGGTGTGGGCTGATGGGACAAGTATCCTCACCTACCTCCACTGTGGAACCTTCCACTCTCCTCTATATATGCCTGCATGAAGAGTCATGAACAGGTACATGCAAGATACAGCCTGCACTGTTATTCTGCTAACATCCTCTTCTTCTCCACTTCACCCTAGTTCAGTGACTGCACTAACTCAGGCGTCGGAGTGCCTTTGGCTGACAGCAGCCTCGGGCCCTGACCGCTGTTTTATCTTCCCTTTTAGATTTCGGATCGGCAGAGACGCTCCTGTTCAGCTAAACAGCCTCTCTGTAAACCCTCATCATCAACTAAACCAAGTCCGTAATAATTAGGCACGCACAAGTACCATTCTTGCAACTTGATCCACTTATTGTCTAACTAGTGAGAGAATTGAGAATCGAAAATGGAGCCTGCCGCCATATCATCATCATCATCGAAGCATCGTTCCAACTATGTTTGTTTCAGCTGCATGGATTCAGTTTCTCCATTCTTATATATTTTGAGCAAAATCCTAGAATAAATTACAATTCTTCAGATCTAACCTTACTACTTTTAAGTTGTATCTGTTTGGATGCAACTTTTAAATTGTATCCTTTTTGGCTTATCCATTCTTCTTTACGGGCCATTAGCCTACATGGCAAATCCTTTCCTCAAGAGCATTGCTGCTAGTAGAGTACGTCCATATTTTAATTAAAAAAAAAAAAGAATAAAAATGCAAATTCTAAAGCCAATAAAAAAAACTCAACAATAGAAAAATTGGAATCAAATTTAAGAAAGAACTGTAAATCTACATTCCATATCATTTCCTTGTGAGTTTGGACTTGATTTTTGTGGCCTATTACTTACTTTGACTACATAGTGATATTCATCGAATTGTCTTGCTATTTTGAACTGAATCCATTTTCCATTTCCACCCTTGTGTTATCAAGCACATTGAATAACATCAAATATTGTGGAGCTAACGCTAAGACCATCTCATGTGAAACATTTGGAAAAACATTTTGATGCAGGATCCGAGAAGTACAGGTATACATGTCTCGATAACAGGTTCAAATGTCTTAGACAATGAGCCTCGGAAAGGGATAACTGAAAGACTTGCATTCTTCCTACATAAAATTGGATGTGAGGTAATTTCGGTTGCAATTGCTTATATCTTTCTAATTACTAGGTATCTAATCTACATTGACGCCAAATGCATTTTTCCAGTTATCATGCAATTGCTCCGGCGGGGGAGGTATAAAGTCCGTAACATTCACATTGTTTGAGAAACTTGTAAGCTATTCATGGGAAGATAAGCTGGTGTTAGTCCTCTCAGCTTTCGCTGTAAGCTATGGGGAGTTTTGCCTTGTCTCAAAGCCACCTGACACAAATCCACTTGCCAAATATGTGCTTCAACTTAAGCCATTGTCGAAAATCAGCGATCTAGAAACTGTTATTAGTGGTCTCTTGACTGTTGTAATATGTGTCACCAAGACTATCATCGAGCTGAATGGTCTTCCCTCCCAGTACATTTCTGATCATGAAAAAACTCCTTACACTGATTATGAGCTCTCAGATGCTGTTTACTGGGCTGTCAAGGGCATTGTTACCTGTTGCTCCCAAAGCATTAGCTTTATGAGCCAACAGTAAGTTCCAGCCAATTGCAACCTTGCCTGGTGAATGCAGATATATAATTTGGACTAGGCTTATATATGTTCAAATCTCAAGATGTAATCGGATAATGAACAGACACATGATAGGACAAACAACTGTGGGCTTCGCCCGAGATCCAGTGGTTAATTGGACCCAAAATAAGGCTCATGCAATATATTTTAGATGTTTGGTTATCTTAGTAGTCGGTAAATGAGACCACAGTTATAAGTTGTTCATCATTTTGGTCTAAATTAAACACCAACCAAAGGCCAAATTGAATACGAAACTTTATTTATTCTCATTCAGGCATCTCGATGAGAGCTTGACTCGGCAGACCCAAGTCCGAGGGCTTCATGAATATGGGTCCAGGTTTCGATCGTCAATTGGGCTGAAATTCAGCCCCAATACCTAAAATTTTTGCATGGTGTCCTTTTGGGTAATGATAAATAGGTAGTTTTTGACATTAATAATGACCATTTTGCGTGATTATGTTTTTGTGTGATTATCTTTTATATTTTTTATGACTTTAACATTATTATATTTTTCGGACTAAATTGATTTCAGGAACATGGTCTCCATTATAGAGGCGCGGGAAAAAATGATTGTACTAACTGAAAGACTTAACAACATCGATGACCAACTTAAAACAATAACGGGTGAGTATAAAATGTGCCAAAACCTTGGATTAATTTGTATATATACCAGTCAATCTAACAATTATTTTACATTAATCAATTATGTTTTCTCATAATCTTTCACATCAAGAATATACTTGTTGGGGATCCTATCGCAAATGAGGCGTTACAAGGGAAATGTTTTGAATTATACAATGCACACTATGGTTCCATGATGGATGATAGGCTAATGCATTATGAACCATTTCCGCAGAGGAAAAGAAAATCAAGGAAGCTTACTATAGGATTCAATACCTCTTAAGAACTAGCCAAAATGACAACATGAAGATTCTCTCTGAGTTTATTCAGACAAAGGATGGTAAAGCTCTCTTTAATGGAGCCACCGATGAAGAGGTATGATTTTAACATACATATAAAAAATATTTTCTTTTCATTGCTAAGTAAAGCAAGAATAATAGTCCTTTCGCCGTTGCAACTCGATTAATCTGACTTGGATGAATTCAAATAGGGTGTTAAGATGCGTCTGAAAAATTAAGGATATTGTAAAGAAGGTTGGATATGCAAAATATGTCCTCTCCTCATCCAACCTACTTTAGGGCCCTCTTCTTTCCTAAAATTCTTGATAGGTGATGAGTCAGGCCCGCCCAATTGGCCCATTCCGTCATGAGCCAAGCCTGAATTAATGGAGATTCGTTTAAACCAATGGAGTCCGAGCCCAAACCCACGATGCCTGGCCACGTCACAGCAGTCCGGGTCGCTTCGGAAGCAGTCAGGCCACGTCCCGCTTTTACCAAGTCCTGCGGAGAATATCACAACTACCTCGCCAGTCGAGGACACCTCGAAGGCTCCTCGTAAACGGCGCTGTAAAGTCGTCCCCATCTGTTAGGGGAAGACTATAAATTTAAGAGCCTCTAGATACTTGAGGGGCAAGCAAGATCTCTCTTCTACACTCTCTCCAAAACTTGTAATCTCTGAAATACTTGGGAATTAATACATCCGGCGATCTCAGCCTTTCCGAAAGTGGACGTAGGTCACTGACCGAACCACTATAAATCTCTCTCTCATCTCAATTACTGCATTAATTATCAATTACTTGACCGGTGGTGTGCAAATCCATTTTTGTGCATCATCAGTTTGGCGCCGTCTGTGGGAAGCGACTAAAATTCTCACGTTAGAATCCTCTTTTTCCAAAATTATGGTGATCACCACAAGATCTGCAAGACGCCCCGAGGATAATCCCTCTCGAGAAGGCGAGAATGACCCTCCACCGACTAATCCTGCCCCAGATGCCCCTGCTCCCACTCCACAACAGATGTTAGAGACTATGCAACAGCTGGTGACCCAAAACCAGCAGATCCTACAGTTCATGCTCACAGCAGGACAGGGAGGAGCACACTTTGGAGGAGCACACCATGGAGTACCACGCCCGGGGCACGCAAGGGCTCCACGCCGGGGAGCTCCTCCCCCGGGCGCCCATCCCCTGGGCGCCAATCCCCTGGGCGCCCATCCCCCTGGCGCCAACCCCCTGGGCGCCCATCCCTTGGGCGCCCAAGGGTTTCCTCTGGCCCCTCCTTTTGGGGTTACGCTGGGGGCTGGGAGAATAAATCAGGAAGGACCTCCTCCTCCCGGTGGAGTACAGTTTGAAGGATTCCCACCTCCAGGAGGAGCAGGTCACGGAGGACTTCCACCTCCGGGGGGAGCACATCATGAAGGACCCCCACCTACTCCCTCTGCATCTAATGGGGATGGTCCTAGTTTCCAAGAAGGGGAAAGTGAAAACATGGAGGAGAGCAACTTCCATGATCACTCCCGTGGAGCTCCCAATCGCTGGGAGGAGAAGATCAGGGAAATGCAGAACCAACTGGGTGATGTCTACAACACCATGAAGGCGTAGGCCCCACAAACAGTGGATTACTTAGTCGGGCGGACGGATACACCGTTCAAGCCCGACGTGGTAAACTACCCTCTTCCTCCAAGGTTCAAAATGCCGTCCATAGAAACCTTCGATGGGACGAAGGATCCATTGGACCACCTGGAGACATATAAAACTGTAATGCCGCTGCATAATATCCCTGACGAGGTTATGTGCAGGGCATTCCCAACTACCCTGAAGGGTTCCGCTCGGCAGTGGTTTGCCAATATAGCTCCAGCCTCCATCGCCACATTTGGGGAGTTAAGCAAATCATTCGTGTCACACTTCATCGGAGGGCGCCGCCATCAGAAGCCCGCCACACACCTGCTCAGCGTAAAGCAGGACAGAAATGAGAGCCTCGGGAGCTACCTCACTCGTTTTAACGAGGAGGTACTTCAGGTCGAAGATCCCGATGACAAAGTGACAATGACAGCCTTCTTGGGAGGCCTTCGCTCATCGAGTTTCCTCTTCTCAGTGATGAAGCGCCAGCCAAAGAGCATGACAGAGCTACTAGCAAAGGCCCAAAAATATATAAATACTGAAGACATCACCAGGGCCAGGCGAGGTGAGTCCTCCAGATCAGGGGACAAGGGGAAAGAGCGAGACAGAGACGAAAAGAAGGAGACAAGCAACAAGCGAAGCAGGACAGAGAGGTTACCTGTCAGAGACCGACTCGGTCCTGCTCCGTAGAGAGACCGACTCGTCCCTGCTCCACAGAGAGACCGACAAGCATTCACCCCCCTCAATGCCGCTGTTGAGCACATCTTGCTCCAGATACAAGATGACCCAGCCGTAAAATGGCCTGGAAAGATGAAGTCCCCTCCAAACCGCAGAAACCCGGAAAAATATTGTTGCTTCCATCGCGACCACGGTCATAACACCGACGATTGCTATGACCTCAAGAGGCAGATTGAGGATCTTATTCAACGTGGTCACCTGCGCCAGTATGTTGCTGGTAGAGTGCAAGCACCACCACCTCACAATCGAGAGGACCAGCAGCCCATCGGGGAGATCCGAACTATCTCGGGCGGACTAGCAGAGTCGCTCTCTGCCGTGAAGGCCCATGCTAGGAGGGCAAGGCATTCTGATGAAGCACGCCCATCTAAGGCGCCCAGGCACGGCTTCAGCGAAACCATATCCTTCTCAGATAAGGATTTGGAAGGGATCCAGCAACCCCATGACGACCCTCTGGTGCTCACTATGACCGTCGCCAATTTCCAGGTGCATAGGATCTTGGTGGATAGTGGCAGCTCTGCGGATATCCTATACGCAGAGGCTTATGATAAGCTAAAGCTGGGCCGGAAAAGACTGCAGCCTATTAAAACCCCCCTCATTGGGTTCTCAGGGGAGAAAGTGTATCCCCTTGGGGCAATCACACTGCCAATTACAGCCGGAACAGCAACCCGAAGCTCCACTATGCTGGTTAATTTCTTGGTGATAGAATGCCCGTCAGCCTACAACATCATATTAGGGCGACCCGCTCTTAACGCATTAAGAGCCGTTCATTCCACCTATCATCTCATCCTCCGCTTTCCAACCCCGAATGGAGTCGGGGAGGTCAGAGGAGATCAGGTTGCAGCAAGAGAATGCTATTTCTCCTCAATGAAGGCCAAGAAGACACAAGAGGCGTTGCAAGTCGACATCTTGGACCCGAGAGATGACGCCACCACAGAAAGAGGGGAACCAGTTGAAAAACTTACCCCTGTGGCCTTAGATGAAGAACATCCTGACAGAAGAGTGTACATCGACTCTTCTCTTTCGGAAGATCTGGCCTGCAATTTAACAGACTTTTTGAAAATGAATGATGACATTTTCGCATGGTCCCATGCGGATCTTAAAGGAATCGATCCCGAAGTCGCCACCCACCGCCTTAATGTCGACCCTCGCCACAAACCTGTTCGACAAAAGCTAAGAGGCGCCTCCACTGAAAGGGCCCAAGCAATGGATAAAGAAGTCGGGAAGTTGATAGAAAATGGAGCGGTCAGAGAGGTAGCATATCCCGAATGGCTATCAAATGTAGTGATGGTGACAAAGGCCAATGGGAAGTGGCGCCTCTGTGTCGACTTCACTGAGCTCAACAAAGTGTGCCCGAAGGACAGCTATCCACTGCCTCGGATTGACCTCCTCATCGACGCCACAGCAGGACATGAACTCCTCTCCTTCCTGGATGCCTATTCTGGATACAACCAGATCAGCATGCATCCCCCAGATCAAGAAAGGACGTCATTCATCACTCCGAAGGGGACCTACTGCTACAGGGTCATGCCCTTCGGGCTGAAAAACGCAGGTGCAACCTACCAGCGCCTGGTAAATAAAATGTTCCAGTCACAGATCGGGAGAACAATGGAGGTTTATGTCGACGATATGCTGGTGAAGAGCTTGGCTGCAGCAGATCACATCGACCATCTTCAAGAGACTTTCAATGTTCTCAGAGCCTACCACATGAAGCTGAACCCTGAGAAATGCGCCTTTGGCGTGGGATCGGGAAAATTCTTGGGCTTCATGGTCAACCAGAGGGGAATTGAGGCGAACACTGATAAAATCAAAGCTATACTCGACATGAAGTCGCCCACTTCGACCAAGGAGGTGCAGCGCCTCAACGGAAGAATTGCAGCACTCAATAGATTCGTCTCCAAATCTGCAGATAAGTGTCTGCCTTTCTTCAAAATTCTCCAAAAGGCTTTCGAATGGGGACCTGAGGCTGAGGAGGCCTTCCAGAAGCTTAAAGCATACTTGGCCGCACCCCCTTTCCTTTCACATGCTGCACCCCGTGAGGTGTTATATTTGTACCTGTCTGCTTCCCCCTCAGCAGTCAGCTCTGTTCTGATCAGAAATCATGATGGTGTGCAAAGGCCCATCTATTATGTCAGTAGAACATACCGAGGCGCCGAGATCAGATACTCGGGATTAGAAAAACTTGCCCTTGCCCTCATCTCTAATGCCAAGCGACTACGGCACTATTTTCAGAGCCATACTATCGTGGTCGTCACCAATCAGCCCTTGAAAAGAGTCTTGGCAAAGCCGGATGTATCCGGGAGACTCCTCAAGTGGGCAGTAGAACTGGGCGAGTTTGACATCCAGTATCAACCAAGGGTATCCATCAAGGCACAAGCACTGGCAGATTTTGTAGCTGAGTTTACGTACTCCGAATGTGAACCCACCATGTCGCTGCCGTCTAGCCCAGAGCTGCAAGTCGAACTGCCACCCGACGAGGACACCCGGGGGGGCGCACAGATACCAGCACCGGGCGCCCATGCCACTCCGGGAGCCCCGACACCAGCAGTGGGCGCCCAGGCCACCCCGGGCGCCCATACATCTATGGGCGCCCAGGCCACCCCAGGCGCCCAGACATCTATGGGCGCCCACACCCCTCCTGGCGGCCTGACATCCCCAACGGGCCCCCAGATACCTCCGTGTGCCGAGGCACCTCCAGAAGATTTTTCTTCACTGCCACTTTGGAACCTCTATGTTGATGGCTCCGCAACCAGCGAGGGAGGTGGAGTGGGACTCATTTTGATCAGCCCTGATGGTACACCCATCAAATATGCAGTGAAGCTACACTTTGTTGCCACAAACAATGAAGCAGAATATGAAGCCCTCCTCTCTGGCTTGAGATTGGCAGCAGAAATGGACGCCCGGTTCCTCACCGCCTTTAGTGATTCACAATTGATAGTCAATCAAGTGAATGGCGAATTTGAAGCAAAATAAACAAAAATGCAGGAATATCTTGGCATGACGAAGAAGCTAGTCCAGCACTTTCAACATTTCCAAATCTTTCACATCCCAAAAGGTGATAACATGGCTGCAGATGCTCTCGCCAGGCTCGCCTCATCCCTGGAGGCCTCATTTGCGGAACCAACTCTCATCGGGCACCAGTTCGAGCCAAGTAAGTTGGATGTGGACACCACAAACATCAACTGTACAACGGCAGAATCGAATTGGATAACCCCACTAAGGGAGTACCTCCAAGAAGAAATAGTACCAGATGATCCCCTTGAGGCCAAGAAGCTTAGGATGAGAGCTTCCAAGTTCACCCTCCTACAAAATGTACTCTACAAAAAGGGTTACTGCTTACCTTTGCTGCGTTGCCTTTCGCCAGAAGAAGCTGATTACGCCCTCAGAGAAATTCACGAAGGAATTTGTGGGAATCACTCTGGAGGACGCTCCCTCGCCCACAAAGCACTTAGGCAAGGGTATTTTTGGCCGAGCATGGTAAAAGACGCCAAAGAGTTCTCCAAAAAATGTGACAAATGCCAGCGCTTCGCCACTGTGCCAAGGCAGCCACCAGAGGAGCTAATGACCATTGTGAGCACGTGGCCTTTTTGCAAATGGGGCATTGACATCCTGGGCCCCCTTCCTTTGAGCAAAGGCTAGTGCAAGTTTGTGGTCGTCGCCATAAACTATTTCACAAAATGGGCGGAGGCAGAACCCCTAGCAAAAATAACAGACTCAAAGGTAAAGGACTTTGTCTGGAAAAACCTAGTCTGCCGCTTCGGGATACCTCACGCCATTGTCAGTGACAATGCCAAGCAGTTTGATAATAAGCTCTTTAATTATTTCTGCTCCGACCTTCAAATCAAGCAGCCTCACTCCAGCCCGACACACCCATAAGCAAATGGGCAGGCAGAAGTTATGGTGAGAACAGTCCTACGTAACTTGAAGACAAGGCTCGAAAGAGCGAAGGGTCTTTGGGTTGACGAACTCCCAGGAGTGTTATGGGCCTATCGAACCACTCCAAGAACTCCTACAGGGGAAACTCCTTTTTCTCTCTCTTATGGGATTGAGGCAGTCATCCCCGTCGAAATAGGAGTCCATTCCCTAAGGGTCCACCACCACGACCCCATCACCAACGAGGAAGGACTTCGCATCAACCTCGACTTGGTGGAGGAGGCAAGGGAAATGGCTGTGGTCCGCAACGCGGAGTACAAGCGACGCATGGCGAAGTACTGCAACTCGAGGGTAAAGCCTCGTTCCTTCCAATCGGGGGACCTGGTGCTTAAAAAGGTGATCCTCGCCATGAAAGACTCCCATGAAGGAAAGTTGGGACCAAACTGGGAAGGACCCTATCTCGTCACAGAGGTAGTGAGACCGGGCACCTACAGGATCCAGAATTCTGAGGGAAAGGTCTTACCTCATCCGTGGAACGCGGAACATTTGAAGAAATACTACCAGTAACATTTTAAGAGGATTAGAATAGTGAGGGTGTGGGGCTTGATTTAATTTTTTACTACTCTGTCAATGTTGTTCAAGTAATGATTAAATAAAACATTCTATGTTTGTATTATGACAAAAAGTTGCATGTTCCAAAAGATAGGCTTACGTACAAAAGTCAGGCTACCTGCCTTTACAAAAAGAAAAAACAGCAAAAGTTCCCCCTATCCTCTAGTCACTCTCATCTCCCTCCTCATCGTCCTCCTCGTCCTCCTCCTCATCATCCTCGGCATCATCAGAGCTGCCACTGCCATCATCATCAGGTGCCTCAGTCGGCAAGAAGCCGGAGAGGTCAAGATCTAGGAAAGCAGTAGAAATCTTCCCTCGAAGCTCATCATAGCCGTCGATAAAGGCGTTAGCGAGGTCATTTTCGAGTTCCCTCTCAGCAAGGGCAATCTTCTCCTCAGCTTGAGAAGCCCTCTCCTCAGCCCGAGAAGCCCTCTCGTGTGCAGCCTTCATCTCTGTCTTCACCGCAACCTCTCTGAGCAGCCCCCTCTCACGGGTCTCTGCAAGCTCAGCCTCACTGAGCGAAGCCCTCTCACGGGCCTTCACAAGCTCAGCCTCCGCCTTGGCCGCCCTCTCGCGGGTTGCTGAGTGCTCAATATCGACCTTGGCCGCCCTCTCGCGGGCTGCTGAGAGCTCAGTATCAAGCTTGGTCGCCCTCTCCCGGGTCGCCATAAGATCAACCTCGAAAGCCTTACTAGCAGCTTCCATAGCGGTAATCTTTCCTTCAGCAGCAGATAGCTCTTTCTTAACAATCTCATTCTCCCGTTTCACCTGCATGTAAGATTGGGCCCTCGACAACAGGCAGACAGATGCAGTGGAGGCCTGAAAAGACAAGGAAATGAGACAGTGCATAAGACAAAAAGGAGGACGAAAGTCTGGAGAAAAAGGAAATAGTAAACATTTACCTGAGCCAGACCCTCCAGAAATGTGTTGATGACCCCCTCAGTGCCCAAGGCATTAACCTGACAGACCTCGGGGGGCAACACAAATATCCCTAGTCTTTCCCGGATCGCTCGCGGGTTGCCTAGCATGGGATCAGCCCCAGTCGGTACCCCTGTAGAAGTACCAGCGCGCGGAGGACACAACTGAGGGGTAACTGAAGAGGAAGACTGCGGAGCAGCAGTCTTAGCTGAAGAGGCCACCTGAGGAAGGCGCACCCGAGGCCCCGCCCGAGTCAATGGTGGAGAGGCCACCCGAGGGAGGCGCACCCGAGGCCCCGTACGAGTCACTGGCGGAGAGGTCCCGGGTGAGGAGTCATCTGTCCTCGCCACCTTGGAGGGAGGGGTAATCCTACCAAATAAGCAGGCCTCAATCGCTTTTCTGCTTACGGCTAAAAAAAAAAAAAAAAAAAGGGTGTCCTTGGTGTACGGCATATCAGGTAAACACGCAAAACATTGCTAAAGTTGAAATAACTTACCTTTTCTCTTAGAAGTCGATCCCGGAAGGAGTCCGCCAGTTCTACCAAAAGACGAAGAGTCCGTAGGAGGTCCACTGCTCTTGCCTCTCTCCTTGGGAAGAAGAACTCCCAAGTCCTTGACAGGGTGATCTCTCACCGCTTGCAGCTTGCGCTCCTGCTCCGTGGAGAGTACGGGAGGATCTGCAAATGAGGACATGACAGTGAGCACATGCATACAAAAAAGCAATAAAAAAAAAAAAAAAAGCAATCGGAAAATGTACCTAGTCTCTTGGCGTCAATCCATCGTGTGGGTACCAAAGGTCGATCTGACTCAGCAACCCACTCTCCACCGATGAAGAAGAAGCGAGATTTCCAATCGTGGCAATTGGAACGCAATCCCGTGAGCAGCTTGCCGCCCCTAGGGGTGAAATAGTACCACCCCCTGTTAGGGGCTGGCGACTCGATCAAACTGTATGCGGCATGAAACTCCAGAGGAGAAGCGTTCTCTTGATGCACTCTCCTCCACAGCGCAAGGAATCCGAGCATAACTCTCCACCCGTTGGGTGCTAATCGCCCCGGAGTTAAGGAAAAATAATGAAGAATACGACAAATGGGAGAGGATAATGGAAACTTTAACCCGGCCTCGATCATCTCCTCATAGATGACAATGTCACCAGAGGAATCATCACAAGCTGGCTCGTCCGCTTCAGCCCGGCGGCATAGCACAGTAGGAGGGATATAAACAGTAACCCTCGAAAGGTCATTGTCTGTTTTGAGTACACTGAAAATACTGCTTACATTGGATCCGGCATCCTCAACAACGACTTTTCCTCGATAGCGACGAGGACGCAAAATCTTGCTTGATACGTTGCCGGGAGGACTGTTTTCTCTTGCCCCATGACGACTCACGCCCGCTCCGGACGCCGAATATGTCCTCACCGTCGCCTGTACGCCCCCGGGCGCTCTCGCCGCGCCAAAGGGGGCTGCTACACTAGCTGACACCCGCAGGCCGGCGCCCAATCCCGCACAAGCAGCGACGCCGGAGGGGGCCACTCCTGTCAACGCCCTCAGGCTGGTGCCCACGCCCGTGACTGCCCGAGGACGCACGACGCCCCTGCCTGCTCCTGCCACGCCGGTTTCCTTCGCTGCCTGGGCGCTCACCACACCCGCGCCCGTGGGCCCCACTGCAGCGCCGCCAGCAGCGCGCATGCCCCCCGCACCAGCGCCGCCCGCAGCAGCGCCGCCCACTGCAGCGCCGCCCGAGGCAGCGCCCTCGTCACCCGCGTCCGTGGGCTCCACTGCAGCGCCGCCCGCAGCGCGCACGCCGCCAGCAGCGATAGCCGCCCGTGGCACGACGCCCAGGACGGGCGCCGCCTGCGTGTCGCTGGCACCCGGCGCCGACCGAAGGCGCACGCCGCCAGCAGCGATAGCCGCCCGTGGCACGACGCCCAGGCCGGGCGCCGCCTGCGTGTCGCTGGCGCCCGGCGCCGACCGAAAGCGCACGCCGCCAGCAGCAGCCTCGCCCGTCGCGCCCGACGCCCCTGCAACCGTCGTCCCTGCGCACACAGCGCCCACACCGCCAGCAGCAGCCTCGCCCGTCGCGCCCGACGCCCCGGCGACCATCGTCCCTGCGCACACAGCGCCCACGCCGCCTGCGAAGCCCCTGCCTGCGTAGTCCATGCCTGCACCCGTGCTGCCGGCGTCGTTGCCGCCCTCGATGCCCTCATCCGAACCGCCAGCGCCAGCAGCACCCATGCCGCTCGCACCGGCATGTCACATTCTTGCATATCAAATTACAAAATGGAGCATTGAATGGCTTTTGATTGAAGGAGTTGTTAGTGAGAAACAACAATGGGTAAGGCTTAATATTCTTGCATATCAAATTACAAAACCGAAATAGGACTCTCTATACAAATTAATTGTCTACACAAGTCCAAAAACTCTCCCTTTTTCTTGGGATGTAGAGGTAGAATTTTTATAATTTGGTTATGACAATGCTCGTCCTTGTCATTTCTAACAGGTACAAGAAAAAAAAGTGATCTACCTATACGGAGGAGATGACTTGGATTGGATTAGGAAGTTCATAAATAAAACGAAAGAGGTGGTGAAAGTAGAAGAGATCATCTTAGAGTTTATTTATGTTGGAAAGAAGCACACAGAGAGAATCAAGAATGAGGAATTGGCCAGCGAGTTCTGGGAGGAGCAAAAGATAAGGCAATTCCACGCCCGCGCGGATCTGATACATCAGTCCAAGACGCAACTAAGCATGTCGAATACAGATGACAAAACATTGATACAATTGAGGGCTTTACTTGATGCCGGTGGCGATGGTCATGGATGGACAATTGTAGGCCAGGGATCGAATGCCATGGCTGTTATCATGAATGAATACTTGGCCATAGAGTCTCTGAATTAATTAGAAAACAACAAGGTTGAAATCACAAAAGAAAATTTCATTTCCAAACTGCATGGAGCGATAAAAGCCGTGAAACGAAGCCTCAAATACCAAGAATTAATTGATGTGCATAAGACGTGCAATCACATTTTCGTTCCCACAGGGAATATGGTTTGTGCGGATTGTCAACTCCCAATGGAGAAAGAATCCATTCATAAAATTAAAGTGGTCAATGAAACGAGAACCAATCAAACGAGTACCACTTTCGGACAATCAGTTGCAGCGGCCGGCATGTCACATTCTTCTCATCGGTTTGTTAGTAAATAAGTAACATGCCCAGCCTCTCAGAATCAGTTGGTGTGTCACCTTATGTCGGTGTGTCTTTTTAAGTGAATAAGTATCTTCGAGCAATACTCCCCTGTTATGGAGTGATGTAGGGGTTTGTATGGTTGTTCGAATGTAATTCGTTCCTTTGTTTGCCACTGTAATGTGTGTATGTTCGAATGTTGTGCCTTCTCTTTGTTTGCTAATGTAACGTACGTGGATCCTTTCGTTTGTTATGCAAATACTAATTGTGCTTCTGATAAATGTGGATGAAGCAATGGAGTGGGATCCCGTTGATTATGAATTGGGTTTAACATGGGTCTGCTTTAATCATGGGTTTCTAATTATCGAAATAAAAGTTGGCGCGCTTAGATTGAACCCACAAGCTCTCCCACCTGACCTAATTATATTTTGATAGATTACCTTCTCGTTTTCTTTGGTACCCCGGCCGAGGGATTGGGACCCAAGAGAGCCCACACGAGTAGGAAGCTAAGCCACACTAGTGGGAAAAGTGGCTTACCCTGAGATTCATTCCTAGGTAACAGTAGCCAGGTGACAAGCAAGGTTGCCAACCAATTGAACAACCCTTAATTGTCGAAAGAATACCATTTGATATGTAAATGACGTATAAAAATTAGTATGTAAACAAGGCTATTTCCCAACAAAATCTTCACACCTAAAGAGGAGTGAAAATCACAATCACAACTCACATATAAATTGCATTCTGTTGAGCCAATCGGCCAGGCTTGATTTTTCCTCATTACTGTGGATGCCATATCTGTAATTCAAACGGTCAATTTATTTATTGAACTAATAAGCACATAACCTTGTGAGTAATATCTGAGAAAGTCTCGTTCTATTATTTTTTGTACTTTTGATGATTCGAACAGTCCAAGATTCTTGTAATTTTTTTTTTTTTTTTTTGCTAAATGGCAAATTGAATTAAGGAGGGAAAGGCCAAAGCCCCCAAAATACAGAGGGAGAAACCAAACAAGCACAGAGCAGACCAAAGAGAAAGAACACAGGAAAAGAGGAAAAAACAGAAAAAAAGAGGAGCACGGAAACCAACAGCTGAAACAGGCTACTGCCTAGAAAGAACCAGCCCTCTACATGAAGAAGCAGCTGCACAGGAAGAAGCACAGAAGAACAAGGGGCAGAACTGGAGCCTAAAAAGGAGCTCTGCCTCTGAGAGAGAAAAGGATAGCCTCCCTCAGACCACACAGCACAGGGCAAACTCCTGCTCAGACCAGAGCAGGCTAAGCGCCACAGCCACAACTGCACACCAGGAAGAAGAGACAACACAAGAACAAACCTGAAGCACCAGCACCGAGCTACTGGCAGACCCAACACAGGAGACACAGCAGAAAGACAGTGCTGAACCTCAAAGAAACACCATCCAAGCGCAGGACCCAACAGAGAAGCACTACACAGCCAGCACTCCAGCAGCACTACACGGCCTGAACTCAGCTGGGACTCATAAAAATTAGCAGCAAAAGACCAAAGACCTGAGACATAGAACTTCAGGCATAAAGCGAGCAGCAGCCTTCACATCACCACCAGCTGAAAATGCTTTCCCCATTCCCTCAACGATCACCAACTTTACATTAGAGACCTCCTCATATGCTTTGAAAAACTTCAGAAACTGAGATAACAGCACAGCCAAGAGAGGCACCTGCAGGGACTCTAAACCAGCAGCAACAGCAGCAGAAGACAACCCCGAAAAAGACTCAAAAGGCAACAGCAGCAGACTAGCCCAACACGGCAAGAAGGCGCAACAGAGAAATTCCCAGGGAAGCAAAGCCAACCATGCTAGCACCAAACAACAGAGCTCCACCCAGACCAGAAGGAAAGCTCCAAGGCAGAAGGAAAAAAATCAGCCAAGCCAACCAAGGTAGCAGCAAACAACAGAGCTCCACCCAACCCCTGCAGCCGAACAAACAGCAACAAAACAGAACCACGAGCACAGAAACAGCACACAGAGAAAGAAGAAAACATTGCCAGCAGCAGGGAAGAAGAAGACAGTGCTCCCAGCAAAGAGGCTGAAAGAACCAAGGCTGCAAAACAGCATCAGGCTAAGCAAGGCCCAGAAAGCACACCTGCAGAACTTCAACAAAGCCAACATCAAGGACAGCCCAGCAGCAGAACAAAGCCCACTACAAAGGCTACCCAGCACCACAGCCATAACACAGCCCAGCAGAACTAATCCAAGATTCTTGTATTAATGATAATCATCAAGATGTTTAGTTCCATATCTTAATCTATATATATTTTGAGAGGTTTGTGAGAAATATCCAAAACCATTCAAATATATCTAAAACCGTTGGATGTACACTTATTAAAATAATGATTTTGACAAATATATTAATCTATTTCGCATATGTAAAATTTACATGTGTAGCAGCAGCATATGCAAAATCCGTTTTCTATTCAATGCATAAAAGGCAAACAAATGGCCCCTAATTAGCTTCATAGGTGGATAGATTATTTGGATGTAATGGGCATCTTCTGTGTCTTATTTAATAAAGCCCACTACCATTGCATTAATTATTAATGTGATCCGAAATAGCTATTATGTCGGCGGGCTCAACTTAAAATTTTATTTGACTATTAGTCAAAGGATATTTTGGAAATGTAGGAGTCATTTTCTCATAAAGTATACTGAAATGTCTAAAACCGTTCAAATATATATATATATGTAACCGTTTTTTTTTTTTTTTTTTGGCTAATTGGTAAGATTGTATTAAGAGGAAAAAGGGCAAACGCCCCTAGGAGGCAAACGCCCCTAGGACAATGAGAAGAAAAAATACACAAAAAGGAAAAAGGATATAAAAAAGCAAGCCCAACAAAAGCAAAAAAGTTAAACTGCTTCCGAGACTTTAACTAGAAAGAGAGCGCTACAAAACAAAACACCCCAAACTAGAAGGAACAGAGCACAGGAGCAGCTACACATCCAACTGATAGGAGAAGAAAGAACTCCACAACACCTGTCATCCAGAAAAACTCATAGCAGTGACATTAAGAGAGCACCAACAACAATGAGAAAGGCAGAGCATGGCCTTTCACCACAAAACTATCTGCACAAGACAAAAAGGAAGAAAAAGGAGCAACAGGGCCACCGCCACAAGAGCCACAACGGGAACAGAAATAGCGAATTAATCACCCCAACCAAAGGATCTCAATATGGGATAAGAGGGAATAGCCATACCAGAAGAGAAGCTAAACATTCCACTACACCTGTCATGGAATACCATCTGAGCCATCTTTAGGGAAGGCATTTTACTGCGGTGCTTGGCTTCGTTCCGTAAGAACCAAAGAGTATTGATGGCTTGGAAGAAGATTGTAGCTGCAGATTTTCTTCCTTGGCCATCAACACCCTTAACTAAAGCAGGCCACACCGAAGAGGCAGAAAGAGTAGGAGCTGGGGGATATCCTGAATGGCTGAGGAGCCATGACCAGAGTTGATGAGCAATGGGACAAGAGAAAAAGAGATGAAGATCTGTTTTTGCATCATTGTGGCAGGTGTAGCATCTCGAAGCCATGGAGCAACCTATATGCATTGCCCAAAAGTCTGTAGGAGCTTTCCGGAGAAGAAGACGCCAGCTGAAGCAGGAAAGCATGGGATTGATGATCTTGTTCCACACCAAACTTGACCAGTCTGCTGCTTCACCTCTTGTCCTCAAAGTGTTCCAGGTTGTTTAAGGGAAATACATATAAAACCGTTGGATATACACTTATGAAAATAGTGATTTTAACAAATATATAGATCTGTTTCGCATATGTAAAATATACATGTGTAGCATATGCATATGCAAAATCGGTTTTTCTATCCAATGCATGAAAGACAAACAAATGGCCCTTAATTGGCTTCATAGGTCGATAGATTATTTGGATCTAATGGATAATGTGTGTCTTACTTAATAAAGCCCTCTACCATTGCATTCATTATTTATGTGATCCGAAATGACTATTATGTAGGTGGGCTCAACTTAAAATTTTATTTGACTTTTAGTCAAAGGATATTTTGATAATGTAGGAGTCATTTTCTCATAAATGATACTGAAGTGAACATTTAATTAATGTTTTGCTAAGTATACAAGCAGTTTAAATCATCTGAAAGAATTGCGAGTTTATTTAATATGAATTAATATTCTGATGATCATACATGCAAATGGATATATCATTCAATCAAATCATGCAGTTTTATTAATTAATATTTAATTTTGATATTAAATATAATTTATTATTCAATTTGCATGAAACTTAATTAATTCGTATTGATCTATAGAGTGCCACCTCATTGCTGCTCTTTAGAGGAACTTTATAAGAGAAAAAAAAAAAAGGTTGAAAACTAAAAAGAGGAGAATGGAACTAGATGCATAAAGGGGATTATCCCTCCCTGCTTAAGCTTAGAAAGCAAATATGAGCTCCAAATCTTTTCACCTTATTCTCAGAATTTTCTTCTTCAAGGGGACTCTTTTTTCATTCCGAATGGAAACTATTTGGTTTCATTTAATTAAACTATCTGCATGGGGTTATTTATGGGAGACCTTTTAATTAAACAATCTACATAGATAAACCACCGATGAAAGACCAATCATTTATCTATAGTGTGTGGAACTACTAGACGAAAGACATGACCATTCACACTAACGGAACTAGGGGGGCCGCGGGCAGGGGCGGAACCAGAGGGGGACTAGCAGGGCCATGGCCCCCCCTAAATTGCAAAAAAAAAAGTCCTTTTGATTAATTTAAATTTCAATCCAGTTTTGGCAAGAATTTCTATTTTCACAATGTCCCCCTCAATGTCAAAATTCTAGTTCCTCCCCTGGCTGCAGGTGCCCCCCAAAGACCCAAACCAAAACACCAAAACCCCACCCCCAACACACACACACACACACACACACACACACTCTGCACACACCCCAAAAAAAAAATTTCGTAAAGTACACTCACTCATCCTAAAACCGTAGTTATCTACATGTGAACCACTAGATCTAATACATAAACCGTGGTTATCCCTATGACAGCTCGGCACCAAAACGATTAGATTAAGCACCAAGTAACGAGTAACAACCGATCCTTCCATTCCCCCATAATGTGGCCCAATAATTGAAAAATACAGTGTGTCTGTCAATTTTCAACTCTCCTCCCTCTTTCTTGAGAAGTGGGCCCGCCCCTGAATAGTGTTCTTCCAATTTCAAATCCCTATCGAATAGGAGATCTCTTAATCTTTACAATTACGATAGGATCCGGATCCGGATTTGGAGGTCCTGGCCTATAAAAAATTGGGTTTGGAATCTATTTTAGGTTCCTATTCATGACCAGGTTTGGATCCGGAACCTAATTTAGATTCCGATTGATAAACGAGTCCGGTTCTAAATCATATAGGATCCAACCAGCAGACCTAAGACCTATGACCCGGCATACAAGTCTTTAATGTTGTAAAGTGTACCTCAAAGTCAACTTTTACTTGACATTTTTATATTTAATTCTGGATGTAGTAGATTTGATTCACTGTTATAAATTGAATGATATCATTATTTTAAGAATAGAATAAAATAAAATAAATGAAAAGGAGTTAGAACTAGTATTAGAACTAGATCCCGGTTCTCTAGTTGGACCCGGTTTCGGACGGATCCGTGTCTGAAACCAACAAAACAGATTTTAAGTGAAATTGGACCCGAGACGGGAATTGTTGTTTAAAAACAGGTGTAGGTCCGGGCCCAGCATGGTTTCAATACAAAGCCATCCCGTGTTCAACCCTATGTGGACCCCATATCTGTAATTCAAACTATCACTTTGTTTATTGAACCAATAAACCCCATAATTACTTGTGAGTAATTTGTTATAAAGTCTCATTTTAGCTCCAACTTCATAATCCGAACCGTACAATATTCTTGTTTTATTGATTATCTTAAGATGTTTAGCTTCATACATTAATCTTTTTGAATTCTTGAGAAGTTTGTTGAAAAGGACCAAAGCCATTCAAATATATATATATATATATATATATATAACCGTTGGATGTACTCTAGTAAAAACAGTGATTTTAACAAACATGCTGATCTGTTTCACATGTGTAAAATCTACATATGTAGGATCTGCATATGCAAAATCCTAGAATTATTTTGCTCATTTTTTATGAATCTACATGAACTTATTTTGCCTTGAAGTTTAATAGAATTAAAATAAAGTAATAGGAATCTAAAACCCTAGAATTTCAGCAAAAAATACCCTCAGGAACCGTGTCAACCAAAGGCACAAACAGGGGTATCCAGCAAGGTCGTATTTAATTTCAGCAGCATAACTGGTTCAACTAGACATCTTTAGGTTATCATATTTTTCTAGTTTTAAGTCCTTTTTCACTTCTTATTTTTTTGTTGTGTTCATGCATCATCCATGTTCAGATTACAACCATTAGATTTAGGTTTAGAGCATTGTAGGTTGGTCATACAGCTTAGTTTTTTGGCTAAATGGCAAATTGAATTAAGGAGGAAAAGGCCAAAAGCCCCCAAAATACAGAGGGAGAAACCAACCCAAACAGAAAGACAATCCAGAGGAGAAAAAACACAGAGAAGGAGAGAAAACAGAAAACAGAAGAACAAACAGAGACACTACTAAAGCAAGCTCCACCACTAGAACTAGCAATGAAGACCAAAGGGCAGAACAGGAGCCTGAGAAGGAGCTGAGCCTCAGAGAGAGAGAGAAGGAGACACCAGAAAAAGGAAGGAGGAAACCAAAGCAGGGGCTGAAAGCTCCAAGGCAGCGGAACAAAACACAGGCAACCCTCTCTCAGACCACTCAGCACCTGGGCAAACTTCAGCTCGGCCCATAGCTGAGCAAACACTACTCCACAACCATAACTACTGCTCTAGGAAAGAGAGGCACTACAAAAAGCAGAGAGGGGAAACCAAAGAATTGCCCTGAACTGAAGCTGATTGCACCAGGCTACTAACAGATTCAGCACCACAACCACAGTAGTTGCTCAAGACATAACCACAAAGAAGACTGAGAAACCGAGCTACAGAGGGAAGCAGACACACGCAACCAAACTCAGAACTCCTGCACAGCCTGCACACTTGCACAACCTACCCTCCAAAAATAAGAACAGAGCCAGGAACTGGGCAGCTTCTATTGCAAAGAAAACTTCCTGGAAAAGACTGAGCAGAACCAGGAAGAAAATTCTCTAAACCAAGCTGCAGAATTCAACCAACATCCCACCCTAATGCCCTCAGAACATGATGAGAGGGCTAGGTCATTCTTCTCAGCCGATCCGAGCATAAGAACTTTGCTCTGGCCAGAGAAGGCTGCAAATTGCGGTGCTTTGAATCGTTCCTGAGAGACCAGAGAGAGGAGATAACTTGGAAGAAGATGACTGATGTAGCTTTCCTTCCTTGAGCATCTTCACCGCAGGCTAAAGTGGACCAGATAACTGGCACTGACAGAGGAAAGGTAGGGGAATGAATTCCAAGACCCAAGATCCACGTCCACAGCTGACTAGCCAACGGTCATACAGCTTAGTAAAAATAGGCATGTGCATAAGTTTTTCTATAATTAAATTTTTACACCATTTATTGTATTTTTAGAAACTTGTCTAGAATTGCATTGTTTGCATTTAGGGCATCATAATTCATCCATATTTCCATAAATTGGTGTTTGGAAATTAGATTTATATTTTTACTTTATTTTTTTATATTAAATTGGTTATTTTGATGAGTTTGTTGTTTTTGCAAGTTCTAGTTAGTTTAGGATTTTATATGTTTCTTTTATTAGATTAAGGTTTTTTTATTTTTGAAAACATTGTGTTTAAACTATTCAATTTCAGTTTTTTAGTAGAGTTTGATGTAATTTGATTAGTTTCTTTATTAGACTAGATTTAGTTTTCAATTAGGACAAGTTAAAGTTGAAAGGTTTTTTAATCAACATTGCTTCCAGTGGATTAACCTAGTCTCACCAGTTATTACTAAAATTGCACCCTTGCACTTGGGGGTCTGATCAGACGTTGCTCATTCTTACCTTCGGTAAGTTTTTAGAAACTGTTGTCGCCCATTTAAACTGTAAAATATGGCATCATATTATGTTATGAGACAACATCGTTGCTGATCTTAATTTGAAAAAAAAATCATTAGGTATAATCAGTTATTTCAACCTTTATCAAATTGTTGCAGGAACAGAAGAATGTATCTCTACCTATGCAACTAAATTTTCCAATAAATACATGGTCGTTTGGACTGGTGTCTTCCAAGAAGGGATTAATTGCTGTCAATGCATATTCATGAATTTCATCGTAATCATGTGTTGTATGGGATAACTTAGCAATAGCAGAACAACACGGCTTTTCAGTACTTTGGGAAGACACTCAATACAAAGATAGAGATTAGATACAAAGGTTTGTGGTCTCAGGATCATTGCCGCTCAAGTCAGGATGACAGGCCTCACTCTGCCTTATTCAATGCCTCATTCAACCCTACATTATCCAAACTCAACCCAACTAGAGAGAGCATCAACCAAGAAAATTCTATGTGCACCCCCTATTTTACTGAGCACACCCACCTTTAAAAAAAAAATCATTGTTGATGAAGGATTGTGAGTGTGCTCAGCAAAATGGGTGGGTGCATATAGAACTTCCCCATCAACAAATGCCACAAAATCGTCGTCTGCGTTCGGATCATCATCGTTTTGAAGTGGGCCTCCCTATTCTGGATCATCATCGTCAGTCTACATTCGGCTTGCTTCTGCTGGTGTCTCCTCACAGGATATCTCCTTCAGTCTGCTGGGTGAAGTTCAGAGGTACCCATTTGCCATCTTAGCTCTCTGGTTTCTTGGGAATGAGTTTTTTTTATCAAATTTTGAAGCCCTCTATGCCTAGAGTGAAGATCTTCTTCCAGGTCTGTATGTACGGTTTGGCCTACTTAAAGTCAGGGTAGAGCCTTCCATGTCAAGTTCTTCCTTCCCTTGCTCTTTTAAGGGTGCTATTTTTAGTCCCTGTTTTTTCTTCGGCTTCTGTTTCTCTATAAAAGCCTTATTTGGTCTTGTTTCTCTGTTTTGGTTTTGCTCCTCTGCTCTTCTTTTCTGTTTTGGGGGCATTAAGCCCTCCTCCTCTACTTTCTTTAATACAAATTTACCATTAAGCAAAAAAAAAAAAAAAAAAATGCCACAAAATCACTCCTTCCCACTGCACGACCCAACCAAGAAAGAGAGTGTGTCCAAGTCAACAAATGGCAAAAACCAGAACCAAATCAACAAATGAAAAATTAAAATCAAAACTTAAAAAGACCTGGAAAACAAGATGAGAAGATGCATTCGTGCCGGTGGTGAGGAGACACAAGTGAAGAAGAGGATGCTGCCTTGCAGATCACTACGGGGAGTGGTCGGCTGAGAGAAGGACTAAGGGAGAGAGGGATAGAAATGGAAAGAAGATAAAGAAATCCTCACAAACTGTCATTTTGGAAAACAAAGAATGAGAAGACGAGAAGAAAAATACCTCAACGTAATGGGATGCTCAAATCTATGATGCTTCACCCCAAAGGAGGTTGGAATACGACCTCTAGGACCATGTTACAGGCTATGAAATCATCGCCAGACAAGGGAAAACGATGGGAAAGAATAAAGGGAAAATAGGGTTTCAGGGGTTTTGTAAGGTTTAAAGGAGCAACGACGTTGTCGCTCGATGAAAACTTCCATTAAAAAAAATAAAAGTGGTCACAGGGGACCACTTGCGTGTGACCACTTGCATGTCATATGAACTACTAGGGCCTTTTTTGTTAGTGGTCATCTAAGGTGATTTTTTGGGTAAATTCCTCTATAATATACGATGAAAGTGATATTTACTATAGTTTGCAAATCGAACTAATAGTGACAATAAGTTTATAATTTTCTTTCAATGTTCTTAAAAAATAGAAACAAGATGACTACAATATTTCAAAATTTCATGAAAATTTAAAAAAATTAAAGCCTTTATCAATTTCTTAGCCTTCTAATATGAATGTTGTACTCATCCTACATAGCATTTTCAAATGCATCCTACATTCTATTGCCCTCCAATTTAAAAAAAAAAAAATCATCTGAGTAGTATTTCTCATCTATGTATTTACTTTTTATTTCAATTATTTAGAATTAATTTGACTTCTATGTTTTCACAAATTTCTCACCATATTAGTGGAATCCATGCTTTGAATCTTACTTTAACCCGTTTGGTAATTTTCCTTGTCAAGTAAAGTTAAGCATCAAATCAAAAGTACTTTATTTCAAAATTCCCACCATCTTTTTTTTAAAAAAAGTCAAAAAGCAACTACCTTTATTCACTAAAAAATAAAAAAAAAAACTTCATTTCCCTTTACAGAAAGTCAAAAATATTCCATCTCAAACAACTAAGAATAAAATACCATCATAACTCACTTATATTTTATTCCCTTTGTTTATTTCACTTCACTACACTTTATTTTAAAAGTAAAATTACCAAACGGGCCCGAAAAAGGGTTCTTCTACCGCATCATTTTAGTCAACTGGGACTGTGTCAATATTAAAGTAGGGTTAGGATTAGGAATTGAGTCAATTGGATGGGGTCATATTATTAAAGTAGGGTTAGGATTAGAAAAATGAGGCAATTATGGGTGGGGTCAATATTAAAGTAGGGTCAGATTAGGAAATTGAGTCAATTGAGTGAAGTCAGTATTAAAGTAGGGTCAGGTGACAAAATTGATACAATGAGTGCAGTCAATATTAAAGTAGGGTCAAGATTACATAATCGATTCAATTGGGTAGGGTCAATATTAAAATAGAGTCAGGATTACAAAATTGAATCAATTGGGTGGGGTCAATAGTTAAAGTAGGGTTAAGATTGCAAAATTAAGCCAATTGAGTGGGGTGAATACTCACGTTGGGTTAGGATTAGAAAATTGATTCAATTGGGAACAATGAGTTGTGGAAGGACGGCAAGTATTTTGACTAGCGAGTCCGATACTTTGATGCCTTCACTATTGATGTAGACAAGTGAATCTCTACAATGGGGCTCACTTATTGAAAAAATCTAGATAGCACTCGATCTATGCCCTCCTCTTATATAGAATGTGGCAAACTATTACCATAATAGGAATCGAACCCACGGTAAGGTTGTGCATATATAAACTATATAAAAAAAAAAAAAGTGATGTCTTTTAAATAATTTTATGGTGGGATCAACTCCTACTAGAGTCAAGATGTGGCCATATTCCATTAGAAGAAGATATTCATTTTGAATAATTTAGATTTTAAATATGTAGACCTGTGGTTTTTCAAAAAAAAAATTCTCCAAAAAGGCACAGGAAACAAAATTAAAGAAACTAAAACAGACTATATGGCTTTATGAAAATAAAGCCCAAAAGTTTTCAAAATTTGCAGTCCAACTGCATGCACATTGGGTCCTGATTCCTGCATGTGGTATTCCTGCAAGTTTTATTCCTGTGGAATCCTGGTAGGAAGCAACTTCGTGGATTCCTCCACATTAGTAGGAAGGATGAGAAGTCACCAGTACTAGGAACACTAGATCACTTTCCACTTTCCTATTCTATTTTACTTGCTTGCCATCCCAACCTAATTAAATAGGGTTCTCTTCAAACCCAATGTTTTTCTCATCATAAACTATTTGGTCCATGGATGCAATGTTCCAATATATAACTCCGAAGCTGGGAAGGACTTGTATTTAAAAATAAAAATAGATTTTTTTTTTAAAAAAATACAATGCAGCACCAAAAACACAAAGTCAAAAAAAAAAAAAAAAAGGTGGCTCCCACTTTGGGCGGCACGCTGCAAGGTGCCACATGTGGGGGCGTTGCAGCAATTAATGATGTTTATGTCACCATTAGTACCTGGTAGTGGCATATATGGGGATCGTCATTGATCTACCTTTTTAATATATTAAAAGCCTTTTTCCCGATTCAGCAAATCCAAAATGAGTTCGGCTTGAAACAATGGCCTCTCTCCTCTTCATTTTATTTTATGTTTGTAGGTGCACGAAAATTCACGGACCCGGAGATGGTGAATTCTGGACCCACTAGAAATGTGGTATGATGCCTCAGAAAAGAACCTGAAAGGGGAAGAATGGAAAGAGCAGTCAAAGACCCTGGCTGAGGGCAGCGCAAGACTCTCCGATGCCTAAGTCAGTACAAGGACGTGACAGTAGGGTAGAGATTTTCAAATGTGAATTGTAAGTGTCTGAGTGCGTACCTTTTGAGGAGACTAAGTCCTCTTTTATATAGTGATAGGGACTCACAGATCGATCGACGTGATTTCCTCAGTCGGGGTAACTGTTTCAATCGATCACGCCCCTTAAATGGTGATAACGGCTCAGTCAATACCTATCCCCCATTTATAGTCGTAACGTTGCCCATTCCCCTTAACGTTCGCCGCCTCATAAACCGTACAGCCACGTCCCTCGGCCGTTACGCCATGTCTAGGCGACCGAGACCGAGGCGAGTACATCCGAGGTTAGATGCGTCCGAACTGAGGTAGGAGTGAGCTGAGGGAGGTGCGTCAGCAATACAAGCAAGTCTACCGAACTGCTTTGGCAAGGATGAGATCTCCGCCGAACTGTGATGCTAGAGCCGAGATCAAGACGAGTTCGGTGCCGAAATGCCGCGTATTCCCCTTATTACTGACGGAGTGGGCCCAATCTCGGTGTTCGAGAAATGCCCCCACACAATTGCCCCCTAGCTTTCGACCCTTGGGAGTTATCTTCCCGAGGTCGGGAGCTATAGAGAGATATCCGACTTCGAACGATTCGTCTTCTATGGGGCTTGTCTCTTGATCATGCTGTGCTGATATCATCTTGCCTTTTCCCTATGTCTTCGCGTCATCCCGAAATATCTTTATGACATTTAAACACCGGTGATACGATCGAGTAGGAAAACAAGACGATGATGCCACGTGTCATGGCTCAGATGGTGGCTCGTGTATAGAGAGATCCGTTTCCCGTGTTTAGCACGTAGAACGATGCTTCGTAAATGGGCGCGTATTTCCTGTGCTTGGGATAAGCAGCCTAAGCCTATAAATAGGGTCCTTCTTCTCCTGGTTGAATCACTCTTGAATTTTGACGTTTGGTATTTCAATTCAAGAAGACAGGGACTTGACCTCTATGGAGTTAACACTCGTCGGCAAGAAGAAAGGCCTCCGTCTTTACAAACCTGAAGCTTCATTTGGTGTAACAACAATGGCTGGCTCGAGCTTAATGGGAGGAACTTGCCCCCTAATGTGCTCTGACTGTGCTATCTCTCCTGAGGCTTTTGGCCAACTGCGTTATCTCTCCTGAGATAGACCTTGATCTTTTGATGATAGGAGATAAGACATCTATGTCAAGATGTCAGAAGATGGCGCAGGATTTATTCTGGGCAAGAGACCTCGAACGCCTCCGGATTGAACTCTGCCCGTATCGTGGAGCTGCTCTTCTGTGAAGAACACGCCTTTCAAGAGCAGGAAGATCATATCTGTAATTTTTGTGAAGTCGAGTAATCCATTGTATTAGATGTCATGTAACAAAAATGACTTAATAAAAAATCAAAGTTTGTCTGTGGTCCAATCTCTTTCTCTGTGTGTTTGCTTTGCTTGATTATTCCTGTAGCAACAATCTCTTTTCTATATGCCTTTGAAGATAAAACCATTTTTTCTCAAATGGGAACTTTGTGGAACTATTATACCGAACTGCGGTTCCTGCCGAGCTGTAACTCCTGCCGAACTGTAGCTCCTGCCGAGTTGCAACCTGCCGAGATGCAATCTGCCGAACTTGAGATACCCTTGGATATCAAGTTTTGGACCCGACTTCGGATCAAATCGATGTCGCTTCATATCCATCCGATGTCGCTTCGCTATCTGCGATATTAAATGCCTCGCCCTGACTGGCGCGGGAAATAAGCTGACAGCACCACGTGTCGACTCTCCACGGGATGCGTAGTCTTTTCGAAGTGGCGCAAATGGCGGCTAATCAATAATAGAAACCGCCTTTTTCGAATTCCAAAAGGGCGCTGTGTATATCGAAACGATACATGATGGGTTGCCTTTATTGGATGTACCTTCTTCTTACTATAAGTAGGGGAACTCCTCTTATCTTTTCTTCTTCTTTACTCTGCATTTTGCTGTGAAAGAGAAAGGCTTCTTCCGACGAGTTTTATCACGGAAAAGGCTTTCGATCGATAAGGAGTGCTGTAGGAATCGAGTCCCATCCTTGGCCTCTGTCTTTGTAAGTCTTCTTTTCTTTGCCTTGTTCTTTTTCTGCATCTAGGGTTCCATTCTCCCTCTGGTCTTCGCCTCTGCCCCCTCTTTCTCTTAGAAAAATGGGTGTCTACAGTCATTGGTTAGAATCCGAGGGAGCGTTAAGAGACCTTAGGGTTAGGTATCAGATTTCTGACGACGTCTTCCTCAAGGTTCCCGACCCCAAATCCTATATCGATGGCAGCATCTACGATGGCTGGATGCCGTTCCCTTTAGTAGCCATAATAGAGGGCGGGGTTCGGTTTCCCCTTAAACCCTTGCTCAGGGACTGCCTCCGGGCTTGGCACCTCTGTCCATGTCAGTTGATGCCCAACGCCTTCAAAGTCATAATGGGCACTGCCGCGCTCAATGACATTTTAGAGATCAATTTAGGCGTTCATGATATCGAGGACGCCTATGAGCTGTGTAAGTCAAAAAATAGCTTTTACCTCCGACTTAAGTCGCGCCGAACGGCATTCGTTCGTGCCCTAGAGGATTCGAACAAATATGCCGGGGACAACCGTCTGCTCGTCTCAGGTAACTGGGAGTTCGGTGATGACGAGCCGATGTCGCAGAGGTTCAACCGGATCCCGCGCCGTCTCGGCATACCACCAAGTAAATATAGCTTTTTTGTAAATTCGGTGTCGATTTTCGTTACATCTTGTTCTCTGTGGAGCCGAACTGATGTCCTTCTATGTTACAGGTGCGCGCGAGAGGAGAAAGGAGGCCAGACGAGTCGGTTGGGTGAAGAACGCGGCCTGGTTTCGGGCCGTTGAGACGTATCGAGGCCACGAAGATAGGTCGGCCTTCGCCCTTTTGGACTACGAGCCGAGATACCGCTCTTACAAGAAGAGCCTCGCACACCGCCAAGATGCCGCAGCCGAGGTTGAGGGAACCGAAATCGAGGAGGTCGATCGGGAGCGGGCTGTAGACGATATTGAGGGCCGAGATTCACCAGGGGCTGAAGCATCCACTTCAGGTTCCGACCTCGGGGAGGGAAGCTCTTCAACGAGTAGCTCCGGAGAAGACGAGCCAATGGACAAAAACCGCCCGAAACCCCCAGTGAAGAATCTTCGGTCTGCAGCCTTTGGGGGTGCGACTCAAGGTGCTGCTGCTTCATCCTCCAAGGCTCCTTCTTCTGGACCTTCTTCTTCCAGGCCCCAATCTTCCATGCCTGGTACTGGTGTTCCTCCTTCTTCTTCTGCCCAAACCTCGGGGGTTGGTACCGACGAGGCTGCAATGGAAGAGGTAAGCCGGCAAAAGAGGGTCAAAACTGAGGGTCAGTCTGCCCTAACAACTGTGCAAAGGGGAGTTGACCCAGGGGCGACGAGCCAACGGTCTTCTGTGGCGCCCTGGAGGCCGAGCTTGCTGCTTCAGCCAGGAAGACCGTTGACCGTGGAGGATCGACTTGGCGGTCATCCCTTAGTGGCGGCTGCGCTTGGCGACGCTTGTACTTTGCCCCGAGACATGGAGAAGCATGATGAGCTTGACGACGTCATGTTGCTAGTGACGCAAATGGAGTCTGCTCTGAGCGTAAGTTTAATCTCTTTCGTTTTTCTTCTGTGCTTGACTTCGGTAGCAATTGTCTAAAAGTTTATTCTCTTTGCAGATCGTGCAAAAATGTCATCTCTCTGTGCGAAGGGTCCAGCGAGCCAGGAAAATCCAGGCCAACGCTGAGGCCAAGGTTGAAGAGTACAAGAAGTCTTTGGAGGCCAACAGAGACAGAATAAGAGAGTATGAAGAAACGTCTCGTACCATTCTATCTGAGCTTGACAAGGCAAAGACCGAGATTCAAGAAGGAAAGTTGAGGGAGGCTGAGCTCCAAAAGCAAATCGCCGAGCTAGAGCAGGAAAAGGCCGAGACCGAGTCCAGAATCCGGGCCGACGTCAACAGTGCATATCTTGAAGGATTCCAAGAAGCTGAGGCCGAATACGCGGCCCAAGTGACCGGCGTCAGGGATGATTCATGGGAGATGGGCTGGAAGGCCGCCCTTGAAAAAGCTGGAATCCAAAGCGATCATCCGGCTTTCTTGAATCCTGACAAGTTTCCAAGCTCGGTACCTACGAACGTCCTGCCTCCTACTCCCGAGGTTCCTCCCGTTGCGGTCGAGGAACCAATCGTCGAGCCCCTTCATGCTGAGAACGAGGTCATCCAGATAGAAGGCGATGGACCTGTTGCCCCCGCTCCCTGAGTATCTTTATGTATTTGGCAGTTTCTTCTTTTCTCTCTTTTGGTTTGTTTTTGTGGGAGCATATGTCCCTTTGGTTTGCGAGTCACACTCGCCTGATGTAAGAACCCTTTTTAATGAAATCCAACATTAAGGCAAATTGTCTTTACGTCTTTCTTAGACCTTAATGTCTACAGACACTATTTTCGCCGAAATATATATCTTTACCAAATTAGCACATGTAGTAATTTTAGCCAATGAACCAAGAACCCAAGAGAGGCAATTTGGTAGAGATCCTGTCCGAACTCCGCGCTGCTTTTGCTTGTCTCAGCGCGAATTCGGACTCTTTTGTGGGACATGTCTAGCCGGTTCATTCCGGCAGTATAGTCCGTCTCTGCCAGTGATCTGGTATAAATACCGAGATCGTTTGTGGCCAGAGTTTTGTTTGACATGACCAAATGGTTCTTCACCAATGGTGTAGGCATTACCTTGCCAGTGATCTGGTATATGTACCGAGATCTTCTGTGGCAAAGGTCCGAAATTCTGCGCGTGATCTGGTAGGCGTATCGAGATCTTCTGCGGCAGAATCGTGGCACCGAAATGACGGCTATTGTGCCGAACTGTAGGAGATTTTGCCGAGCTCTGTGACTCGTAAAAAATCGAAATGTCAAGGAACGAAAGAATAGCTTTATTGATGCTTGAAAATTCGATTACAGGTCAGAAATAGAATTTTTTGAGGTGAGCGGC
This sequence comes from Umbellularia californica, assembly GCA_028538565.1. Classification (NCBI taxonomy): domain Eukaryota; kingdom Viridiplantae; phylum Streptophyta; class Magnoliopsida; order Laurales; family Lauraceae; genus Umbellularia; species Umbellularia californica. The sequence goes on along the minus strand of JAPQWN010000007.1, from coordinate 14,780,258 downwards.
ATTCCATGGTCGTGGTAACTGTTAACCATCCATGTCCTCCAATCTGTAAGCTGATTGACCCGCTGCAGAGATCACTTTGAACGGTCCGAGCCATGTTGGCGCAAGTTTGCCCTCGTTTGGATCTTTGTCTGCTGGCAGCGCCTTTTTCAACACCAGTTCCCCAATGGAGAACTTTCTTTCCCGGACTTTTTGATTATAGCCTCTAGCCAATTGCTGCTGGTAGGCCGCTAAGCGAACGGCTGCAGCTTCTCGTCGCTCTTCGGCCAAATCAAGCTCTCGTCCAAGATTAGTATCGTTCTGGCCTAGGTCGAAGAGTTCCGACCTCAATGTCGGAGTCCGATCCCTAGAGGTATCACTGCTTCGGTACCATAGGCCAATGAGAAAGGCGTCGCCGAAGTAGAGCGCCTTGGAGTAGTCCGATAAGCCCATAGGACACTCGGGAGTTCTTCCACCCATCTCCCCTTCGCTTGGTCGAGTCTTTTCTTAAGGCCATCGAGAATGACCTTATTGGAAATTTCAGCTTGACCATTGCTCTGCGGGTAGGCTGGAGTGGAATAATGATTTCGGACCCCTAGATCTTCGCAAAATTTTTTGAAGAAGGTGGAGTCGAACTGTGTCCCGTTGTCCGAGATCAAAACTCGAGGAATACCAAACCTGGTGATGATATTCTTCCATACAAACTTTGTTGTGTCTTTTTCAGTGATGGAGGAGAGCGGTTCTGCTTCTATCCACTTTGTAAAATAATCAGTAGCTACAATTAGCCACCTCTTATTTCCTAATGCTCGGTGGAGAGGTCCAACGATGTCCAAACCCCACTGGGCGAAAGGCCAAGGGCTAGAGAGCGGGCTCAAATCCTGCGTTGGTTGATGTAGGGAATGTAAAAATTTCTGACACTTCTCGCATTTCCTAGCATATACCTGAGAAACTTTTTGCATGTATGGCCACCAGTAACCCTGGCTGAGAGCTCGGTACGCTAGTGACCGACCTCCGATGTGACTTCCACAAATCCCTTCATGGATCTCGAAGAGAAAGTCCTCGACTTTGCTTGGGTGGACGCATTGAAGGTAGGGGCCTGTAAATGATTTCCGGTAGAGCTTACCCTCTGGGGATAGCCAAAACCTAGTAGACTTCAGCCTCATTTTGTGAGCAGCAATTCTGTCTTCCGGAAGCTGATTGTCTTTGAGGTATGAGATGATTGGGTCCATCCAACTTGGGCCGAGATCGACACAAAGTATCTGACGGGCTAGGTGAAGCTGAATACTAGGTTTCGCTAATGATTCAACCTCAATGATTCTTTTCCTTCCGGCTTCGACGGCGGATGCCAGATTAGCTAAGGCATCTACATGGGAATTCAACTCTCTGCCGACCTGCTTCACTTCTACTCTTTCAAACTTAGAGAGGTGCTGTTTTGCAAGAGTCAGGTAGGCCGCCATTCTACCATCATGGGCCTGATATTCTTCGCTCAACTGGCTCGTCACCAGTTGTGAATCACAGAAGACAACCAGATGTCGTGCCCCCAGAGTTTTGGCGCTGTCAAGTCCTGCAATCAACGCCTCATATTCGGCTTCATTGTTGGTAGCTTTGAAATCAAATGTCAGGGCCTGCTCGATGACTAATCCTTCTGGAGATTGGAGGACCAAGCCAGCGCCAGCCCTTTTAGAAGTCGAAGATCCATCGACAAAAACCTTCCAAGCTGAATCGAGGAACTGTTTCCAAGATTGTTTTTTTTTGAAGGTCGGTGTCGGTGACATCTCCGGTACTCTTGTTGCCCCCCAGTTCGGTTTCGAGTTGGCTCGGTGCCGGACTAGGAGAGATGAACTCCACTAGGAAGTCCGCTAGTACTTGAACTTTTATCGCCGTTCGAGGCCGATATTGGATATCGTATTGGCCCAGTTTGACTGCCCACTTGGAAACCCTCCCAGAGAAGTCTGCTTTGTAAAAAAGTTGTCGGAGAGGATATTCCGTTACGACCGTGATCGTATGAGCTTGGAAATAGTGGGAGAGCTTGCGGGAAGCACTGACAAGAGCTAACGCGAGTTTCTCCAATTGCAAGTACCTGGTCTCGGCATCAATGAGGATTTTACTGGTATAGTAAATAGGCTCTTGCCTTGCCTCCTCTTCTCTAACCAGCACCGAGCTCACCGCGTGATCGGAGACAGCAAGGTATATATAAAGCATTTCTCCCTGTTTCGCAGTTGAAAGCAGGGGTGGTGAGGAGAGATACATTTTGAGCTCATGTAGAGCTCGGTCGCATTCTTCTGTCCACTGGAACGAGGAATTTTTCTTGAGGAGTTGAAAGAAAGGTCGGCACTTATCCGAAGATCGGCTGATAAAGCGGTTGAGAGCAGCCGCCATGCCCGTCAATCTGTGGACTTGTTTTGTAGTGGTAGGACCTTGCACTGCTTGGATAGCCGTTATTTGATCTGGATTGGCCTCAATGCCTCGTCTGGTAATGAGACTCCCTAGAAACTTGCCGGAGCCTACCCCAAACGCGCATTTTGTTGCGTTCAGCTTGAGCCGATATATTTTCAAGATGCCAAACACCTGGCGTAGGTCGGCTAGATGATCCTGAGACTGTTTGGTTTTGACGACCATATCGTCTATGTAGACCTCCACAGTTTTGCCGAGAAGGGCCTTAAACATTGTGGTGACCAATCTCTGGTAGGTCGCCCCCGCGTTCTTCAGCCCAAAAGGCATCACTTTATAACAGTAAATCCCTCTTGGGGTTATAAACGCTGTTTTTTCTTCGTCGGGGCCGTACATCGGGATTTGGTGATATCCCCGATAAGCATCGAGAAAACTCATTCTCTCATGGCCCGCGGTGGCGTCGATCATCTGGTCGATCTTCGGTAGAGGGAAGCAGTCCTTTGGGCAGGCTTTATTGAGGTGGTGAAGTCTACACAGACACGCCAGCTGCCGTTTTTCTTCTTGACCACCACGGTGTTAGCTACCCACCTTGGATAGTGGACTGCTCTGATCGCCCGGGCTTGCAGCAATCTGTCGACTTCTTCTGCCACGGCTTCTGTCTGTGGGGTCCCAGTCCTTCGGGCCTTCTGGATGACCGGCTTCTGTTTGGGATCCACATTAAAATGATGGCATAGCACTTCAGGGTTGATGCCGGGCATTTCATTCGGGCTCCAAGCAAATACTTCTTTATTTTCAATTAAGAAGTTCAAGAGCTCGGACTTCTCAGGCTCAACGAGCTCGCTGCCGAGCAAGAAGTATTTCTCGGGATCGCTGGGATCGATGTTTACCGAGGTTAGATCTTCAACACTTTTATGCTCGGGGGCGCGGCCGACCTTTTCCAACTCTTCTTCGAGTTCGGCCATGTTAACCTGCCGCGGCTCTGCCTCCCCTGGGACCACGGCCATCAAGCATTGCCTGGCCATTTGCTGGTCGCCCCTTACCGTCACCACCTCAATTTTGCCATCCTTATTTTCTAAAAGAAATTTCAGTTTTTGGTGGTACGAAGAGGGTATAGCCTCTAACTGATGCAGCCAAGTTCTCCCTACGATGGCATTGTAAGGAGACGGCGCGTCCACCACAATGAAGTCTGCCATGACGATGGCTCCTTCGACTTGGACTTTCAGGGGGATCTTCCCCTTTGGATACACTGGTTTGGCACTGAACCCCACAAGGGGAATTCGTGCTTCCAGCAGATCTTCCTCTTTGAGACCCATTCTTTTGAAGCAGTCGTAATAGAGGATCTCGGATGAACTGCTGGGGTCGACGAGAATCCTCTGTACTCTGCAATTCTTCAGCTTCAGGGTTATAATGAGTGGGTCATTGTGAGGGAGTTGGACGTCTTCCAGGTCCTTTTCTCCGAACCAGATTTTTGGCCTATCCTTCCGAGCTTTTTTTGTAGCTGGCTCGAGCTCGGCTGACAGGACCTGCTTGCCGTGGGAAGCCTTCCTCGCCTCAGCGCGAGATTGGTCGTTCCCCTTCGGAGCACTCCCCTTCGGTGCAGATGCCAAGTGAATGACGTTGATTATTCTTTCGGACTCATCACTATCCCGATCTTCGTTTCGGCGAGGAGGACGCTCCTCGCGTTGAGTTTGGTTAACTCCCTGGCCACCTTCTTTGATATATTCTCGAAGGTGACCGTCTTTTACGAGCCTCTCCAGATGCGACTTGAGGCTATAACAATCCTCCGTCATGTGACCGTTCTGCTTATGATAGGAACAGAACTTATTTTGATCTCGGGTGGACGGGTCAGCCCTCATCGGTTGCGGCCACTGAAAGTATGGTCGCGTTTTTATTTTACCAAGGATCCTATAGATTGGCTCCTTGAAAATTGTGTTGACAGCAGTGAACGCCGTTATGGGCTGCTGTCCTTCTCTGTCGCGCGGAGCCCTTCTAAACTTCTTGCTACCCGCGGAAGGTGTATACGAAGGGGTGGCCGAACTGGAAGGTTTTTGGCCGTGACCGACATCCTCCCTCCGAGGCGACTTCTCCCTCTTGGAGAATTTTGCTTCTCGGGTGAAGCCGAAGCTTTCCCGAGCTTGGGCATCGTCTTCCTCTTGCTCTATGAAGCGATTTACCCTGGCCATGAGAGCTTTCATGGAAGTTACAGGGTTCCAGATCAGGTACTTACGGAGCTCATTGCCGGGAAGTAGAGACTGCTGGAACAATTTGATAGCCACTTCTTCAGTGGCGTTTTCGACCTGACTGTAAATCGTCCAGAATCTCTTGGCGAATTGAGTAAGAGACTCGTTCGGCCTCATCTTTAGCGCCATAATGTCAGCGTCGGTCTTGGGGATGATTCTGTGTGCTTGGAATTTTTTCAAGAAAGAGCCTTGGAGCTGTCGCCAGCTTGTAATCGACTCTTCTGGGAGTGCACAGAACCATCTCAAAGAGAGATCCCCAAGACTGGAAGAAAAGACTCTGCAGTTAAGGTGACCGAGGTCTCCCCAAAGCGACATTCTTTGAGTGAAATGCCGAAGGTATGCTCCTGGATCCGAGGTTCCGTCATGCAAGACGAACCGTGGGACGATGAACTTCTCTGGGAGAGAAAATTCTCTTATCTCCTGCGAGAAAGGAGATGTACCAAGGTTCTCTGCGTCGCCGACATCCAATTGTTCGCGGGCGAATCCGGCCGCCTCCATGTTGCGCCGGATTGTCTGCTTGACTTCTCGGGTCAGCCACTCCTTCATGTCATTTTTGTCGTCGAAAGTGGATTCTTGCTTTCTTTGGGAGCAGCTATCCCCCGAGCCTTCGACGTGATCTCGGGAGCGCCTCTTGCGGTTCAGGTGTTGCCGCAAATCATCATGGATGATTGGACGTACGACGTTATTCGTGGAAGCCTTTTCCACTTCCTGGAGCTGCTGCTGGAGCTGATAGATCAGCCTATCCTTTTCTTGGATAATCAGGTTCTGGGTCCTGATATCCGCGAATGAGGATGTGTATTCGTCGCGCGCCTGGTATACAACCGGCCCTTTGCCCTTCTGTAGCGACTTTGGTGGAGGGTTGTTTCCCGGAGGAGGCCTTGTCTCCTCCATTAAGGGTGAGACAGAGCCAGAATTGTAGCTCTCCACCACGACTGGGCGTTCAGCACTTTTGTCATGTCGAGATACGACGCGGGACGTTCCAGGACGTGCAGTCACGTCTGCAGACTTTGTCTTACCACCTCTCTTGCTCTTTGGAGGCATGGTGTAAGGGAAGAAGATTTCTGAGTAAAGGTGTTTACTGTATGTTTCCCACAGACGACGCCAATTGTAGGTGCACGAAAATTCACGTACCCGAAGATGGTGAATTCTGGACCCACTAGAAATGTGGTATGATGCCTCAGAAAAGAACCTGAAAGGGGAAGAATGGAAAGAGCAGTCAAAGACCCTGCTGAGGGCAGCGCAAGGCTCTCCGATGCCTAAGTCAGTACAAGGACGTGACAGTAGGGTAGAGATTTTCAAATGTGAATTGTAAGTGTCTGAGTGCGTACCTTTTGAGGAGACTAAGTCCTCTTTTATATAGTGATAGGGACTCACAGATCGATCGACGTGATTCCCTCAGTCGGGGTAACTGTTTCAGTCGATCACGCCCCTTAAATGGTGATAACGGCTCAGTCAATACCTATCCCCCATTTATAGTCGTAACGTTGCCCATTCCCCTTAACGTTCGCCGCCTCATAAACCATACAGCCACGTCCCTCGGCCGTTACGCCATGTCTAGGCGACCGAGACCGAGGCGAGTACATCCGAGGTTAGATGCGTCCGAACTGAGGTAGGAGTGAGCTGAGGGAGGTGCGTCAGCAATACAAGCAAGTCTACCGAACTGCTTTGGCAAGGATGAGATCTCCGCCGAACTGTGATGCTAGAGCCGAGATCAAGACGAGTTCGGTGCCGAAATGCCGCGTATTCTCCTTATTACTGACGGAGTGGGCCCAATCTCGGTGTTCGAGAAATGCCCCCACACAATGTTCTCTCTTCCTTTGTCTTGTTTTGGTACTAGTGGTGATTGTTATTGATCTTCCTCTTTAATATATTAAAAGTCATTTTTTCTATTCAACAAATCCAGCTATTTTTTTAATAAAGTTAATCAGCTAATTGTTATCAATGCTGAAATTAACTAATTCAAAATGGATTTGGCCAATGGTGTTGTTGATGCTAGTGGCCTCTCTCCTCTTCATTTTATGTTCTCTCTTCCTCTGTCTTGCTTTTATTTATTTTTTTTTTCAAAGCAAGTTGGATTGGTTGATGTGTTCATCCCTTTCAAGCGTGTGTTTCGTCTTTAATGTTTTGGTAGTTAAACATACTTAATTTAAAATTGAGACGAAGATGAAAGTTTGATACCAACCCTCTATTTAAGCCTTAACACAGGCTAAGGTCCTTTCTCAGATTATTATATGCAATTAACAAGGAAATTAAACTAAACAATCACCACACAAAGAGAGACACAGAGATTTACATGGAAAACCCTTCTCGGGAAAAAACCATGGGTGCCAAACGCCACAGAAAGCAATGCATTATGAGAATGAAGATTACAAAGAACTCACACGACCTGACCCAGTTGAAACTCAACCTAAAGGACTGTGAAGTACTTGCCGACGACCCGCCGTTCACCTTCCACGTGCTTGCTTGAAACCCTCCTTGAATGCCCCTTCAAGGAGATTGAGAGAAGAAGAATAAGAACAAAACTTCAGCGCAGACAACCTTGCAAAACTTGAGAGATGAATAATTCTTGATGCCCCCATGTTGATTGCTCTCCAGTCCCCTTTATAGAGGATGTAAGGGGTTTTTGATTCGTGCAGGAGACTCATAGAAATAAGGAAGAACTTATAAAAGGAATAGAGAACTTCAGCTTGAAGAGTCCTAAAGAAATCAGGATACGACACCTCGCTATAGCGAGGTCAATCTCTGGATGAGACAGAATAGTGTCTCGCTATAGCGAGACCATGTAGACAGTCAATATAATTCCGCAATTCAGCACAGTAGGACTCTGCAGGAGATCTTCCAGTCCAAGAAGGAGTCTTTAACAAAGATCACACGAACCCATTAGAAGTCTTTCACCACAATGGAGTTCCTTCACAGTCCTCAACTAAAAGAAATAGAAAAAACAACTCAAGTAGGACTGAAATAAAGAGTTTTGTTCTAACTAAAAGAAATTGGCAACATAAAAAATCTAACAGAAGACACTAAAATATCAATTTTAGTGGGCGGGGATATATGTCAATTGAGTGTCCGGTGGAAAATGATATTATTACGCAGGTAATGATATCATCACGAGGGTAATTATGTCCAAAAAGAATATAATACACCCTAATCCGTCAATTCTTTGTTTTTTCGTAATCAATTCGCCTAATTACGGTTCAAAGCTAAATTTTTCATAAAAATTTCTAAATATGAAATTCTACAAACTGCCCATCTCAAAAAGGGACTTTTTTTTTCCATATGTAACTTCCAATAAAAGGAGGAGCTCTTTTCCAATATGTGAGTATTAGGAGAGAAAATAGCCACTTAATTTAGTTTCCAATCTTTCATAAGCAACTTAAACTAATGCTAGTTTTCGAATCCTTCCAAAGCTGACAAGAATGCCAGCACAGTGGGATCAGGGCAGTCTCATGTGTGCATGGCTTGAATTAAAAAATAGAAACTGAGATCTGCATCAATGGATCGACTCCACACGGTCGAAAAAAAAAATTGTGGCTCCCACTTCGGGCGGCACGTTGCATGGTAACACATGTCTAGGTGCTGTAACAACTAATGAAGTCGACGTCATCATTTGACATGTTAAGTGACGTTATCCACATTAAATAAGCATAAAAATGGAATGAAGTACTCCGTCATCGTTTTCCTCTACTTCAAATTTTAACTTCATAATAAGCATCTAAATGGAGTGAGTTAAATTACTCTACTTTAACTTCAACTTACTTTTCTTCACTCCACTCCACTCGACATGTGAAATCCACTTCATTTTAATGCACTCCTCATCTATCCAAATAGGCCCCTAGGTAGGAGGCACTCATTGTTACCTTTCTATCTTGGGTTTGAACCCAGACAGCCACCTTTCCTCACCAGAGGGACCCCCACCTCACCCGAGATTAACTCCTCTCACCCGAGGCCCCCGCTCCATAGGGCTGAGGACAACCCCCAAGCTGGGATACCAAAATAAAAAATAGAAAAAGTTATCGGTGATCTGTAAACCCTTCTTTCAAGTCAGAAATGTTGAAAACTTCTCTATTAGGTTTGTATAATACGTACATTATTATGTTGGCATAAAATGATGAAATCTAAGGATTTTTTATGAGAAAACTAAACTTAAGTAATGAATAGACGAAATAATTATGAAAACACAAATTTGACGAATTAGAGTGCAGAATATTTTTTTAGTAGAATTATCCTCATGATGATATCGTTATCCACCCCGATCCCCCTTTTACATATATTTTTAGTTTCTCTACATCGGTTTGTAATGAAGTTTTATGAATATCAAAGACGAAGGGTATATATACACGCTTTGCAGGGATGAGCACATCAAGTCTTTCAGAATAATATATATACATTTAAAAGATTCCTTCGCATTTTCTCTGAATATTCCAATGTTGAGATGTTATTGTTTACCCGCTTTCTTCTTATAGTAAAATGAAAGACTTCTTTTCTCCATGCTCCTGGAAACCTTTGGTAGTGATGATCGTCATTGATCTTCTCTTTAATATCTTAAAAGCCCTTTTCTGTATTCAACAAATCCAACTACTTTTGGAAAAAAACTACTTAATTAATGATTATAATCAATGTTGAAATTAACTAATCCAGATTTAGTTTGGCCGAAGGTGTTGTTGAAGCTAGCCTCTCTGCCCTTTTCCTTCTTATTGTGTGTTTTCTCTTCCTTTGTCTTGCATTTATGTTTTTTTTTTTTTTTTTTTTTTGGAGAGTTGGATTTGTTGATGCATTCGTCCCTTCCAAGTGAGTATTTCTTTTTTCTTTTTAGTTTTTAATATTTATAAAGACTTCATTTAAAAGCAAGATGGAGAAACAAAAATATCAATTTTAGCGGGCAGAATATATGTAAATTGAGTATTTGGTGGATAACGATATTATTATATAGCTAATGATATCGATACAACGGTAATTCTGTCCAAGAAAAATGCACTACACCCTAATCCGTCAATTCTTTATTTTTTTTCATAATCAATTCGTCTAAATAGTGTTCAAGGCTAATCCTTTTCATTAAAATCTCTAAAATCATATATATATATATATATATATATATACACACACGCACACATACATGAAATTCTACAAACCACCATCTCAAAACGGAGCTTTTGTCCCTAAGTAACTTCCAGTAAAAAAAAATGCATCAACTATTTCTAACGTGTGAAAAGAGGAGCACTTTTCCCAGATGTGAGTAGGAGAGAAAATAGCCACTTTATTTTGCAATTTTTTCCAACACATGCACCAACCCCCGCCCTTAATTCTTTGCTTTCCCTATATATTCGAAGTTCCAAGTGGGCATTTTGCTTTAAAAAATGCGTTGGTGTTTTCTTCCGCTCCTCTACCAATCTTCACTTTGTTACCTTTTGCTGCTGTTGTCCTGTCCTGGCGATGAGGGAGCTTCCCCTTTAAAGCTGGGAGTTTTTAGTTCAGTGTGGCTCGTTGGTTTCTTTGTGCCCTGTGTTCGGCCTTGTTTCTGGCTAAGCTACTTTGGTTTGGAGTTGGCTGAGCTGCATTTTGTTTGGAGTTGGTGCTTCTAGTAGTTAAGGAGCCTTCCTCTTTTCCCAGCCAAACCTTTCTCATCCTCAGGAGAGTCTCTGGTGGGTGGTTCCCTACAGTTCCTTCTCTTAAGGTTGTTCTTTGTCTCTTTCAGCTGGTAGGAGCTTTATCAAGTAAGCCCCTTGTTGCTGGCCCCTATAGTTCGGTTCCTTTGTGCTATGTTCCTTTTTGTTTAGTGCCCTTCCTATTTCAGGGTAGGCCTTTTTGTTTTGCAGTCATTTGGTTGTATTTTTTTTTCTTCTCTTTGTCTTGGGGGCTTTGCCCTTCTTCTTTTTCTTAATACAAATTTACCAATTAGCAAAAAAAACTTTGTTAAAATATTTAGTTTCTTTATTTTTACATTAATTTTACAAACCATGCGTCCCAAGAAGAGTGGGATTCCTGTATGGAAATTCCCAGTCACAGAAGATTTGAGCATCCACGAATTCCACCAAAATACAAAAAGGGTGGAATTCCTGATTTCCCAAAAGCTGTTGCTGTCGTTTGAAGCAGCGTTGTTCTGCTGAGGGCTGAGGCTGTTTGCCCAGTTGCCAAGTAGTCAGGGAGAGGCTTTGCTGTTAGCTGTTCTGCTACTTTGGTGCAATCAGTCTCTGATCAGGGTGGTGCAATGGTTCCGTCATTGCTTTTGATTTGTTTTGTGTTTTCTTTTTGGCTTGTTTAGTTGCAGGGTGGTGTTTTGTTTGTCTCCCTTAGTGGCTCTCTCTTTGTAGTTTGGGGGCCTTTGGCCTTTTCCTTCTCCTTAATTCAATTTGCCATTTAGCAATATATATATATATATATATATATAGGGGGATGCTCCTGTGAGAGATATCTCTCACCTTATATGAGAGATAAGGGTGGGGGCCCTCACACAGACACAAACACACGCACACATATAGGGCTAGCTCTCCTAAGCTCAAGCTTAGAATAAGGTAAGTTCAAGTGTGTGGTGGGGCCCACTTGGGGACCCTCATGGGGATTGGGATGAGACAAATTTCAAGCACTCCTTGGGATCATCCTCTCTGCAAAGAATTAGCCCAAGCCGTGATTTCTGTCATCTCCATATGAATCCAAAAGTTTATTGGTCAATAGTCTTTTAGGACCGATATATAGTTGTAAGTGCACAAAAAATCACAGACCCGGGGGAGTGATTTTGCGTCTCACTTTAGAGAAGATGGAGATTGCTGCTCCTTGGTTGTGATGGAAAACCGCTGCCTCGAGCCTGAAAGGGGAAAAAGGAGAAGGTCAGAGGACCCTGGCTTGGGCAGCGCAGGGCTCTCCGATGCCTTTGTTAGTTGCAAGTGCAGGACTAAACAGAGGTAGGAGATGAAGTGTGGGAGGAGGCGGCGTACCAGCAGCATGTGGATAGCCCCCCTTGTTACCTGTTGAAGGCTGTATTTATAGAGAAGGAGAGTGGACTTTGGGGTAAGCACTTGAGAGGCTGTCCCATCGTAGCTCACTCTGTCCCATCGGGCCATACCCTGATGGATGGGCGGTGCAGCTGTGTCAGGGATTTTGGGCGGTGCCCTTATCCTGTTGCCGTGGCATGACAGCTGTCCATGGTCATCCTGATCAGCAGTCTGACCGAGACCGAGATGGAGCATGGCCGAGGCTGAACTCCTGGTCTCATGCTTGTACCGAGGCCGAAGCCAAGGGGCATGTTACCGAAATGGAGCGCCTGGCCGAGGGCTGAGGTCGGTATTCATGCTTTGGCCGAGGCCGGGACCTGAGGTCGGTCGCCTTGGGGAATACCCCCACACAAAGCCCCCAGCTTTTAACTTTCTAGAGTGCACGTTCCTCTAGGAAGTTGAAAGCTAAATAGCCTGACAGTCTATCAAAGCTGGTGCAGGTACCGAGCTTGATTATTCTGAACTGGCTGGTACTCTTACCGGGGCCAGTGTAAGCTTTCGAGCAGCGATCTGGTACAGGACCGAGATGCTGTATGCTTAATTCGGGACTCGACTGGCTGGTACTTATACCGGAGCCAGTGTAAGCTGTCGGGCAGCGATCTGGTGCAGGACCGAGATGCTGTATGCCGAGATTGGGACTTAACTGGCTGGTACTCTTACCGGGGCCAGTGTAATCTTTTTCTCGAGGCTGGTGGCATCACCGAGCCTGTTTTTTCGAAGCTGGTGCCATCACCGAGCTTGATTTTTTTCCGAAATCGGGACGTAACTGGCTGGTACTTTTACCGGAGCCAGTGTAATCTTGTTTCTCAAGGCTGGTGGCATCACCGAGCCTGCTTTTTTCGATTTCATCTGAAAAGGGCGAATGTTACTGCTGCCGAGCAGGAGAATCTACTTCTGCCGAGCTGGAGAGTCTACTTCTGCCGAGCTGGAAAGTAGCATTGCCGCTGAGGGCGTCGCCGAGTCGGGCGTCGCGGACTTTGGGCGTCGCGCGCCGAGATGGGCGTCGCGCGCCGAGATGGGCGTCGCGGCCGTCGGGCGTCGCCGCGCCTAGGAGGGCGTCGGGCGTCGCGGACTTTGGGCGTCGCGCGCCGAGATGGGCGTCGCCGCGCCTAGGAGGGCGTCGGGCGTCGCGGACTTTGGGCGTCGCGCGCCGAGATGGGCGTCGCGGCCGTCGGGCGTCGCCGCGCCTAGGAGGGCGTCGGGCGTCGCGGACTTTGGGCGTCGCGCGCCGAGATGGGCGTCGCGGCCGTCGGGCGTCGCCGCGCCTAGGAGGGCGTCGGGCGTCGCGGACTTTGGGCGTCGCGCGCCGAGATGGGCGTCGCGGCCGTCGGGCGTCGCCGCGCCTAGGAGGGCGTCGGGCGTCGCGGACTTTGGGCGTCGCGCGCCGAGATGGGCGTCGCGGCCGTCGGGCGTCGCCGCGCTTAGGAGGGCGTCCGGCGTCGCGGACTTTGGGCGTCGCGCGCCGAGATGGGCGTCGCGGCCGTCGGGCGTCGCCGCGCCTAGGAGGGTGTCGCGGACATCGGGCGTCGCCGAGATGGGCGCCTCTCCGTTCTTCATCTGCTTCGCCATGAGCCGCTTGATCAGGATCTCCAGGGCATCGACAACCTTCCACGCGTCGTGGAAGACGATGCCGAGCTGGGGTCGGTGAAGCTGCTACTGAAATCGTCCTTCTCTGGCTTTTCGAGGCATGGTGTTTGGGAAGATGGCTTTTTGATCTTGTTCCCACAGACGGCGCCAATTGTAAGTGCACAAAAAATCACAGACCCGGGGGAGTGATTTTGCGTCTCACTTTAGAGAAGATGGAGATTGCTGCTCCTTGGTTGTGATGGAAAACCGCTGCCTCGAGCCTGAAAGGGGAAAAAGGAGAAGGTCAGAGGACCCTGGCTTGGGCAGCGCAGGGCTCTCCGATGCCTTTGTTAGTTGCAAGTGCAGGACTAAACAGAGGTAGGAGATGAAGTGTGGGAGGAGGCGGCGTACCAGCAGCATGTGGATAGCCCCCCTTGTTACCTGTTGAAGGCTGTATTTATAGAGAAGGAGAGTGGACTTTGGGGTAAGCACTTGAGAGGCTGTCCCATCGTAGCTCACTCTGTCCCATCGGGCCATACCCTGATGGATGGGCGGTGCAGCTGTGTCAGGGATTTTGGGCGGTGCCCTTATCCTGTTGCCGTGGCATGACAGCTGTCCATGGTCATCCCGATCAGCAGTCTGACCGAGACCGAGATGGAGCATGGCCGAGGCTGAACTCCTGGTCTCATGCTTGTACCGAGGCCGAAGCCAAGGGGCATGTTACCGAAATGGAGCGCCTGGCCGAGGGCTGAGGTCGGTATTCATGCTTTGGCCGAGGCCGGGACCTGAGGTCGGTCGCCTTGGGGAATACCCCCACACAATAGTCAATCCAACGGTCTAGAAAACTTGGATCTGACCGAAAGTTGGTGGACATGTGCAATTTATGGGGTCATATGTTTGGTCCATTTGGATGGACCAAACGTGAGCCCCACAAGCGTGAGCTTATGAAATTTTATCCTAAGCTAGAACTTAGGAGAGCCTTGCTCTCTCTCTCACACACACACACACACACATATATAGGGGGACATTCATGTGCATCTATCCCTCACCATAGGGAGAGGGACACTTACATGGCTTCCCTCTATGCAAATTAACATTCTTTTTCTGTATATGACCATATATGGCTTTTCCTCTTTTGTACATAAATATTTCCAACTATGTAAATGTCTATCACCCTATGGTGAGGGATGGATGCACATGAATATTCTCATATATATATATATATATATATATATGAAAGATGCTCCTATGAGAGATATCTTTAACCTTAAATGAGTGATTGTGTGGGGTCCTCACATCCATATCCAATGCCAACAATTTAAATGTGATGGTCCTCACCCTTATCTCTTGTAAGAGATATCTCTCATTGGAGCATTTTTCATATATATATATGTGTGTGTGTGTGTGTGTGTGTGTGTGTGTGCGTGCCTAAATATTACAGACTTAGTTTAGATGATGATGGGGATTAGGAAGATCCTGTTTAGCTGATCGGGGAAGTCACCGATGGCCTGAATCCTGAAAGAGAGAAGAAAGAGCGGTCAGGGCCCGAGGCTGCTGTCAGCCAAAGGCACTCCGACACCTGAGTTAGTACAGTTACTGAACTAGGGTGAAGTGGGGAAGAAGGTGTTAGCAAAATAACAGTGCAGGCTGTATATTGCATGTACCTGTTCATGGCTCTCCATGCAAGCATATATAGAGGAGAGTGGAAGATTGCACAGTGGAGGTAGGTGATGATACTTGTCCCATCAGTCCACACTTGGGATCCTTAGTGGGGGTAGCTGATGATACTTGTCCCATCAGATCTCCCCTCAAATCCCTCACATAAATGTGGATGTGATCTGCTGATAGGAACGAGCCCTTATCAATGGCCGGTGGCCACCCTACTTATCAGGGACTCCCTATAAAGTACCCGTCTCATCTCATAATGGGGACTAGACGCCCAGAGTTCACCTCGGCCGAGGGGCCGAACTGGAGAAGGCACCGAGGTCAGTTATGCCTGAGGTCGGACAAGGATGTCAACGCACGAGCCTGAGCTCGGAAGGATGTGGTCGGTGCTTCTACCGGGACCTGTCCCACCTTGATAACGGCTGAGGCGCTGCTGTGCCAGGAAAATGGAGGTTGAGGCCTCTCCTGATCGGTACCAATGCCGAGGTCAGGGGTAACATCGGTTTCGGTAGAAATACTCCACACAATTGCCCCTGCTCCTGACCTCGGGGGTTTTGACAACACCACGGGGTTGGGAGTGATAGGATGGGAGTCTCCCGAAACCAATCCCGTAGCCTATAAAGAAGCGTGGGGTGTCGTTTTGCTTTCCGATGCGCATTTAATAGCGCCCGGCTGTCTGGAGGCGGTTTAATAGCCCGCCCATATCATCATGAAGGCGACGCAGTGCTACCACGTGTCACGTCCTTGATGGCCATGAAGTCCTATCGAGGAGACGGGTGGCGTGCTCGAGGCGGTGTCTACGCACGCTTTTCGGGATACGAAGAGATTCTTATCTCTATATAAAAGATCTCGTCCTCGAAGGAGGACTACTTTTGTTGCTACTGCGTCTGGAGCTTCTGCTTGAGACCTACCTGAGATCTGTCTGAGAGACCTCGTCGTCCGAGAAGTCCATCAGTTGCTTTTGAAGCTCGAGTTTCCATTGTCCCTACATTCCTTCCGGCCTTGTGTCCTAGTGAGTTCCTCTCTGCCCTTCTGCCATTTTTCCTTCTCTGGGGTTTTTTCTTTTGGGGGTTTGTGTTCCCTGTCCTTCTTCTCCGTCGCCGTCACCTATATTCCAGTCCATGCTGGGGAAGATGGGGGTATATAAACACTGGATAGACACAGAGCTAGCCCTAGCGGAGCTTAGGAACAAATATCAGATACCAGAGAATGTCCGTATTAGGGCAGATGAACCTGATGACCGAATCCGACCTCGGGTTCTTGTAGACGGGTAGATGCCCTTCCCACTAGTGGCCATTATAGAAGGTGGGGGTGAGATTCCCAGTCCATCCCCTCCTGAGGGCCTGCCTCAGGAGGTGGAACCTTACCCCCTGCCAACTAATGCCCAATGGTTACAAGATAATCATGGGTATAGCCGAACTCAATAGGATATTGGGAACCGACCTTGGCGTCGAGGATATTGAAGATGTCTATGACCTCTGTCGATCTCCAAAGGACGATGCATACTACCTCCGAGTTCGGTCAAAGGGAAATCCCATAATCAACGAGCTCGAAGACAACACAAAATACGCCGGGGATGACTGCCTTTACGTCACTGGGAGCTGGGAGTATGCCCCTGGAAAGCCCAGGGTGGATCACATTCCCCGTCGTCTCGGAGTGCCACCAAGTAAATATCTCAATTTCTTTAGTCTTTTGATGTATTTTTGTTCTGCCTAACTGATGCTCAATTGCTTGGTGTGCAGGTCACAAGGAGAGAAAACAGCAGAAAAAGAACTCCAGGTGGCGGCGAAACGTCACCTGGTTAAATAGAATTTATAGTTACAAGGGTCATCGGACCCGATCAGCCTCAGCCCTTCTCAGGTACAAGTCCGTGTACCGATCCTTCATAAGAATACGGTACGAGAATCTAAGGGGGGAGCAAGTTCTAACTCTTGCCGAAGCCAAGGAGCAAACAACTCTAGCCGAAGGGCCTGCACAAGTGCCCCCCGAGATCATACCCTCTCGAGCTTCTGCCGAAGCAGGGCTTTCACAGGCTGAGACCGCTGCAAAGACCGAATCCAAAGAGGAGTGCCAGTCAGAGGGCGAATCCGAGGAGGCTTGGCAAGAGGACCTCGCGAACCCTCAGTCTTCCGGATCAGACGAAGAGTTCGGGATGGGGCGACGCCGTGCGGCAATCGTAAGCCTCGAGGATGTTATCTTCGGAGACTCGCCCACCCCCTCGGGAACTGCTCTCCCTCCGAGCCTGGAAAACACAGTCGTCTCTCCCCCGACTCGGTCTTCTCTCCAGCCTCCCACAGCAAGTGAGCGCCCTACCGAATCCAACCGGGACTCGGTTCGGTTGGGAAAAAGGCCTAGGATTGTAGATACAGCCGAGGATAAACCCAATCCATTCTCCTGGCGTTCGCCGCTGCTTGGTCCCCCGCGCTGGAACCTTGACTTCCTGCTGGAGGATGGCCAGCCATTGTCGATGGACGGCCGGTTGAATGACGACACTTCAGTTGTCAGTGCCCTTGCGCACGCCTGTGCTCTGCCTGGAGACATGGCAGAACACTGGAAACTGAGCGAGGTGGATCTGGATGTGGCGTAGATGGGCGACGCCCTCAGGGTAATTCCCTCTTCTGAGATTGCGCTCTCCATTTGATTTCTGCATTTCTGACATTGGCCCTTTTAACACTTGTTTTCACAGATCCTGCAAAGGGGCCTGGTGTCGGCGGAGAAAGCCCACCAAAGCACTGCTCGGGCGGAGAGGGCGGAGAAAAGGGAAACAGAGCTTGAGGCAGAGCTCGGGGGGATGAAAAAGAAGGCGGCCGAGCAGGAGACGTACGCCATGGGTCTCAAAACCAAGATTGAAAAGGCCAGAGCAGAATTGGAAAACCAAGTCAAGACAATGGCCGAGCTTGAGAAGAGGTGGGAGGAGGTAGAGGCGGAACTTCGCGCCGATGCTGACAAGCTACGGACTGAAGTTGACAAGGCTTTTGATGAAGGGGTGGCAGAAGCCACCGATCTGTAAGTCACCGAAGTCCGGAAGGTCAGCCTGAGAGCCTGGAGGCTGGGGTGGACGAGCTCGTTGAGAGCGGCAGGGGTCCCCAAAGACAACCTTGTGTATACAGAGATTCCCCAGTTTCCTCCTCCGCGGCCCACACCGAACCAAGCTCCTGAGGTCCCTGTTGGGGGAGCCGAAGACAATGCCCCCGAGATCAATGCCGACGCCGAGCAAGGAGCGATTGCCGAAGTCGGGGAGGACGCTGCTGCTGGGGGCACCGAGGGGGCCGTGGCTTGAAAAAAATTGACATGATGTAATTTCCATTTTGATTTTCTGTACTGTGGGGGGGGGGGGGGGGATTTGTATCTTTTTTTAATAGATTGTAATCATTTTCCAATTTTGAATGAAATTGGTTTTGTTTCCAACTTGAGCATTTGTGGTGAATGTTCCTTTTCTTTTTCTTCCTCTCTTTACGTGCTTGGCTTTGCAACCAAAATAAATAACAGGAAATAAGACAAAGTAAAATAAGTAAATGAGCTCGGCTCCGTAGCCGTGCTTAATGTATTAAGTTTGTGACCCGATGTGCCGTATGGATCCTGTAACCATAACAAGCACTGATCTCGGTAAAACTAAAGGCGCTTAGTCCCTTGACCAAAGCAGAGTTCATCTTTGTAATCAGAACTAGACTGGTCCATTGACCGGGCCGAAGTAGCTGACCTTGGTAACCGAACCAAGAATACAAGCTGATCCTGTGACCGAGCTGTATGCATATGCTGAGTTTCATAACTTGGCCATTTTTTGAGAATAGGAGATAATTTAGAAAGTAAAAACGTATTCTATAAAAAGAACCAGTTTATTGACTTCTGAAATCCGATTACATCTCAAAAGTAGAATTTCTTGAGGTGCGTGGCATTCCACGGACGTGGTAGCTCTCTACCCTCCATGTCCTTAAGTCTATATGCGGACTGCCCAGCTACCGAAGTCACCTTGAATGGCCCATGCCAGTTCGGTGCAAACTTTCCTTCGCTGGGACTTTTGTCTGCTGGAAGAGTCTCTTTCAAGACCAATTCTCCAGGGGAGAACTTCCGCTCTTTGGCTTTTTGATTGTACCCTCTACCCAACTGTTGCTGGTAGGAAGCGAGGCGGATGGCTGCGGCATCCCTTCGTTCCTCAGCTAAGTCGAGCTCTGTGGCGAGGTTCACATCATTTCGGCCTTGGTCGAACAGTTTCGACCTGAGGGTCGGGAGACCGACCTCAAGTGGAATTACAGCTTCCATCCCGTAGGCTAGGGAGAAGGGTGTAGCCGAGGTTGAGCGCCTCGGGGTAGTCCTGTATGCCCAAAGGACACTTGGAAGCTCTCCTACCCATCTCCCTTTGGCTCGGTCCAGTCTCTTTTTTCGTCCATCGAGCACCACCTTATTAGAGATTTCAGCCTATCCATTGCTCTGGGGGTAAGCTGGAGTGGAATAGTAGTTCCTGATCCCAAGATCTTGAAAGAAGCTTTTGAAGGAGTTGGAGTCGAACTGAGTCCCGTTGTCGGAGACCAAGGCTCGAGGCACTCCAAATCTTGTCACGATGTTTCTCCACGCGAAGTTTTTGGTATCCTTCTCGGTGATAGAGGACAGCGCCTCAGCTTCTATCCACTTGGTGAAGTTGTCAGTAGCTACGATCAACCATCTCTTATTTCCCGGAGCTCGATGGAGAGGTCCCACCAGGTCCAGTCCCCATTGGGCAAAAGTCCAGGGACTGGAAAGAGGACTTAGGTCATGTGCTGGCTGATGGAGGGAGTGAGAGAATTTCTGACACTTCTCACATTTCCTTGCATAGACCTGGGCGTCCTTCTGCATGTACGGCCACCAGTAGCCTTGGCTGATAGCTCGGTAAGCCAATGACCGACCTCCAATGTGACTGCCGCAGATCCTTTCATGGATTTCATAAAGGAAGTCCTCGACTTTGCTTGGGTGAACGCACTGGAGGTAAGGGCCATTGTAGGACTTTTTGTAGAGCTTGTCATCTGGAGAGAGCCAGAACCGAGCTGCTTTTAGCCTGATTTTATGGGCTTGGTTCTTGTCCTCGGGAAGCTGGTCGTCTTTGAGGTAGGAAATCAACTCGTCCATCCAGCTAGGACCGAGGTTGGTACACATGATCTGCCGCTGCCGAGGTGGGTTGAGCTCTATACTCAGTTTGTCCAGTGCTTCCACTTCGACAGTTATTTTTCTTCCTGCCTCGACAGCAGAGGCCAAGTTTGCAAGTGCGTCGGCGTGAGAGTTGGAATCTCTACCGACCTGCCTGACTTCAGCCTTTTGGAACTGAGATAGAAGTTGCTTGGTGTGGGCTAAGTAGGCTGCCATCTTGTCGTCACGGGCCTGGTAGTCTCCATTTAGTTGGCTTGTCACTAGCTGTGAATCGCTAAAGACCACCAGTTGCCGTGCCCCCAAAATTTTTGCACTGCTCAGCCATGCTATTAGTACTTCATATTCAGCCTCGTTGTTAGATGCTTTGAAGTCAAGGGTCAAGGCTTGTTCAGTGACGAGGCTCTCTGGAGACTGGAGGACGATGCCAACGCCAGCCCTCCTAAAGGTTGAGGACCCATCGATGAAGACCTTCCAAGATGAGTCGAGGAATTGTTTCCAGGACAGCTCCTGCTCTGTTTCGGTCTCGGTGGTCGTCTCCACCTCCTTGCCCCCCAGTTCGGGTCCGAGGAGGCTCGGTACCGAACTAGGAGAGGTGAATTCCACAATAAAGTCTATCAGTACCTGGGCTTTGATTGCCGTTCTAGGTTGATATTGGATATCATATTGCCCTAATTCGACAGCCCATTTGGACACTCTCCCAGAGAAGTCTGCTTTTCTGAAGAGAGACTTGAGTGGGTGTTCTGTCACAACCACTATAGAATATGTCTGGAAGTAGTTGGAGAGCTTGCGGGAGGCACTGATGAATGCAAAGGCGAGCTTCCCCAATGGCAGGTACCGCGTCTCGGCATCCAGCAGAATTTTGCTTGTGTAATAGATGGGCTTTTGCTGCCCGTCATCTTCTCTTATGAGTACCGAGCTTACTGCATGGTCCGAAACCGCCAGATATAAGTATAGGACCTCACCCTGTGCCGGGGTGGAAAGCAGGGGAGGTGAATAGAGGTATCCTTTGAGCTCTTGAAGGGCATTTTCGTACTCAGGTGTCCATTGGAACCCCGAGCTCTTTCTCAGGAGCTGGAAGAAGGGACGACATTTGTCTGAAGCTCGGCTAATGAAGCGGTTCAGCGCTGCTGTCATTCTTGTAACTCTCTGGACTTGCTTCGCCGAGATTGGACTCTGTAGGGCCCTTATCGCCGAGATTTAATCGGGATTGGCCTCTATTCCTCGTCTGGTGACCAGGCTGCCTAGGAACTTGCCCGAGCCGACGCCAAATGCACATTTGGAGGCGTTCAGTTTGAGCTTATACTGTCTGAGGACGGCGAAGGTCTGATGCAAGTCAGTCAAGTGGTCCTGCGACCTTTTAGACTTAACGACCATGTCATCAACGTAGACCTCGACCGTTTTTCCGAGCTGAGCCTGAAACATTTTGGTTACCAGCCTCTGGTAAGTGGCACCATCATTTTTTAACCCGAAGGGCATCACCTTGTAGCAGTAAAACCCCCTGGGTGTTATGAACGCGGTTTTTTCTTGATCAGGCCCGTGCATCGGGATTTGATGGTAACCTCGGTAGGCATCGAGGAAACTCATTCTATCATGCCCGGCAGTGGCATCGATCAGCTGGTCTATCTTTGGGAGGGGAAAGCTGTCTTTGGGACAGACTTTGTTGAGATCGGTGAAGTCTACGTAGACCCTCTAGCTTCCGCTCTTCTTTTTTACCACCACCGTGTCGGCTAACCATACGGGGTAGTGGACTTCTCTGATAGCTTTCGCTTCAAACAGTTTCTTGACCTCTTCGGTCACAGCCTCTGCTTGCTGGATGCCCGTCCTGCGAGTCTTTTGGACTACAGGCTTGTGCTGGGGTTCACATTCAGCTTGTGGCTTACGACCTCGGGGTCAATGCCAGGCATTTCATATGGGGTCCAAGCGAAGACCTCCCTATTTTGCAACAGGAAGTCAAGCATCTCGGCCCTTTCTTCATCAGCAAGCTGGCTACCGAGCACGAAGAACCTTTCCGGATCGTTATGATCGATCCTGACTTCGGTAAGCTCTTCAACGCTCTTCTGCTCGGGAGTTCGGCCAACAGCATCGAGCTTGATCTCGAGCTCGGTCACATGAACTCGCTGTGGCTCTGCTTCTCCGGGGACCATGGCCATGAGACACTCCTTGGCCATTTGTTGGTCACCGCGGACTATGACAACTTCGAAGCCCCTGTCCTGGTTCTGTAACGGGAACTTGAGCTTCTGGTGATGGGTTGGGGGAACAGCCTCCATGTTATGAAGCCAGGTTCTTCCCATGATGGCATTGTATGGAGATTGAGCATCTACCACCAGGAAGTCTGCTGTCATGAGGGCTCCTCCGACCTCGACCTTGAGGGAGATCTTCCCTTTGGGATACACTGTCTTGGAGCTGAACCCCACCAAAGGGGTGCGAGCTTCCTGCAGGTCCTCCTCTTTCAGACCCATTCTTTTGAAGCAGTCAAAATAGAGGATTTCCGAGGAGCTCCCAGGGTCCACTAGAATCCTCTTAACATTGAAGTTCTGTAACCTCATAGTCAAGAGAAGAGGATCATTGTGGGGTAGCTGGACCCCGGCCAAGCCTTTATCAGAGAACCAAATCTTTGGTCTCTCTACACGCGCCTTCTTTGCCGAGGGACCGAGCTCAGTCGTCATTACTTGTTTGCCGTACTGGGCCCTCCTGGCCTCAGCGCGGGCCTGGTCACTGCCCCTAGGAGCGGGGGCCAGGTGGATGACGTCGATGGTCCCTACAGGCTCATCGCTATCCCGGTGTTCGGGTTGGCGTTGCTGGGCATCGTTCACTATGCCTTCCTCTATGACGTGATCTCTGAGGTGCCCGTCTTTCACGAGCCTTTCGAGGTGTGCCTTGAAGGCATGGCAATCCTCGGTTCTGTGTCCTTTATCTTTGTGGTAGGCACAGAACTTGCTCTGATCTCGTGAGGCAGCGTCACTTTTCATAGGCTGGGGCCATTTGAAGAAGGGCTGGGCTTGGATTTTGCTGAGGAGCTTGTAAATGGGCTCCTTGAAGATGGTGTTGACGGCCTTGTGAGGGGCGCCACTTACTTTCGGCTTTGCGCTGCCTCCCGAGGTGGGCACAGAACGCACTGCCGAGCTGGATGGCTCTCTGTTTCGGTCTGCCTCCCTCTTGGCAAGCCTCTTTTCCCTCCTTGAAGGTCGGCCCTCCGGCCAAAGGTTATGGCTCTCCCGAGCCCGAACCTCATCTTCTTCTTGCTCGACGTACCGGTTCACCCGGACCATGAGTGCTTTCACCGAGGGCACGGGGAACTGCACCAGCTCCTTTCGAAGCTCATTGCCTGGCAGCAAAGCTTGTTGGAAGGCCGTGATGGCCACTTCGTCGTTGGCATTTTCGATCACGCTGTAAATGGTCCAGAACCTCTTGGCGAACCGAGTGATATTCTCGGTTGGCCTCATTTTAATGGAAATCAAGTCGGCATCAGTCTTCGGGATGACCCGGTGTGCCTGGAACTTCTCGACGAAGGAGTTTCGGAGCTGTCGTCAGCTCGAAATCGATCCCTCGGAGAGTGCATAGAACCACCGAAGTGGAAGGTCACCCAGGCTGGAGGAGAAAACTTTGCAATCGAGGTTGCCGTCACCGCTAAACACTGACATCTTCTTGGTGAAGTGTCGGAGGTGTGCCTCGGGGTCCGAAGTCCCGTCATAGAGATTAAACCGCGGGACGTTAAATTTATCAGGGAGGGGATGTTCCCTGATTTCCCGAATGAACGGAGATGTACCGTGGTTCTCTCTGTTTCTGGTGGCTAGCCCACCTCGGGGGAGGCCAGCGAACTCCATATTCTGCTGTACGGCGAGCTTGACTTGCTGATCAATATAATCAGCCATGTCGGGGTCGGCCTCGGTCTCCCGCCTTTGTTTTTGGCGCTGCTGCTGGTCAGCGCTGGCGTGGGTGTTACTCGAGACCTCTTCGCGAGCTCGGGCACGCCTTTCGTTCAGTTGCTGTCTCAGGTCCGGCTGAGCCCCGGGACCCCTCCGAGCTCGCTGCCGAGGTGGAGGCGTGTGTGAGATTCCTGGCGGGGCTCCGTCCTTTGCCCCGAGCTGTCGCTGGAGCTGGAGGATCTGCGCCTTTTGCTCTTCAATGACGAGATTTTGAGCCTTAATTGCTTTGGCTTGGGCCTCGACGTCCTCCTCCAGGGCGATGTCGTCATCACCTTCGTCATCGAGGTGAACGTGGTCCTGTTCCATGTGATCCTCGTGGTGAGACTGACGAGGATCGGACTGCATAGGAGCCTTGCCCCGTTGGGACTGTTCCTGAGGAGGAACATCCCTACGGGGTGGTTCGGTGAAGACAACCTCCAGACGTGGACGCTCTGCCTGAGAGGCAGTTGGCCTGATCCGCTCTAGGACGGGACCGTGGCGAGGAGATGCTGCTGCATCCCTTGATGACGAGTGTGTCACCGTGACAGGCGATCCCACACTTCGAATGCCAGGTTCTCCGCCAACCTTCCTTGGCTGGGGGTTGGACGGTGTCTGCCTGGTCACTTCCCTCTGGTTTGTAACCAGCGCTCCTGCCCGGTTTGTCACCAGTGGAGGCGGTAGATGAGATAGAAATGTCTCTGGTTGCTTGGACTTGGATGGTTCAGCAACGCTCTTTCCCTTCCTAGTCTTTGGAGGCATGGCTGTTAGGATGAAAATAAAGATTTTCAGATCGCTTCCCCACAGACGGCGCCAATTGTGCGTGCCTAAATATTACGGACTTAGTTTAGATGATGATGGGGATTAGGAAGATCCTGTTTAGCTGATCGGGGAAGTCACCGATGGCCTGAATCCTGAAAGAGAGAAGAAAGAGCGGTCAGGGCCCGAAGCTGCTGTCAGCCAAAGGCACTCCGGCGCCTGAGTTAGTGCAGTCACTGAACTAGGGTGAAGTGGGGAAGAAGGTGTTAGCAAAATAACAGTGCAGGTTGTATATTGCATGTACCTAATCATGGCTCTCCATACAGGCATATATAGAGGAGAGTGGAAGATTCCACAGTGGAGGTAGGTGAGGATACTTGTCCCATCAGCCCACACTTGGGATCCTTAGTGGGGGTAGGTGAGGATACTTGACCCATCAGATCTCCCCTCAAATCCCTCACATAAATGTGGATGCGATCTGCTGATAGGAACAAGCCCTTATCAATGGCCGGTGGCCACCCTACTTGTCAGGGACTCCCTATAAAGTACCCGTCCCATCTCATAATGGGGACTATACGCCCAGAGTTCACCTCGGCCGAGGGGCCGAACTGGAGAAGGCACCGATGTCAGTTATGCCTGAGGTTGGACAAGGATGTCAACGCACGAGGCTGAGCTCGGAAGGATGTGGTCGGTGCTTCTACCGGGACCTGTCCCACCTTGATAACGGCTAAGGCGCTGCTGTGCCAAGAAAATGGAGGTTGAGGCCTCTCCTGATCGGTACCAATGCCGAGGTCAGGGGTAACATCGGTTTCGGTAGAAATACTCCACACAATATATATAATGAAAAAGAAAAAGAGTGCTAGGGCCAGTGCCACGTCTGAGCATGGCCAGTGCTGTCCAAGCACGGGCTTTTATGGCCTTTCCTTACAAACCGAGGCTGTCATTTTAAGGCCGTTTTGAGCGCCGGGCCTCCTTTTCTCGGTGCCGAGATTGACAACCTTTTCATCGAAGCCTCGTAAATGACCAAAGTGCCTCTAATGTTATTTTTGTGGACAGAAGGGGAATTGGGCGGCCACATCATGATGTCCGTCTCAGCCAACAATTTCTGAGATACGGTGCCCTTGTAAGGCCCAGCACCAGCATCAATAGTTCTCTAAGTCGGAGGGTCCTTGGACTGGATTTGGGCTGTATGTTTTGTCTCATGGGCTGCATCATTGCCAAACGTTCTGGCATAATTATCCAATGGGCCACGCCCGAGCCCAAGTGGCAGAACATTTTTAGGTTATTTTTCTATAACTTTTTGATGTGACACAAATAATTTGAGTTTGTTTGTTTGCATTAAAATACATAAGAATTGAAAAAAATACAGCGGCACAATTGTGGTCTAAATGTTGCTATATATTTTAAGCACTACCCAAGGTGGCTCGGCCCTTGAGAGATCCAACTAACGCTGGTGTGAGCCCTATCACATGTTGGGGACGAGACCAACTGCACATGCAAAGAAATAACCCAGTAATTCATTATCTCTATTCTTGGGATCCTGTTTAGACTTGGCTTTCATGGGTTATCTTGCAGGTGGACCCAAGGGCTCTCCTGTACTCAAAACACAAAGTAGTTTGACCTTGAGCTTATATATATTGGGCGCAGTTAATTTGATTCGACTTCTATCCTCCTTTGTTACCTGTGAATTTTCCCCACCCAAAAAAATAAATAGAAACTTTTATGCGTGTTTCCTACGTTCCCAAAAAAGTTGTACATAGGGCCTGTTCTTTTGCGAGAATTCCTGACAGGAATTCCTGTTGTCTGGGAATTCTCAGGAATTCATTGTTTTTTTATGAGAATTCTAGGAATTTTAGAATCCCAGCATTTCCAAATGCTTAAAAAGCAGCATTTACAAATGCTTAAAATGCTTAAAAATCGTTGCCGATTTTGGACGTGTCGGCACGGAGATTTCGCTCCAATCTTATTGAATGCCATTTGTGATTGAGGCCCACCAAAAATTTATTATTTTTGAATCATTATCCCTTTTCATTGAATACAAATACGAAGGCCCACCTATGATTAGTCCATTTTCTTAGTCCATTTTCTTCTTGAATGGTGAAAGTGGGCCCCAACATTGAGTCCTGCATTTTATCATTAATAGGACCCATGTGTGTATTGGGTTATATAAATGCATTGGTGGGCTCTTTAAACTTAAATTCGTATATAAACAATACAGACAAAAATAAAATTCTAGTTATAAATCCTTATAGTTAGGAAACAAGGAATTCAGAAAATTTAGGAATTCAGAAATTCTCAGATAAGAATTCAGATATAAAAGAAACAGGGAATTCAGAAATGACAGAATTCAGTAGCATTTCAAAATTCCAGCATTTGAAAATCCCATACCGCCTCCAAACATGAATTCTATAAATTCTAGTAAAGAAACGAGCCCATTGTGACATTCAAAAAGAAGATTATTTTAGATCCTCCGCTGCTTCCACCGGTATTTAGAGGTGAAGTCCTGTCATTCCCAAAGGAGCTTTCCAATAATTTGTATTTTTTTAGAGGCGAGGTTAGTACTTCTGTGCATGGGGATAATAAAATGTTATCACGATTCACGTAGCATGGGGATGTTAATTTGTTTTTTTAGAGGCGAGGTTAGCACTATACATACTACTGTGCAGTGAGATGTCTTCCTCCAATACCAATCCGCCGTATCAGCCCACTCTTTTAGGAATTTCAAACGACCTTTCTTAAAGCTCGTTAATACCATTCTTCCTTGAGTAAAATTATCTATTTCCAGTCATGCCTTTCATGAGTTGATTTCTTTCCCAAACTACTCTTGATATCTTATCTTTCTCTCTCTCTTTCAATATATTATATATAATAATAATTATAAAGGTATGCTAATACTCTTAAGAGGCCATCCTCATGTGATTCTCTAATCATAGGCCAACAAAGTCTATCAATGGCCCACATCTAAGATTTGACAGCCAAAAATCACTATTATAAGTGATAAAGAAATAAATAAGTAACCTATTAAATAACAATAAAATATGATGCAAATTTTAACAAATAATTAAAGGATGTTAGAACAAAAATATGTTATACATTATAAAAATATTTATGAGATTAAATAATTAAGCGAATTTATCATTCGCTTAAACTTTATTGGGTTTAGGTATTTAATAGGCACGAGCCTATATATATATATATATATATATATATATATATATATATATATGGCAAGGCTCTTCTAAGCTCAAGCTTAGGATAAGATTCCATAAACTCACGCTTGTAGGGCGCACCCTTGGTCCATCTAAATGGGCCAAACACATGATCTTCTGAATTGCACATGTCCACCAACTTTCGATCAAATCCGAATATACTAGACCGTTGGACTGACTGTTTACCGATCTCAATGTATATGTGGTACAAGCAATTTTACTGGTGATTTAGAGGATTTTGTTTGATGAATCATATATGGAAAGAAGTCTAAACAAATGGATAATAATAACCATCCAAACAATGGATTTAAAAACTAATGGATTGCAACACTGTGTGGACTGCTTCTACCGAAACCGATGTTACACCCCCTCGGTAACAGCGCCAATCAGGAAAGGCCTAAACCCCCTTCTCTCCGACATAAGCAGCGTCTCAGCCTTTGTCGAGGTGGGACTGGTCCCGGTAGAAGTACCGACCATGTCCTACCGAACTCGGCCTCACGCTGGCATCCCAGTCCGATCTCGGGTATAGCTGACCACGGCGTCTTCTCCAGTTCGGCCCCTCTGCCGAGGTGAACACCGGGCTTCCAGTTCCCATTATGAGATGGGACGGGTACTTTGTAGGGAGTCCCTGTCAGGTAGGGCGGCCACCGGCCATCGATAAGAGCTCGTTCCTATCAACAGATCACATCCACATTTATGTGAGGGATTTGAGGGGAGGTCTGATGGGACAAGTATCCTCACTTACCCCCACTAAAGATCCCAGGTGTGGGCTGATGGGACAAGTATCCTCACCTACCTCCACTGTGGAACCTTCCACTCTCCTCTATATATGCCTGCATGAAGAGTCATGAACAGGTACATGCAAAATACAGCCTGCACTGTTATTCTGCTAATATCTCTTCTTCCCCACTTCACCCTAGTTCAGTGACTGCACTAACTCAGGCGTCGGAGTGCCTTTGGCTGACAGCAGCCTCGGGCCCTGACCGCTGTCTTCTCTTCCCTTTCAGATTTCAGGTTTCAGATCGGCAGAGACGCTCTTGTTCAGCTAAACAGCCTCTCTGTAAACCCTCATCATCAGCTAAACCAAGTCCGTAATAATTAGGCACGCACAAACACTTTAATGAAATATAACTTGTCTCAATAAAAAAAAAGTCCAATTAAAGTGCCCTCAACTAGCTACTAAATCATGCATCTTAACACTAGATTAAAATAAGAAAAAAAATATGCAACATGTTTGTTAATCATTTGATTTATCCTTCAAAAAAATATTTTCATAAAAACTAGAAGATAAATTTCTTGAATATTGAAAAATAGATTGTAAAAGATTAATATGTGAAATTTATTTTTTTCTCATTTTTATTATTTTCCACAATTAAGTTCAATGTTAGAGTAATTAAAAAAATGAGAAATAAAGTACATCGATCTAATGGGACCCACTCCAAATGGATCGATTAGAGATAAGATATGCAAGAGTGAGTTGTGAAAGATATCATGAAGGTATTATTGGAAATATGTGTACTTAATTGAGAAAGAATGAATTTAATGAGGTTATAAAGAGTCCGTTTGAAATTCCTCAAAAAGAGAGTTGACGTGGCCAATACACATTGGAGGTATTCCAAACGGGTATTTGATTCTCCGATTACCTAAAAGTTTTGACCCCAAAAAAATGGGTCTGGAACCTATTTTAGGTTTTGTGTGGGCTGCTTCTACCGAAACCGATGTTGTATGTAATCCTTTGGTAATAGCGCCAATCAGGGTCTTAACCCCCTTCTCTCCGACATAAGCAGCGTCTGTCTTTGTTGAGGTGGGACTGGTCCCGGTAGAAGTACCGACCATGTCCTACCGAACTCGGTCTCACGCTGGCATCCCAGTCCGATCTCGGGTATATCTGACCCCGGCCTCTTCTCCAGTTCGGCCCCTCTGCCGAGGTGAACACCGGGCCTCCAGTTCCCATTATGAGATGGGACGGGTACTTTGTAGGAAGTCCCTGTCAGGTAGGGCGGCCACCGGCCAAGGATAAGGGCTTGTTCTTATCAACAGATCACATCCACATTTATGTGAGGGATTTGAGGGGAGGTTTGATGGGACAAGTATCCTCACCTACCCCCACTAAAGATCCCAGGTGTGGGCTGATAGGACAAGTATCCTCACCTACCTCCACTATGGAACCTTCCACTCTCCTCTATATATGCCTGCATGAAGAGTCATGAACAGGTACATGCAAGATACAGCCTGCTCTGTTATTCTGCTAACATCCTCTTCTTCCCCACTTCACCCTAGTTCAGTGACTGCACTAACTCAGGCGTCGGAGTGCCTTTGGCTGACAGCAGCCTCGGGCCCTGACTGCTGTTTTCTCTTCCCTTTCAGGTTTCAGATCAGCAGAGACACTTGTTCAAGCTAAACAACCTCTCTGTAAACCCTCATCATCAGTTAACCCCAAGTCCGTAATAATTAGGCACGCACAATTTGGCGCCGTCTGTGGGGAGCGATCTGAGAATTCCACATTTCCATCCTAACAGCTATGCCTCCTAAGGCTCAGAAGGGAAAGAGCGTTGCTAGACCGTCTGGGTCTAAGCAACCAGAAACATTCCTGCCTCTCATGCCACCTCCACTAGTGACAGATCAGGCAGGAGCGTTGGTGACAAGTTCGCGAATAGATACCAGGCAAGCACCACCCAACCCTCCTCCGAGGGGAATGGGAGGAGAACCTGGTATGCGGAGTGTAGGTTCACCCGTTACGGTGACACACTCATCGTCAAGAGGAGCAGCAGCGTCTTCTCGGCGCGATTCTGTATTAGAGCGGGCTCGGACGAATACCTCTCGGGCGGAACGTCCGCGCCTGGAAGTTGTTCTCAACGCTCCGCCTCGAAAGGACGTTCCTCCTCAGGAACGGCCCTTACGAAGTGGGGCTCCTGTGCAGTCTCCTCCTCCTCGGTCTTCTCACGGGGACCACATGGAAGAGGATCACGTCCACCTCGGCGATGAAGGTGACGACGACATGGTCCTGGAGGACGATGTTGAGGCCCAAGCCGAGGCCATCAAGGCCCAAAACCTCATCATCGAAGAGCAAAAAGGGCAGATCCTCCAGCTTCAGCGGCAGCTTGAAACGAAGAGCCAAGTCCAGCCCGAAGCCTCTCACACCCCTCCACCTAAGCAACGAGCTCGTCTCGGTCTTCGGGGTCGACCAGACCTAAGGGATCAGCTGAATGAAAGGCGTACCCGAGCTCGAGAAGAGGGCTGAGTAACACTCATGCCAGTGCTGACCAGCACCAGCACCATAAACAAAGGCGGGAGACCAGGGCCGACCCCGAGATGGCTGACTACATCGACCAGCAGATTAAGCTGGCCGTACAGCAGAGCCTGGAGCAAGCCGGCCTCTCTCGAGGTCGGTTAACTACCAAACACGGTGACATCCATGGTACCTCTCCATTTTCTCGGGAAATCAGGGATCATCCCCTTCCTGACAAGTTTAGCGTCCCACGTTTCAATCTTTATGACGGGACGTCGGACCCCGAGGCTCATCTTCGGCACTTTACCCAGAAGATGACGGTATTCAGCGGGGACGGCGACCTTGACTGCAAGGTTTTCTCCTCCAGCTTGGGCGACCTCCCACTTCGGTGGTTCTGTGCACTCCCCGAGGGATCGATTTCGAGCTGGCCACAGCTCCGGAACTCCTTTGTCGAAAAATTTCAAGCCCACCGGGTCATTCCGAAGACTGACGCCGACCTGATCTCAATCAAGATGAGGCCGACCGAGACCCTTACTCAGTTCGCCAAACGATTCTGGACCATCTACAGCGTGATTGAAAATTCCAACGACGACGTAGCCATCACTGCCTTCCAACAAGCTTTGCTTCCGGGCAATGAGCTTCGGCAGAAATTGGTACGTCATCCTGCACCTTCAGTGAAGGCTCTGATGGTCCGGGTGAACCAGTACGTTGAGCAGGAAGAAGACGACATCCGAGCTCGGGAGAGCCATAATCTCTGGCCAGAAAGCCGACCGGAGGGCCGTCCCACGAGAAGAGAGAGGAGGCTTGCTAAGAAAGAGGTGGATCGGAGTAGAGAGCCATCCAGCTCGGCAGTACGCCCTGCCCCCACCTCGGGAGGCAGCGCGAGGCCGAAACCAAGTGGCGCCTCTTATAGAGCCATCAATACCATCTTCAAAGAGCCTATCTACAAGCTCCTCGGCAAAATCCAGGCCCAGCCCTTCTTCAGATGGCCCCAGCCAATGAGGGGTGACGTCTCCTCCCGAGATCAGAGCAAGTTCTGTGCCTACCACAAAGATAGAGGACACAGAACCGAGGACTGCTATGCCTTTAAGGCGCACCTTGAAAAGCTCGTAAAAGATGGGCATCTAAGAGACCATGTCAGGGAAGAAGGCAGAGTGAACAACGCTCAGCAACGCCTCCCCGATGACCAAGGCCGCGGTGAGCCTGCAGGGACCATCGACGTCATTCACTTGGCTCCTGCCCCCAGGGGAAGTGACCGAGCCCGTGCCGATGCCAGGAAAGCCCAGCACAGCAAGCATGTGATGACGGCCGAGTTCGGTCCCTCGGCAAAGAAAGCACGTGTGGAGAGGCCAAAAATTTGGTTCTCTGATAAAGACTTGGCCGGGGTCCAGCTACCCCACAATGATCCTCTTCTTCTGACTATGAGGTTACACAACTTCGATGTCAAAAGGATCCTAGTGGACCCTGGAAGCTCCTCGGAAATCCTCTATTTGGATTGCTTCAGAAAGATGGGCCTGAAAGAGGAGGACCTGCAGGAAGCCCGCACCCCCCTGGTGGGTTTCAGCTCCAAGACGGTGTATCCCAAAGGGAAAATTTCCCTCAAGGTCGAGGTCGGAGGAGCTTCCACAAAGGTAGACTTCCTGGTGGTGGATGCACAATCTCCATACAATGCCATCATGGGGAGAACCTGGCTCCATAACCTTGAGGCCGTTCCCTCGACCCATCACCAGAAGCTCAAGTTTCCTTTACAGAACAAGGATGGGAGTTTCGAAGTTATCATAGTCCGCGGCGACCAAGACATGGCCAAAGAATGCCTCTTGGCCGTGGTCCCCGGAGATACGCAGCCACAGCAAGTCCACATGACCGAGCTGGAAGCTGAGCTCGACGCTGTGGGACGAACTCCCGAACAGAAGAGCATTGAGGACCTCACCCAGGTCGGGGTCGATACCAGCGATCCAGAAAGGTTCTTCCTGCTCGGTAGCCAACTCGCCGACGAGGAGAGGGCCAGGATGCTCGACTTCCTGTTACAAAATAGGGAAGTCTTCGCCTGGACCCCATATGAAATGTCCGGCGTCAGCCCCGAGATCATAAGCCACAAGCTGAATGTGGATCCCCGACATAAACCTGTTGTCCAAAAGATTCGCAGGACGGGCGCCCAACAGGCAGAGGCTGTGACCAAGGAGGTCGACAAATTACTGGACGCTGAGGCTATCCGCGAAGTCCAGTACCCTGTTTGGTTGGCCAACACAGTTGTGGTAAAAAAGAAGGATGGCAGCTGGAGGGTCTGTGTAGACTTCACCGACCTCAACAAAGCCTGTCCCAAAGACAGCTTTCCTCTACCAAAGATAGACCAGCTGATCGACGCCACTGCCGGCCACGAGAGGATGAGTTTCCTCGATGCTTACCGAGGTTACCATCAAATTCCAATGCACGAGCCTGATCAAGAAAAAACCGCGTTCATAACACCCAGGGGCACCTACTGCTACAAAGTAATGCCCTTCGGGTTAAAAAACGCCGGTGCCACTTACCAGAGGCTGGTAACCAAGATGTTTCAGGACCAGCTCGGCAGGACGATCGAGGTCTATATTGATGATATGGTCGTTAAGTCTAAGCGGTCACAGGACCACTTGACTGACTTACGTCAAACCTTCTCCATCCTCAAGAAATACCAGCTCAAGTTGAACGCCTCCAAATGTGCATTTGGCGTCGGCTCGGGCAAGTTCCTTGGCAGCCTGGTTACGAGGCGAGGAATCGAGGCTAATCCCGATCAGATCTCGGCACTCAGAGCCCTGCAGAGTCCGAACTCGATAAAACAGGTTCAGAGACTTACCGGGATGGCGGCAGCACTGAACCGCTTCATCAGCCGAGCTTCGGATAAATGCCTTCCCTTCTTTCAGCTCTTGAAAAAGAGCTCCGGGTTCAAATGGACCCCGGAATGAGAAAGCGCTCTTCAGGAGCTCAAAGTGTACCTTTCCTCCCCTCCTCTGCTTTCCACCCCAGTGCGGGGTGAGATCTTATATCTATATCTGGCAGTTTCGGACCATGCGGTGAGCTCTGTGCTCGTAAGAGAAGATGACAGGCAGCAGAGACCCATCTATTATACAAGCAAAATCTTGCTCGATGCCGAAACGAGATACTTGCCATTGGAAAAGCTCGCGTTAGCACTCGTTAGTGCTTCGCGGAAGCTCTCCCACTACTTCCTGACATATTCTATCGTGGTTGTGACCGAACACCCACTCAAGTCCCTCTTCAGGAGAGCAGACTTTTCAGGACGAGTGTCTAAATGGGCTGTCGAACTCGGGCAATACGATATCCAGTATCAGCCCAGAACGGCCATCAAAGCCCAAGTCCTGGCAGACTTTATTGTGGAATTCACTTCTCCTAGTTCGGCACCAAGTCATCTCGACACCGAACTGGGGGGCGAGGAGGCAAGGACTTCGGCAGAGACCGAGCAGGATCGGTCCTGGAAACAGTTCTTCGACTCATCTTGGAAAGTCTTCGTCGATGGGTCCTCCACCTCCAAACGGGCTGGTGCTGGCATAGTCCTTCAATCTCCGGAGGGTCTTGTCATTGAGCAAGCCCTGACTCTTGACTTCAAAGCTTCTAACAATGAAGCTGAGTATGAAGCATTAATTGCAGGGCTGGGCAGTGCAAAAACCCTGGGGGCACAACAACTGGTGATCTTCAGTGACTCACAGCTGGTCACCAGCCAACTCAATGGAGATTACCAAGCCCGAGATGACAGGATGGCAGCCTACCTGGCCTACACCAAGCAACTCCTATCTCAGTTCCAAAAGACTGAAGTCAGGCAAATAGGCAGAGACTCCAACTCTCACGCCGATGCTCTAGCAAATCTAGCCTCTGCTGTCGAGGCAGGAAGAAAAAGAACTGTCGAAGTGGAAGCACTGGACAAACCGAGCATACAACTTCAACCGCCTCGACAGATTTTGTGCACTGACCTCGGTCCAAGCTGGATGGATGAACTTATCTCCTACCTCAAGAATGACCAGCTACCCGAGGACAAGAGCCAAGCCCACAAAATCAGGCTGAAGGCAGCCCGATTTTGGCTCTCTCCAGACGATAAACTCTACAAGAAATCCTACAATGGCCCTTACCTCCGGTGCGTTCATCCGAGCAAAGTCGAAGACTTCCTTTATGAAATCCATGAAGGGATCTGCGGCAGCCACATCGGAGGTCGGTCACTCGCCTACCGAGCTATCAGCCAGGGGTACTGGTGGCCCTATATGCAGAAGGATGCACAGGTCTATGCCAGGAAATGTGAGAAGTGCCAGAAGTTCTCGCACTCTCTCCATCAGCCAGCACATGACCTGAGCCCCCTTTCCAGCCCCTGGCCCTTCGCCCAATGGGGACTGGACCTCGTGGGACCCCTCCACCGAGCTCCAGGGAACAAAAGATGGTTGATCGTAGCAACTGACTACTTCACCAAGTGGATAGAAGCCGAAGCACTCTCCTCCATCACTGAGAAGGACACCAAAAACTTCGTGTGGAGAAGCATTGTAACTAGATTCGGAGTACCTCGGACCCTGGTCACGGACAACGGGACCCAGTTTGACTCCAACTTCTTCAGAAGCTTCTGTCAAGACCTTGGCATCAGGAACTACTATTCTACCCCGGCCTACCCCTAGAGCAATGGGCAGGCTGAAATTTCGAACAAGGTGGTGCTTGACGGACTCAAAAAGAGACTAGATCGAGCCAAAGGGAGATGGGTAGAGGAACTTCCAAGTGTCCTATGGGCATATAGGACTACCCCGAGGCGCTCGACCTCGGAAACTCCTTTCTCCCTAGCCTACGGAATGGAAGCTGTAATTCCACTTGAGGTCGGCCTCCCCACCCTCAGGTCGGAACTGTTCGACCGAGGCCAGAATGATGCAAACCTCGCCACAGAACTCGACTTGGCGGAGGAGCGAAGGGATGCCGCAGCCATCCGTCTCGCTTCTTACCAGCGACAGTTGGCTAGAGGGTATAATCAAAGGGTCAGAGAGCGAAAGTTCTCCCCTGGAGAGTTGGTCTTGAAAAAGACTCTTCCAGCAGACAGGAATCCCAGCGAAGGAAAGTTTGCACCAAACTGGCATGGACCGTTTAAGGTGACTTCGGTTGCTGGGCAGTCTGCATATAGGCTTGAGGACATGGAAGGCAGAGAGCTGCCACGCCCATGGAATGCCACCCACCTCAAGAAATTCTATTTTTGAGATGTAATCAGATTTGGGAAGTTAATAAACTATTTCTTTTTATAGAATACGTTTACGTTCCAAGCTGTCCCCTATTCTCGAAAAAATGTCAAAGTTATGGAACTCGGCATATATCTACAGCTCGGTTACGGAACCGACTTGATTTCTTTGTTCGGTTATCTTAGTTAACTACTTTGGCCTGGTCAATGGACCAGTCAAGTTCTGATTATAAACCGGACTTAGCTTTGGTCATAGGACCAAGCGCCCTCAGTTTTACCGAGATTGATGCTCGTTATGATTGCAAAACCAATACAGCACCTCGGGTTACAACTACTACAAGTTCGGCTTCTACCGAACTCATTTACTTTGTCTTATTTCCTATTATTTATTCTGGTTGTTAAGCCGAACGCATAAAGAAAGGAAAAAAGAGAAGAAAAATTCAAAGTTGGAAGCAAAGCCAATTTCATTTCATGAATGAGAAAGGTTACAAATTTCCCAACAAAAAGAATTACAAAATTTCCCCCAGTACAGAAAAAATAAAAACAAAATTACATCATATTTTTCAGACCACAGCCCCCTCGGCGCCATCAGCAGCAGCAGCTTCCATGACCTCGACAGCCACTTGTCCGGCGTCGACCTCCGCGTCGTGTCCGGGGGCACTGTCTTCGGTCTCCCTGGCTGGGGCCTCAGGAGCTTGGTTCGGTGCGGGCTGAGGAGGAGGAAACTGAGGGATCTCTGTATACACAGGGCTGTCCTCGGGGACCCCTGCTGCTCTCAACGAGCTTGTCCATCCCAGCCTCCAGGCCTTCAGGCTGACGCTCTTGACTTGGGCGATGTACTGTTCGGTGGCTTCCGCCACCCCTTCGTCAAAAGCTTTGTCAACCTCAGCCCGTAGCTTGTCGACATCAGCTCGGAGTTCAGCCTCTGCCTCCTCCCACCTTTTTTCAAGTTCGGCCGTTGCCTGAACTTGGTTTTCCAGCTCCGCTCTGACCTTATCGAGCTCGTCTCTGAGGCCCAAGACGCTCTTTTCCTGCTCGGCTGCCTTTTGCTTTATTAGGCTGAGCTCGGCTTCGAGCTCCAGTTCCCTTTTCTCGGCCCTCTCCGCCCGAGCGGTGCTCTGCTGGGCCTTGTCCGCCGATACCAGCGCCCTTTGCAGGATCTGAAGAAACAAGTGTTAAGCCGACATCAAAATCAGAAGTACAGAAATCAAAGAAATGCAAAGTTCAAAGGAGAGAATTACCCTAAGGACGTCGGCCATCTGAGCCACATCCAGCTCCACCTCGCTCCTCTTCATATGTTCTGCCATGTCTCCAGGCAGAGCGCAGGCGTGCGCAAGAGCACTGACAACAGATGTGCCATCACTCAGCCGGCCGTCCGACGACAGCGACTGGCCATCCTCCAGCAGGAAGCTAGGGTTCCAGATCGGAGGGCCGAGCAGCGGCGAGTGCTGAGAGGCAGGGTTGGGCTCGTCCCCCACTGGGTCCGCAACCCTGGGCCTTTTTCCCAGCCGAACCGAATCCCGACGGGATTTGGTGGAGCGCTCGGCCGCTGCTGAAGGCTGAGGAGATTGAACCGGGGGAGAGACGACCATGTCCTCCAAGTTCGGAGGGAGGACGGTCCCCGAGGTGGGCGAGTCTCCGAAGATGACTTCGTCAAGACTAATAAGGGTCGCGCGGCGTCGTCCCATCTCGGCCTCTTCGTCCGACTCAGAAGATGGGAGAATCACAAGCTCCTCCTGCCGAACCCCCTCGGACTCACCCTCCGGCTCACTTTCCTCCTCGGAGTCGGTCTCTGTTGCGGTCTGGACCTGCGACGGACCGGCTTCGGCTGAAGCTCTAGAAGGTGTGGCCTCGGGAGGTACTTGCGCAGGCCCTGCTGCTGGAGCTGTTTGCTCCTCGGCTTCGGCAAGAGTTAGGACTTGCTCCCCCCTGAGGTTCTC
Source organism: Umbellularia californica (assembly GCA_028538565.1). Classification (NCBI taxonomy): domain Eukaryota; kingdom Viridiplantae; phylum Streptophyta; class Magnoliopsida; order Laurales; family Lauraceae; genus Umbellularia; species Umbellularia californica. Next base: position 14,742,089 of record JAPQWN010000007.1, on the reverse strand, counting down.
GTGCCGTCTTCTTATGAAAGATCGGTACACGGGTTCGTACCCAAGAAGGGCTGAGGCAGATCGGGTCCGGTGACCCTTGTAGCTGTAAATCCTTTTCAACCAGCCGACGTTTCGTCGCCACCCGGAGTTCCTCCTCTGCCGTTTCCTCTCCGCGTGACCTGCACGACAAGCAATTAGGCATCAGTTCGGCAGAGTGAAACTACATCAGAAGTTCAGAAATTGAGATATTTACTCGGTGGTTCTCCGAGACGACCGGGTACGTGGTCCACCCTGGGCTCTCCGGGGGCATACTCCCAGTTCCCGGTGACGTAAAGGCAGTCCTCCCCGGCGATTTTGTGTTGTCTTCGAGCTCGTTGATTATGGGAATCTCCTTCGGTCGAACTCGCAAGTAGTATGCGTCGTCCTTTGGAGATCGACACAGGTTATATACATCCTCAATGTCTTCGACGCCAAGGTTGGTTCCCAATATCCTATTCAGTTCGGCTATACCCATGATTATCTTAAAACCATTGGGCATTAGTTGGCACGGGGTAAGGTTCCACCTCCTGAGGCAAGCTCTCAGGAGGGGATGGACTAGGAATCTCACTCCGCCCTCTATTATGGCTACTAGAGGGAATGGCATCCATCCCTCTACAAGCACCCGTGGTCGGCTTCGGTCACCATCCCCATCCGCCCTAATCTGGACGTTCTCTGGTATTTGGTATTGTTTCCTGAGCTCGGCTAGGGCAAGCTCTGTGTCTATCCAATGTCTAAAAACCCCCATCTTCCCTAGCCTAGACCGGAATACAGGTGACGGTGACGGAGAAGAAAGACTGAGCAGACACCCCCAAAAACAGAAAAAGAGCCCAGAAAAGGAAAAAATGTCAGAGGCAGGAGGGAACTCACTAAGACACAGGGCCGGAAAGGATGTAGAGAACAGAGAACTCTAAACTTCAGGAGACGAGCGGAAGGGCTTCTCGGACGATGAGGCTCCAGGCAACTCAGGCGAAAGCTCCAAGCACAGTGACAGCGAAAGTGGTCCTCCTTCCAGGACCGGGGTTTTTATACACAGATGGAGATCTCTTCGTATCCCGAAAGGCATGTGCAGACACCGCCTCGAGCACGCCACCCGTCTCCTCGATAAGACGCAATGGCCATCAGGGACTTGACACATGGCGGCGTCACAGCGCCCTCATGATGGTATGGTTGGGGCTATTAAAACCGCCTCCAGACAGCCTGGCGCTATTAAAAGCGCCTCGGTAAGCGAAGCGGCACCCCACGCCTGTCTAAACTACAGGATCGGTTTCGGGAAAGTCCATCCTATCACTCCTAACCCCGTGGTCTCCTTGACCCCCCGAAGTCAGGAGCAGGGGGCAATTGTGTGGGCTGCTTCTACCGAAACCGATGTTGTATGTAATCCTTTGGTAATAGCGCCAATCAGGGTCTTAACCCCCTTCTCTCCGACATAAGCAGCGTCTGTCTTTGTTGAGGTGGGACTGGTCCCGGTAGAAGTACCGACCATGTCCTACCGAACTCGGTCTCACGCTGGCATCCCAGTCCGATCTCGGGTATATCTGACCCCGGCCTCTTCTCCAGTTCGGCCCCTCTGCCGAGGTGAACACCGGGCCTCCAGTTCCCATTATGAGATGGGACGGGTACTTTGTAGGAAGTCCCTGTCAGGTAGGGCGGCCACCGGCCAAGGATAAGGGCTTGTTCTTATCAACAGATCACATCCACATTTATGTGAGGGATTTGAGGGGAGGTTTGATGGGACAAGTATCATCACCTACCCCCACTAAAGATCCCAGGTGTGGGCTGATAGGACAAGTATCCTCACCTACCTCCACTATGGAACCTTCCACTCTCCTCTATATATGCCTGCATGAAGAGTCATGAACAGGTACATGCAAGATACAGCCTGCTCTGTTATTCTGCTAACATCCTCTTCTTCCCCACTTCACCCTAGTTCAGTGACTGCACTAACTCAGGCGTCGGAGTGCCTTTGGCTGACAGCAGCCTCGGGCCCTGACTGCTGTTTTCTCTTCCCTTTCAGGTTTCAGATCAGCAGAGACACTTGTTCAAGCTAAACAACCTCTCTGTAAACCCTCATCATCAGTTAACCCCAAGTCCGTAATAATTAGGCACGCACAGGTTTCAATTCATAAACGGATCCAAGTCTAGAACCTGCTTTAGGCTTTGATTGATAAACGGGTCCAATTTTGGGTCCATATAGCTCCCGACCCGTAGACACTTCTTTTAAGAAAAAATGAAAAATTTAAAGAGAAATTAGAACAAATTTTGAAACTAGATCAAGTCCTTTAGGTGGATTTGATTCCGGAAGTAAATCCGAATATTTATATCGGAACTGAGTCTGAAATCAACAAAACAAGTTCCGAGTCAAATCCAGAACCGGAACCATTATTTAAAAACGAGTATGGATCCAGGTCTAGTATGGTTCCGACCTGGAACCGTTCCATTTGCAGCCTTAACATCGAGTCACTGCACTATAGTGTGGTACAACGATCCTCAAAATATAATTGGCACATATGAAAAAACTACAAAATAACATTCCTAACTAGAAAAAAGAAAAAAACTAAGCAGATTTCCAATTTGATTGTGCATAAATAAAAAAAAATGCTCTTGAAGTATTGCAAATTACATTATTTTGTCCAAGTCAAGTTAACCAGCTGTCCCTTATTCTGCCTTCTTTTTCAAAGTTTCTGACTATGTTCTTTTCTCTTAACTGTGCCTATACCAAGCATCAACGCATGTACCGTTAGCTTCGGCTAAAGGTGGATGGAGCACGGGTTTATCTGTTCTCACTCTAGTACATCATCAACCAGACAACTACCTTTTGATAATCCTCTCACTGCCGGTCTCCCAAAGAAACCTTCCGTAATTCCTTATGCGTGCAACACATGTGGTACGTTAGATGGGTTTGTCCCGAATTTATTCCCAAATTCGGGACCAAACATAATACTGCAGTATTTTTCTCTCTCCTGCTCTCCCAAAAGTCAATGCCTATATAGCACAACTGTGTACACATGGATGCTCCGTCCTACATTTTCGGGACCAAATTCGGTACAATTAGACTTTTTGTTCTTTAAATGCCAACATGGTTGTTAAGCGCGTTATCTTCTGTATTTTCGGTGACAGTTACATGGAGAATGGTGTTCATAAATGCCAATACAATGTATTCACCCGGATTCTTTGGCTCTCATGGGATCTCTTGCAGCCACCGGCTCTCTTGTACTCGGGCTCTCAAAATAGTTTGGACTCCAATACAATATATTCGGCCCACTTAATTTGATTCGACTTGTCTCATCCTTTCTTTATCAGTCAAGTCACCTACCTACTTTTCCAAGCATCAACGCATGTACTGCTAGCTTCGGCTAATGATATGTTCGGGGAGGGGAAGGGAGAGGAGGGGAAATTTGAAGGGAAAAGAAAATGAAGGGAATGGGAGGAAAAATTAATTTTATTTTTTATTGTTTGGGAAGAAGGGTGAAAAAGTATAATTTTATTTGTTCGTGAGGTAGTGAGACAAATACCATTTTACTCTTATTTTTGTAAAAGTTTGAATTGGATAAAAATGACAGTTTAGTCATTTTCTATAATTTCCCCTCTTTTGCCCTCATTTTCTCCCAAATTTAGGAAGAAAAATTTTGAGTGGGCCCCACTTGCTTTTTCCCCCCATTTTTCCTTTCCCCACTTCCCCCTTCCCAAACACCCTCATTTTTTATTTTCCTTCCACTTCTCTCCCATTTTTTTACTCCCTCCATTTTCCCACCTTTCGAAACGGGACCTAAAGGTGGGTGGAGCTCGGGTTTATCTGCTCTCACTTGTTACTCAAGTACATCATCAACCACCTTCTGATAATCTTCTCACTGCTGGTCTCCCAAAGAAACCGTCCGTAAATCCTTATGCGTGCAACACATGTGGTACGTTAGATGGGTTTCTTTAAATGCCAACGTGGTAGTTAGGTACGTTATTTTCTGTATTTTCGGTTACAGTTACATGGAGAATGGTGTTCATAAATGCCAATACAATGTATTCACCGGGATTCGTTGGCTCTCATGGGACCTCTTGCAGCCACTGGCTCTCTTGTACTCGGGCTCTCAAAATAGTTTGGACTCCAATACAATATATTCGGCGCACTTAATTTGATTCCACTTGTCTCTTCCTTTCTTTATCAGTCAATTCACCTACCTACTTTTCCAAAGTATCTGACTTTTTCTCTCTCAAATACGCCTGTACCAAGCATCGATGCATGCACTGTTAGCTTGTGGTCCTGCATATCTTCGGTGAAATTGAGGTGGATTGAGAACGGGTCTTAACCGTTCTCACTCACTCATCTGCGTCATCGAGTGTGCGTCATGACCCACCTCTTCATAATCATCCCATCACCAGGCCTCTCAATGAAACAGTTGGTAATTCCCATATGCGTGTAACATGTATCGTAGATTAGCTCGGCTCCTTTATCTTCTGCTTGAATAAAAGTTGGTTGGAGAATGGTGTTCATAAATGCCAATGCAACAAACTCAGAAGAGTATTACCATTAAAAATAGAATTAAGGATTTACTATTACAATTAAAAGCTTGTTTATCTTCCTTGGTCCATTGAGGCATGAATTTTTCTATGATTTTGTTGCCATCAGTAATAACAGTAAGTTTAGTATAACTAAATTCCATACGGTTCCAGACATCCACATCTATCGATTGAAGGAAATCAATCATTTCAACTTTCCAATAAGGATAGTTAGAACCGTCCAAAAGTGGGGGTTTAGAAATAGAAGTTTCATCTCTGGCTAAATCCATATCAGCAAATCGTCGAAGATCTCACACAACAACATAATGTGAACAACCTCTGATACCAATTGAAATTCCTTGAGGGTCGATAAATCACAAACCCTAAAGGATAAAAACAGTCCCAAAATAGATTTGAATATGGTGGAAATAAAGCAATAAATTAACTAATTTATTCAGTCAATCAACCAAGAAGATGGACACATGATATTTTACGTGGAAAACCCTGAATAGGGAAAAAAACCACGGGACCTCAAACCGGTCCAAAAAAATCAAACACGAATAAATTAAAGGTTACAAGATGAAGGTTTTTTAGGATCCACTAGAATGGATGCTAATCTAATAAATCAAATCAATGGAGCAAATATAACCAATCAAACAAGATAGAACTAACAAATAAATCTACCAAGCAATCACCACAAGAAGGCAGACACAAATTTAACGTGGAAACCCTTTTTAGGGAGAAAAACCACTATCTAGAAATTAAGATTTCACGAACAGTTTACAAGATATACCCACACGCTCCTTTACCTCAGTCTGTACCTCGACCTAAGGACCGTAGTTATTCTTGCACAAAATCCACTAACACAACTTTCACCGTGTACCATTCTCTTTACTTTATCTCCTCGCATATTGCCAACCAAGATGATCAATCTTCTACAAGATAGTAGAAGCAACAAAACCTTTTAGAGCAGCCCTTAAGAACAATTTCCCAATAGCTCTAGAGAAACAAGAAAATTTCTTAGGGTATTCTAACCTCATATCAAGAGAGATAATTAACTTCTTGTCTTGTGTTTTAGGGTTGAGAGAAACACCAAATTTATTGGCCCAAAATTGTGCCTGAGACCTTTTTTTTTTTATGCTTAAGGGTAATTTGAATTAAGGAAAGAGATGAAGAGGGCAAAAGCCCCCAAAAAAACAAAGAGAAAACCACAAGGGGAGGCTTACAGAAAAAACGCCAGCCCAAGAAGGAAAAACACCAAAAGAGAGAATACAGGCAAAAGACAAAAGAAAGAAGAAAGACACGGCACCCAAGAAAAACTACTCAACCACTGAGAGAAACCTCAAGGCAAAGGGAGAGCAGAACAGGCCTCAAAAATAGGATGTTGCAGGAAACCAAAAGGAGCAAAAGATAGCCAAGCAAAGCAGCTGAACACACCAAAACAAGGCAGCAGGAGCAGCCATCACAAAGAACACCACCACACTACCCAGCACAAACCTCTACACCACACACAGCAGATTACGTAGAGAATCCGCCACCAAGCAAAAAACCTTTCTGAACAGCACTAAACTACGTCAAAACGTCACATAGAACTACTCAGAGATGCCCAGAGATTTTTTTTCCCAATCCTCATAAAATGGGATTTGACAGAAAATTGATAAACATCTGGAGAGATCTACTAGAAAAAGTTTTGATGATAGAACTGAGAGAGGAAGAAAGGAGCTCTTTCAGGAAAATCTTAACCTTTGTCTGAGAGGCTCTGGAATTCCTGTGAGGTCATTCCTACTTTTCCAAATAACAAAAGAAGTGGTGAAAAAAATAGAAGCAACTCCCTTGCGGGCGAGCTTGTCACAGTTATCAGAGAGATCGATCCAAATGCAAGAAGGGGACCAAGGAGTAGCAATGGCAACACCAGCAGCTTGAAGGATCCAACTCCAGAGATCAGATGCAAAGGGGCAGAGGAAGAGGAGATGCGGCATCATTTCAACATTCTTGTTCAAAGACAGCATCTGGAAGTAAGATTGAAACCTGCTGCTTGAGCCCAGTCATGCATTGGAGTCTTGCAGTGCATCATCCGCCAGGCGAAGAAGGTAACTCTCGAAAGCATCAAATGGTTCCAAACTAGGGGAGCCCACTCCACAGGGGTGCGACTATATCTAATTAACTGCCCAGCCTATTTAAAAACTAAGTCTTTGCCTGTATGACTTTTCCAAGAAGTGGAGTCCACAAGATCTGGGACAATTTTGATGGACAGGACAGCTTTCCTCAAAGCCTCTTCCACCTCCATCTGAAGCCCACGCGAAAAATCCCAAGCAGAGTCGTCCCAAAGAGAACTGAAAGATTGATTGAGGGGAAAGGAGAGGGAGGGAAACTGGGATGCCAAGCTAGAATCTGTAGACCAGCAGTCAAACCAAGTGTCAGCCAGCTTCCCATTACCTATGTTCCATTTACAACCTGCTTGAATGTGATGAGCAGTATTCCTAATTTTACGCCAGACACAGGAGCCGATTTTGGTCATGGAAGAGCTCCATAAAGTAGCCCTGGGAAAATACCTAGCAGCAATCCAACTAGCCCAAAGATAATTAGACGTAGCAGCAATTTAAGCCAACTTAAGAAAAGAAGCCCCATTGCAGTCTTGAATACGCCTGATGCCAAGACCTCCCTCTTGAGTGGGAAGACAAACCAAGTCCCAACGAATTTGACTCCTTTTAGATCCAGAAGCAGCAGCCGACCAAAGGAAATTCCTCATAAGACTTTCCAGGTGATTTGAAACAAACTTGGGGAGGGGAAAAACCATCGCAACTGTGAGTTGCTAAACTACTCAGCACATGCCTAATCAAGATTCTGCGACCGGCAAACGAAAGCAGCTTGGTCTTCCACCCAACGAGCTTGGAGAGGAACCTATCCACCAGAAAAATGAAGTGCTGCCTTTTAGGAGTTCCAATAATGAGAGGAGAACCAAGGTAAGTGGAGGAGAAAGGATGATCTTGAAGATTGGTAATAGACAGAATCTGTCTCTCGGTCCTTAGACTACATTTGCCTATAAAAAGCTTGCTTTTCCCCAAATTGATATGTTGCCCGGAGTTGAATTGATAATTAGCTAAGACATCTTTAAGAGCCATCAAACCTTTCTTATAACCTTTCAAGAAAAGCAGGATATCATCAGCATAGAAGAGGTGGCAAGGGGTCTTGGGCACAGAGGATAAGGGGAGAACCAGCCGACTGTTAATCAACTTTTGAATGTTAAGGCTTAGGATTTCCTCCGCCAAAATAAAGAGGTAAGGGGATAGAGGGTCCCCTTGTCTGAGACCACATGAAGATTCAAAAAAACCATAAGGCACTTTGTTAATTAGGACCGAGCACTTGCCCGAACACAAGCTTTAACAAGGCTAATCCAATTTTCAAAAAACCCAAAGAAAGCCAAAGACTTAAAGAGAAAAGTCCAGCTGAGCTAGTCAAAAGCCTTAGAGATATCAAGCTGCATACACAGAAAGCCACCCCTGGTCTTCGAATGGAGTAATTGGAATAGCTCATGAGCTAAAACAATGTGTTGGTAGATGGATCTCCCTTTCACAAAAGCTGCTTGGTTTGGGGAAATTAGAGAGGGGATGATCTAGGACAATCTAGAAGCTAAGATTTTGGATATGATTTTGTAAGAGAAGTTTAGAAGGCTAACTCGCCTGTAGTCATTGAAGGAGCTTGGAGAATTTGTTTTCGCAATCAAAGCCAATAAGTAAGCATTTGAGGCTTTATAAAGTTTACTAGAGGAAAAGAAGCTCTGCACAGCTTTGACGATGGACCCTCCTGTAATAAGCCAGGTAGCCGTGAAGAAACTGCTTGAAAAGCCATCTGGGCCAGGGGAACTATCAGCGTTCAAGGAAAAAACAGTACTCTTAATTTCTTCAGCTTTCGGAATTTTAGTCAACTGGAGGTTCATGGTTGAGGAGACTTTGCTAGCCTCTAATTCAAAGAGGCTCCCTCCAGGATCCGGGTGCACTGACTGAGCCAGGCCAGAGAAATGACTGACTGCCTGCTGCTGAATTTGCTAGGATCCTCGATCTAGTTACAATTGGAGAAGATTTTATCAATTCGATTTACAACCCCTCTAGATTTTGCAGAGGCATGAAAGAAGGCAATATTCCTATCTCTATCCTCCAACTATCTCACTCTGGATTTTTTACGCCAATGGGATTCAGAAATTTGAAACCAATTGTGAAGAGAGGCGTCAGCTTCATGAAGCTCCTGGTGAAGAGAATCTGTAGGACCAGCATCAAGCTTTATTTGGGCTTCCAGCACTTTTCTTTCGGCATCTTGAGTCTTTAGCCTAATGTCTCCAAGACATTCTTGTTCCACACCTTAAATATCTGCTTCATAGCTTTCAGATTTTGAGCTAACACATATTGGGGGCGGCCCTCAAGATGAGAATTCCAATTTTCAGCAACAAGGCTAATGGAAATCCGGGTGGTGAATCCACATTGCTTCAAATTTGAAAGGAGCATTTGCAGGAGAAGGACTTTGGCTGTGAGAGAGGAGCAGGGGACAATGATCAGAGGAGACCTTAGGCAGGTGGGAGAGCAGAGGATCTAAAGAGATAGAGGTCCATTGGTAGTTACAGAGTGCTCTGTCTAGTCTAGCAGCTACGTAACTGGTACCTCTACAATTGTTAGACCAAGTAAATTTATTTCCAGAGAAACCCATATCTTGCAAACCAGAGGCTAACATCATCTATTGGAAGTCTATGTTCAAACGAGAGGGCCTGATACTTAATTTTTTAGAGGCAGAGATAATGGAGTTGAAATCTCCCAGCACACACCAAGGAGTATTTGAAGAAGCCTGAGAAGTTAGGTATTCCCATAACTACTCTCTTCTATGAATATAATTAGTTGAGGCAAAGATGCCAGTGAGAAGACTATGGATGCCATTGACTGGGTTGGTGAAGGTTAAGTTTAAGAATTGGGTAGAGAAATACAAAAGGGAGAATTGGAAGGCTAAATTGATTTTGAAAAGGCACTAAATGGAGGCAGTGGATTGATTATTGTTAGAGAAAAAGTCATCAAAGCCCAAGTTAGTCAGCAAGGAAGAAGGAGGAGAAAGGGTCTTCGGCTCCTAGAGAAAGACAATATCAAGAGAATTTGAAGAGATGAGGTGGTGGAGAGCCCTGAGGGAAGGGGAATTTGCAATACCCCTGCAATTCCAACAAAGAACCTTGATCATTAGGAACTAGGGGTGAGAGAGGAGGTTCCATTTGATCTTCTAGTCCTAGGACGAGAGGAGGAGGGAGCATTTTTATTCCTGAGTTTGGATTTCTTTTTCTTAGTGTGAGGGGTTAGGTCTACCTCTAAGGAGATTCCAACAGGTGGGAGGAAGAGAGGAGTTGACCTAGATCAGAATTAGACAAAGGATGTGAGGGAGAAGGAGGAAGGGGTGGGAAGGGGAAGGCGTCAGTTGGCTCTATGAAGGAACAGTTTTCCAAGATGTCAAATGGGTTCAAGGTATCTAGGACAGGAGCAGGAATTTTTTCAAGGACTTACATGAAGATGTCCTAGGGTAATTGATCAAGCCTAGAGTTAGTATTTTGGTGATGGCTAGAATAAGTGGGAGGGCTAGAGGGATAGAGGTTTGTAGAGATGAAACCAGAAGGGGGTGGAACAGAGGCCTGTAAGGAAAAAAAGGACCTACCTTGGAAAGCTAGGTCAACCGAGACTGCATGGTTTGTTGGAGAGGCTGAGGGCTGAGTAGCGGCAACGGCTGGCTCTGGGGGTTCTACAGGGATTGAAACAAGATGATCTTGGGTAGTTGGCACCAGGGCAGGAGACTTTCCTAAAATACCTTCACTAGTCTGGCTCTTTTGGATTGGGGATCTTAGGACAGAGTTAAAGGAACTCTGTGAATGGCCAGGAAGGAGGCACTGGGAACAACGCAAATTTTCGTAAGAAACAGAGAGAATGACTTCCTCTTCTCTAGCTAAATCCACCTTACTCTCAGCAGGTTTTGGTCTGGAAAGGTCAATGTTAACCAGGATTCTAACAAAAGTGAGAAGTTTTTGGGAAGCAATGATGTCGTCCAATCTCAGAGGATAACCTATAGAGCTTGCTAACGAAAGAAGGATGTTGGAGCTCCAACAGTGATAAGGAATGCCATAGATGCGGATCCAAACTGGGTGTAGGTTAGGCCATTCAAAAAAGCCTTGGCCAGGGGACTAGGGGAGAAGATGAAGTTTCCCGTCTTGCAGGATGAGTGGAGATTTTGAGAGGGTTGAATCCCTATCTTCCTTGGAACTGAATCTAAAAATAAAATGGCCCTTGACTGTGAGGGGAATCAGGCATGGTTTGGAGAGATTCCAATGAGAGTTAGCTTGAAGGGTCAGCCATTCTACAGCAGGTCTTATTCCAATAAATATGCCAATAGCTTCATTTGAGAAGGAGTTTTTGCTAGGTTCTATCATGGAAGAAGGGATTTTCATAACTAGTTAGTCATCTATGAGAGAAGAGGGAGGGAAATCTAAGGGAGCCATCGGCTTGGAATTAGGGAATAGATCTAACCAGGTCCCTTGGATAGGCTGAGGTTGCTGGTCATGTGGAATATTGGATGCAGAGCTAAAGATAAGAGCCAACTGCTCTATAGAAATGTAGGAGGGTAAAAGAGATGGGTTGGGAGGCTTAAGAGGAGGGAGAGATGAGGAATTACCTATAGTAGGGCAGAGTAGTCCAGGTAGGAGCTTTTGTAGAAGTCCCAGCTGAGCTCCATCCCAAACCAAAGAGGGGAGACCAAGACCAGCAGGGCAGGGAAAGATAGGGGATGGGTCAAAGGTGGAGGCCTATGACATTGAGAGCTGAGCAGCTGTCTGGAGTCCAATGGTAGGGAGGAAGAAGGATTAAACGGAGGAAAATCAAAGTTTAAAACAAAGAAGGAACCTGAAAAGGGGGGGTTAGGGATTTGGGAAAGGGAAGCAGACAAAGGGGTTAGCGCGTGAAAGGAGCTAGGCGAAGTAGCAGCTGACTGATACTGATTTGCTAACGAAGGGTGGTGAATCTGCTGAATAGGAGCTGAATGGGAGCTGGTAAGAGGGGGGAAGTCTGATGGTAGCAAAGGGAAGGGTTCAGCGGAGGTGGCTGATGGGATGTGAGAAGCCTGTAGGGGAAAGGGTTCAGCTACGAAGGGAATAGAGAGGATTTGCAGTGGATAAGAGGAAGGGGGAAGAGAAGGGTTAGGGATTTCAGACATGTCGAAGAACTCGTCACCCCCATTTGAAATCAAATCACAAATGACTCCTAGTCATAATCCCACTTAGAATAGCACTCATCCTCAAACACTAACATAGAGTCCCACTTAGAATAGCACTCATCCTCAAACACTAACATAGAGTCCGGATCAAACTGTGCTCTGTGCTTCATGCTCGCTATGGCTAGTTACACCCTCACTATAGTGAGGTGTGTCTCTGTCTCGGCCTGATAGAAATTCTATCATGTGACTTTTTGGCCTAACAATCTCCCCCTTTTGGCAATTCTAGGACAAAATCCATAGAACAATACAATTTGATCTACCCAAAAGTAAAACCCAAAATACATTGAATTTTAAAACAAAAAAAAAAAATCAGCACTATAGATCTTATATTGCCTTGGGTTGTAAAGCTCCCCCTAACTTCATTATTCTCCCCCTATTTTTGTCCATAATTGACAAACAAATATCATTATGCAGCTTTTGTCAATATGGATGCAGTAGCTCCCCCTCAATATTGACTCCCCCTCAATATGATCTTCGTATCAACACTGGGGTGGGGGCGTGATCTTGTAGATCAAGGGTGATGAAGCTTAGGCACACACACTTGCAAATTTAAATATTTCAGCATAGTGTGTACCAATACAGAATAGAGGTCTTCTTTCTTGACCCAGACAGCTTTGGTAATCTCCTTTTTCAGCTCAGCCTTCTGCGATTTCCATTACTTTTGATTTTGTAAAGATCACAGCTTCTTGAAATGGGGTCGAATGTGTCCCTTAATTCCACAATGATGACAAGTGGGAATTCGTTTAGGATGTGACACGTTAATCTTCTTTGGAGCTTTCTTTGCAACATGAGCAGCAGTATTAGTAACAACTGAATTTTGAACAAAACAGTTAGTACCTTTGATTTTGATGTAGATGCCCCGTCAGCGTAGCTAATGCCATGCATGTCTATCTTTGCCTTTTGATTACACAAGATGTCTTCTAATTTTCTCGATCTAGTGTTCATCCTGTTCAATGAAGCTTTAGCAGTATTTAACTTAGATAAAACTATCTTGAGTCTTCCATTTAGATCAGAATTTTCTGCTTTCAAAGTTTTCAAATCAAAATCAAGTAAGTCACACTTTTGTGATTCTACAGTCAATTTGTCAGCCAACCTATTATTCTCATCCTCCAATTTCTGTACTTTTGCAAGAGAATTTGCAAGTTGAGCTTTCAAGGAGGCATTCTACTCTTCAGACACTTGACAATTAATAGCAACTTTTTCATTCACCTTAACCATCTTCATGGTCTTCTTGAAAAGTGTTTCATATTGAGCTTTATAATCTGGTTCTTCCTCTGACTCAATATCTTGATCAGTCTCAGCTTCAGAAGAAACATGGGAAGCAACAGAACCAGAAGTTGCCATAAAAGCAATAAACTTCCCCTTGCTGGTGTCAGGTTTGTCAGACTTAGGATTTTTATCATTCTCATCAGAAGTTTCATCTTGCTAAATAGTATTCAAAGCCTTCTTTTTAGACTTTTTGTTTCCACAGTCATTAGCAATGTGTCCATAGCCTTGACACTCATAGCATTGAATCCCTTTAAAAGTTTTCTTCTTTCCAGAATTTTTAGGGATCCTCACATTGGTTTTTTGCCCCTTCATAAAAAGCTTGAATTGCTTCATAAATTATACAGCAACTTGGGGATCAATTTCCTCGGAGCCTGAATCTGAGTCACTACCATCTTTCTTGGAAGATTCATTGGACGCTTTCTTGTATGATTCCTTGGACGCTTTCAAAGCAATACCTTGAGATTTTGTCTTCCCATTAAACCTAAGTTTTCTTCAAAAATTTTTAGGTTGCCAACCAACTCATCAACTTTGAGCATATTCAAATTTTTATTTTCTTCTATGGCCATAACCTTTGCATCAAACCTTTCTGGAAGAGATCGCAAAATCTTTTTCACAATTCTATTCTAGGGAATTGGCTATCTCAAAGTAAAGGTATCGTTAACAATTGCATTCAACTTCGAATTGAACTCATCAAAGGTTTCATCATCTTCCATCTTGATAGTTTTGAAAGTTATATACAATTTCTGAAGTTTTGACTGTTTGACAGTATCAGTCCCTTCATACAAAATCTGTAGAATATCCCAAGCTTCTTGTGCAGTAGTGCATGTAGAAATTTTACAAAACTCAAACATATTAACTCCATTATAAATAGCATTCAAAGCTTTAGAGTTATAAGTGATAGCCAACTCTTCTTCCTTAGTCCACTTATCTTCAGGTTTAGGACCAATTACCCCATTAGCAGTAATAGTGGGTAAGGAATAGCCATTTACAGCAGATTTCCAAACTTTCATATCTATGACTTTCAAAAAGGCAACCATCCTGGCTTTCCATTAAGCATAATTGTTACCATCCAACAGAGGAAGCTTATTAGTTGAAGTACTTTCGCAGTAGATATCCAGTCTAGCAAAAATAGGATCTACACAATTGAATAGTGCAACCCGCTCTGATACCAAGTGAAGGTTTTTTAGGACACACTAGAATGGATGCTAGTCTAATAAATCAAATCAATGCAGTGGATGTAACCAACCAAACAAGATAGAACTAGCAAATAAATCTACCAAGCAATTACCACAAGAAGGCATACACAAATTTAATGTGGAAACCCTTTCCAGGGAGAAAATCTACGATCAAGAAATCAAGATTTCATGAACAGTTTACAAGATATACTCACAGGCTCATTTACCTCAGCCTGTACCTCGACCTAAGGACCATAGTTGTTTTTGCACAGAATCTACTAACACAACTTCCACCGTGCACCGTTCTCCTTACTTTATCTCCTCGCAACTTGCCAACCAAGATGATCAATCTTCTACAAGAGAGTAGAAGCAACAAAACCTTCTAGAGCAGCCCTTCAGAATAATCTCTCAATTGCTTTAGAGAAATAAGGAAATCTCTCTTATGGTATTCTAACCTTAGATCAAAAGAGAGAATTAACTTCTTATCTTGTGTTTTAGGATTGAGAGAAACACCCAATTTATAGGCCCAAAATCATGCTTGACACTCCTAGTCATGATCCCACTTAGAATAGATCTCATCCTCAAACACTAACATAGAGTCTGAATCAAACTAGGCTTTGCGCGTCACACTCGCTATAGCGAGGTGTGTCTCTATCTCGGCCTAACAGTAATTCTTTCATGCGACTTTTTGGCCTTACACAAGATGCTTTAGCTATCCTTTCCAGTTGAACACAACCTAAGGACCGTAGTTAATTTTGCTGACAACCACGCCATTCACATTTTCCAGCACATTAATCTCCACGCCTTGAACAAGACAAATCTACTAAGAAGGTAGAGGATGGATCTCCAAAAGAAGAAAGCTTCAGTACATAAATCTCATAAAGGCTCTCTGCGGGGGAGAAATCTCTCTGATAATATTCTAGGTTTTAGAGTAATGAGAAAGAGGGGTTTATTGAGGCAAAGAGTGTTTACATAGCCCTTGATCCGTGTATGAAGAGTTGGGGTTGCACCAGGATTGAAACAGGAGAGTTTGACTCAAAATAGAATTTTCCAGCATAAAGTTTCTCCATGGTCCGATCGATCTCACACTCATTAACTGGGAGTACTCCGAGGTCCGATCGATCAGGTGGACCATCCGATCGACTGGATGTGTCAAATTTGGAGCCGTTTTCTGCCTTTTCTGGAACCAAAAACCAAAGCACATTTTTTCGTCACTTTTTATTCAAACTTCTCCACATGTCCAGTCCTAACATTTTGTCATTACTCTCTCTCCTCCTTTTAGGGTGTGTTTGGCAATTAACTAGTTAAAGTAAAGTGAATCCAGATAAGAAATGACAAGGGGTCATATCAAAAGTACACAATTTCAAAATTCCCTCCGAATTTTTTTTACAAAAAAGTAAAAACAGCAACCTCCTTTCTCCACTAAAAGTAAAAAAACACTCCACTTTCCTATACAAAAAGTCAAAAAGATTCCATACCAAACAACTAAAAATAAAACACCATCATAACACCTTATATTTTATTCTCTCTTGATTTGATGCTTCACCTCACCATACTTCAATTCACCATACATCCAAACAGGCCCAAGATTTTGTAAACAGTAAAGGGTAGCTTCTGTGATGGTGTGAATCATGCGAACAAGTCCTCGTGATCCGTGCCACCACAAAATACTATTGGTCATCTGGGACCAATTCTTGATCCAATCGATCGGTGATGCAATTTTCCAATTCCATGCATTTTTTAAATTCGCTTCCTTTTCAATTCTCTTTGTGTGCTCGATCAACGGTCCATCTAAAATTTGAAAATTACAAATCAATGAACCCAAGTTTTGTCCAACCCAATGAATTAGCCAATACTGAAATCCTAACAAGCGGGTAAGAAACACTTATCAACAATCTCCTGAAGGTGGTAACAGCTATGGCCAAGTCCATCATCAAGATGAATGAGCTTCATTCCCGGTACCCCCACTACATTTCGAAGGACAAATATCCCTTCTCTCAGGCTGAAATCTCAATTAGTGTTTATTGGGCAATCAAAGGCATTGTTGCTATTTTCCTTTTAAAGCACTGGCCTTATGAATATGGGCAAAGAGTAAGTTCATGACAAGCCAAAGTTGCTTTTTCTATCATGGTTGGTAGTTAGGATGTCAATAGCTTGGATTTGGCTACTTATGTTCAAGATGGAACCGCATTATGACCTAATATCGAAAGGGTCACACAACTGTAGACCTAATATCGAAAGGGTCACACAACTGTAGACCTAGACTAGATCTAGCAGTTAAGGAGACTGAAAATAGGAGCCATGTAACATATTTTAGATGTTAGGCTCTTTTAGTAGTCGATAAAGGAGCCCATTGTTATTGCAAGTCATATTTTTTGTCTAAAATACTATTCTAAAGCCAGATTTATTACGAAACTTAATTTAAACTCATTCAAGCATGTCAATAAGAACATGACTTGGCAGAACCTTATCCAAGGGCTTAATGGATATGGGTCTAGGATTTGATGGTCAATTGGGTCCAAATTCAGGTCCTATACCTAAAATTTTCCGATGTTGTCATTTGGATAATTGATAATTAAATAGCTAGTTTTGACATAAGTAATGACCATTTTGCGTGATTATTTTTTTTTGTGTGATTATCTGCTATATTTTTTTACTTCAACATTGTGGTGTTTCTTCTCAACTAAATTGATTTCAGGTACTGGGGCATGATCACAAGGGCTTGCATGAAACTAGTTCAAATACTTGAGAACTGCCATCGAAAGCTTATAAACATGAATATGGGATCAATGTTGTAAAGTGATAAGTGAGTATCACATATAGTTCAGAGATATGGATGTGGATGTATGGCCTGTCAATGAGAAATTTTTAGTTGCTACTATGGGAGTTTGGGAGCCATAATTAGTTAACAGAATCAAGGAAGCTCATAAAGATGATCCAGAGTTAATGCAGAGAATCATGAAGCATGTTGATGGCAGCAAGCCAGAGTTCTGATTGATTGACGGAGTTCTTTATTGCAAGGATATGTTGTGTGTGCCAAATGTTCAATGCATCAAATCAGAGTTGATGACAGATGCACACCACACCAGATATTTTATTCACCCAAGGAGCACAAAAATGGATCAGAATTTGAAGAATTACTATTAGTGGGTGAAAATGAAGAAAGAGATTGCGGAATTTGTCTCTACATGTATGACTTGCCAGTAGATTAAGGTAGAGCACAAGGAAGGGCAATGATGCTACTTTGGTGATTGTGGATAGGTTGACTAAGTCGGCACATTTCCTGCCATTCAAGATTAGTCAGTTTATGGACAAGATGACTAAGCTGTACAGGGACAATATAGTCAAGTTGCATGGAGTGCCTAAGTTCATAGTATCCGATCGAGACACTAAGTTTGTCTGTCGGTTTTGGTCTACTTTGCAATCAACTATAGGTACTCAGTTGAAGTTTAGTACAGCCTACCATCCTTAGATAGATGGACAGTTAGAGCGTACCATCCAGACTTTGGAAGATCTTCTCAGAGCATGTGTTTTGGATTTTAAGGAGAGTTGTGATGAAAGTTTCCCTCTGTGTAAGTTTTGCCTACAATAACAGTTATAATTCAAGTATTGGTATGACTCCATTTGAGGCATTGTATGGACGGAAATGTAAGACTCCGGCATGTTGGGAGGAAGTAGGAGTTCGGAGTTTTCATGGTCCCTCAAAGATTGCCAATTTTAGCGAGAAAGTTAGAATTGTTCAGATAAGAATGAAGAAGTCACGTGATCGTCAGAAGAGTTATGTAGACAATAGGCAAAGACCTTTAGAATTCCAAGTGAGGGATATGGTATTTTTGAAAGTGTTTTCGATGCGAGGTGTTATCAGATTTTGGGAAAAAGGAAAGCTTGCCAAGTGGTTTGTGGGACCGTTTGAGATTGAAAGTAGATTGGAGACGTGGCCTATTGTTTGGTGCTACCGCCATAGCTAGCCAGTGTGTACGTCGTTTTTCATATCTCAATGCTTCGGAAATATGTTACAGATCCTACTCACGTGTTGCAGCACGAGCCACTTTAGCTTCAGGCAAATGTAACATATGTAGAGCGGCTGGCGCAGATCATCAACACCAAGGAGACAGTGTTGCGTACGAAGACCATCCAGTGGGTCAAGGTACAATGGGAGCATCACCGTCCAGAAGAGGCCATGTGGAAGCTCAAAGACCAAATCCAGAAGGCTTATCCTTATCTTCTTCCTGATGAGGTATGCTTAGGCATTTGGGGGACCACATGTTCTTTTTAAAAGTGAGAGTTGTAAGGTCCAGGACCTTACTAGGTCAGTTGGGCCCAATAGCTGGCCTGTTGACTCGTTTATCTTGCTACTATTATAATTAATTGTATCGTTAGATATTTATGCTGGTTTAGATCATGAGCCAGTTTTTTTTAGTGTTAGAATAGTACAAATCGGTCTTTTCCGCTTCTCTTTTCCTAAAACAAAGATTAACCCTAATCTCTTATTAATTCTCTATAATGAAGACTCCAGCAGCCCTTTCTTCTTCCTCTTCAACTTTTTAAGCCCAGAGCTTCCCTATGAGAGATCATTTCCACGATCCGGACCGTTCATCTTCATCCCCTCGATCTCCCCTTTCCATTGATATCAGTTTGGTAAGCTTTCTTTTTTCCTCATCTTTTCAATCATCTTCTCCTTTGCTTAGATTTACGTTGTTCTTGATCTTTTCCTTTCTTTCCTTATCCTTTGCTTTCTAGGTTGTGTTTGATTGGATTAGATTGGTGGATTTCGTGGAAGAAGGCTTCTCCTCAAGTATTTTCCCCCATTTTCATCTTTTTCTTAGTTGAGGCAAGTAGATACGCAATTTATGATTTAACATGAATGTATTATCTTATTAATTGATATTGATCAAATGTTAGAATACTCAAATGCCAAGTTTGTTTTTTATTTTGATTTGGGTTTTTAACATGCTAGATTAGGTTTTGCAATGAGATGGATTAATTCCTAAATGGGTAGGTTTAGATGTCATTAATCTGATAGAATGCACGATTTGTGATGTATGAAATGGATGGGGAGCATGGAGGCTCATTTTCTGTAGGTTTACCATTGAATGGCCGGGGAAGAAGATGCAGAAAACCCATTTTCGGGGTAACAATTCGTTGTCAGATCGATCGAACGCACTATGCGATCGATCGGACAGAGAATAGGTCTTAGTTAAATGCAATCGAACACTCTGTACGATCGATCGGACAGAGAACATGGCTCAGTAAACTGCAATCGGGCACTGTTCGATCGATCGGAGGGTAATTACTGTGACATAACTTGGCAACTTCAGACACTTGTAACTTTTAACCCACCCGTTGGATTTCTATTTGTAATATATCGATGGGAAGACCTTGAGATATAGATTCCAATGGTTCTGATTTCATTACGTTCGGAGATCGGAAAGTAAGGTAATTACTCGGATTAATGATCTAGCTCATGTTTATTTGAAAATGAGACTATTAACCTAGATTTGGGCCTTAGATGTGGGAAACCATGAACCTACTCTCATATGACCATTAATGGGGATTTGAATCAAAGTACGTAGCTTGGTGTGCTTCAATGGGTTGTGTAGGTATTCGTGTATTACGCATGGTGTAATCGAATACATGTGGAACTGAATTGATCGATGCTTAACATTATTGTACACCAAGGGATTTCCCTAGAAGCATCATTGATCCAATTTCCACACGTACTCCGTTAAAACATGTGGGGTGCAGGGATGACACCTCTTGCCTAGGTTAGTATTGTAACTCCCCCTTGACTTGTTAATTGTATCCGTTGATATCGTTCCTTGTGCACTCACTTGGCATAAAATACATAACTAATTATGAAACATAAATCCTTGTAGAATTAGGAATTGGATATGACTTAGAGTGTACCTTAGAACACTGTGTCATGTAATTGATAAACATGTGTGGCTAGACTGTAAGGGATTATCATGTGGTTGGACATGTCTTGTATTGGCTTGAATGAGATAATCCCGATGAGCATGTCTTTTGTATTGAACTAGCCAAATTTGCTTGTCTTGATTTCCCTCGTGTCAACACCACTTTATTATTATTGCCAAACTACAATTGGATTCACTATAAAAAGGTTTGCATGTCATGGCTAATTGCAGTTTGGGGTTTTATTGATGGGCCCGCTACTAGGACATCGGGGTGGGCAGTCGACTTAGGACGGCATTCATGGCGTTGAATAGTTATGAGCGGGCTAGGACCGTATTGCTATTCCCGAAACTAGGAACTAGGATACCCCTGAAGCCGGACTTTGGTATCACTTATCCTGGTAGGATTGTGACTGATACCCTGTGAAATGGCTAGGACATCCTCGGAGTTTCCCTTTAGATTCTTGCATTGCATTGCATGGATGGTGGTTATTGCTAGTGATGTTAGGATTTCTTGTTATTATTTTTGGTGATTATTATTTATGCTTTTATGCCTAGCTTCGATTCCTTGTATCCTCATGATTATACACTTGTCATTATTCTTATGCTTGATGCATGCCATGTTTATTATATCTTCCTTATCTATTGCTCAACATATTGTTGACTCTTTTCCTTGGTGTGCAGACACTTCAGGTGACTACTATGAGGAGCAGGCAAGTGAGGAGATCCTCTGGGATCTGTAACCAACAGAGGAAGAGTAAGAGTGGCATGCCAATGACGTAGAGTAACATCATCATGCCTGACACTAGATAGCCTCATTGGGACTTCATTAGACCTATGTTTATTCATTTTTTATTCCTCATTGGACCTTTCATTTTATTGACATCATTGTTTCTTTTAAAATGGTCTTAGATATTGGTATGGCCATTGTAATAATTAAACTTCTTCGTATGGTCTATTTATTCTTGATGCAACTCTAATTATTAATGAGATTTTATATTCATTGTTTTGATATTTAATATGCCTCGAATTGTAATTGTCATGTCACTAAAATACAGCCAAGGGATAACATGAAAATTAAGAATAAATATTTGATTTCTTGTGTTTAATACAACACAAGCTTCCAAATATGGACCCAAAAAATTCCAAAACATGATGAGTCATAAGAAGATATTTGCAGAAGCATTAAACCAATTGGTATCAATATCCAAAAATTAAACCAACACATAACTACTGAATATTAAGATTTAAAGTTTCCAAAATAACTTAAATAAAACAACTAAATAAAATATATTATGGAATTAAATCAACTAAGGACTCTAAGATGTCAATATCTCATGAGTGGACTTAGACGGCTCCGTATCCATCTCCGGCTCTCCACTCAGGTTCATCAACTGGTTCAAACGCTTGAAACATTTGACCATCCTCCATCTCCACAGTAGGGTAGGGGTCGGTACCTATACATCAATAAACAAAGTAAACAACAAGTACGAAAGCATAATTCATAAATAAAATACAAGATCAATATGAGTAAAGATAGGTGATGATCATAAGAGATTAACAATGGAACAATGACGAAAAAAACGTATAACCTACATCCATTCTACACAATAGAGCAATAGAATAATAACACAGAAACACTGCTACTGCTTTGGGTGGTCAGCCCTAACTATAAAGCAGGAAAACCTATTTGAAGGCCGGCGGTCATAAACCGGTTTGTAATTGAAATCATAGGCTAGATAAACCGGTTCGAAATTCGGATATTACAGTGTCCGTACACATCGGTGATCAGCCGTCCAATTACAACTGCAGTCGTTCGAATATGACCCAATCAATATACACATATATACATATCATAGTAGAATAGACCTAATGATTTGTAAAGCTCTAACACAGAAATCTAAGTCCAAGTGAAGGGCTGGCTGCACAATAATCCACAATCGAATACCAATCAAATCATTCAATTAAACCTCTACAATATCTCAATTGATTGTCACGCCACATCATGGTCCATGTCCAATCAACATAGGGTATGCAACTAATAGACCAACATCAAACTCAATCATGTATTCAAATCCGAAGGTCAAGGAATAGTCACAAGCCAATCCTAAGGTCAAACATAAGGTTTTATAACTGACAACCACAGGAATCTCTTAATAGATAAAAGATCAACGCACCCTTCTCAATCAATGGTGCATAGACCCAATTAAAGGTTTTCCAATAAAGATGGGTTGAGCCCGAATCCATTAGGATTTCTCCGAGGTCATACGACCCACGTTAGTAATATATCGTTTGCCGGGACAGTATTTACTCAGGTCCAAAGATCCAATAATAAAGTATAAAAATATAATTTAACACATTAAAAACCCAAAGATATCATTTAATTAGTATTAATTTGTAAATAATAATAATCTTAGTTTATAATTTTTGAAAAATTGAGAACTCCATCTAAAATATTTTCCAAATTCAAAATAAACCAAAGAGTCTAATTTGAGTTTATAAAACAAAGCCTTTTTCAAATTCTCAAAAAGTCATGGGTCAAGGTAATAAATAATCCAATAAACACCATGTGCAGACACAAGGGTCTTCATCCCTTTTTTTCTCCAAACCGTGACCAGTCAGACATCCACACACGCCCTGTTTCCAATTCACATCGAATTTGAAAACCACGTACGCACACAGAACCCTTTTTTTCAAACATTGCCTCATGCCTGATGTGGCAAGATGCTAGGATAGTGGGCCCCACCGTCAGATCAACTACATCAGTAGTGTCGCCCAAACAAGTAAGGCCACAAGAGTGGACCTAATCTCTGATCGGATTAAGTACTAGGTCCCACCACGCTAATAATAAATAAAAAAACAACTCACAAGGTGCCTTCACATTCTGCAACAAGAGGGGCTTCACAGAACTCGTCCAAACTCCTCACAGAACCCGTTCCCGAATAGGGCTTCACACTGGCATCGCTAGGGTGTTGTGATAGTGGGCCCCGTCCTCAAATCAACCTCATCGTCAAAGTTCCCAGGGCACGTTCGGCTATAAGAACGGACCAAATTTGATCAGATCTCCTCACGGGCCCCACATCAAGATTAAATGCAAATAAAATATCTTCAAGGTAACTCACGCCCCAAAATTTAGAATCAATAGATGGTGGCCATATATGCAAGGTCTCATAAAAAAATAGAGAAAATCAAACCTTAGGGCATAAAATGGGTTTCTACATGCATCCATACTCAGAATCAACAAGAAACACAAGCATTAAATTTATAAATTATGATTAGGTACTTTCCTGAGGTCCGCGGTTGAATGAGACAGTCTAGAATTCTTACTGTCAAAGCCCAATGTGCTAACCGAGAGAAAAGTTGGAAGAGAGAGAGAGAGTTGTGTGTGAAAATAAAAGAGTGTGGTGGTGTATAATTAAACAGGGAAATAAGAATAAAAGTTGTAATCTAACTTAAATTCTAAAAAGAATAAAATTTGGGTTGGAAGAGAACTAGAGTTTGGATTAAAAAAGAATTATATCCACTAAACTGGGCCCGGGTTAACTATAGGTTAAGATACTTATCCGACAAGCCTAACTCACCAACTTAAGTCTAGTCTGGTCCCCACTTAGACTAATCGCATATTTAATTAAAATACAATCAATTAAATAATAATAATAAAATAAATAATATATATAATAAAATAACCAAAACGTCACAGTAATGAATTCTACAGTTCTTATATTATTTGAGGTTTGAAATGCAATATCCTCACAGCGGACTTACGATCCCTGAGTCTAAAGGACAAAAATTTTAATTAATTCTAAATTTTACTCCCGAATCTTGTTTATTCTCTAATCGGATTCTAGAGAGGTGACACCAATCATACTTGCCCCCAAGTCGCAATCGTCACACGGGAACGAAAAATGGAAAAAAATTTGATCCTTATCTACCCATGCGTTTCACGTGTTTGGGAAAGGTTCAAGAAATGATATAAATCCTGATGTAAAAGCTAAGAACGTTATCCACGGACTCTACATTTTTGAGGCTCTAAGAAAACCCGCCCATGCAATGTCAAATCTTCTCTTTGTAATTGTAGAGATACTTTTAAAATCTGTAGTTGTAGTCAGTAGCTAATTTAAATTTGGGTGGACCAGGACAGAGACTGGCTTGGCATTAGGATTGTAGATGGGTAGGTTTCGGTCCGTGTCGATGGTGGATTTGGAACCAGAATCATTAAGAAAAAGGTGGAACCGGATCCAGACCCGAAACCATTTTGGAACCGATTTCTTTGCTCCGGAATCAGAACCATATATGATCTGGGTCTTGATCTAGATAGAGAATGATATTGAAAAAAATATAGTTTTTAGAAGAGATTTTCTAAAATTTAGGTAATATGCCGGGTCTCGGGTCCACAGGTCCAAACGAAGGTGAAACTCGATCCGGACCCATTTATTTATTAGAGCCTAAATAAAGATTTAGACCTGATTTTTAATTATCAGAAGCTCCGAGTAACGAAAGAATCAGTACCCATTTATATCCCCACTTCGCATTCAGCTGATACTCCTTTTGTGGGATCAAAGATATGGATTGTAGATAAGAAGATAAATGTGTCCGTCTTTGTGAGGTAATGATTTTGGCCTTTTTCTGGTTTGTGTTTCACGTGTCATCTTATCTTCTTGAGAGCCAGCCAATGAATGATGTGAACCAGGGGAGGACCTACATGTAGGCCTAGGGGGGCCATAGCCCCCCCTAAGTTTTCAAAATTTTATTTTTTACTACTAAATTTTTTGTAATTTTTTACTTTTACCCCTAAATTGTTAAGATTTTCTTTTAATAATTTTCATTTGGCCCCCCCTAATTTCATTTTCTGGGTCCGCCCCTGATGTGAACGACAGTGAAAGCCAACGGCGGTACTCTTGAATGGAGTCAAAATTGAGAACCCAGTGGACAGACCAAAGGAAAAGATACTATTGGACTAAAATGGATTTTTAAAATCAGATATAATGTTGATGACTTCACTCAAAAGCACAAAGCTTGATAGATTGTAAAAGGTTATTCTCCATAATACAGTATAAATTTTAATGAAGCATTTGCTCAAATTGCTCCAATGAAAGTCGTAAGAATTGTTTTAACTCTTGTAGCTCAGTTAAGATGGTAAGTTTTTCAAGATGACATAAAATCAATATTTGTAAGGAAGTAACTATATGCATTAGAGCAAGCACAGTGAGCATGAAATAACATGATTTCAACAAGTTCAAGAAAATAATGAGAGTAAAAGATTCTCAAATTATGAGGGAGTGTTAATATCTAAAAGAGTTTCTTTAGTTGTTAAGAAACAAATATACTTGGGTAGAAATGAAGTTACCGCAGGACCAAGTAACTTGGCTACTAATTAATCCTTAAAAAAGCTAACTTCTATAATAAATCAAGTGGTGTACAGTGAAAAGCCCATCTAAGCAAATATCAAAGAGAAGCGCCCATTTAAAACATAGTCTATCAAAATTCCTTGTGTCCTTTTCCGCTGATACTTTCTTCCCAATAGTAGTTTCTCTGCGAAGGTGAGGAGAATTGGTCTATAAATAGGACCTCAGTATCTCAACCACAGTTACACAACACAAAGCAAAAGCGCTCTCTCCCTCTCTTTCTCTCTGCATTTCTTTCTCTCTGCATTGTTGAATAGGGTAGAAAATGAGCCAAAAGAGGGTGGTGCAGCAAATCATCTCGATCCACTCACCCGATGACAACTTCGATGTGGATAAAACAGCCCTTCTCAGCATGGCCCAGGACATCCTGTGTAACGAATTCGCAACACTTGCCCGCGTACATTCCAAACTCCCTTCTATCATTATTTACTCTCCTTTGTTCTTCGTTTATAAAACACACTCCACTCTGCAATGTTCTTATTTATCTCATCCCTTTTGTTCCCTTTTTAAAATTTTCCACGAATATCGTTTCAGTACTATTCTTGCAACTTGATCCACTTATTGTCTAACTAGTGAGGGAATTGAGAATCGAAAATGGAAACTGTCACCACCACATCATCATCAAAGCATCATCATCATCAAAGCGCCGTTCCAACTATGTTTGTTGCGGTTGCATGGATTCGATTTCTCCATTCTGATATATTTTGAGCGAAATCTTCGAATAAATTACAATTCTTCAGATCATCCTTGTTACTTTTAAGTTGTATTTTTTTGGGTTTATCCATTCTTCTTGACGGGCCGTGTGACGTTTTGGTTATTTCAGTATATAGATATTATTTATTTTATTATTATTATGTAATTGATTGTATTTTAATTAAATAAACGATTAGTCTAAGTGGGAACCACGTCAGGCGTATGTTTAGTGAGTTAGGCTTGTTGGATACGTGTCTTGACCCATAGTTAACCCGGGCCCAATTTAGTGGTATAATTCTTCTCTAATCTAAACTCCTATCTATTTAGAACCTAAACTCTATGCCCTCTATAATTTAAGTTAGATTACAACTCTTATTCTTATTTCCTATTTATATACTAGCACCACACTCTTTTATTTTCACACACAACTCTCTCTCTCTCTCTCAACTTTTTTTTGGGTTAGCGCTTTGGGATTTTGCAATAGGAATTCTAGACCGTCTCCCTCAACCGCGGACCTCAGGCAAGTACTTAATTATAATTTGTAGATTAATGCTTATGTTTCTCGTTTATTCGAGTATGGAGGCATGTAGAAACCCTTTGATGTCCTTTTTCATAAGATAATATGGTTATGCGATTTTGTTTTGCAATGACGTCGGAGATTTGGGGATGACACAATCCATTTTATCGTATTGATTTTACTGTTGCATTGTTTCTACTCTAGTATTACCACAGCACTTTTGTTTGAGTTTCAAAACCCCTTTTTCCACCAGTAAGATTTTGTAAATCGGATAGTAATGTTGACATGTTGGCTGGATTTTGAGTCAATACAATCCATTGGGAACCGATGGAGAACCATATCTCCGGAGTGGTTCTCGGACGCACGACCATGAGACCATGTTACTATGCATTGGCTGTAGGACCAGGTGAACCCCACTGACGTTTGATCAAGACCGTAGATCCGGTAGTCGACCCTCAGGCGATCTGAAGGAGGCTGGACCTGTAGGCAGCGGACCTCATTTGGGCCATCATCTTGTAAGCATTGGCTGTAGGACCAGGTGAACCCCACTGACGTTTGATCAAGACCGTAGATCCGGTAGTCGACCCTCAGGCGATCTTAAGGAGGCTGGACCCGTAGGCAGCGGACCTCATTTGGGCCATCATCTTGTAACCCGATCAGCAGAGGACGCGTTTAAGGGGAAAATCAATTTAGGCATCAGACGGTGATGGGACCCATTAGGTGATTTGATCATAAATCTGGGCTGACCCTTTTGCCGTACAGGGCTGGGCGACATTGTGTGTGAAGATGATGTGGGTGTTTGATCACCGGGTCTCACGATTTTAGCAACTTCATGTCGTAGGCAAGAGGCTCGGTTTTGTTGAAGACGTTCCGTTACAGATCATGCAGGAAGGGATGAAGTTCGGTGATCTCGGGGTGTATGGAAAGGGTGGACATGTGTTGACCTAGGTACATTTGGGGAAAGAGAGGAAGACATGTGGGGACGACTTGATATAAAAGAAGGGAAAAGAGTGGTGATGACTGATGATGTCATCCCATGTGATATTGATAAGGACCACATGTGGTATGGGAGTATAGGAGAGAGAATGGTGATGATTGGTGATGTCATCCCATTTGTCATTGAGTTTGGTTAATCATTTATTGGCCCTTTTAGTTTATGGAAATTAGGAAAAAGACCCTGGTCGTTTTATAAACTCAAACTAGACCTTTGGCTTATTTTGAATGTGGGAAATGTTTCGGGATGGAATCTTTGGGTTTTCTAAAATTATAAATTAAGATTGTGATTTATCATTATATATTAAATAATATCTTTGGTTTTTAATGCGTTAAAATCATATTTTTGTACTTTATTATTGGATCTTTGGACCAAGTAGATACCGTCTGGGCAAACGGTATCTTACTAACGTGGGGTTTAGTACTTTGTATGACCTTAGGAGCATCCTAATGAATTCGAACTCAACCAATCTCTATTGGAAAACCCTTAATTGGGTCTATGCACCTTGTGAGTTTGGACTTTATTTTTGTTACATATTACTTACTTTGACTATATAGTGATATTCATCGAATTGTCTTGCTATTTTGAACTGAATCCATTTTCCATTTCCACCCTTGTGTTATTAAGCACATTGAATAACATCAATTATTGTGCAGCTAACGCTAAGGGCATCTCATGTGAAACATTTGGAAAAACATTTTGATGCAGGATCCGATAACAGGTATAAATGTCCCGATAACAGGTTCAAATGTCCTAGACAATGAACCCGGGAAAGGGATAACTGAAAGACTTGCATTCATCCTACATAAAATTGGATGTGAGGTAATTTCGGATGCAATTGCTTACATCTTTCTAATTACCAGTATCTGAGTTACATTGACACCAAATGCATGTTTCCAGTTATCATGCAATTGCTCTGGCGAGGGAGGTATAAAGTCCATAACACTTACACTGTTCAAGAAACTTGTAAGCTATTCATGGGAAGATAAGCTGGTGTTAGTCCTCTCAGCTTTCGCTGTAAGCTATGGGGAGTTTCGCCTTGTCTCAAAGCCACCTGACACAAATCCACTTGCCAAATATGTGCGTCAACTTAAGCCATTGCCAGAAATCAGCGAGCTAGAAACTGTTATTAGTGGTCTCTTGAATATTGTACTACGTGTCACCAAGACTATCATCGAGTTGAATGGTCTTCCCTCCCAGTACATTTCTCATGACAAAACTCCTTACATTGATTATGAGCTCTCAGATGCTGTTTACTGGGCTGTCAGAGGCATTGTTACTTGTTGCTCCCAAAGCATTAGCTTTATGAGCCAACAGTAAGTTCAAGCCAATTGCAAACTTGCCTTTTCTATCATGGGTGAATGCAGATAATTTGGACTTGGGTTATCTATGTTCAAATCTCAAGATATAATCAGATTATGTAGAGACAACTAATAGGTCACACAACTGTGGGCATAGCCCGATATCTAGTGGTTAATTGGACCCAAAATAATGCTCATGCAATATATTTTAGATGTTTGGTTATCTTAGCAGTCGGTAAATGCGACCACTTTTATTAATTGTTAGTCTTTTTGGTCTAAATTAAACATCGGGCCAAAGGCAAATTGAATACGAAACTTAATTTATACTCATTCAGGCATCTCGATGAGAGCTTGACTCGGCAGACCCAAGTCTGAGGGCTTCATGAATATGGGTCCAGGTTTCGATCGTCAATTGCGCTGAAGTTCAACGCCAATACCTAAAATTTTTGCATGGTGTCCTTTTGGGTAATGATAAATAGGTAGTTTTTGACATTAGTAATGACCATTTTGCGTGATTATGTTTTTGTGTGAATATCTTTTATATTTTTTATGACTTTAACATTATGATATTTTTCGGACTAAATTGATTTCAGGAACATGGTCTCGATAATAGAGACGCAGGAAAAAATGATTGCACTAACTGAAAGACTTAACAAGATCCATGACCAACTTAAAACAATAACAGGTGAGTATAACATGTGCCAAAACCTTGGATTAATTTCTATGTATACTAGTCAATCTAACAGTTATTTTACATTAATCAATTATGTTTTCTCACAATCTTTCACATCAAGAATATACTTGTTGAGGATCCTATCGCAAATGAGGCGTTACAAGGGAAATGTTTTGAATTATACAATGCATACTATGGTTCCATGATGGATGATAGGCTGACGCATTATGAACTATTTCCGCAGAGGAAAAGAAAATCAAGGAGGCTTACTATAGGATTCAATACCTCTTAAGAACTAGCCAAACTGACAACATGAAGATTTTCTCTGAGTTTATTCCGACAAAGGATGGTAAAGCTCTCTTTAATGGAGCCACCGATGAAGAGGTATGATTTTAACATACCCATAAAAAAATATTTTCATTTCATTGCTTAGTAAAGCAAGAATAATAGTCCTTTCGACGTTGGAACTCGATTAATCTGACTTAGATGAATTCAAATAGGGTGTTAAGATGCCTTCTTAAAAATTAAGGATATTGTAAAGAAGGTTGGATATGCAAAATATGTCCTTTCCTTATCCAACCTACTTTAGGGCATGCTTCTTTCCTAAAATTCTTGATAGGAATTTGTTATGTTTGGAATTTTTGAATATAATGTGACATCTTGTCTCCTATCATTTCAAAATTTCAAACACCTAAAAGATCCCAAATTTCAACCATTTCCTTTGCTTTTTGGTGGAATTTATGAATGCTCAAGTACATGGGAGCATCCAGGAATACCACCTTGTCCGAGAATTTCGGTCAGGAATTCCATGAATTTCTGTAAAGAAACATGCCCTGCAGTATTCTTTATTAACCTCATCTGTTAAGAAGTACATTGGTGGAATGACCTTTAGATGCTGAAAATCCTTCCTATCTGTCAAATTAATAAATGCCAGTTTGCATATTTTTCATATTCATACTCGTGCCATTTCCAATTCATTCTACTTGAATTCGTTAATAGCAAGTCATTTTCTTAACAAAATGAAACAGGCAAGCTTGGATGTACTGAAGAGCAAGACCGTGATATTGTTCATCTCATGCTGGGATATCTCGGAGGAACAGGTCAAAGAAGTTGGCCAACGGGTTTGCAAGCCAGAGAGGCAGTATGGAATAGTCTGGCTCCCAATTCGTGACAACACAGTCGCAACAATGGAGACGGTTGAGTTTGAAAACACAATACGCAGTAAGGCAAGACTGATGAAATGTCACTCACTGCATTATTCTGTGACACTCCAGTCTTACGTCATTCAATACATCAAAAAGGAGTGGCTCCTTGAGAAGAAGGAAGCGATGGTAGTATTCGATGCCTACGGAAAGGTCATCAACTCCGATG
The DNA here is from genome assembly GCA_028538565.1 of Umbellularia californica. Taxonomy (NCBI): domain Eukaryota; kingdom Viridiplantae; phylum Streptophyta; class Magnoliopsida; order Laurales; family Lauraceae; genus Umbellularia; species Umbellularia californica. The sequence continues at coordinate 14,710,989 of JAPQWN010000007.1, read as the reverse complement.
CATACCAAATGATCATGGTATGGGGAAGCGCAGCCTACCCTTTCCATGCTCAGAAAGAGGAAACCCTTTGGAGAAAATGGAGCATTGAATGGCTTTTGATTGAAGGAGTTGTTAGTGAGAAACAACAATGGGTAAGGCTTAATATTCTTGCATATCAAATTACAAAATCCACTTAGTACTGTCTATACAAATTAATTGTCTACACAAGTCCAAAAACTTTCCCTTTTTCTTGGGATGTAGAGGCAAAATATTTATAATTTGGTTATGCAAATCCTCATCCTTGTCATTTCTAACAGGTGGAAGAAAAAAGAGTGATCTACCTATACGGAGGAGATAAGTTGGATTGGATTAAGGAGTTCATAAATAAAACGAAAGAGGTGGTGAAAGGAGAAGAGATCATCTTAGAGTTTATATATGTTGGAAAGAAGCACACCGAGACAATCAAGAATGAGAAATTGGCCAGTGAGGTCTGGGAGGAGCAAAAGATAAGGCAATTCCACGCCCGCGTGAATCTGATATATCAGTCCAGGAAGCAACTTGGCATGTCGATTACAGATGACAAAACATTGATACAATTGAGGGGTTTACTTGAAGCCGATGGCGATGGTCATGGATGGACAATTATAGGCCAGGGATCAAATGCCATCGCTGTTATCATGAATGAATACTTGGCCATAGAGTCTCTGAATTACTTGGTAAAAAACAAGGTTGAAATCACAAAAGAAAATTTCATTTCCAAACTGCATGGAGCGATAAAAGCCGTGAAACGAAGCCTCAAATACCAAGAATTTAGCGATGTGCATAAGTTCTGCAATCACATTTTCGTTCCCACAGGGAATATGGTTTGTGTGGATTGCCAACTCCCATTGGAGAAAGAAGCCCTTCATAAAATTAAAGTGGTCAATGAAACGATAACCACTTCTGGACAAACAGTTGCAGCGGCCGGCATGTCACATTCTTATCATCGGATTGTTAGTAAATAAGTTAACATGCCCAATCTCACAGAATCAATTGGTGTGTCACCTTATGTCGGTGTGTCTTTTTAAGTGAATAAGTATCTTTGAGCAATACTGCCCTGTTATGGAGTGATGTAGGGGTATGTATGGTTGTTCGAATGTAATTCGTTCCTCTGTTTGTTACTGTAATGTGTGTATGTTCGAATGTTGTTCCTTCTCTTTGTTTGCTAATGTAACGTGGATCCTTTTGTTTGTTATGCAAATACTTACTGTGCTTCTGATAAATGTGGATGAAGCAACGGAATGGGATCGCGTTGATTATGATTGGGTATAACATGGGCCTTACATTAATCTTGGGTTTGTAATTATCTAAATAAGAGTTGGCTTAGATCAAGCCCCCAAGCTCTCCCACCTGACCGAATTATATTTTGATAGATTACCTTCTTTTTTCTCTTTGGTACCCGGCCAAGGGGTTGGGACCCAAGAGAACCCACGCAACTACGAAGCTAGCTAAGCCACACAAGTGGGAAAAGTGGCTTACCTTGAGATTGATTCCTAGGTAACCGTAGCCAGGTAACAAACAAGGTTGCCAACCAATTGAACAACCCTTAGTTGTCGGAAGAATACCATTTGATATGTAAGTGATGTGTAAACATTGGTATGTAAACAAGGCTATTAACCCACCAAAATCTTCACACCTAAAGAGGAGTGAAAATCACAATCACAACTCACACATTAATTGCATTCTCTACTCATCAAAGAGTGCATCTCTACAGCCAAGGGCTCTATGCTTATCAACAGATCCCCCTATGGGTTTTTCCCTTCATCATGTCGTCTCAGACAAGGGAATACCCTTTCTCCTTATCTTTTCATCATTTGTAAAGTTTTAGAGAGTTGGCTAATTCATTAGTTATGGACAAAACCGGGACTCTTAAAAATGTAATTTTACTTAGAATGGATTGCCCAAGTGAATCAGCAAAAAAAGACAGTTAATCTGGGAATTAACAGAGTTCGCTCAAGCGAACTCCCTATTCGCTCGAGCGAACCCCTCACAAAGACCTCTTCGCTCGAACCACCTTATCTCTCTGCTCGAGCCATCTTACATCTGCACTGATCGTCTGAAGCAGAGACAAGTTCCCTCGAACGAACTCCATGTTCGCTCGAACGAACCTGGGAAAGTTTAATTGCATCTGGAAACTCCTTCAGAATTTCTCTCAAGACACTTTTCCTATCCTAATTGCATCACAAGTCTTGAGACACGAGTTTATACTTATTTATAGCCATTCTCTCTCTCTTTCAAAGGTACTTCTGATCAAGATTATATCCCCGGAGAAGATTTTCAGACATCCATCATTCCACCCCAAAGCTTTTAGTTTCGTGTGCTGAAGATCAGGCTTTAGGCTGATTCCATTCTGCTCGATCTTCTGAAGTAAAGGCATCTTGAAGACGAATTCAAGGTGGTTTGCTCAAGAACGGCTGAAGGTGAACGGCGGGTAGTCAATAAGATCAAAGCAGTCCTTAGGTTAAGTCACCAACTAGGAAATAGTTGTAAGTCTTCTTGTAACTTTCGTTTCAAATAGTGCTTGGTTGTCTGTTGGCCTAGACGGTAAGGCCCGTTGTTTTTTCCCGAGTAGGGTTTTCCACGTACAAATCATGTGTTCTTCTCACTGTGTGGTTTGATTGCTTTTAATCTGATTTAGGACTAATTACTAGTTTAATCACGTGTGGACTGATATTTAAAAGAGATCTGGTTACTGGGACCTTCGCCTGTGTTAAGAGAGGATTTTCAATTAGTATCAAAGCGGGTTGTACTAATCTTTGTGTGATCTATTTAATACAGATCTCTAATGGATATCAATAGAGAAGGAACGTCTACTAATAAGCCCCATCTTCTAGACTGAACCAATTATGCTTACTAGAAAGTAAGGATGATTGCTTTTCTTAGCGTTATTGATGACCAAGTTTGGGACATAGTTGTAGAAGGATACCTAAACTCACCATGGTTGTTGAAGGCCAGACTAAATTGAAACCCAAAGCCCAGTGGACCACTGATGAAAAGACAAAGTCCAGCTTAAATAATAAGGCAATTATTGCAATTTACAATGGAATTATTGCAACTGAATTTCATAGGGTTTCTGCATGCCCAACTGCCAAGGCAGCCTGGGATCTTCTACAAACTGTTCATGAGGGAACAGACACTGTCAAGCAAACCAAACTCCAAAACTTGACAACTGCTTTTGAGATGATTCGGATGAAAGAGTCTGAAAATTTTGCTGAATTCAATACAAAATTGACTAAGATTGTAAATTCATGCTTTACCCTGGGAGAACCCATTCCTCAATCTAAAACCGTTAAAAAATTTTGAGGTCTCTCCGAGAACGTTTTCGTCCAACAGTAGTTGCCATCGAGGAGCATCAGGACCTCAATTCCATAACTGTTGAAGAACTTGTTGGAAATTTCCAAACCTTCGAGGCAAATCATTGTCAACCGAAAAAGGGAAAGGACATTACTCTAGTACCTTCAAATTCAGTGGATGACCCTAAAATTAGTGATTGTGGAGTGATTTTGATGATGAAATATTTGAGGCTTACCTTGGTAGAAAGCTTTAAAAGATTTGGAAAAGTAAAAAGGCTTTTACCAAGAAAGATTCATCGAATCCCAAGGCACCTTCAAAAGGAAATTTTGTACCTAAAACTGAACAAAGTCATTCTAAGGGTACACCGAAGCCAATCAAATGTTTTGAATGCCAAGGATATGGTCACACTGCTGCTAAGTGTGCAAATCGTAGAGAAAAGAATAAGGGTAAGGCATTAAATGTTGCTTGGGATGACGAGTCTGATGAAGAAGTGTCTGAACCTGATTCACCTTTGAGTGAGTACGGAAAATATGTTGCTTTCATGGCTATTTCTAACACCTCTTTTGTGCAGGAATCTAAGTCTGAAGATGATTTAGATATTAATGAAATTTCTGATGGAGAACAGGAGGGTGATAAAGACTATCAAAAGTTATTTCAAAAATCTATCAGAATGTCAAAAATTAGTGAGAAAAGAGCCTTAAAATTAAAGAAAATGAAAGAAAAGAATACATCATTGCAAGCGACATTAATAGAATCTCAGTCTAAGGTAAAACAGTTAGAAGATCAAGGCATTATCTTGTCTAACAAGTTGATTCTTGCAGGTTAAGCGAATGATCGTCTGCATCAACAATCTCAAAAAGTTGAATCTGAGTTGGTGAACTTGCAAAACGAGTTGATCTCTTGCAAATCTGAAAAGGAGAACATTGCTAGAAAATTAAAGATGGCCCTTGCAAAGTTGGATTCCACAAAAGATTCAATCAATCGGATGAATATTGGATCATTGAAACTAAACAAAATTCTAGGAAACCAACAGTCTGTTTCTCCGAAAACTGGACTTGGTTATGTTCAAGGAGCTTTCACATCAAAGGACAAAGGTAAGTCTACTTTTGTTCAAGGACCTACGATGGTAGCATTGCCCCCGATCTATCCAAATGCTACATACCCGAATAACTATTATCCAAGATGTGTCAAAACAAAATTTTGTTCCCATATGTCACTTCTGTGGGATTACCGGAAACATACGACCACATTTTAATAAATTCAGAAACTATCAACGGAATCAGCAAAGGAAGCAATTTGTCTTGCCTCAACAGGTCAGGACCAAGCTCATCTAGGTCCGTAAATCTGATCTACGCCGTAATGTGGTCGTTACAGCACTCAGTGCTACAGAATTGGATGTGTGGTACTTGGACAGTGGCTGTTCTAGGCAAATGACAGGAAACAAAGCATTGTTTACCTCTCTTGAAGATTATAATGGTGGAAGTGATCATTTCGGAGATGGAGGTAAGGCAAAAGTCATTGGAAAAGGTATTGTTTCCATTCCAGGTATGTCTCAATTGAAGAATGTTTACTTGGTTGATGAGCTTAAGACAAATCTTTTAAGTATAAGCCAATTATGTGATAACAAGCATGAAGTTCACTTTTCTGCTAATGAGTGCATCATTGTTGATAAAAAGGGAAAAACTATGCTCCATAGTAAAAGGAATTCTGACAACTGTTATGTGGTATCAACAGAAAAAGATATGACATGTAATTATGCAATGTTGAGTGATATTGATTTGTGGCATCAAAGGTTCGGTCATATTAATCATAAAGACCTAGAAAAATTATCAAAACTTGAACTAGTTCGAGGGCTACCCAAACTCCAAAGAGCCCCGAATAGTGTTTGGGGCCCTTGTCAAGTTGGGAAACAAATTAAAGCTCCGCATAAAAGGTTTATTCTCTTACCACTGAGAGACCTTTAGAGCTGTTACATATGGATCTCATGGGACCCACTAAGTTTGAAAGTATTGGTGGTAAAAAAAAACATATTTTTTTACCGTTGATGATTTTTCTAGATTAACTTGGGTTCGGTTCTTGCATGATAAGTCTGAAACTTTTACTTTCTTTAATGACTTGTGATCCTTGCTTATTGTAGATAAGGGACAAGAATTTGAAGGTGTTTCCAGAATACGCTCCGATCATGGATCCAAATTTCAAAATTCTGATTTATCTACTTTTTGCACTCAACATGGTATCAAACATGAACTTTCTGCACCAAAAACACTACAACAAAATGGAGTGGTTGAAAGGAAAAATCGTGTAGTACAAGAGATGACACAAGTTATGTTACAGAGCAAAAATATTCTCCAACGGTTTTGGATTGAAGCCGTAAACCCAGATGTTTATGTTATTAACCGTGTATGTCATCGTCCTGGCACAAAAATCACTCCATATGAAATATGGACCGGAGTCAAGCCTAACATTAAATATTTCAGAACTTTTGGCAACAAGTATTACATTCTACGAGAGAGAGAACACTTATCTGAATTTGACTCCAGAGTGACGAAGGAATTTTCCTCGGTTCCTCATTGATGAGTAAAGCCTATCGGGTGATTCTTCTTAAAAACTTTGTCGCCATGGAATCCATAATGTGGTTGTGGATGATGCAGGAACATCTGATTATTTTTCTAATGATGATGAAAGCATAACTTTTTCTCCATCTTCTGAACAAGTTATGGATAAGGAAACTAAAAGTCAGACTGAACCTGAATCTGAAACTGAAAAGCAAAAGGAAATAACTGCAACTGCAGAACCTGTAAGTCCAAAAAAATCTTTTTCAGAATCTGTTGTACCAGATATCATTCGTCAATTCGAAGAGAAAAGTGCATCTCCGTCAGCTATACATCCACGATCCCAAAAGGGACAAATACTGAAAGATCATCCTCTGGATACGGTTATAGGTGAGATTTCTACTCCTTTGAAAACCAGGAAACAGGTACGTGATGAGATAAGTCATTTATGTTATACTTCTACTCTAGAACAAAAAACTATCAACGACACTCTTGTTGATGATTGTTGGATTAATGCTATGCATGAGGAACTTGCTCAATTTAAAAAAAAAAATCATGTTTGGAAGCTTGTTCCTAGACCCTATCACACAAACGTCATCGGTACAAAATGGATATTCAAAAATAAAACTGATGAGTCGGGTTAAGTGATAAGGAACAAAGCACGTCTAGTTGCTCAGGGGTATACTCAAGTTGAAGGTATCGATTTTGATGAAGCATTTGCCCCTATCGTTAGATTTGAATCGATCCAATTGTTGCTTGTTGTGGCTTGTTTTTTGAACATCAAATTATTTCAAATGGATGTGAAAAGTGTTTTTCTAAATGGTTTTTTAAATGATGAAGTCTATGTTGAACAACCAAAAGGATTTGAACATCCTCATTTCCCGAATCATGTTTTCAAATTGAGAAAAGCTCTTTATGGTTTGAAACAAGCACCTAGAGCCTTGTATGAAAATTTGACAATGTTTCTGGTTGAGCATGACTTTCAAAGAGGCAGTGTTGACAAGACCTTGTTCATCAAACGAGACAAGAGGAACGTTGTTAATGCACAGGTCTATGTTGATGATATCATCTTCGATTCAACCTCTGAACTCTTGTTGGATAAATTTGCTGAAAGAATGGCTAGTGAGTTTGAAATGAGCATGGTCGGTGAGGTTTCGATCTTCCTGGGATTACAAATAAAGCAGACTCCTTCTAATATCTTCATCTCCCAACCAAAACATGCCAGAGAGTTACTGAAAAAGTTTGGCATGCAATCATCGAAATATGCAAGGACTCCGATGAGCACAACTGCCAAAATTAGCCTTAATATTGATGGAATGGACATCGATGAGAAACTCTACAGGAGTATGATAGGTACTCTTCTCTACCTTACTGCAAGTTGAACTGATATTGCTTACAGTGTTGATGTTTGTGCAAGATATCAGTCCAGACCGAAACTGTCTCATGTTCAAGCGGCCAAAAGAATTCTGAAATACGTAAGTGGGACTGTTCAATAAGGCATCTGGATGTCCAAAGATACAACACTACCATTGTTGGTTTTTCAGATGCTGAGTAGGCTAGGTGTGTTGACAATCGAAAGAGTACTTCGGGTGGCTGTTTCTTTGTTGGAAATAATTTGGTGGCCTGGCATAGTTAAAAGCAGACTTCGACATCCGTGTCGACCGCTAAAGCTGAATATATTGTTGCTGGAAGTTGTTGCACACAGCTTCTATGGATGAAACAAATGTTGCAAGATTACGGAATTGAGCAAGAAACAATGAATGTGTTTTGTGATAATTAGAGTGCTATCGACATTTCCAAAAATCCAGTACAACATTCTCGAACCAAAGACATAGACATTATGCACCATTTTATTCGTGATCTTGTAGAGGAGGACATAATCACTTTGCACCATATTCCTACTGAAGCTCAATTTGCTAACATTTTCACAATACCATTGGACGCAATGCGGTTTGAATCTCTATGTAAATCTCTTGGGATTTCTCTTATTCCCTAAACTCCATAAATTTTTGTTTGCTTAAGTGCACATTCACATTTTCACATGACCAAATTTTTTTTTGCACGGCACGGATCAATTTCGATTCTCTCACAGCTCTCTCCGTCTTTATGCTTTGAGAGATGTTATGGTAATCAGGTTAAACCGGAGGATTAGGTCTACCTAAGAATGTGTGTGATAGCTTCCACTTGATTAAAAAGTTTCATTTGGAGAAGGCTACATGTTCATTAGTGTGAAAGTCACCCATGATGGTTTAATCTGTCCCCAGATTTATTAAAAAAAAAAAAAACCATTTGCTTAACTTCTTGTTAATGGGTGTGCTCCCCATGTAGCACATATGTTCGTCTTCTGGAGATTTAGGGAGAGTGGGTCACACTCAATTTATTCAGTTTAATTTTCTTTTTTTTATATATTTTTCTTGGTCATATTGTTCACATTTATCACTCTGTGCTTAAATTCATAAAACAATTTCTTACCATAACAATTTATCACTGTACATGGAGTGATTTGACTGAACAAATAGACGTTAGAGTATTTTGCCGCACTGCACTTTTTTTTTCAAACATCTGACACTTCGCTCGAGCGATCACTCCAGTTCGCTGAAGCAAACCCACAGCGTTAAAGTCCGCCCGATTCCTATTTTTCATTCTGTCTTCCTCATTTCATCTCCTCTTCCTCCAAGCCCTAGCCCCCATTTTTTTCGTCCCTCTTTTCCAGGCTACGTGCATTCCAATCTCTTAAAGAGGTATTTTCCTTTTTCCACATTCATCAAAGTAGTTTGATATTTCCATTTCGAATCCATTTTTACATGTTCTAGTCGTATCGTTTGGTTTGTAAACATTTTTTGGTTTCATGGCTACTAGGTTTTTCATTTTGCTTCCTCTTCTCTCTTCTTCTTCCTTTCCTGCATCCAATGTCTTTTTTGTGATTTGCATTTGGGGGTGTTGGTTGGATTGGAGAATCATCCATGCTTTTGGATTATTGGAATGAATTGGATTCTTTTCTACATGAATTTTTCTGATGAATCCTTGTTTATTGCTCAAATACTGACCTTGGAGATTGACTATGATTGAATGAAATTGACTGGAAGTAGAGTTTCACATTTGTGGTTTTGTGTTTGTTTTTTAGGGATTTTTTTGTGGTGGTTTTGTGGAATGTGGAGATGGGTGGTCTTACCCAAATTTTTTCTGTAGAGACTTGTTTGAATGCAACAAGCTTTGATATGGTGTTTGCAGTGTTTCTTTCTCTTCACTGACTTGGACATTTTGTTAAATGATCCTTTCAGAATCATTTTTAAATGAATTTTTTTGATCTCATTCTGAGTCTTCCTCCGCTCAATCAAGCTTTGATCATGCTCAATTTCCTTCACTGAACAATTCTGTTCAATTTCACGAACAATATCAGTCAAGAAATGTTAGAGCGAAGTTGCTGAGGAACTGCATGATAAACATGTTTGCAGAAGTCTTTCCAATAGAAATTGGTATTCTCTAATGAAGATTAACTCGTCAAAGATACATGCTGACTGGGTTTAGGAATTTCACTGCAATATGGATATTTTGTAGTCGGGCTCTCTCAAGACTTATGTCAAGGGAAAGTGGTTGACAATATCTATGGCCAACATTGCAGACTTTATTGATATTCCGGTGGTCGAGAACCCGAATTACCCCATTCCAGATGAACTTCAAGTCCCTATTGACTATGATCTGGTGGCCACCGCCATTTGTGGTGCACATACTCCTTGGCTTGGAGGTATTCTCCCTCATGGAAATTTAACTAATGAGTACCATTTCCTTAATCGGTTTGTTTGCCATAATTTGGAACCAAGGGGCCACACTTCCGGTGTAGCCCACAAAAATGGATATCTTCTATACTGCATCTGGACAAGGAGGAGAGTAAACATCCCTCAAATCATAATGAATGTTTTCATCCGAACCTTGACTGAGAAGAGGAATTATATTCTTCCATTTGGTGTTTTGATCACTCACTTCCTTTTGTATAAAGAGGTTCCGAAGAAGAGCAATGAGGCTACACAAAAAGATTCGGAATCCAATCAATGCTCGCACACTTGCTCAATCAACTGCTCACATTCCACTTACTCCTCAAGGTGATGAAGTTCCTGAGGATAAGGTTGTACTTGCTGCACAGGTTCAGGGGGAGCAACAGAGGCATGTCGATCGAATTGATCAGCTTACAGCTCAAGTGTAGGGTTTGAATATGTGAATTGATGCAGGATTCGATGTAATGGCTAGACGCTTCAACTCTATTGATCAAGCCCTAGCTGAAATTCTTGCTCGACTGGGACATCATTAAATGCAATTGTGTCTTCTGAGTCTTCTCATTTTGCTGACTATGACTTCATTTTGCTTCCTCTGTCTAGTTGAACTTTTATGCTTCTTTTGTGGTTCATGTTTCGTTTTGGTGAATTTTGTTGCTGATAACATTACATGTTGCTACCAGTCTTTGATTATGACTTTCTATCTCTACTGTCTTGTGATTCTCTCTTCACTGTTTCTCTTGTCAATTTACGAACAAAAAGGGGGAGTTATGAGTAAATGGATGTGCTAAATGTTTCATCACTACACCATAATAATCGATTAGTAACGGATCTACAGCCGTTACAAAATTTTTTAGTAACGGTTATTTTACGTTGACACAATTGCGTTACAAATGAAAAGTAACGGAAGTTAGTAACACTTAATAACTGTTAGAAATATTACTAACGGTTATCAAATGTGACTGAAATTAATTTCAGCAACACATCTTCAATCGTTACAATTTATTAGTAACGGTTATTAATTTTGTTCATAGTTTGTTCCCAACGGATAAAACTGTTGGTAATTCTCACTTTCTGACGCATATAATTCTATTTGTAACGGTTGATGTCCGTTACTAAGTATTCTATTTGTAACGGTTTATATCTGTTACTAAGTATTTGTTGTTTTTAAAAAAAAATAATGGAATTTCTTGATCCATTTCTGACAGGCCACCTACAGTACTTCTGACTACATAGATACTCTCTCATCTGCATGTGTACCACAAATCCCACAATGTGAATATAGAAAACACACAAACAACACATTTCAGCAAATAAAAAAAATAACAACAAAAAAAAAAAAAAAAGCAGAGTATGAAGAAGAAAAAGAATAGTAGTACATCAAGGGTGCTCCTTGGGTAATGAATGGATCCTGAAATGAGAATCTTTCTTTGACCATTGATGATAATAGCCTTCCTTTCATAAGTCACACTACACTGAATCAGTTGAAAATGCACACAAGCAGAAACAAGGAGATGAAGAAGGAGACTAGGTAGTTTTTAGTTTCTTATTATGTTTATGTGTTTGTTGAGGACTGCATAGTTGAAGTTAATCAATGTTAGTTAGTTGCATTTTTTATTTTTGATCTAAATTAACTAGATAGAGTTAATTGATTGTTGTTGCTAAAAGGAGTGATTTGGGTCCGAGGCCCCCTTGTCGCGTAGCCTTTGTTGCCCGTCAGCCAGGAGAGCCTTTAGGGCATTGTGGCGTAAATCATTGACAGGCCACCAATCATTCTGATTACTGATAGTAATTAATTAATTATGTCTGGAATTTTTATATCATTAAGAAGAAATACATCTTCTAATGCAGACTCTATAAACATCAGAAATTGTAGGAATACATTTGGAAAAATTTTCAACCTACAGTTATCTTGTACCTTGTAATCGCCTTCCTAGTACATAAAAAGACGGGCCAACCATGCCCATATGATTCAAGTACAACATTCTAGTTGTTTTCCTTCTGAAAGAACAATCAAATAAAGGCTCTTAGATCTTACCTGCTTGGCTTGGACAAAATTATGAACGGCCTGAACTAAATTAGAATCTGAAAGTTGGCTCAACATCCATTGCCCAAGCAAACTTTGTAAGAAGGGACTTGCAAATCCACTTTCAGGCTCTCCAATACACCCTACTCATACCATGAGATCAATCACTAATACAAGCACCAAAGATCTAACACAAAACAAAATTACAGCCGTTTTCCTCCAACAGAGAGAAACAAGCACTGTAGTTAGAAAAGAATTTCTTAAACACATGTTCTCTCCACATGGCAGCACATGCCAAGATGACAGGCGTATGCAAAATCCAAGACATCAAGAAGGCGGACCAAAAACGCAAAGATGCACATGTGGGCCAATTCCACATGCTCCCACATAGAAGGGGACATGGAAAGGGCACCACTATTAGCAAACCTCGTAATTCAGAAAATAATATCACTAGCGACACTATGAGATATGTAATGAATCCTACCTTCAGCTCATCCATTTTCTCACCCAGCCTAGACATTTGTGCAATGTGGGACTTGGAAACACTGCGTTGATGATTGCAAATGATGACAACCTGCAAAGGAAAAGAAACCCGACAAAGCTGAATATAGGTACCACCCAAAACAATCATTGAAGTTGAAATGGCTACAAAAGCAGAATCGTTACCTCTTTGTTGGCATGCTGATAAACAGCAATCTTCTCTGCAACATTTCCCACAGATACATCTGGTCCGTTTACGAAGCAGTACCTTTATAAAACGAGTACATTAAAAAGTAGGTACCTTAACTAAAAGGTACCTTACTCTTCTAGAATTGAATGACACAAGTGTATAAAGATCAGAGCTGAAAACTGAACTCAAGGGCTTTCCCTCCAAGACATAATTCCACTACATCTTACCTTATCATCCAAGGTAATAGATGCATTGTATGTACGGAAAACTTTTGCTGTAAGGCCAGGCATCAGTTTCTTCAAATGCACATTGAGTTTGCTGGTGTCCAACTTGTCAAAAAGATCTTCCCCTTCCTTTTTTCCTGATCAACATAAACAAAGATACTCATTTATTCTCACAAACTGGATGGGAAAGTAGATAGCACCAAAAGCCATGCAGTCACCTTGTTGGAACTGTTGAATAGCTTTATAGACAGGGAGCTCCACTTCTACAGTGTTGAAATATCTGATGGAATCTTTACCAAGGAAATCAAACTGGGAGAAGAAAGAAGAGTGCATGACATGATTGTCAACTAAAAAAAACACATAAAAGAAGCCAAAGCAAAGAAGTGTTATGTCACATATAATTATTATCTTAAAAGGAGTCCCTTGGGGTGGAGCACACCAATAAGAAATCAATCACTCACCCAAATAATCATTGAACCGAGGTTCAGAAAATCACTCCAGAGAAGAAGAATCCACAATTAAGTGATTAATGGCTCACCCAAGGAATCCTTTGACTAAAATCAGATAAACACAAAAAAAGCCAGAAAATCCAATCTCTTACCTGTAACTTATTCGGAGAGACTAACATGACATTTTCAACTTTCAAAGTGCAGCAACCAACTGTATCAGCCTCATCATCATCCTGCGAAAGAAAAATCAATTGCAAAAGGCACAAATTTGTGAAATATATGACAAATTTAGGCACTTTGTTGATATCAAAAAGGGTACTTTTACTGCTGTGAGAAAAGAGCATGGAGGTGGTGGTTCCTAGAATATAAAGTTATCAGTTTCAGACCCGAACTGAAGCATGTGGAAAACCAAAACAAAAAAGCAGAAGGAAAAAGATAAAATTCATTAATGCTAATTCTCCCTTCCTTGCTGCCCCAAACTCAGCTCCTTATTCAAACATGAATTAAGTCACTTTGAGGTCTAACCCACCATATTTTATATGGGTCGAAGCAGATCAACTTGCAAAGAACATTACTAAAAAACCACACACATGCGCACATCCATAAGTATTGGTCAGAACATGTAACAGATAGAGGAAGCACACTATAGTGAACAGGATAAAAGTCAGAAAGGGACAAGAATATGCAGGCGTCGTGTCCTAAAAGTCAGTGGATGGAATTTAAAGTATAATATATATGGGAAATGCTCCTACCCCCTTACTCTCACAGTAGAGAGAGAGAGAGAGAGAGTGTGTATTCTCCAAAACCAGTATAGAGGATAAAATCATAAAATAATTGTTCAACCAGCGTGTGCGTGGGCAATTAAATTTTACCTTCTCATTGCCTGCCCTGAGAGCTAGCTTATCAATGAGATATGTAGCAACAGCTATTTGTCGCTTGGTTAGATCCTTGCTCCCAAAATCCTTTGTGTATGTCGCTCTAATGCCAAGAATGTAGTCCTGTAGTCCTGCACATAAAGTTATGGGGTAAAAGATATTGCGTGTCCAGTGAAACTTCCAATTCATCTGAGAATCAACAGTAAAAAACACAAATTATCACCAATTCCACAAATAAACAGATATTGTTGCATTTTCAGCAAGAGAGGGGACCACTAACATGTACAGATCATCGTGTGAATTTTGTACATCGTGTGAATTTTATGGTCTGGTTTTAAATAGAACCTTTTGAAAAATGTGAGTGGAGTCCTTTTAAGTAATCAATTTAGTGATTATGAGATGTATACTGCACAGTTATTTTAGAGAGAGAGAGAGAGGGATAGTCATACCGTTTATATCATAGACAACATCAAAGCCTTGAGCTGAAATGCTAGACTTCACAAATTTAAAATCCTTCCTATCTCCTTTCAAATGCAAGATCTAGACATAAATAAATAAAATGTCAACATTTGTTCGTCAAATTCAACTATTCTCAATCATCTTAAAATGTCAAGAGAATTTATCCATTTTTCATTAATCTCAAATGAAGAATAATTTAAATATTGGGCACATCAAGAGGCATGAGTTGAGCAAAGAAAAGGACCAGGGTAGCAGAACTCCCCACAGCTTGGCTTTTTCACCAAATACACCACATCATGGCTTTAGTCCAGGCATTGCTCTTTAAGGCAAATACAAGGATTTGTACCTTGTTCTTTTTTCTTATTGGTAATGGACAAAAACAAAATTTCTTGTACTCAGGGTATACAACTCCTAGACTATGCTGTACTTTATTTCATATATGTAAGGTGATAATGTTTTTGAATCTTTAATAAAGTCTTCTATTTTCGATTAATGATGTTTGTTGATGCTTATATACAATTAATGCACTTTATTGCAGTTCATTTTGTATGTTCTCATGTATGTTGTCTACAATTTTGCTCGTCTTCCAGTATGCTCAATTTTAGTGTATTCATTTGATTTTTCCACGCACGTTTACCTGATTTCAAGTTGGGGCTGCTGTGCATCTCTTCCAAATGTGGTTAAACTGATTATATTAGTTGCTCTGGAGCTTTAATTAGGATGCTTCAAACCATTCCACTATGCATTCTATGATAGGGATGGGAAAAGAGTTCTCATGATCCACTCAAAAGGGATTTGTTTGGATGTGGAGAAAGTAGGGGTGGGAAAAGAGTTCTCCCTGCCCCAGGGAGGTTGCATTTCTTGTTGGGCCACTAGTTGGGAGTTTTCTACCTTGTGGAAACAGAAATCTCCAATAATGGCATAGGGGAAGGCTCAATTTTCTCACGCTTGTTAGAAAGACGAGATTTTCTCAATTTTCACAATTTTCTCACACTTCGTGTTATTAAGTAATCCAATCTGCTGGAGGATGCAGATTTTGCAATTTTTAAAATTTACTTGCAGCTAGAGACATCAAAAAATGGTGATTGATGCAAGTGCCTTCCTGTGATGAATTCATTGAAATGAACAATTTCATCTCATGAGGCCAGTGTGAGAGCACCACATGTACATTTTTCATGTTGGACGATCCTAGCCCATACCTTCAGTTTCCAACAGAGAGACATCATCCAGAGGATCTCCTTAATTTGCTACAGGACACAGTTTCAATACCTTTGTGTGGTAAAAACTTCAATGGGGATGTTGCAAAGAAATGTGACTCATTTGAGAATTAAAGCTTCACAGATGCCACAAAAAAAGTTCTTTTGATACCTAGGCTCTATTATTCATAATAATGAGGAGATAGGAGGATGCCAAACATAGGATATGAGCAAGATGATTGAAGTGGATATTTTCTTATGAAATGCTTCATGTATGGCACATGCCACTAAAATTGAAGAAAAACAAGACTATAATCAGACTAACTATGACTCATAGAGTAGAATGTCAGCCTATTAAGAAACAACACGTGCAAAAATGAGTGTACCAAATATGACAATATTGAGAGGATATATGGTAAAAATAAAAAAGATAAAATTACAAATGAAAGCACTTAGGAGCATTCAAGGGTAGCATAAATAGATGATAAATTAAGATAAACTTAGTTTAAGATTATTTGAATTTTGAACACATCCCATACAGGTAGGTAAACAATGGGGTTGATGATGCAACCTATATGAAAATGTGGCACTGGACAAGGCTATAAGAATGCAGGCAATACTCAACTAATAAAAAAAAAATTAATGACAATCAGTTTTAATACACATCACCCCATGTTCAGAAACCACATTAGATCAATACTCAATCCCTCTTAGTGGTGCATGGTTTTTTTTTTGGCTTTAAGGTGAAAATTGTATTAGAAAAGAAACAGAGAAGAGGGAACATGGAAATGCATTCTTACCTTGTTAACTTGAATGCACTCCTCAAAACCATCCTAATATGGATAAATGAAGGGCTGTGGAGAGTTCTCTCCAACTTTTCAGTTCCAAATAGCCCCAGGTGAAAACTCAGGAAAGTAGATTTAGCTAGGGGAGTGAAAATGCAAACATAACAGGCATGCAAAAAATATATGGAAATCTCGAAAAGATAATAATCTGCCTTAAAAACTAGAGAAGCCCCTTAAATCAGCAAAAGGAAGTCATGCAAGCAAGACAGTCTCATCAAATCAAAACTAAGAAATGCCCAAAACTAAACCAACGTTAGCCAAACAAGAAAACCCATAACAGGAAATCCCAAAACAGTGTTCTTTCCAACTTGATATCACCAAAAACACCAAAATCAATCCAGAGATCCCAAAGAAAAACCCAACATAGAAAAATCCATTATAAGTGCACACCTGCATTAAAACCTCCGAAACAAAATATCCTTGGAAAATAGATTAGAAAGTCCATATGGAAATCCCAGAAAATACCTCCAAACCCAACCTAAGACCCCAAAAGAGGGACAACTTGAAAAGGGCAAACCAGAAATGGAAATCTCAGAAACCCTTCCAAGCCCACCAAAGACAGAAAAGAGGGAGAACTCAGAGAAACAAGAAATGAAAATCTCAATAACCATTTAGAACCCAAAGAGAAACCCAAAATTGGAGGAGCTTAAAAGAAAAAAACAGAAATGAGAATCTCAGAACCAACATCAAAGCCCAACAAAGACCCAAAAGGAAGAGATTAGAAAACCCAAAAATAAAAAATCTCAAAAGCCCATCAAACACAACAAACACCCGAAAATGAAAACCTCACAAACCCAACACACACACAAAAGAGAGCTTTAAAACCCCAGATGGAAATCTTAGAAACCCATCAATCTCTCAATAGACGAAGAATCAGACGAACAAGAAGAAGAAGGAGAAATGAGGTTTTTATCCCATCTCACTCTCAATCCAAAAATACCCCAAACCAGATTCGCATCTAAAAAATTAAAATAAAAGGCACACACCAACAGAACTAGAGCAGTAATAATAGAAAAAAATTCTGTAAATCAAACCTCTCAAAAAAAAAAATGTAAATTGATTGTGATCTAAGGGGCATTTGAATACATACCTTCTGCTTCAAGGAGAAAAGATTCCACTTTGAAATCGAACCGTCGACGGAGCCGGGAGAGACGAGCCAGATCTCGAGGGGGCCATCTTCTTAAGCGACGGCGGGCTGCGACGCGTCGACGCTGGTGGAAGAATCAAACGCACCAGAACGAGATGATGGAAATCAAACGTGTCGACACTGGTGGAAGAAATCAAACCCCAAACACTAATGCAAAAGAAAAATAGGTGGGACTTCGGCAGGGTAATTGGGAGAGTAAGGAGGTGGGAAAGCACAACTGAGGCTAAAAAAATCGTTGAGACGCTTTCGAGTCTCGGGCACCCATTGTTTTCGATCACAACATTGTAATCAACCCAAAAACCCTAGAAATCATTCCCATTTAGCAGATAACATCCCATCAAAACCACAACCAAAACAAAAACCCAAAGAAGAGATTTTCTTCCCCTGCTTCTAATCAGAGAGTCTGCAAAAGAGAAATCTTAGGAGAAATTGGGGTTTTTGAGTCAAGAAAAACAAAGGGTTTTTGAATCGATTGAAGCTTTCAGCGAAATTGAGCACAGAAGTGTTGATTAAGAAGAAGATGATGATTACCTTAAAACCCTAGAATGCAAACTCCCATCTAATATGAATCTTGGGTCGAGAAGAGGACGAACAAAAAGGCTGATTAAAGAGAGAGAAGATCGAAAACGAGATCATTTGAAGTCGGCGGATATCTGTAACATGCAGGAATTGCTGTCAAAGATTTCGAGCAAGGGTTGTAAGAAGGCAATGCAGTTGAGTTGATGATGAAGAAAGAGGGAGATGCACGATTTAGAGAAAGAGGCGGGACGCTGGAAATGGAAAGGGGCAGCTTCAAACACGATTTAGAGAAAAAGGCAGGGATGCAGGCAGGTGCGGGCGCGGGAAATAGAAAAATAGGTTTTTGGGGCTCCACTTATTTTTTATTCCTCCCAAAAATAAATGCCATTTACAGAGGACTTTCCCGGCAAATTTATGCGCCGGCAAAAGTTAAATTAACATTTCCCCACAGGCGGGTGAACTTTGCCGGCGATCTAGATATTTCGCCAGCAATAAATATAGCCTTTCCCTACAACAGAATTTTTGCACCGGTAAAACACTCCCTTTTCCAGCGAAAATAATAATTCGCCATGAACATTTGAACCTTTGCCGACGAAAACTTTGTCGCTGGGAAAACATTATCATTTCCTAGCGAAATACCCTTTTTCGCCGGGGAAAGCGTTTATTGATTGCGCCGGGAAAAAACGCCGGTAAGACTGTAAATTGTTGTAGTGGAATAAAAAATCTAAAAATAAAAACCCATGAAAGAGGCAGAGAGTTGGGAATAAATAAAAGCGATTAAAATGAAGTGCTCATATTATTTTGGCAAAAAAGAATTTTACTAAATGCGGCTTTGCGGAACCAGACCTGTGCATCGCCAGTAGGCAAAATAATTGTATGTTTTCCATAACTTTTGCCAACGTGGTCTTACTTGTGTTGGTAAAAGTAACAATTCTATGTGACTTTTGCCAACGCAGTCCAAATATACATCGGAAATAAGACTTTTGCCAACGCCAATTTTCACTGCATCGGTAAAATAGTGTTGGGAAAGTTTTTCCACGGTTTTTGCCAACACGGTCTTACTTAGGTCGGTAAAAGCGGCAATTCTTCATGACTTTTGCCAACGCAACATTTCACTGCGTCGGAAAATAGTGTCGGGAAAGGTGAGTTTTTCATAAATGGGGCTCTGGGGACGCAACTCATACGTTGGCAATGGTACGAATAAAAACTCAGACCTTTCCCAACGCACACCTGTGCATCGCCAGTAGGCAAAACAATTGCCAACACATTATTGCATTGCTATTAGAAAAAAAAAACGCGTTGGCAAAACTTTCCCTCTCTTTTTGGGGTTTTTTTGTTGGCGCCAATGTGGTTTCTATAACTTTTGCCAACGCGGTCTTACTTGCGTCGGTAAAATTAGCATTTTCCGACACTAATTGCCATCGCAGTCTAAATATGCGTTGGAAATAAGACTTTTGCCAACACAAATTTTCACTGCGTTGGCAAATAGTGTAGGGAAAGGTGCAGTTTGTTGTAGTGTTCGTTGAGTAATGAATTCGTCTCAATTCAATAATTTTTCGATTTACATTTTAACATCAGTCACGGTTGACTATCCGTTAGTGAAAATCTTGATAAACGTCACAAAATAATTCGGGTAATTTAGTAACGGTTAAGTAATTTTGTAACGGAACTTTATCTGTTATTAATTTACTAACGGCCAGATATGCATTACTAATAAGAAATCTCAAATGTTGCAAAATCACCCAAATGGTGTAGTGCATGTTTCTTTTCCTTTATTTACTTGTGCTATTATCAAGATTTTTTTCTATGATAATACACTTGATCTAATGAACAGGATTTGCAAGGATTTAAAGAACAAGACATTTTTGGAGGAGTTTCTGTCCGGATTTGTTTTAGTGCTAGAACTTGGGTAGGTTTTTGTGTAATAGGTGTTTTGTCCATAAATTGCCAACGGGGGAGATTGTAAGGTTTAAGAGAGTTAGCTAATTCATTGGTTATGGACAAAACCGGGACTCTCAAAATTGTAATTTTATTTAGAATGGACTGCCCAAGTGAATCAGCAAAGAAAGACAGTTAATCTGGGAACTAACAGAGTTCGTTCGAACGAACTCCCTATTCGCTCAAGCGAACCCCTCACAGAGATCTCTCGCTCGACCTACCATATTTCTCCGCTTAAGCCATCTTACATGTGCACTACTTGTCTAAGACAAAGATGAGTTCGCTCCAGCAAGCTCCTTGTCTGCTCGAACGAAACTGGAAAAGTTGAATTCCATCCAGAAACTCCTTCCTAATTTCTCTCAAGACACTTTTCCTATCCAAATTGCATCACAAGTCTTGAGACACAAGTTTAGGCTTATTTATAGCCATTCTCTCTCTCTTTCAAAGGTACTTCTAATCAAGATTAAATCCCTGGAGAAGATTTTGAGAAATCCATCACTCCACCCCAAAGCTTTTAGTTTCGTATGTTTAAGATCAAGCGTTGGGTCTGATTCCGTTCTGCTCTGCTGAAGTAAAGGCATCTTGAAGACGAATTCAAGATGGTTTGCTCAAGCACAATTGAAGGTGAACGACAAGTAGTTGACAAGATCAAAGCAGTCCTTAGGTTGAGTCACTAGCTGGGAAAGGGTTGTAAGTCCTCTTGAAACTTTCGTTTCAAATAGTGCTTGGTTGTCTGTTGGCCTAGACAGTAATGCCCGTGGTTTTTTCCCGAGCAGAATTCTCCACGTACAAATCGTGTGCTCTTCTCACTGTGTGGTTTGATTGCTTTTAATCTGATTTAGGATTAATTACTAGCTTAATCACGTGTGGATCATAATTTAATAGAGATCTGGTTATTGGGACCTCCGCCTGTGTTAAGGGAGGATTTTCATTATTGCAGAGGAAATCCTTAGCCTCAACTTCCACAAGCTAATAGCAAATGGCATAATCTTCCCTTTGTCCACAGTCCAATTCATCCCTTGCCACCTTTTCTATGCAGATGCCATTTTTCTATTTCTCAGAGGCTACAAACCCAGTTTGATTGCTCCAAATCAAGTCTTGGAATCCTACCAACGCTGCTCTGGCCAGGCTATCAACTAAAGAAAAGAAAACTTTTCCTAGGTAAATGCTTAGCTAGGAAAAAAAGACAGATTCAGGAGTTGACTAACCTCCATGACTCTCTCCTTTCTTTGAAGTATCTCAGCGCCCCCCCTGTTATTGGCACGCCTAAGAAGCGCCATTTTAAACAGTTGATTGACAGCTTCATTTCCAAGTAAGCTGGCTGGAAATCTAGGCTCCTTTCCTTTGCTGGTCGCAGAGTCCTTCTCAGGCATGTGCTTGGCAGCCTTGCAACACACATTACATTGGTCCACCCTGTTCCTAAATCTGTGATTCATCATCTAGAGCGTCTGATGAAGCATTTTCTGTGGTCTGCAGACCCTGCCCATTCAAAAAGGCATTCCATCCTCTGGCAGGTGGTTTGTCTCCCCAATGATGAAGCTGGCTTGTGAATTAGGCGTCTTCAAGAGCAGAATATGGCTTCTTTCATTACTGCCTCATCTCAATCTCTTTGGGAGAATCGAATGAGAAGCATGTACTTTCACAAGTCTTCTCTCTGGATCCTATACCCTTAAATCTGGCTCTTATATCTGGCGCTATACGGGCAGGCAACTCACTTCATTTACTCCAGTTCCAGATGGAACGTAGGGAATGGTAGCCTTGTGGATATCTGGTATGATAGCTGGGCAGAAGATACCTGTTTAGCTTCCCTCTTCCCTTCTTTCTCCATGCCTTGCAACCAGAGAATTAGCTCCCTCTATCATGGCAACATATGGCTAATCCCTGAAGATATCCCCTTTGATCCAGCAGAGTCTCTCAGGCTGAAATTGCAGGATCTAGTCCTACATCAGGACTCTGTCGACACTGTGTGGGACATTTTCATGATACTGAGATTGTCCTAGTTTCGATAAAAGTACCAGCTAAGCATTTCATGGTCTTGGTTTTTCCATATCGGCAATAGTGCCAGAGTGTGTCCATGTTAAGGACATACCTGACCTCAGTATCATTTTCAATTCCGTTCAGGATGAGCACCGGATAGAGATAAGGAGTTATCTTTATCCGGTGGTTACATCCATAATCCTTGAAAGATTGGAATCAAGTCCGAATAAGACTCAATCATCAAAAAATCAGGACGAGAACCAAGGGACTCTCGGCCTATATATACAAAGAGCTAATCCAAAATAGGTATGCATACATACGCCCCAATTCTGCCTTTCTCTCTGCTCATTCACCCTTTGTTTAGTGACCGCACTAACTTAGGCATCGTAGTGCCTTGCGCCGAGAGCAGCCAGGGTCTCTAACCTCTGTTCTCTTCTCCCCTTTCAGATTTCAGGCATTCAATCTTTCCCAAGAAGCTTTACAGCAATTCCATAAGTCCGTATTGATTTAAGCACCCACAGACACCATCAGTTGGAAAGCCCACCCAGGTAAGGATCTTATGTTTAAAGAAGCTTGGCAACTCCTTCGTTCTAGAGATGTGAAAGTAGCTTGGGCACCTCTCATCTGGAACTCCCTGATGTTTCCCAGAATTTCTTTCTTTGCTCGGAGACTCTTGCATTGCAAAACTCCATCCCTGGACTGGCTTCAGTCAATGGGCACTAGCCTTGCAAATCGTTGGTGCCTTTATAAGAGTAGTATGGAATCTGCCCTCCACCTATTTTTCCACTGTTCCTTTGCTGCTGATATTTGGTCTTGGACTCTTCAAGGAGCAGGTGTTAGGATTGCTTTGCTACCTATTGGCAGCAATTATCTGTTAGTTGCGACAAGCTGGCCAAATAGAGGGTTGCTGCTATTTTCTTTTCAACTATTTTTATCATCTGGAAATGTAGGAACAATCTATTATTCAGAAACTCCAGAGCCTCCCAGACGAAGGCCAACATCCACCTGGAAAAGTTATTCTCATCCTCTCTCAAGAAGTTGGATAAACCTTTTTCTAATAGAGCTCCCCTTGGGTTTTGCAAATTCATTTCCATACCGCAGCCTTGTTAACCCAAAGAAGTGGTACTCCTTCTGATCAATCTTTTCCTCTTTTTTCTGTTTTAGTTCCCTATCTGGCTTTTTCTTTTGGGGCTCTTAGCCCTTGGTTTTTTCTTCTTGCTCTTCTAATGCAATTGCCTTTAGCAAAAAAATAATTGCATTCTATAGAGCCCATCGGCCAGACTTGTTTTTTTCTTATTACTGTGGACCCCATATCTATAATTCAAACTGTCAATTTACTGATTGAACTAATAAGCCCATAAACTTGTGAGTAATATTTGAGAAAGTCTCATTCTATAATTTTTTGTACTTTTGATGATTCAAACTGTCTAATATTCTTGTATTAATGATAATCATCAAGATGTTTAATTTCGTATCTTAATCTGTATGTATTTTGAGAGGTTTGTGAGAAATGTCTAAAAACCATTCAAATATATATAAAACCGACAGATGCACACTTACGAAAATAGTGATTTTGACAAATATACCGATCTGTTTCGCATATGTAAAATCTACATGTGTAGCATCTGCATATGCACAATCCGTTTTTCTATCCATTGCATAAAAGACAAACAAATGGCCCCTAATTGGCTTCATAGGTGGATAGATTATTTGGATCTAATGGGTATCATGTGTGTCTTATTTAATAAAGCGCTCTACCATTGCATTAATTATTTATGTGATCCAAAATGGCTATTATGTAGGTGGGCTCAACTTAAAATTTTATTTGACTATTAGTCAAAGGATATTTTGGTAATGTAGGAGTCATTTTCTCATAAAGTATACTGAAGTGAACATTTAATTAATGTTTTGCTAAATATACAAGCAGTTTAAATCATCTGAAAGAACTGCGAGTTTATTTAATATGAATTAATATTCTGATGATTATACAAATGGATATATTATTCAATCAAATCATGCAGTTTTATTAATTAATACTTAATTTTGATATTAAATATAATTTACTTTTAAATTGGCATGAAACTTAATTAATACGTATTGTTCCATAGAGTGCCACCTCGTTGCTGCTCTACAGAGGAACTTTCTAAGAGAAAAAAGAAAGGTTGAAAACTAAAGAGGAGGATGGAACTAGATGCAAAAAGGAGATTATCACTCTATGCTTAAGCTTAGAAAGCAAATATGATCTCCAAATCTTTTCACCTTAGAATTTTCTTCTTCAAGGGGACTCTTTTTTCATTCCGAATGGAAACTATTTGGTTTCACTTAATTAAACTATCGGCATAGGGTTATTTATGTGGGACCATTTAATTAAACAATCTACATAGATAAATCATTTGGTGAAAGATCAACCATTTATCCATAGTGTGTGGAACTACTGGACAAAAGACATGACCATTCATGGTAGCGGAACTAGGGGGGCTGCGGGCAGAGGCGGAACTAGAGTGGGGTTGGCAGAGGCCATGGCCCCCCCTAAATTGCAAAAAAGGTCCTTTTGGTTAATTTAAATTTCAATCCAGTTTTGGCAATGCTGCCCCCCCACCCCCAAAACCCGAAAAAAAAAAAAATTTTCTAGTTCCGCCCACCCCCAACACACACACACATCCAAAAAAAAAATAAAATCGTAATATACACTCACTCATCCTAAAACCGTAGTTATCTACATGTGAGACACTAGATCTAATACATAAACCGTGGTTATCCCTATGACAACTTGGCACCAAAACGATTAGGTTAAGCACCAAGTAACAGCTGATCATTCCATTCCCCCATAATGTGGGCCCAATAATTGAAACATATAGTGTGTCCGGCCGTCAATTTTCAACTCTCCTCCCTCTGTCTTGAGAACTGGGCCTGCCCCTGATTAGTGTTCTTCCAATTTCAAATCCCTATCGAATAGGAGATCTCTTAATCGTTACAATTATCATAGGATCGGGATCAGGATTTGGAGGTTCCGACCTAAAAAAATCTGGGTTTGGAATTTATTTTAGGTACCGATTCATGACCAGGTTTGGATTTGGAACCTAATTTAGATTCCAATTGATAAATGGGTGCGGTTTTAGGTCCATCTAGGATCCGACCCTACACCTACGACCCAGTATACAAGTCTTTAATGTTGTAAAGTGTACCTCAAAGTCAACTTTTACTGAACATTTTTATATTTAATCCTGGAGGTAATAAACTTGATGCACTGTTATAAATTGAATGATATCATTATTTTAAGAATGAAATAAAATAAAATAAATGAAAAGAAGTTTGAACTAGTATTGGAACTAATCCCGGTCTTCTAGTTGGACCAGGTTTTGGAACCGGATCCATGTCTGAAACCTACAAAACAGATTTTGAGTCAGAATTGGACCCGAGACCGGAATTGTTGTTTAGAAACGGGTGTAGGTCCGGGCCCAGTATGGTTTCAATCTGGAGCCATTCCTTTTGCAACCTTGTGTGGACCCCATATCTCTAATTCGAACTATCAATTTGTTTATTGAATTAATAAACCCCATAATTACTTGTGAGTAATTTGTTATAAAGTCTCATTTTAGCTCCTACTTCATAATCCAAACCGTCCAATATTCTTGTTTTATTGATTATCTTAAAATGTTTAGCTTCATATGTTAATCTTTGCGAATTCTTGAGAAGTTTGTTGAAAATGACCAAAGCCATTCAAATATATATAAAACAGTTGGATGTACTCCTGTAAATATATAGTGATTTTAACAAACATGCTGATCTGTTTCTCATGTGTAAAATCTACATATGTAGGATCTGCATATGCAAAATCCATTTATCTATCCAATGCATAGAAGACAAACAAATAACCCCTAGTAGGCCTCATAGGTAAATAGCTTATTTGGGTCTAATGGATATCATGTGCGTCTTATTTAATAGAACGCACTATCATTGCTTTAGTTATGTAATCCCAAATTACTATTAATATGCAGGTGGGCTCACCTTAAGATTTTACTAGCACAATAACCCGTGCTCAGCACGGTATTATCATGAATTACAAAATAAATAATTATATATTAAAAAAAGTTATGAAAGTACCTCTTTTTATAGAACAATTCGTATGAAATGGGAATATAAATTTTGTGGTAAAAAAGATATAGAAGAGAGGGCTTTTACAAAATGGGAGAAGATTTTAAAAAGTGGAGAATAATAGTGAAAAAGTACATAAGTGGGTAGTTGCATGAAATAAGTAGTGGAGAGAGAATATGAATCACTTGAACCAAAAAGCATAACTTATGGTCAAAATTGGAACCGTCAGTCAAAATTAAAGCCAAAATCCTTGGCTTTAATATATTATAATTTGATTTTCAGTCAAAGGACAATTTGGTAATGTAGGAGTGCTTTCCGCATAAAATGATAGCCGCTTCCTGCACACCCACTGGAAAAATCTTTCCACACACCACATTTAACAGCAACAAAAAAAAATTAAAAAAATGCCCAAACTAGAGTGTGTAAGGAGAAATTTCGACAATTATTTTTTATACTTAAGTTGAGCTCATCGAGCAGAGACATGGGAGAACAAATTTTGGGCGTGGCATCATTAGTGGAAAAAAAAAAAAGAAGATCAACTTGTCTTAGCCAACGCACCAACCACGGGCACTGGTCAGCAAGACATCACGTGACGATATCGGAATTACGTAATTGTTTTAAGGTTCACCGCATTTGGACCACGACGCGTCGGTCGCGTCGGACGCTTCGGCTAGCAATCAGGAAAGCATTCTAATAAAGTAATGGTTTGATGGAAAACGCTAGGGTCCTTTGAAACGAAGCATG
This sequence comes from Umbellularia californica, assembly GCA_028538565.1. Classification (NCBI taxonomy): domain Eukaryota; kingdom Viridiplantae; phylum Streptophyta; class Magnoliopsida; order Laurales; family Lauraceae; genus Umbellularia; species Umbellularia californica. Next base: position 14,684,191 of record JAPQWN010000007.1, on the reverse strand, counting down.
TAAATAATATAAATCCACATCGAGTCTCCGCATGAAAATTTGGGCGGCCAGCAGGCATGGCGTAGCACGGAAAAAATCATGTGTGGATCATTAATTAAGTCAATGTGCCGTCACGAATCTCTCGTCTGGAATGTGCTGGGCAATAAAATCTTTTTTAAAAGAAAAGGAGAATTTAAAAGTCATTTTTCATAACATACTTGAAAAAAGTGGCATTAACTTTAGATTTATAGACTTCCAAATAAAATATAAAATACATTTTAATCACATCACATTATATTGATAGTGTTTGGATTATATATAGAAGATAATGATCGCTTTTTCCTTATAAGAGTTTTCACACACTAGTTCTAGAATTGGGTCAACTATCGTTGCAAAACCAGATAGCATAATATTGAAAAATAAAGTAATTGCTATAACTTTAAATAATGATCATTTGCCACATGACCATTTTGCCCCTCCCATGTGGAGTCGGGCCAGGTCCCGGGATTAAATCCCGGGACAAGTAGCACGGCTGTTTAAACATATAAGGGGCATGGTCCAGGCTCCCATTTTAAATCTTTTGGGGGTTTCAAAAGCAACATGGGGAGATTGCCCCAGGTCACCACAACGTGGGTCGGTCCTTGACTGTTTGTGAAGTTATCATAGCTTTTCATGTTGTAATATTTTCTTTTTTACCAAATGTACTCCTTTTCCATTTGTCATAAAGTTGTATTTCTTACTTAATACTTTTTTAGAATGTATCATAATTTTCAAAGTTGTAATTTGCTATTTTCTCATTTCTCACCAAGTCTGAATTTAATCATATTATTCGAAGTTCCAACTTGTATATATATTTTATTTTGTAGCTTAATTTCAAAGAAATCTAATCTATTTGATGTCTTTTTCCAATGAATGTGTCATAACTCATGTGTGTAAGTGTGTTATTTATTTTAGTTACATTTTTTAATTCAAGCTTAGTATTTTTTTTTAAATTAAAAAAAAATGAAGAGGGGGGCGCGGCCCGCCCATGGTTGACACGACCCATATAAGTCCAAGAGCCCTGGGCATGCTAGGCTAAGCCCCAAGCGCCTGGGCACGGCACGACTTTGTAAAATCTTCAAAATAAAATAATAGGCACATATGAAAAAAGGCAAAATACATACTATCAAAAAACAAAGGGAAAATAAAAAAAGAGAGATTTCAAGTTTAAGTGTGTGCACATAAAATAAAACAATCTTTAAGTATTACAAATCAGAATATTTAGATCGTGTCAAGTTAAATAATTGCGGTTCGCTCTACAATCTTTTCGAAATTGTTCAGACCCTTTTCTTTTTCACAACTATGCCTTTGTCAACACATCGACGCATGTGTTCCCATGTGTACGCTAGGTGAGATCCTTTATCTTTGGTGAAAGGTCGATGGAGAAAGGGTGTTCACGAATGCTAGTGCATCACCCATGTGCTGTTCTCACCCATGTGCATCACCCTTGTGGGTCTATGCGTTTCCGTGTCCGTTCTCACCCATGTGCATCACCCATGTGCCGATAATCTTCTCCACTTTCTTTCCATTACCAGTCTGTGTGAGAAAAGGAGGAGAGTCGGTCTATAAATAGGGCTTTAGAATTAGATGCATTTCTCAACCACAACCACACAACACAAAGCTCTCTCTCTCTCTCTCTCTCTCTCTCTCTCTCTCTCTCTCTCTCTCTCTCTCTCTCTCTCTCTCTCTCCGCATTGCTGAATAGGGTAGAAAATGAGCCAAAAGAAGGTGGTACAGCAAATCATCTCGACCCACTCGCCCAATGACAACTTCGATGTGGATAAAACAGCCCTTCTCAGCATAGCCCAGGACTTCCTGAGTGACGAATTCGATACACCTGCACCCGTACATTCCAAACTCCCTTCTATCATTATTTATTCTCCTTTGTTGTTAGTTTATAAAACACACACTCCACTCTGCAATGTTCTTATTTATCTCTTCCTTTCTGTTCCCGTTTTAAATTTTTCCACGAATATGGTTTCAGTACCATTCTTGCAACTTGATCCACTTATTGTCTAACTAGTGAGAGAATTGAGAATCGAAAATGGAGCTTGCCGCTGCCACATCATCATCATCATCATCAAAGCATCGATCCAACTATGTTTGTTGCGGCTGCATGAATTCGGTTTTTCCATTCTGATACATTTTGAGCAAAATCCTGGAATAAATTAAAATTCTTCAGATCTATCCTAGCTACTTTTAAGTTGTATCCTTTTGGGCTTATCCAGTCTTCTTGTCGGGCTGTTAGCCTACATGGCAAATCCTTTCCTCAACAGCATTGTTGCTAGTAGAGTCGTCCATATTTTAATATAAAAAAAAGAATAAAAATGCAGATTCTAAAGCTAATAAAAAAAATTCATCAATTGAAAAACTGGAGTCAAATTTAAGAAAGAACAGTAAATCTACATTCCATATCATTTCCTTGTGAGTTTGGACTTGATTTTTGTTGCCTATTACTTACTTTGGCTATATAGTGATATTCATCGAATTGTCTTGCTATTTTGAACTGAATCCATTTTCCATTTCCACCCTTGTGTTATCAAGCACATTGAATAACATAAAATATTGTGGAGCTAATGCTAAGACCTTCTCTTGTGAAACATTTGGAAAAACATTTTGATGCAGGATCCGATAAGTACAGGTATAAATGTCCCAGACAATGAGCGCCAGAAAGGGATAACTGAAATACTTGCATTCTTCCTACATAAAATTGGATGTGAGGTAATTTCGGCTGCAATTGCTTACATCTTTCTATTTACTAGGTATCTAAGCTACATTGACGCCAAATGCATGTTTCCAGTTATCATGCAATTGCTCTAGCGGGGGAGGTATAAAGTCCGTAACATTCACATTGTTCGAGAAACTTATAAGCTATTCATGGGAAGATAAGCTGGTGTTAGTCCTCTTAGCTTTCGCTGTAAGCTATAGGGAGTTTCGCCTTGTCTCAAAGCCAGCTGCCAGCGACACAAGTAAACTTACCAATTATGTGCGTCGACTTAAGCCATTGCCAGAAATCAGCGAGCAAGATCAAAAGGATATTAGTGGTTTCTTGACTGTTGTAATACATGTCACTAAGACTATCATCGAGCTGAATGGTCTTCCCTCCCAGTACATTTCTCAGGACAAAACTCCTTACACTGATTATGAGGTCTCAGATGCTGTTTACTGGGCTGTCAGAGGCATTGTTACTTGTTGCTCCCAAAGCATTAGCTTTATGAGCCAACAGTAAGTTCAAGCCAATTGCAAGCTTGCCTTTTCTATCATGGGTGAATGCAGATAATTCGGACTTAGGTTATATATGTTCAAATCTCTAGATGTAATCGGATTATGAACAGACACCTGTGGTTATGAACGGTCACACAACCGTGGGCGTAGCCCGAGATCCAGTGGTTAATTGGACCCAAAATAAGGCTCATGCAATATATTTTAGATGTTTGGTTTTCTTAGTAGTCGGTAAATGAGACCACGGTTATTACTTGTTAGTCTTTTTGGTCTAAATTAAACACAAGGCCAAAGGCAAATTGAATACGAAGCTTTATTTATACTCATTCAGGCATCTCGATGAGAGCTTGACTCGGAAGACCCAAGTCGATCCGAGGGCTTCATGAATATGGTTCCCAGTTTTGATCGTCACTTGGGCCGAAGTTCAGCCCCAATACCTAAAATTTTTGCATGGTGTCCTTTTGGGTAATGATATATAGGTAGTTTTTGACATTAGTAATGACCATTTTGCGTGATTATGTTTTTTTGTGATTATCTTTTATATTTTTTTTATGACTTTAACATTATGATATTTTTTGGACCAAATTGATTTCAGGAACATGGTCTCCATAATAGAGGCGCGGGAAAAAATTGTTGCACTATCTAAAAGACTTAACAAGGTCCATGAAGAACTTAAAACAATAACGGGTGAGTATAACATGTGCCAAAACCTTGGATTAATTTGTATACATACCAGTCAATCTAACTATTATTTTACATTAATCAATTATGTTTTCTCACAATCTTTCACATCAAGAATATACTTGTTGAGGATCCTATCGCAAATGAGGCGTTACAAGGGAAATGTTTTGACTTATACAATGCACACTATGGTTTCATGATGGATGATAGGCTGATGCATTATGAACTATTTCCGCAGAGGACAAGAAATTCTGGGAGGCTTACTATAGGATTCAATACCTCTTAAGAACTAGCCAAACTGACAACATGAAGATTCTCTCTGAGTTTATTCAGACAAAGGACGGTAAAGCTCTCTTTAATGGAGCCACCGATAAAGAGGTATGATTTTAACATACATATAAAAAAATATTTTCATTTCATTGCTAAGTGAAGAAAGAATAATAGTCCTTTCGCTGTTGGAACTCGATTAATCTGACATGGATGAATTCAAATAGGGTTAAGATGCCTTCTTAAAAATTAAGGGTATTGTAAAGAAGGTTGGATATACAAAATATGTTCTTTCCTCATCCAACCTTCTTTAGGGCCTGCTTCTTTCTTAAATTTCTTGATAGGAATTTGTCATGTTTGGAATTTTTGGATATGATGTGATATCCTGTCTCCTAATATTTGCAAATGTCATGTTTTTTTCAAGCATTTCAAAATTTCAACCACCTAAACGGTTCCAAATTTCAACCATTCCCTTTGCTTTTTTATGGAATTTATGAATGCTCAAGTACATGGGAGCATTCAAGAATACCACCTTGTCCGAGAAATTCCGGTCAAGAATTCCATGAATTCCTGTAAAGAAACATGCCTTGGAATATTCTCTATTAACCTCATCTGTGAAGAAGTACATTGGTAGAATGACCTTTAGATGCTGAAATCCTTCATATGTGTCAAAATAATAAATGCCAGTTTGCATATTTTTCATATTCATACTCGTGCCATTTCCAGTTCATTCTACTTGAATTCTTTAATAGCAAGTCATTTTCTTAACAAAATGAAACAGGTGAGCTTGGATGTACTGAAGAGCAAGACAGTGATATTGTTCTTCGCAAGCGTCAAAGAAGTTGGCCGACAGGTTTGCAAGCAAGATAGGAAGTATGAAATAGTCTGGCTCCCAATTGGTGACGACACAGTCTCAACAACGGAGACGACGGTTCAGATTCAAGACACAATACGCAGTAAGGCAAAACTGATGAAATGTCACACACTGCATTCTTCTGTGATACTTCAGTCTTACGTCATTAAATACATCAGAAAGGAGTGGCTCTCTGAGAAGAAGGAAGCGATGGTAGTATTCAATGAGTATGGAAAGGTCGTCAACTCCGATGCATACCAAATGATCATGGTATGGGGAAGCACAGCCTACCCTTTCCATGTTCAGATAGAGGAAACCCTTTGGAGAAAATGGAGCATTGAATGGCTTTTGATTCAAGGAGTTGTTAGTGAGAAACAACTATGGGTAAGGCTTAATATTCTTGCATATCAAATTACAAAACCCAAATAGTACTCTCTATACAAATGGTCTACACAAGTCCAAAAAACTCTTCCATTTTCATAGGATGTAGAGGTAGAACTTGTATAAGAAATTTGGTTATGCAAATCCTCATCCTTGTCATTTCTAACAGGTGGAAGAAAAAAGAGTGATCTACCTATACGGAGGAGATAAGTTGGATTGGATTAAGGAGTTCATAAATAAAACGAAAGAGGTGGTGAAAGAGGTGGTGAAAGGAGAAGAGATCATCTTAGAGTTTATATATGTTGGAAAGAAGCACACAGAGACAATCAAGAATGAGAAATTGGCCAGCGAGGTTTGGGAGAAGCAAAAGTTTAGGCAATTCCGCGCCCGCGCGGATCTGATACATCAGTCCAAGACGCAACTAGGCATGTCGAATACAAATGACAAAACATGGAAACAATTGAGCGCTTTACTTAATGCCGGTGGCGATGGTCATGGATGGACAATTGTAGGCCAGGGATCGAAAGATACGGCTGTTATCATGAATGAAGACTTGGCCATAGAGTCTCTGGATTACTTAAAAGAAAACAAGAAGGTTGAAATCACAAAAGAAAATTTCATTTCCAAACTGCATGGAGCAATAAAAGCCGTGAAACTAAGCCGCAAATACCCAGATATTATTTATGAGCATAAGACGTGCAATCACATTTTCGTTCCCACAGGCAATATGGTTTGTGCGGATTGCCAACTCCCAATGGAGAAAGAATCCATTCATAAAATTAAAGTGTTCAATGAAACGAGAACCAAACGATAACCACTTCCGGACAAACAGTTGCAGCGGCCGGCATGTCACGTTCTTCTCATCGGTTTGTTGTAAGTAAGTAACCTGCCCAGCCTCTCAGAATCAGTTGGTGTGTCACCTTATGTCGGTGTGTCTTTTTAAGTGAATAAGCATCTTCGAGCAATACTCCCCTGTTATGGAGTGATGTAGCTAGGGGTTTGTATGGTTGTTCGAATGTAATTCGTTCCTTCGTTAGCTACTGTAATGTGTGTATGTCGAATGTTGTTCCTTCTCTTTGTTTGCTAATGTAACGTGGATCCTTTTGTTTGTTATGCAAATCCTAATTGTGCTTCTGATAAATGTGGATGAAGCAATGGAGTGGGATCCCGTTGATTATGATTGGGTTTAACATTGCTCTGCTTTAATCTTGGGTTTTTAATTATCTAAATAAAAGTTGGCTTAGATCGAACCCACAAGCTCTCCCACCTGACCGAATTATATTTTGATAGATTACCTTCTCTTTTTCTTTGGTACCCCGGCCAAGGGATTGGGACCCAAGAGCTCAAGTAGGAAGCTAAGCCACACTAGTGGGAAAAGTGGATTACCATGAGATTGATTCCTAGGTAACGGTAGCCAGGTGACAAGCAAGGTTGCCGACCAATTGAACAACTCGAAAGAATACCATTTGATATGTATATGATGTGTAAAAATTAGTATGTAAACAAGGCTATTTCCCACCAAAATCTTTGCACCTAAAGAGGAGTGAAAATCACAATCACATCTCACATATTAATTGCATTCTCGTTAGCCCATTGGCCAGACTTTTTTTTTTTTCTCATTACCGTGGACCCCATATCTGTAATTCAAACAGTCAATTTATTTATTGAACTAATAAGCACATAACCTTGCGAGTAATATCTGAGAAAGTCTCGTTCTATTATTTTTTTTACTTTTGGTGATTCTAACCGTCCAATATTCTTGTATTAATGATAATCACCAAGATGTTTAGTTTCACATCTTAATATATATGTATTTCGAGAGGTTTGTGAGAAATGTCCAAAACCATTCAAATATATCTAAAACCGTTGGATGTACACTTATGAAAATAATGATTTTGACAAATATATTGATCTATTTCGCATATGTAAAATTTACATGTGTAGCATTTGCATATGCAAAATCCGTTTTCTATTCAATGCATAAAAGGCAAACAAATGGCCCCTAATGGCTTCATAGGTGGATAGATTATTTGGATGTAATGGGCATCTTGTGTGTCTTATTTAATAAAGCCCATTACCATTGCATTAATTATTAATGTGATCCGAAATAGCTATTATGTCGGTGGGCTCTACTTAAAATTTTATTTGACTTTTAGTTAAAGGATATTTTGGAAATGTAGGAGTCATTTTCTCATAAAGTATACTGAAATGTCTAAAGCCATTCAAATATATATATATAACCGTTTTTTCTTTTCTTTTCTTTTCTTTTTTTTTTTTTTCCTAATTGGTAAGATTGTATTGAGAGGAAAAAGGGCAAATGCCCCTAGGACAATGAGAAGAAAAAATACACCAAAAAAAAAAAAAACAAAAGGATATAAAAAAGCAAGCCCAACAAATGCAAAAAAAGCTAAACCGCTCCCAAGACTTTAACTAGAAAGAGAGCTTTGCAAAACAAAAAACCCCAAATTAAAAGAAATAGAGCATAGGAGTAGCTACACAACCAACTGATAGGGAGAAGAAATAACCCCACAAGACCTGTCACTCAGAAAAACTCATAGCAATGGCATTAAGAGAGCACCAACAGCAATGAGAAAGGCAGAGCAGGGCCTTTCACCACAAAACTAACTGCACAAGACAAAAAGGAAGAAAAAATGAGCAACAGGGCCGTTGCCACAAAAGCCACTATGGAAGCAGAAATAGCGAATTAATCACCCCAACCAAAGGCTCTCAATATAGGATGAGAGGGAATAGCCATACCAGAAGAGGAGCTGAACATTCCACTACACCTATCATGGAAGATCATATGAGCCATCTTTAGGGAAGGCATTTTACTGTTGTACTTGGCTTCGATCCATAAGAACTAGAGATTATTGATGGCTTGGAACAAGATTACAGCTGCAGATTTTCTTCCTTGGCCATCAGCACTCTTATTATTATTATTATTATTATTATTTTTTGCTAAGTTGCAAATTGAATTAAGAAAGGGGAAGGGAGAAACAAGAAAAGAAAGCAAACCAGAAGAAAGGGGACAACAGAGAAAAAACAGAGCTCAACCTATCTCCTATCAGGAGAGAGCTGATTATGAAGAGAAAAGAAAGAGGCTAGAGTTAAGCTATAAAAAGGAGAAGACATTTTACCAAGAGAGAGTGAAGCATCTGTCAAGAAGAAGGAGACAACATTGTCAAGAGAAGGCTTCATATTGTTGAAGACTGCCAAGGTTCTGACCTTCCATAAGCTAAAAATTGCCACTATGAAGATAGCTCCCAAACCCTTTTTGCTTTAAGGCAAGAGTTGGCTGAAAAGGAGCTCCTTTTGACAGCAGCCAAACTAGAGGGAGAAGAGCTGATGTTGCCTTTATCTTTTATCCATGCCCAGAATTCTTTGGCAAAAGGACAGAGGAAGAATAAACTGAATGAAGTCTCTTGGTGGTTGCCGCATAGGTAGCAGGAGGAGGCCAGTTGCACTCCGATTGATTGGGCCCAAACATTGGTTGGAAGTTTGTTGTGGAACAATTTCCAGGCAAAGCAAGCTATGGAAGGCCTGAAGGGACTGTTCCAAGCAAACTCAGACCAAACTCTAGGGAGGCTTCTGGCTCTAATGGAATCCCAGGCAGCAGCAAAAGGAAGATGACTAGAGTTAGAACTAGTCCAAATCAGCATGTCAGGGATATTGGAGAGGGAGAAGTCGATCAAAAGAGAGGAGTAGAGAAGGACTACCTGCTGTGGATATGAAGAACTGGAGAGCCATTGAGGGTTGGAGAAAAGATCTTGCACTGATTCAGACCAAGGAAAACAGACCTCTGGGAACTTTTACGTCATAGAAAGGGGACCGTGCCACTTATCATGCCGGAAGCTTATACTTTTACCATCACCTAGGATCCAGTGGCTATTTTGAAACAAGAAATGGGCTTTTCTCTTGATATTCCTCCAAATGCAGGAACCATGGAGTAAGGCTCTTGGGTGCCAAGGAGAGAAACCTTTAATATACTTAGTCATCCCTTTTTCCATAAATTTGCAAACCGAACTCGAAATGGGGATCACTAGCAGGGTGTGAATAGGAAGACTTTGGAGCACATGCTTAATCAGACTGACCCTTCCGGCGAAAGATAGCGAATTACTTTTCCAGCCAGCTAGCTTTTTCCTAATGGAATCCTTTAAAGTTTCAAAGTAACTTGCTTTAGGATTGCCAATGAATAGGGGGACTCCCAAATACTTTACCGGAAAGGAAGCCTGAGAAATGCCAAAGGATCTCGATATCCTTGCTTTGAAGGACTGATGTTATTCCCAAATAGAATTTTGCTTTTGGAGAGGTTGAAGTATTGACCTGCAGCCATTTGATAAGCTTTCAACACACCCTGGATAGCTTTAATACTCCTGGGGTTAGCTTGAAAGAAGAGAAGGATATCATTTGCAAACATAAGGTGGCTAATGGAGGGAGAAACTGGAGCTTTGTAGATTGGAACCACTTGATTCTGGATAACTAGCTTTGCAATGTTCAGACTTAAGATTTCTTCCGCTAAGATGAAATGGTAAGGGGAGAGAATATCCCCTTGCCTAAGACCTCTCCCCAAATTGAAATAACTAGCAGGCTCCCTGTTTATGAGAATAGATCCTTTGGAAGAGCTGAGACATTCTTCGATGAGAAGGATCCAATCCTTGCTAAATCCAAAAAAAAAACCCAGAACCTTAAAAGGAAAGCCTAGTCAAGTTTGTCAAAAGCTTTAGAGATGTCCAGCTTTAGACAAATGCCTTTACCTTTAACCCTCTTTTGAAGTTTTTGAGTCAACTCATGCGCCAGAGCAATGTGATCATGGATTTTTCTCTCTTATAAGAAAACTACCTGATGGAGAGAAATGAGGTTTGGGAGAACAAAAGCTAGTCTAGAAGCCAGGATCTTAGAGATAGCCTTATAGGTAAAGTTTAGCAAGCTGATTGGGCGATAATCTTCAAAGGAGGAGGGGGCTACAACCTTAGGAATAAGGGAGATAAAGAAAGAATTTGAAGCCTTTAGAAGCTTTTTGGTTAGGAAGAAATTTTTTACTACAGTTATGATACTCTTTCCCACTATGTCCCAGCAACTACGAAAGAAGCTACCAGGGAAGCCACCAGGCCCCGGAGAGCTAGAACTCTTGAGGCTGAACACAGAAGCTCTAACTTCTTCATCGGAGGGGGGAGGGGGGGGGGGGGGGGGGGGGGGGGGGGGGGCGGCGCTGAAGCAAGGTATTTTGGGCTGGGGAAAGCTGACCTTTGCTAACTTGAAAGAGCATAGGATCAAACTGAGCTTGAGAAGGCTAGAAAATGGTTGAAAAAAATTCCACTGAAACTTCTTTAATTTGAGAATGATCTTCAATAGAATTGCCTTTGAACTCTACTTTATCAATTCTGCTTTTTGAGCCTTTGAATTTTGCTGCAAGGTGAAAGAAGCTTGTATTTCTATCTCCATTCTGCAGCCACTTTTCTCTGGATTTCTGTTTCCAGTGGGTTTCTTCCGCTTGAAGCAGGTTTTCCAGGGAGCTTCTTGCTTGGCTAAGGGCTGCTTTGGTGGAATCCGAAGGGGCTGCATCCATGCTATCTTGCAGATTGAGAATGCTTGATTCAGTTGCATAGATGTTAGCTTTGAGTAAGCCAAAAACTTCCTTGTTCCAAGTCTTGAGCTTGAGTTTAAGGGACTTAAGTTTCTAACTGAGAATAAACTGGGGATTGCCTGGAACAGGGATGCTCCAGACCATTGACACCAGGTCCTGAAAAGAAGGATGACCAATCCACATTTCCTCAAATTTAAAGGTGATGAAATTTGCAGAAATTAGAGGACGGCTGAAGAGAATAATGGGGCTATGGTCAGAATTTTGCCTGACTAGATGCCGAAGAAGAGAGTCGGGATGGGAAATGGACCAGACTTGGTTGATAAGGGAGCAGTCCAACCTCGCTGCAACGTAGGTTGTGCCTCGTCTGTTGTTCAACCAAGTAAACCTACCGCCAGAGAAGCCTATGTCCAGGAGACCAGAAGTAGCCAAGATGTTATTGAAATCGAAAGAAGCAGGGGAATTAATTGGGTGTTTACTGAATTTCTCAGCTGCTGATGAGACTACATGGAAGTCTCCAATGACAGCCCAGGGGTAATGAGAAGGGAAAGGAAGGAGCTGAGATACTGCCAGAGGGACCTTCTTTGGGTGGTAGTAGTGGAGGCATAAATGCCAGTGAAGTAGGTAGAAGGACCATTTAGAGAGGAAGAGAGGGATATAGTAAGGTGTTGACTAGAGAAGTCTACCAAAGAGGAAGGCCAAAAATATCGAAGTCTTGGCCATGAACACCCTTAGCTAAAGCAGGCCACACTGAAGAGGCATAAAGAGGAGGAGCTGGGGAATACCAGAGTTGGTGAGCAATGGGACAAGAGAAAAAGAGATGAAGATCTGTTTCTGTATCACTGTGACAGGTGTAGCATCTCGAAGCCATGGAGCAACCTATATGCATTGCCTAAAAGTCTGTAAGAGTTTTCCAGAGAAGAAGACGCCAGCTGAAGCAAGAAAGCCCGGGATTGATGATCTTTTTCCACACCAAACCTGACCAATCTGCTGCTTCACCTCTGGTCCTCAAAGTGTTCCAGTCTATTTAAGGGAAATATATATAAAATCGTTGGATGTACACTTATGAAAATAGTGGTTTTGACAAATATACCGATCTGTTACAATTTTTCTCTTTCGAGCTGTCCATAGAGCTTTTGCTTTTTGGTCAGTTTGGGTCTTCTAGTTTGGTTACTTTTCAAAATGGGCGCCTGAGGTAGAGATCTTCGGCCATGCCTCCCGATCGCCACCGTGTCCTCCCCCGAGCCCCCAACCTATCTTCTAATCCTCAGGCTCCATCTCCAAATTCCAGCTCTCTCACCTCCTCTCAACCGGAATCCCTAAATACCCAAACCCCTAATCCCCATCCCCCCCCCCCCCCCCCCCCCCCCACCAGTTTGGTCATCCTCACCACCCCTGCATCCAGACCCACCAGTTGTCTCTTCTTCCCATTCTGCCCAGACCTTCCAGATCCTATCCAATCATGATGGGCTAACCCGACCCCCTTCTAACCTTATCCCTAATGCCCTCCACCAGCAAACCCTAACCCATTTCCCTAGAACGGTTTCTCCATTGAAAACCTTTGACAGCTACTTGCTTCCCCCTGCTTTCTCCATTCCCCCTGCTATCCCTCCGCCAGCTGTAGTAGATGGGAAACTCACCATTCGAATACCCCAACAGATGGTCAATAACAGCAAGCAATCTTTCTCCTTCTCTGCCATTGGGAAATTTGCAGGTCGTCGCCCATCTCTGGAAGCTCTGGAGCAGTGGGTATCCTCTTCCTGGTGCCTAGCTCGGACATGCATCATCTCACTGACAGAGAAAGGGAACTTCTTATTCCGTTTTGCTTCATAGGAAGACAGGGACGAGCTGGTTGTAGGCTTTTCAATGGGGCGGGTATGGGGCGGGTCGCCATGCCCCATACCCGCCCCGGTAAAATATTCCCCATCCCCATACCCGCCCCATAACCAGGGCGGGTATGGGGATGAATCCCCATCCCCGTCCTAGTCGGGTCACGGGGAAACCCGACCCTCCCCGCTGACCCGGCTGCCGACACTTATTTTCCAAATGGGTCACGGGCAACCCGCCCCGCCCCGTTGACCCGGTATTCAAACCCTGCCATATTTTCAATTTTAATGACCAATGAAGACTAAAAAAGTTTCTTAGCATATTTTTTTTTTGTTAATTTTGCAAAGGTCAGAAGCTACAATTAACATAATCCTTCAATTAACATACACCAAACAATTAACATAATCCTTCAAGCCACAAACACAACACAAGACACATGACAAAATTGTATTTGTACATTGGATATAAAGTTTAGGCTTTAATGTTTATGGTTAGTTTAAAACTGACAAATTGTATTTGTACATTGGATTAGTATGCTACAAGATTAACACACTCATAAGTCATTTACTTGAGCTTTTAATTAGCATATGGTTTAGAGTTTAGGGTTTATTACATTAAGTTAAGTAGTTTAGGGTTTATTACATTAAGTTGGATAGTTTAGGGTTTGGGGTTTAGAATTTCATGTGAAATCTTTTATTCTAATATACTTTGTGTCAAATGTCAATTGTTAATTTCAAATACTTATTAGAAATACTAATAGATTACTCATATTACTATATTAGATGAATTACAAACATGAAATATACAATAGGGTTTAAGCCATAAGGACTACTAGGGTATAAGGTTTAGGCTTTAATGTTTATGGATTAGGGTTTAGGGTTTAGAATTTAAGTTTCATGTAACTAATCAATTTATCATATATTTGTGTGAAATCTTTTATTCTAATTTTCTAATGTTGACACTTGTTAATTTGATATACTTATTAGAAATACAAATAAATTACCCATATTAGATAATATATTACTTATTTACAAATCATTACATATTACATATAATTAATTATAATTAATTTTTCTATAAGAATTAATTTTAATTTTTTTAGAAGAATTATAATAATTACTATATGTTTACATATATAATATGCATAAATTTATATATAATATTATATATATCCGGGGCGGGTATGGGGCAGATCGGCCGTCTCCATACCCGCCCCTGACCCGCCAGTCAGCTCTTTGACCGGGTCCGGGTCAACCCGCTCCGTTGACCCGAACGGGGTGGGTAATTTATGACCCGACCGGGTCAGGTCAACCAGGTCGGCAGGTTTTCCCCGCCTGGTTGACAAGCCTAGCTAGTTGGCCATAGCCCGCTCCAAATGGAAAGGAAGAAACTCCACTTGAGGCCATGGCACCCAGGTCTAGACGAATCCATCTGGTCCTCGGATGCGCCAGTCTGGATTAGGCTCAGGGGTCTACCTTATCACTACTGAAGCAGTGACATTCTCCTGTTCATTGCTTCATCCATTGGGAAGCCTCTTCGGTTGGATGACACCACAGCTAGACAGAGGATGCTTTCATTTGCCAGAGTCCAAGTTCTTCTGGATATAGCCAAACCTAATCCAGAGACTCTCCCTGTCGATTTAGCAGGGGAAGGTGTGGTGGAAGTGACTGTTTACTATTCCATGCCACAAATGTCTCTCGACTAGTTATCTCCCGCTTTCTTGTCCTTTCAATTCGGAGCCTGGATTGCTGAAGACTCCTGCTGAGGCAGCAGTACTGATAGCCTCATCTTCCTCAGCCGATGCAGGGAACACCACTACAGATATCTGGCAGCCTCCTCCATTCAGACCAGGTGGAATTCATCAGGAGTCAGGTAGTCCCCTCCTTCCTAAAGATTCTAGTCAGCCTGACCCTACTTCTCCCTCCAGCTCAGGTCCAGCTCTCCCTCTCTATGTTGCTCAGTCCATCCTCCCAATCACCCATAACACGGATAATCCCCTATCAGCTCTCCCTTCAGACATTGCTTTTGAGGTCCTAGGGAGAATCCCAGCTCCCGTAGTGGACTGTTCCAACCCATTCTCAATTCTGGAAAACTACACCTTGGCTGACCTTGCATTCTCTTACTCCCAATCCAAAAATCTTATTGCTGCCCAAACCAGAGTTCCAGAGAATTCAGGAGCATTGGAGGACCCTGACCTCCCTCCCACTCACGCCCCAGGCGACCTTACCACGGTTTCGGAACAAGTTATCTCCATTCACTCTATTCCCCCTGTCTCTGGCCAGCCTTCCATCGTTGTAGATTTATCCCCATACAAAATTAAAGGATAAAGGAAAGTAAGCCTAAAGGTCAATCCCTAGGCCCCAAAACGAGAAGTGCAGCTGGCCCTCCCTTTATCCCCATTTCCAATGTTTAAAGCTCTATTTTGGAATTGTAGAGGTATTGCTAATACCCCTACAAAAACTATGCTTCACCACCTTCTTTCCTCCCATTCTCCGGACATTTTTTTCCTTTCAGAGCCTAAAATCCCAAGTGATTTCATCCATACAATTGGTGTTCATTCTTTAGGTTTTAACTCTTCCTTCTCCAACTCCAGCAACTCCCTTTGGTGCTTCTGCAATTCCAACTCCAGTCTCACTTTCTCCCTTATTATCCACTCCCCTCAACATATCACCATCAAAATTCACAATCCTATTTCCTCAGCCTCCTTCCTGATCACAGGAGTCTATGGTTCTACTGACTACAGAATCCGGAGTGTGTCATAGGAGACTTTAACTCTATCCTCCTGGCTTCTGAGAAACTCAGTCTGCGGGCGTCCTCCATCACCTCTGTTAAGGATTTTGGTGATATGGTTTAGACCACAGGCCTTAAGGATCTTGGTTTTAAAGGCAATTGTCTCACTTGGGCTAATAATCAGCAAGGTATGGCTTATGTGGCGGCTAGATTGGATCGTGCTTTTGTCAACGGTCATTGGCTAGATAGCTTTGATGACCCTTCAATTTTGCACCGTCTTAGGATTTCTTCGGATCATAGTCCTATCTTGCTGATTCACAAGAATCTTCTATCCCCAAGGAATTTTCCTTTCAAGTTTGAAGAAATGTGGCTCTCTCATGATTCCTTTCCTGAGGTTGTTGAAAAAAGTTGGGCAACCCCTTGCAGTGGCATTCCTCAATTTATTCTTGCTACAAAATTGAAGACTCTTAAAAGCAATCTCAAGGTTTGGAATAGAGATATTTTTGGCCAGCTTAGGCATAACATAGTTATGCCAAAAATAGCAGTTCTGAAAGCTCAAGAAGATCTCGATTCTGGTCCATTATTTACTCTTCAAAAGGGGCTAAATGACGCCAAAGCAGTCCTCCACAATTGGCTCAATGCAGAAGCAGCTCATTGGAAATAGAAGTCTAAAATCAGCTGGCTCCAGGATGGGGATAGAAACACCAGGTTCTTTCACCTATCTGCTAAATCGAGGAGTCATCGCAATCATATTGATTCTATCTCTGTTGGCGGTAATCTTATTGAGGATGAAGGCCTTATTAGAGAGGAAGCAGTTTCCTACGTTTCCTAGCTATTTCATTATGCTCCATCATCTCCCAGTGACATCATCTTTAATGTTTCAGGGCCTACAGTAACAAGTGATCAGAATTTGATGTTGACAGCTATCCCCTCTGCTGATGAAGTTAAAAAGGCAGTGTTCGGTCTAAAGAGGAGTAGCTCCGCAGGTCCTGATGGCTTCTCAGGGGTTTTCTTCACTTCCTTTTGGCACATAGTCAGCTCCGATGTCATTAAGGTTGTTGCCCATTTCTTCTCCTCGGGAAGACTACTGAGGGCCTCCAATACCTTCTTCCTAACTCTGATCCCTAAAAATCTAGCCTCCAAATCTTTCTCAGATTTCCGCCCAATTAGCCTCCTTAACTCCTCCTACAAGGTCATCTCCAAAATTCTAGCTTCTAGGCTAGCAGGGATTCTTCCCCTCCTTATCTCCAAGCATCAGTCAACTTTTGTCAAAGGTAGAACTATTCATCATCATGTGGCTCTTGCTCATGAGCTCTTTCAACAGCTTAAATCCAAATCTAGAGGAGGTATTGTTGGTCTCAAGCTTGACATTTCCAAGGCCTTCGATAAGCTCCAATGGAATTTCCTCTTCAGGGCCCTGGAATTCTTCCAATTTTCCCCTAAGTGGATTCAACTTATGAAGGAGTTGGTCTGCAGTAGCAAAGGTTTAGTATTGATTAACAAAAGTCCCTGTGGCTTCTTCAGTTCTACTTGTGGTCTTCGTCAGAGAGACCCTCTCTCCCCCTACCTTTTTATCCTGGCGGAGGAAATCTTAAGTATTAACCTGAAAAGGCTCAGGCAACAAGGTGCTATCTTTCCCGTATCTGTTTGTCACGCCCCGAGCCCGAGACTGCACCCATCTCAAGGCGCGACAAACGCCCGCATGGGGATTCGAGTCAAACTCATTAACCCTTGTCCCCACGAACGGAATTCACCACAGGATTTCACGTGTGAGGTTTCAATTTTTCCTGTTTACCTGTATTTCCACCTGTGTAATTTCTGTCAAATATATATATAAAATCGTAACCCAACATCATCAATGCATCAAGATATAGAGCATAAGGTTCATGAGCATAGATTAATAATTTAAGTTTAAGAACTAAAGCTATAGAGAGAGAAGTAAGTTAGTTAAGATTTACAATTCAAATCCTAAACAAATTATAACTATCACAAAAGATGTGGTGATCTAAGCCACAGTCCATGGGTCATTTTTCGTCCAAATCTCAATGAGTGGATGTCTAGAAGACATCATCAGAGGTACATTCAGCTACATGACGGGGAGATTCCTCCTCCTCGTTGATCTCCAGGGCAGTGGCATCGAAGTACTCACCTGTAACGCCAAGTGTAGTACCATTAGACTAAGCTAAGCAAGGTAAACAGATATAAATCATATAACATGTGACAAATGAATTGTTAAACAGATGTAAATCATATGAGGTCAAAGTATAATTACTAGGCAAATCTGAGCATGAATAAACATGAGACGTACGAATTATAATTTACAGGTATACACAATAACATAGCTAAATGGCACATCCACATTAGCTAAATTCTCTCAAATTAACCATGTAAACATGTATATAAAGTGAGAGCAGAAAACAGAACAGAACAGAACAGAACAGGGTGGTGCCACTAGGAGAGCAGAAAACAGAACAAAACAGACAGAGGGCCCAAAACTCTCCATTGTGGACCTAGGGTGCAGGTCAACCCTCAGAATATAATCCCATCTGCAGAGGGCCAGAATATTACTAAACCCACACTTAGCGGGGTCCGACTTAGGTAGGGTCGAAGCCAAGTGGTGCCGACTCACGGAACAAAAGGACAATTTAACAGACATATACAGAACATATCATATCATAATTTAGAACTTATCAAGGTTTAACTGACCAAATTTTGGAAACAAAAATAATATAAAGAGGTATATAAGCAAGATATATGTAACTAGACAGAAGTATAATCAAGCCATACGAGAGTACTGGAAACGGAATGCAATGCAGGTACATAGATCATATACGGAATCAAGATATAAAACAAGCCAGTCCTACGGTCTTGGGAATGCTCGAGGTCTTCGCCGTCCAACTCAGTGTAGTACTAAGGATTTCGGTGTGGGTGGCCTATAAAAGAACTCTTGGCGTTACTTAATTTGAGCACCGAATCCCTTAGTATAACATATTTGGTTCGGTTCTAAATTTCGAAGAAAACAAGGTCCCTTGTGGGTGCACAGTTGCTCAAACTACATCCACATAATATACAATTCCATTGGTCATGATAAAATGGTCAAGGTATCCATCCTTAGGGTCCAACTATTAGGCCAATTAAGCTAAACATGCTACAATTCAACATTTGGCTCGCGGTACCATCCGATTGCCATAGCTTAAGATAAAATCCAATATCCACTTATTTCCCAAATCTCAAATCAAATATATGTATAGACCAGTGGATTCTACTCTACAAGAGCTTTCCAACGGTATGTGAACCTCCCAAAACGGTCGTACGGTTAAAAAGATATGGCCGTTGGAAGTTGACACAAAATTTCATGTGTCAGGTGCGCTCGAGCGGACAAACATGCGCTCGAGCGGACCCAACCAGCAACCATGAGCCCTCGAGCAGGCAATCACGGGCTTGAGCGGGCAGTCCAGAACTCTATACCCGAGTTCTGAACTTTCCTGTTCCCTTCCAAGGCTAACCATGGCCTTCTTCCACACTTTAAACCACATTAGATGGATAACTTGAGCCTCCAAATTACTCATAAACATCCCCATTAACCACCATTAAACAACAATGAAACCAATCCATATTATTACACAAAACATGAACAAAAATTAAATTTGAGCAAGGAAATGGGTATCTAACATGGAGAACATATTTATAGGATCAATTGAAGAAGCATGCATATAATCATATTAGTTTTAACTTGCCTTGGGTGTTAGCACACTTAAATCTTACACCTCACACCTTTCCTAGCCAAACCAAGCTCTCCAATGTAAAAACCCCCAAAATGCAAGCTCAAGAAGCAACCTAAAATGGTGAAATGAAATGGAATGAGGAAGAAGAAGATGTATGCACGAATTGTAACATTCTAAGACTAGAAGAAATCAAGAGGAAGTGATTAATAGAGAAGGAGCTTACCAAAAGAACAAGGAGATGGAAAATGGTGGGATGCCTGAGCTTGGAAGATGAAGTCTTAGTTGAAGAAGATGGAGAAGATAATGTTGAGATGAAATCCACTCACTTGCAAGGTCACCACCCACTCTTTCTTGAGAAGGTTTGATGAAGAGATGAAGTAGTAGAGGGGTAGAGAAGAAGAGGCTTAGTTGGAAATGAAGGAAGAAAGGAAGAAGATGATTGGTGTAGGGTTTATATGGGGTTTTTCTTGGGTTTTGTATGCAAGCCCAGGTGATTCACAAAATTTTCAAGAAGGGGCTTTAAGCATGGAAATGGGCTGGAAATGGTCAAGATGGATCCGAATCCATTGGGTCAAAACATAAGAATTAAAATACATGCTATGCTCTATGCAATGCACCCAAAAATCCCAAAAATCTAAAACATACATAAAACCCAAAACACTCCAAAACTCATAGTCTACCTAGTCCAAGGTCAACCCAACTAAATTCTACATAATCAAGCCCAATAACATTCAAAACATCCATTAAGCTACTAATCTCATTTAACTAACTCTAAATCGGAATTAAGGTGGGTCGGGGTGTTACATGCTTCAAGTTCCTCTCCTTGCCACCTTCTTTATGCAAATGATATTCTGATTTTCTTAAAAGCTAATAAGGCTAGTTTGCAGAGGCTTCAAGGTCTTCTCAGACTTTATCAGGACTCTTCTGGTCAGAATTTCAACCTGCAGAAAAGTCAACTGTTTCTGGGGAACTGTAATGCTAGAAGATCTACTATGGTTTCCAGCCTTCCAGGGATTAAGAAGGCCTCTCTTCCCTCTCTCTATCTAGGTATTTCCCTTTTCTTTGGCAGTGCTCGTCACCCTTACTTCAACAAGATGTTAGACTTCATAAGGCAGAGGTTAGCAGGTTGGAAATCGAATTTTCTTTCCTTTACTGGTAGATTGATCCTTGTTAGGCTTGTGCTTTCTTCTATCCCCGTTTACATTTCCCTTGTTCTGTCGCTCCCTGCCAAGACCTGTCAAGTTATTGAAAGGCTGATGAGGAATTTCCTGTGGTCTTCTAATCCGGAGAGACTAAAATCCAATCTAGTCAGATGGGAGATTGTGTGTTTACCAAGATCAGAGGGTGGCTTGGGTCTGAGAAGAGTGAAGGAGTTCAATAATGCTTGTCTTTTAAGACTGGCTTGGTCTGTGTCTACCTTTAACTCCCTTTGGGCAATTTGGTTAAGAGAGAGATACCTTAGAAGGAATTCGTTTACACGGCCAAATCTGTTTAGGAGTGGTTCTTGTATCAGTAAGAGCTTAAGGTCTTTCTCCCCCATTATTCATCTGAATTCTAGCTGGAAGATTGGCAATGGGCAGCTAATCTCCTTGTGGTTTGACAAATGGATTGACCATATCCCCATAACGGAAAGGTTCCCTACTCTGCACTTCTCTAAACAAGACAAGGTGGCTGATATCTTAGTTGATTGCACTTGGAGAATCCCTAATCACCTTCCTTCTCAGCTGAAGGCTTTCCTGGACCTCTCCATCTCTTCTACCTCCCTTGACAGTAGCTCTGGGAAGGACGCCCTGTATTGGCATGCCAGCTCCTCTAGGGATCTTTCAATCAGGGAAGCTTGGAACTTGCTGCGAACTAGAGACATGGAGTTGCCCTGGTCCGGGCTCGTTTGGAACAAGCTGATCAACCCCAAAATGGCCTGTTTCAGTTGGAGGCTTATGCATAGGAAAACCCCCATAGAACAATGGGCTAAGCTGAAGGGCTGGTCGCTGGAGTCTAGATGCCCAAGCTGCTGTTCTGAAGAGGAATCGGATGTGCACCTGTTCTTCTCTTGCAATGTGGCCTCCCAGCTCTAGAATTGGATCATTCTTTCTTCTGGTGCTCAACCCCCCCCCCCCCCCCCCCCCCCCCCCCCCCCCCCTCATATCTCTGCCTCTGATATTTGGAACCTCCTCTCCCGAGGGAAAGATATTACTGGTAGAAAGAAAGCGGCAACCATTTTCTTCCAAGTAACCTCCACTCTCTGACTCTTACGTAATGAAGCGAAATTCAACTCCAAAAATCCTTCAATTTTGAGAGCCCAGTCTAGAATCAGGGACAACTTGCCTGGAGAGCCTTTCATTGGGTGACCTTGTTCTTCTTTGT
Organism: Umbellularia californica; assembly: GCA_028538565.1. Classification (NCBI taxonomy): domain Eukaryota; kingdom Viridiplantae; phylum Streptophyta; class Magnoliopsida; order Laurales; family Lauraceae; genus Umbellularia; species Umbellularia californica. The sequence continues at coordinate 14,662,542 of JAPQWN010000007.1, read as the reverse complement.
CCTCTGCTCTTGTCTCCGTGAGTTGTTCCTGGTGGTGTAGTGGAGCTCGCTTCTTCCTGTCTTCTGCTGTTTGGAAGTCTTCTGCTTTGTCTTCCAACTTTTGGTGCAGTAGCTCTTGCTGTTGGCTACCCTTTGCTTGCTTGTAGTTGCTCCCTCTTCTACTGTTGCAGTCTCTTTGTGCAGGTGGTGTAGTGGAGCTATCAGAGGTGCTCTCAGAGTTAGCAGGTGGCTCCCTGTTCTGCTTCTTTGCGTGGGTTCTGCCTTGTAGTGGTGGGAATTTTTCTCTTCGTAGGGTGTTTCTCCAGTCCTCTGCAGCTTGTTCTTGCTGTTTGAAGTGTCTCTGCTGGGAGGAGTTCTCTTTGTTTGGTTTTCTGCAGTAGTTTTTCTCTTCCTTTCCTTAGTGGTTGTTGTGGAAGTTGGAGTTGTGCAGTTCCATTGTGGGTTGTGCTGCCTTTCGCCCTGTTGCTGTGAGGTTCGTTTTCAAAAGCTGCTTTCTGCTTCCCCTTGCACTTCGGTTTTGCTTTCTTTTCCTTGTGGTTCTGTTTTGAGCAGTTGCAGAGGAAGAGGTTCTGGGGTGTTCGGGTAGTGGATTGTTTTTGCTTTTCACCTTTTCATCTACTGCTTCATCTCTGCCTCCTTCTGTGTTCTGTTGCTGTGCTGGTGGAGCAGTGCCTTTCAGCTGTGGGGTGTTTGGTTGTCTGCCCAGTGGTGGTTCTGTCTAGGAGAGGCTTGGCAGTGTGCAGTCCTTCTTCCCTAGAGCTATCAGTTTCTGTTCTGGGGGAGTTATGGTCTTCTCTTTGCCTTCTATTGAGTCTCCTCTCCCCCTGTGGAAAAGCCCTCTCCTTTCCCTCCTTCTCTGCGTTCTTTTGTTTGGTTTGTTTAGCTGCTGTTTTTTGTTTTTTGTTTGCCCTCTTTGGTGGTTGTCTCCTTGTTTTTTGGGGGCCATTGGCCTTTTCCCTCCTCTTTAATTCATTTTTCATTAAGCAAAAAAAAAAAATATATATATATATATATACCGATTTGTTTCGCATATGTAAAATCTAAATGTGTAGCATCTGCATATGAAAAATCCGTTTTTTTATCCAATGCATAAAACACAAACAAATGGCCCTTAATTGGCTTCATAGGTGGATAGATCATTTGGATCTAATGGGTCATGTGTGTCTTATTTAATAAAGCCCTCTACCATTGCATTAATTATTTATGTGATCTGAAATGGCTATTATGTAGGTGGGCTCAACTTAAAATTTTATTTGACTTTTAGTCAAAGGATATTTTGGTAATGTAGGAGTCATTTTCTCATAAAGTATACTGAAGTGAACAGTTAATTAATGTTTTGCTAAATATACAAGCAGTTTAAATCATCTGAAAGAATTGCGAGCTTATTTAATATGAATTAATATTCTGATGATTATACAAATGGATATATCATTCAATCAAATCATGCAGTTTTATTAATTAATACTTAATTTTGATATTAAATATAATTTACTATTCAATTTGCATGAAACTTAATTAATACGTATTGATCTATAGATTGCCACCTCATTGTTGCTCTTTAGAGGAACTTAATAAGAGAAAGAAAAAAGGTTGAAAACTAGAGAGGAGAATGGAACTAGATGAATAAAGGAGATTATCCCCTCTGCTTAAGCTTAGAAAGCAAATATGATCTCCAAATCTTCTCACCTTATTCTTAGAATTTTCTTCTTCAAGGGAACTCTTTTTTTCATTCCGAATGCAAACTATTTGGTTTCATTTAATGAAACTATCTGCATCGGGTTATTTATGTGGGACCTTTTAATTAAACAATCTACATAGATAAACCACTGATGAAAGATCAATCATATATCTATAGTGTGTGGAACTACTGGACGAAAGACATGACCATTCCCACTAGCGGAATTAGACGGGCTGCAGACAGGGGCCGAACTAGAGGGGGCCTGGCAGGGGCCATGGCCCCCCCTAAATTGCAAAAAAAGTCCTTTTGATTAATTTAAATTTCAATCCAGTTTTGGCAAGAATTTCTATTTTCACAATGGCCCCCCCAGTGTCAAAATTCTAGTTCCGCCCCAGGCTGCGGGTGCCCCCCAATGACCCAAAGACCCAAACCAAGACACCAAAGCCCCACCCCCAACACACACACACAAAAAAAAATCGTAATGTACACTCACTCATCCTAAAACCGTAGTTATCTACATGTGAACCACTAGATCTAATACATAAACCGTGGTTATCCCTATGACAGCTTGGCACCAAAACGATTAGATTAAGCACCAAGTAACAAGTAACAATCGATCCTTCCATTCCCCCATAATGTGGCCCAATAATTGAAACATACAGTGTGTCCGTCAATTTTCAACTCTCCTCCGTCTTGAGAAGTGGGCTTGCCCCTGATTAGTGTTCTTCCAGTTTCAAATCCCTATCGAATAGGAGATCTCTTAATCTTTATAGTTACAATAGGATCCGGATCCGGATTTGGAGGTCCTAGCCTATAAAAAATTGGATTTGGAATCTATTTTAGGTTCCTATTCATGATCAGGTTTGGATCCGAAATCTAATTTAGATTCCGATTGATAAACGGGTCCGGTTCTAAATCCATATAGGATCCGACCGACAGTAGACCTAAGACCTACAATCCGGCATACAAGTCTTTAATGTTGTAAAGTGTACCTCAAAGTCAACGTTTACTTGACATTTTTATATTTAATTCTGGAAATAGTAGACTTGATGCACTGTTATAAATTGAATGATATCATTATTTTAAGAATAAAATAAAATAAAATAAGAAGTTAGAACTAGTATTAGAACTAGATCCCGGTCCTCTAGTTGGAATCGGTTTCGGAACCAGATCCGTGTCTGAAACCAATAAAACAAATTTTGAGTCAGAATTGGACCTGAGACGAGAATTGTTGTTTAGAAATGGGTGTAGGTTTGGGCCCGGCATAGTTTCAATCTGGAGTCATCCCGTTTGCAACCTTATATGGACCCCATATCTGTAATTCAAACTATCAATTCGTTTATTGAGCTGATAAACCCCATAATTACTTGTGAGTAATTTGTTATAAAGAATCATTTTAGCTCCAACTCATAATCCAAACCATACAATATTCTTGTTTTATTGATTATCTTAAGATGTTTAGCTTCATATGTTAATCTTTTTTAATTCTTGAGAAGTTTGTTGAAAATGACGAAAGCCATTCAAATATATATATATATATATATATATATAACCGTTGGATGTACTCTAGTAAAAACAGTGATTTTAACAAACATGTTGATCTGTTTCACATGTGTAAAATCTACATATGTTTGATTTGCATATGCAAAATCCTAGAATTATTTTGCTCATTCTTTATGAATCTACATGAACTTATTTTGCCTTGAAGTTTAGTAGAATTAAAATAAAGTAATAGGAATTTAAAACCCTAGAATTTCAGCAACAAATATCCTCGGGAACCATGTCAACTAGAGGCACAAACAGGGGTACCCAGCAAGGTTGTATTTGATTTCAGCAGCATAACTGGTTTAACTAGATTTCTTTTGGTTATCGTGTTTTTTTACTTTTAAGTCCTTTTTCACTTCTTATTTTTTTGTTGGGTTTCCTCTCTTTGCTTTAAGTGCAGAGTCCTGCTCCTTGGCGACCATTTCTTCTCTCCAGTGGTCTTGCGTTGCTTCTTTGTGCTATAGTGAAGCTTCATTCCTTTGTTTTTCTATTTTCTTTGTTCAGAGATTCTTTCTTTTGGGAAGTCTGTAAGCCTCTCCCGGCGTTTTTTCTCTCTGTATTTTGGGGGCTTTTGCCCACTTCCCTCTTTTTCTCTAATACAAATTTATACCCTTAAGGAAAAAAAAAATTGTTGTGTTCATGCATCATCTATGTTCAGATTCCAACTATTAGATTTAGGTTTAGAGCATTGTAAGTAGGTCGTACAGCTTAGTAAAAATAGGCATGTGCATAAATTTTTCTATACTTAAATTTTTACACCATTCATCGTATTTTTAGAAACTTGTCTAGAATTGCGTTGTTTGCATTTAGGGCATCATAATTCATTCATATTTCCATAAATTGATGTTTGGAAAGTAGATTTATATTTTTACTTTATTTTCTTATATTAAATTGGTTATTTTGATGAGTTTGTTATTTTTGCATGTTCTAGTTAGTTTAGGATTTTATAGCCTATGTTTCTTTTATTAGATTAGGGTTTTTTTATTTTTGAAAAGATTGTGTTTAAACTATTCAATTTCAGTTTTTTACTAGAGTTTGATGTAATTTGATTAGTTTCTTTATTAGGCTAGATTTAGTTTTCAATTAGGACAGGTTAAAGTTGAAAGGTTTTTTTAATCAACATTGCTCCCAATGGATCGACCTAGTCTCACCAGTTATTACTACAATTGCAACCTTGTACTTGGGGTCCGATCAAACGTTGTTGCTCATTCTTACCTTCAGTAAGCTTTTATAAACTGTTGTCGCCCATTTAAACTTTCAGAAACTATTATAAACTGTTGTCGCCCATTTAAACTGTAAAATATGGCATCATATTTTGTTATGAGACAACTTCGTCGCTGATCTTAATTTGAAAAAAAAAAACTCATTTGGTATAATCAGTTATTTCAACCTTTATCAAATTGTTGCTGGAACAGAAGAATGTATCTCTACCTATGCAACTAAATTTGCCAATAAATACATGGTCCTTTGGACTGGTGTCTTCCAAGAAGGGATTAATTGCTGTCAATGCATATTCATTGTCACATCCCGGTCCCGAATCACCCTGGCCTAGGGTAATCCCCGAGGTGTGTTACACGTACTCCCGCGTGCTGTACTTGTTTCGAGCCAAGTTCAACACACGAAGGAGAGGAACCAACTATCCATATATATATGAGTCAAAACTCACAAAATACATTAAAGCAATTAAACATAGCGGAAGCTGTATTTCATTTGTGTGAGGTATCAAATTCCTTGAGTCTACATAACATTTCAAGTTTTACTACAAAAGAATTATACAATTAATTACATTATTATACAAAAGATGGTAAGCTAAAGAACCCTATACATCAATACCAAAAATATAAACAAAAGAATTTCTATAGTCTAAGTGTGGCCGACACAAAAAGGGGCTAGCCACACCACAAAGAGTCTTCAAAAAAAAAAGTTGACGCTCTCCCCGAGAGATAAGCTCACTGGGCCTCAGGTTCGGGCCACTCCACTAAACCTGAAGGTACCTTATGGGTAGCCTTCTCTCTCTCCTCGGTCTCTGGAGGACCGGAGGCTGCACCTGAGACTGTGACACCAAATATAGTATCATTAATACGACGATTAAGCAAGCATAGGCAAAAATAAGGAAGTACATAAGGTTTCAATTGAATTAAAAATGGTTAAATTAATAGTAATCAACAATAAATATCAACGGGAGATTTTGTGCTCAAATGTATAATTTATGCATGACGGATCAAGTAGAAAGGAAACACACAACTTGGCTACTACCTTAAGCTCATCCTCTCAAAGAGAGCAAATCTAGTTGGGATGTCACCAGCGGCCCGGCCAAAGGCTAGCTGGCTATCCGGTCTGGAGTTCCGGAGCTCCATATGACTTACTGCAGTAGTCTCAATTTCATAAACCGAGTATAACCCCGTCGAGTATCACTGGGTCGAAGCTGAGTAGTGCCGACTCGATAGAATCAATAATACCCGGTATAAAAGTGGAATTGAGTAAACTCATATTCATTATTCATAATCAAATCAATTGATAATCACCTCTTTTCAATTTCTTACTCACTTCTCATTTCTACCAACATCAATTTGGAAATATTCAAATGGAATCACGGATTGAATATAAAAGATAAATATAAGGAATTACTAAGAATTTATCAATCTATTAAATAGGATTCTGAGATTCGAAGGGAATTCATAAACCAATATGAAATGAGAGCAATTAGAAATCAAGCTATTTTTTTTTACAATTTAAGCATAGAATTTTATATTTCTAGTCCTCTATCGTCCATTTCAAAATAAGTTGGAAAAATCAACGAATTACTACTTTTATTTGGTGTCACTAGTTATGAGGAACACGTTGAACTTCCCAACGAATTTTCATGGCATAGCTTTAGACTAGGAATATCCATCAGCCCAATTTATAAAGTTAAAGATCCCATGCTATAGTCATAAAGTCTCAACATCCTCTAATATCCTATGGAAGTAAGGGTGGACACCAAAATCCACAAAACGATGGATTAAGGAGGGTTAATAGACATTAGGAGTATCAATACCCCTGATATGGGCCCAAAAAGCCCAAACAAAGTGGGTCAGGTCCGCTCAAGCAGGCCCATGTCCGCTCGAGCGGAGGCTTCCAGAGAGGGTGCGCGCTCGAGCGAACCTTGGCGCGCTCGAGCGCCCACTCTGGAATTCTGGGTTGGTTCTCCATTCCATTCCTTCTCTTCCCCACTTCTAATTTTTTTAAAACCTGCAATGACTGAGCCTCCTTGCTCTCTATACAAACATTATAGAATGGTTCCATTCATTCTTAGATCAAAACCACATAGACAAATCCATTTCTTTCAATTTAGAGCACTAGAATCATTTAAAAGAGATTAACTCTTGAATCAAATGGAAATTAACAAAATGTAAATCCAAACTATGCTTATACTTGCCTCAAAGAAGATCTTTCCACAACTTTTCCAACTCAAAATCAAGGAAACCCCAATTGCACAAACCCTAACCACAAAAATCATGGGAAAAAGGGAATGAATATGCATGCATGGTTATCCAAGAGTCCCTTGACTCTAATGCACTCCAAATGCTCATTTCTAAAGAGAGTTTAGCTCTAACCTTGACAAAGAGTCCAAATGTGAAGAAGATGGAAAGATGGTGACGGTGACTTCTTGTCTCCAAGAGAGAAATGGATGAAGAGGATGGAATAGAGTCCACTTCTAGCTTCTCAAGGTTTAAGTCTTAACTTTAAAGGGGTTGGAGGGGAGAGGGTTGGAAGGAAAAAGGAGAGGAGAAGGAGTGTAGAGAAAGAGGGAGATGAAAAGGAATGAAATGAGGGCTAAGGTTCTCTCTCTCTCTCTCTCTCTCTATATATATATATATATATATAGATGAAGTTGCTAAATTGCAGGAAAGCCCAAACCACTAGTATATTTCCAATTCGAGTCAAATGAGGGTCCTTTGTGCAACGGTTGGTCAAATGAAGAAATGCCTAATATGAAAATTGATGTGCTCATCAAAATACACGCGATGATGTCAAAATGATACGCAAATCGTGAAAAACACGAAAACCCATATTTACGAAAAAGTCCCTGACTCAACTCAATTGAGTCAATTTGGATTTTACTCACCTATTTAAGGTTCAAAACTCATCTAACTCAGTCTATAGAGACTAACAGACATTAATCACCATAACTTAATAGTTAAACACAATCAATTAACACTAATTAGAGTTAAATCAGGTCGGGGTGTAACATTCATGAATTTCATCGTAATCATGTGCTGTACGGGATAACTTAGCAAGAACAACACGGCTTTCAGTACTTTGGGAAGACACTCAATACAAAGATAGCCACTCAATACAAAGATAGAGATTAGATACAAAGGTTTGTGGTCTTAGGATCATTGCCGCTCAAGTCAAGATGATAGGCCTCACTCTGCCTCATTCAGCCCTACATTACCCAAACTCATCCCAACCAGAGAACGCATCAACAAATGCCACAAAATCACTCCTTCCAACTGCACGACCCAACCAAGAGAGAGAGTGTGTCCAAGTCAACAAATGGCAAAAACCAGAACCAAATCAACAAATGAAAAATCAAATCTCAAAAGGAACTGGAAAACAAGAGGAGAAGATGCATTCGTGCTGGTGGTGAGGAGGGGACCCAAGTGAAGAAGAGGATGTTGCCTTGCAGATCGCTGCGGGGAGTGGTCGGCTGAGAGAAGGACTGAGGGAGAGAGGGATAGAAAAGGAAAGAAGATAAAGAAATCCTCACAAACCATCATTTTGGGAAAAAATAATGGGAAGACGAGAAGAAGAATACCTCCACGTGATGGGATGCTCGAATCTATGATGCTTCACCCCAAAGGAGGTTAGAATATGACCTCTAGGACCATGTTACAGGCTATTAAAGAAGGAGGAGGCAATGAAATCGCTAGACTAGGGAAAACAATGGGAAGGAAGAAAGGGAAAATAGGGTTTCGGGGGTTTTGTAGGGTTTAAAGAAGCGACGACATCGTCGCTCGATGGAAACTTTCATTAAAAAAAAATAAAAGTGGTCATAGGGGACCACTTGCATGTGACCACTTGCATGTCATATGAACTACTGGGGCCTTTTATTGTTAGTGGTCATCTAAGGTGATTTTTTCGGTTAATTCCTCTTTAATATACGACGAAAGTGATATTTACTATAGTTTTCAAATCGAACTAATAGTGACATATAAGTTCATAATTTTCTTTCAATGTGTTTAAAAAATAGAAAAAGATGACTACAATATTTCATAATTTCATGAAAATTTAAAAAATTAAAGCCTTTATCGATTTCTTAGAATGCTCTACTCATCCTACATAGCACTTTCAAATGCATCCTGCATTCTATTGACCTCCAATTGTAAAAAAAAAATCATCTGAACAATATTTCTCATGTATGTATTTACTTTTTATTTCAATTATTTAGAATTAAATTGGCTTCTATGTTTTCACAAATTCCTCACCATATTAGTGGATCGGAATCCATGCTTTGAATCTTACTTTAACCGTTTGGTAATTTTACTTGTCAAGTAAAGTTAAGCATGAATCAAAAGCACTTTATTTCAAAACTCTCTCCATCTTTTTCCAGAAATAGTCAAAAAATAACTACCTTTATTCACTAAAAGACAAAAAAAACCTCTATTTCCCTTTACAAAAAATCAAAAATATTCCATCCCAAACAACTAAAAATAAAATACCATCATAACCCACTTATATTTTATTCCCTCTACTTTATTTTAAAAGTAAAATTACCAAACAGGCCCAAGGATTCTTCTACCGCATCGTTTTAGTCAACGGGATATGTGTCAATATTAAAGTAGGGTTAGGATTAGGAATTGAGTCAATTGGATGGGGTCATTATTAAAGTAGGGTTAGTATTAGAAAAATGAGCGAATCAGGGGTGGAGTCAATATTAAAGTAGGGTCAGATTAGGAAATTGAGTCAATTGAGTGAAGTCAATATTAAAGTAGGGTCAGATTAGGAAATTGAGTCAATTGAGTGAAGTCAATATTAAAGTAGGGTCAGATTACAAAATTGATACAATGAGTGCAGTCAATATTAAAGTAGGGTCAAGATTACAAAATTGATTCAATTGGGTAGGGTCAATATTAAAATAGAGTCAGGATTACAAAATTGAATCAATTGGGTGGGATCAATAGTTAAAGTAGGGTTAAGATTACAAAATTAAGCCAATTGAGTGGGGTGAATACTCACGTTGGGTTAGGATTAGAAAATTGATTCAATTGCGAACAATGAGTTGTGGATGGACCACAAGTATTTTGACGAGCGAGTCCGGTCCTTTGATGCTTTCACTATTGATGTTTTTTTTCTTTTTTTGCTTAAAGGCAAATTGAATTTAGGAGGAGGAAAGGGCTATGGCCCCCAAAAAAAAGAGAAAGAGCCAATAGGGGAGGCTAACAAAAAAAAAAAAAAAAGGCCAACCCAAGAAGCAAAACAAACCAAAAGAGAGAACACAGAAAGGAGGGGATAGAGAGAACAAAAGAACAACCACAAATACAAAATCAACAGAAAGCTATACAGCAGCATTGGAAGCATCTCAAAACCTCAAAGGACAAAACAGGAACCTGAGAAGGAACTATAACCTTAGGCAGGAAGAAGAAACTCATCAAAACGCAGTGAGGTTTCCATAGCACGACCCTATTCAGTAACTGATAGCTCCAAAAAAAGGCAACTGGTCAGAACCAGAGCAACAGAACGGCACACTGCAATATAGCTCCCAGACAAGACAACAACTGGGCATACAGCTACACAGCCCACTACAAGAACTACGCTGCTCCACTTTCCGCTACTAAACAGCTCAGAAGAGCTCCACAAATTACATCAGACTATTTCTGAGCTACACAGGGAAACTTCTTCACACATCTGAACTCTCTACTTCGCCGCAGAAATCCAACACTACTTGCCTCTATGCACAGCAACACTCTTGCTGCCAAACTAAAAGGAGAGAAAAACAAAAGGACTGCATTGAGAAGATCTAAGAAGCACCTTCCACAGAAGAGCTCACTGACAGAGGAAACAGAGGGCGATGATGGCTAGGAAGAAAAAAGAAGCGGCAGACTATCTTCCTTGGACATCAAAACCTTAATGCAGAATTACCCTGACTGAGTAAGAAGAGAAGGAAGCAGAGGGAGGAAGGCCTCCTTGATTGAGAAGCCAGAAACAATATTGTCGAGCTGGAGAACTGTCGATGAAAGACGACATTCTTGGAGAAGCTTAATTCAAGGAAATCTTTTATAAAGATTAATTGGCCCAAAAATGATTCCACAGCATTACAATCCATTCAGGATAGCGGAAGCAGCACCAGCTAAAAATCTCTGCACTCCAACAACAGGACTAAATGGAGAGCCCATCTTCCAAAACAGAGCTTCTACTACAGTAAGATGACTACCTGAAGCAAGACTAGATAAGCGGCTGAAACCAAAATGAAACTACTCTAGGCCAAGCTGCTAAGAGAGAAATCAGCCCGGAGAGTAGGGAGAATCATCGCACCCTAATGCCCTCAAAATAGGATGAGAGGGCTGGGTCTTACCTAAAGAGGAGCATAACATTCCGTTGCAGAAGTCAATGAATATCTTCTGAGCTTTCACCATGGAGGGCTTCTTACTGTGGTATTTGTCTTCATTCCTCAAGAACCAAAGGATATTAATGGTTCGGAAGAATATAGCTGCAGCAGAAGTTTTTCTTTTATCTTCGACACCTTTAATAAAAGTTGTCCATACAGAAGTAGGAGAGAGAGGAAGAGGGGTTGAAGTTTCCATTAGGATGAGAATCTAGGACCACAGTTGCTGGGCTGTAAGACAAGAAAAGAAGATGTACAAATTTGTTTCACTGTTGCAGTTGCAAGAGTAACATCTTGACGCCATGGAGATCCCCTTGTGCATTACCCATGAATCTATTAGGGTTTTTTCTTAAGAGAAGGCGCCAGCTGAAGCAAGAGAGTCTTGGGTTAATGTGCTTGTTCCAAACTAGCCCATGCCACTGAACTGCAGCTTTTCTAGTTCTCAAAGAGTCCCAAGCTTGTTTAAGAGAAAGGGTCCTTGAAGGAGGGCCTTTCCAAGTAAGTTTATCCGAGGTTGAAGGGCTAAGGAGATCAATTTGGTTTGTTTGCTGAAAGAGGCACTGAACCTCTGCTGGGATGGAGGATGGGATGACCAGGAATTGTCTTGAATCAAATCTGCCACCCTATCATTTTCAGAGAATTGGAGGAGGGGAAATCTTTTAGCTAAGGGATCGTGGTCTATCCAGTTGTCTAGCCACAACAATATGAAGTGACCATTCCCCAGAACCCAATGACTTCCTTGTTGAAGGACAATAGCCAAGGATCTAATCTTCTTCCAGATACTAGACCCAGCCTTGGGGTTTTCCGGAAAACCAAATTGGAGAGTGCCTGAAATACCTACTCCTAAACCAAGTAGCCCAGAGAGAATCCGAGGTTGCCGCTGACCAACCCAACTTCATTAAACTCCTTCACCCTGCACAGGCCTAGTCCCCCTCAACTTTATGCACACAGATCTGGTTCCAGTTCACCAAGTTACATCGCTTTTTGTCTGAACTAGAAGACCATAGGAAACTCCTCATGAGCTTTTCAATTTGAAGGCAGGTCCTGGAAGGAATTGGAAATACTAGGGAGGCATGAAGGGGGATGGAGGATAGCATGTGCTTGACCAAAATCAACCTTCCAGCAAAAAAGAGACAATTGGCTTTCCACCCATCGAGTTTGGATTTGATAGAATCCAAAATCTTAATAAAGTGGTAGTGCCTGAAGGTACCAAGGAACAGAGGAACTCCAAGGTAGGTTGTTGGAAGAGATGCTCTTGTGATTGGAAGGAGTCCAGAGATCATTTGTGCTCTTCTAGCTGAGCATTTTCCTAGGTAAAGGTTGCTTTTCTAAAGATTGAACCTCTGGCCAGAAGAGGATCGATACCTTAAAAGCAGCTGGTAGATGTGTCTCAGCCCCGCCTTGTGGGCTTTTAAAAAAGCAAGATGTCGTCTGCATAAAATAGGTGGCAAGGGGTGGAAGGGACAGGGGATATTGGCTCAATTTTCCTTGAGATTCTGAGAAGCTCTATATGGAGGCTGAGGTCTCCTCTACTAAGATGAACAAGTAGGGGGACAAAGGATCCCCTTGGCGCAGACCACAGGAAGAGAAAAGAAATCACTGGAGCTATTGTTAACTAAGATTGACCCTCTACTTGTGCAAATCATCTCTCGAATCAGGTTTATCCAAGCATTGGAGAAGTTGAAAAACTTTAGGGCTCTAAATAGAAAAGTCCATTGTAGCTTGTCGAATGCCTTCGAAATGTCCAATTTCATGCAAACAATGCCTCCCCTGATCTTAGAGTTGAGTTTTTGGGTTAGGTCATGGGCTAAGGCTACATTGTGATGGATAGATCTACCTTTAACAAAAGCCGTTTGGAATGCTTGATAATCTCGAGGCTAGAATCTTACAAGAGATTTGTAGGTGAGGTTCAATAGGCTGATTGGCCTGAAGTCATTGAAGGATTCTGGTGAGGAATTTTTAGGTATTAGGGATAAGGAGAAGGCGTTGATTTCTCTTAACAGACGACCAGAAGAAAAGAAGTGGGTGACTGCTGCTATCACTTCTTTACTTATAATATTCTTGCAACTGGTGAAGAAGACTCCAGAGAAACCATCTGGCCCTTGGGAGCTACTCCTCTTAAGGTGGAAGACAGCCTTCCTGATTTCGCCAAGGGAGGGAACTGCTACTAGAAACTGATTTTGCTCCTCCAAGACAGATGGTCCAGCCATTTGAAAAGGGCCTTCATCAGGGATGATCGAATCTGCTTGGAAAAGATTTGAATAAAAGGTTGCTGCTTGGGCTTTTATCTACTGGGCATCTTCATACAGAATACCATCAACCTTAATCTTGTCAATGCGGTTGCGAATGCCTTTGGCTTTTGCTGAGAGGTGAAAAAATTTAGTATTTCTATCCCCATCTTGGAGCCACTTAACCATTGCCCTCTGCTTCCAGTGGAAAAACTCTGCATTCAACCAATTGTGAAGGGAAGCTTTTGCAAGGTTCAGGTCTTTGAGAACAAAATCGCTTGGCTGCTCTTCAAAGGCTGCTTCCTTAGCTAGGACAAGGGCCTCTGCTTTGGCTATACGGATCTTTAGGTTACCAAAAACTTCTTTACTCCAAGTCTTGAGGTACAGCTTGAGAGTCTTAAGTTTGCTAGCTAATATGAACTAAGGAGAGCCATGTCAGGGAGTAGACCAGCTTTCCTCCACAACATTGTAGAAGGATTCATGAGTGATCCATTTTTCATCAAATCTGAAAGGCCTATTGGTGGAGGAAATTCTTTGCCGATGTGCAAGAATAATGGGGCTATGATCTGATGAGATTCTTGGGAGATGATTCACCATAGGATCAACAAAGGTGTCTAGCCAATTGGAATTGGTGAGAGCTCTGTCCAGCCTAGCTGCCACAAAAGCCTGTCCCTACATGTTATTTGCCCAAGTAATTCTATTGCCTCTAAACCCAACGTCCTTCAGCCCAGTTGCTACGGTCATCTCATGGAACTCCCTAACCGATAGGGGGGAAGGGGGGTGAGTGCTGAATTTTTCATTAGCCAAAAGAATAGCATTGAAATCTCCAATCACACACCAGGGCTTAGAAAAAAAGGAACTATTACGCAAGTAGTCCCAAAGACTCCTTCTTTGCCTACAATCAGTAGAGCCATAACTCTAGTAATTATGCTTGAAGGAGATGAGAGGGAAGCTGAGAAGGAGATTGAGATGTGCTAGGAGGAGGAATAATCCATAAGAGAGAAAGATAGGTTGGAACTTTTGTTGCAGAGGCACCACAGGGAATTTTCTGAATTGGAGAAAGAAGGGGAATTTCCAAAGGGAAAGCCTCCATTTGAAAAAGAATCTAGGGTGGACTTAGGTTCAGAGAGGAAAAGAATGTCAGGGGATCGAGTGGGCTGCTATGAGGTGTTTTACCATATTTTTTGTGGGGGTGTTATTAATGCCCCTGCAATTCAAATAGATGACTGTAACCATTAAAGAACTTGTTTAGAGGAATGACCAGAGGAGGAAGGTCCTTTGCGTTTGGTTTTCCTTGAAGCTTTCACCTTGAAAGGGGAGAGGCCAACCACTAAGGAGATTTCTTTGTTGGGAACAGGATTAGGGTGAGAAGAAGGGGTAGTGGAAGATGTAGGGTTTTGCTCAGTAACTGGGATTTGTTCTGGGGTGATCCTCTTCTATTTAGATTTAGCAGCTGACAGAATTTTAAGGTTGGCAATAGATAGAGTAGGGTCTGCGAGGGTACTACTTTCCAAAACAGAGAAGACGTTAGAGCAATCCAAGGTGGGTGCTGGAATTTTTTCCAGGATCTGAAAGGCCATATCCGATGGAAGAGATGAGAGGGGATTGTCTGTTGATGGGGGGCCTATGGTGTCTTCTATGTGGAGAGGCTTTTGAATTGAATTCCCAAGGGCCAAATTTTGCTTTGGAGATGAGGTAGAAGCTGAAGAAGGAGAGGGGGGGCGAGGATAGGCTCAGAAGAGGAGTTGGCTAAGGTTTGCGACTGGGAGCAGCCAGTTGGAGCGATAGTTCCCTGGGAGACTTGAGGGTTCCTGGGACCTTGCTGAATATGGTTGGCCGCTGGGTCTTGGGTAGACAAGTGAATCTCTACAATGGGGCTCACTTATTGAAAAAATCTAGATAGCCCTCAATCTATGACCTCCTTTTATATAGAATGTGGCAAACTATTACCATAATAGGAATCGAACCCACTGTAAGGTTGTGCATATATAAACTATATAAAAAAAAGTGATGTCTTTTATATAATTTTATAGTGGGATCAACTCCTACTAGAGTCAGATGTGGCCACATTTCATGTAGAGGAAGATATTCATTTTTAGTAATTTAGATTTTAAATATGTAGACCTATGTGGTTTTTCAAAAAAAAAAAATTCTCCAAAAAGGCACAGGAAACAAAATTAAAGAAACTAAAACAGACGACATGGCTTTATGAAAATAAAGCCCAAAAGCTTTTAAAATTTGCAGTCCAACTGCATGCATATTGGGTCCTGATTCCTGCATGTGGTATTTCTGCAAGTTTTATTCCTGTGGAATCCTGGTAGGAAGCAACTTCGTGGATTCCTCCACATTAGTAGGAAGGATGAGAAGTCACCAGTGCTAGGAACACTAGATCACTTTCCTATTCTATTTTACTTGCTTGCCATCCCAACCTAATTAAATAGGGGTTCTCTTCAAACCCAATGTTTTTCTCATCATAAACTATTTGGTCCATGGATGCAATGTTCCGATATATAACTCCGAAGCTGGGAAGGACTGGTGCTGGTACTCATTATGATAAGGGTTGTGTCATGTGTGACTTGTATTTAAAAAAAAAAGTAGATTTTTTTTTTTTATAAAATACAATGTGGCACCACAAACACAAAGTCATAAAAAAAGGTGGCTCCCACTTTGGGCGGCACGCTGCAAGGTGCCACATGTGGGGGCGTTGCAACAATTAATGATGTCTATGTCACCATTAGTACCTAGTAGTGGCATGGGGATCGTCATTGATCTACCTTTTTAATATATTAGAAGCCTTTTTCCCGATTCAACAAATCCAAAATGAGTTTGGCTTGAAACAATGGCCTCTGTCCTCTTCATTTTATTTTATGTTCTCTCTTCCTTTGTCTTGCTTTGGTACTAGTGGTGATCCTTATTGATCTTCCTCTGTAATATATTAAAAGTCATTTTTTCTATTCAACAAATCCAGCTATTTTTTAATAAAGTTAATCAGCTAATGGTCATCAATGCTGAAATTAACTAATTCAAAATGGATTTGGACAATGGTGTTGTTGGTGCTAGTGGCCTCTCTCCTCTTCATTTTATGTTTTCTCTTCCTCTGTCTTGCTTTTATTATTACTAGTGGGAGATACGTGCGTTGCACATAATTATTAGTGAAAGACTGTCTATCATGAAAAACGATCTTTCCTAACATATAAACCTAGCTATTTGCTCAAGATAGGAATCCATTTTGATGGGAAAACTCCACTTTAATAATCCACCTTTTTTACAAGTTATAAAATGAAGGATTAGGATAGGAAAACTCATTGAGTCGATAGTAGGTGGCCTTTTTTATCCAGTGTGCAGCAATTATTGGTAAAAGTGCCAGAAAAACATTCAGGTAATTCCATGAACATGCACATGACTATTGAAGCAGCTGTTAGGACACTTGCAATAGTTTAATCCATTGGAATTGCAAGTACGCATAAGCAAACAAGTGCCAGCAAGAGCTTACAACAAAGATTGAAGTTTCTCATCATCGCAAACTTCAAGACAAACTTGATGATAAAAATAATTCTGTGCTAAACAAATCCGAAGGCAATGTAGGGTCCTTAAGTCTATTTTTCTTGCAAAGTTATTTGCCAATAACAATTACCTGACACACTTAGAACAGAACAACTTTTATGGTAACTTAGACCATCTCATAAACCATCATTTATGTGTAAATTGTGTTACCTGCATCCATTCACGAAGAACAAAATGGGCCTTAAGGGTTTTATCTTTTTTTGGACCAGTGAGAACGCAAGTGGAGCTTATCTTTTTGAGCAAAGGGAATCATTATACTGTATATCAAGGCTGATGATGAAGAATAGAAATGCTTGGAAAATAGCATCCTTTTGCAGATAATCCATATCAAATAGGAAAAAGATTCCAGCTAATGTGTATTAGAGATTTTCAGTTGGGAAGGATTTAGTATGATGTATGATGATGAGTCCACTTTTCTACTGCATGGTGGTTTGCATTTTTAAGCTTAACTAAGCAATTGGGTGTCAAAGCTCAACACAACACTACTCTTTTTATAGTAAAGAGACACCGAAAATTGTGCCATTAAAATTCCAACCTGTCCACTCATGTTGGCCGATATGAATGTCAGCTGTTCGCCAACATGAATGTAAATTGAATGAGAGTTGTTGGAGCTTTCTTTATATGTTCATTGTTTACACATCTGATGCATGTGATGTGGATTTTGTTTCTTAACATTCAGTACACAGGTTGAATTCCCATTTGGTAATTATTTTACCGTAAAGTAAAAGTTAAGTAAAGCCTCTATTTCCCAGACAAGAGGTCACATAAAAAACACTTTAATTCAAATTTTCCTCCATCTTAAAATAAGAAAAAAGTAAAAAAAAAAAAATCACTTTTATCAACTAAAAGACAAAAAAACTTCACTTCTCTATACAAAAAGTGAAAAAGATTCCATATCAAGTAACTAAAAATAAAATACCATCTTAACCCACTTATATTTTATTCCCTCTTGATTTGATACTTTACTGCACTTCATTTCACTTGATTTCAAAAATAAAATTACCAAACAGGCTTGGGTTCTAGTCAGAAATTGAGGCATTGGATCTCAGCTACAATGGTGGCCCCATTTGCTGGATACATTCTCTTCTATTTGAAACTGAAGCCACCAACCTCCCACAACCACTAACTGGGGTCTTCTATAAAAGCTTGTTTTCAATGATAAAAACCTTGCTTATCTCACTATTTCTTATAATTTATTTTCAAAGGCTGGTCATCAGGACTGTAGTAAACTTCTTTGCCATATTGTTTAATCCTTATATCTGAGTAGAAAGATGTGTGTGTGAATGCATCAAACTATAATTCCTACATATGAAGAGGTTATGAGACTCACATAAGTTATGTAGCATAGTCATGCAGAAGATACAGATAAAACTGCAATTTTTTAGATTAGAAAGTTCAACTCTTCTTTTAAGAAGCTACTTGCTCTACCGATATTTATTGCTCTCACTTTACCAATTTAATAAGTCGAAAAGAAAGTGAAATTTTTGCAAAGAACCAAATAGCCCAAATAATAAATACACTACTTAAAACCAAAACAAGAGAACAAATTCATTGTACTGGGCATACCAGAAAGCTAATCTCCCGTTGCCCTCTGTATTAGCATTATACCACTTTCATTGTATCTTAAAAACAATTGCATTATAACATCCAAGCAACTCATCATAATGGGACATAATACCTGCAGATAAATTCTTTGGTCAGCTTCTAATTGCACCATTTAAAAAAAAAGGCTTCTAATTGAGACATCTCTGCATCAAATGTATTGACCATCTCTAACACTTCTAGTGTGCTAACAAAAAAAAAAAGAAATATTGATTTGAAGGTTTTGAAAATTAAGTTAAATGTGCATCCAAAACAGAGTTAACTGCATTTTATAGCAAATCCTTATAGAACTTGTAACAGCAAAAAAAGCTTAATTAGAGCACTAAAAACTAAAAACTGCGGCAACAAGAAAAATCCATCCATAATTAGTGGGACGCCGAGATGAAATTTCTTTTCCTTTTTTTGGAGGCAACATATGGCTTCAATAGCAGATTCAGATAAAAGAAAATGTGATGGAAATGTAGGACCAACCTTTGAAGAGTTCCTTTGGTGAACCATGTGTTTGCATCCTTCCTTTTCTCGACTTCTAACTTAATTGAATGGGGACCGATCGAGCGAACTATTCTTCTGTAACCTTTAAATGGGACACAAATGGCTTCACTAACCCAGAAGGAAGTTTCTCAATTTTTCCTTCTCCCGACATGAATAACTCACATATGAGAAAGAGATACAAAATAAAAACAAAAAACAGCTGGCGAAGGTTGTTATAAACTCACCGGGAACACTTTGGTGATAGTTAGAATATGGAATAACCAAGAGTCGTCTCAAACTTCAACTTTATATAATGGACACTACCAAGCTCCTATCTTTAACTCAGGAATGGTAAAAATCGGCAAAAAGCCAATAATTCAAATTCTCAATATATATATATATAGAGAGAGAGAGAGAGGAAAACATATACAGTTCTATTGGCTTGAGTGACCCACAAAATCTCCTACTTCAAAACAAAATTTATGAGCAATCATTTTTGGTAAAATAACCTCAAAATAAGCTATGAACAAGCAAGTCATACTGAAAAAAAAATTGTAAGCAGGTCTTGACATAGGCAGTCAAGTACTTGGAATGACTAAGAGGGGACCAAGAATTTTACGTGGGCAGAGTCCTTGTATTGCTTGGCAATGGGCTATGACCGAGTGAGTTGTGAGTTGGCTTTTTAGGAAGCTCAAACATTAATTTCTAATGCTTCTATTTAAAAATATATTTTTTATTTTAATCACAATTGATCTTCATTATTAATTGTACCATTTGCTGCTCTTAAATAAATCATGGCAGATATTGACAAGATGCTGTAAACACACTTTAAATAAAAGTAACTTCAATGATTATTCTTGGGGTTTTAAGCTGTTTTTCTAAACCATCTATTTGTAGGCCACCAATTAAAAGGTTGCAGATTTCCAATTTAAGTGGTAAAGGATTTGATCATAGCATGGATCACAAGTAACAAATATTACTTATACAAAAATGAGACATGATACTTCTAGTCATAATTCATTCATCAAAACCTTAAATGACTTCTAGGGCCAGGCTTCTTATGAAGAGAAACAAGATCCAAGTGTCTACAACAACAACAATGAACCAAAAAAAAGAGGGAAAGAAACAGCAACAATGAACCAAAAAACACATCAATGATGAATGAACAAGTAAATAGCTATCATATTTCAAAATTCTTCAATGCAATCATGAAAAGGGAAGGAGGAGGTTTGGGAGAAATCCTAAATGTCAACACTACAAACATCAAATCATATTCAGTGATCATCCTACTACAAAGCATGTTCATCATTTCCTTTTGAAAATAATATGAGAAACCATCCATTCTTCTCCATCATTATATGCACCAAGCTCACTTGCTTGGATCAAAAGGACCCACCAGAAGTTAATCAACTTCATTGCTGCTTCTTTGCTTCCTGTGAATGATTCTGTCATCTCTTTCTCGGCATCCACATTTGTATCCAGATTGTTCAAAAAAAATTTCCTTGGAAGAAATAAAACTGAAATTACTTCATCATATAATAACATAGTTCAGTAGAATGAAATCTCAAAGTCCCAACTCAGGATTCTTGTGAGTTTAGTTGATCAAAGGACTTGATTAGATTATATAGAGGAATGAACAAGTGCAACCAGTTGTACAACATTTGACACATGAACAATCTAATACTTAATTCAGGTCACTTACTTTGAAGTAGACTGGGATATATAAGCAAGAATTTTTAGTTATGTATCAACAATTGAAATTTGTAAATCTAGACATACTATCTTTCATTCTTTTACTTCAAGAAAGATGACAACCATCATCATCATCATCATCAAAGGCTTTCCCAACAATATTCGGATGAGCTACATAATTTCTGTTTCTCCATTCCAATCTATCCAAAGCCAAGTCTTGGATAGGCCACACTTATTCATATTTATCATCACTACTCTCATTCATGCTCTCTTCGGCCTACCTCCTTTTCCTTGAGGGGCCAGTAGCCTACATAGAAAACTTTTTCTTCACCTGCATCATTGATGTTCTACATTGTACATGTGCAAACCATCTCAAGTGAGCTCCCTTAATTGATCACATATTGATGTTACCCTTAACTACTTTATGATTGTTTCCTATATTTACCAAACATTCATCTCAACATTCTTGTCTTTGCTATACCCATTTCTTTGCATGTATTTTTTTTTCTTGATTTGCTAATAGTCTGTCATGTTATACTATTATTAACATGAACCCTAAGATCGTGAACAGCATGATAATCACGTGTAGGATTTAATCTTAAATAAATTAAAGAGTACCTCCAGACATCCTGATGCAGAGAGCTTTCTGATCCTGCAGTCTGGTGCTGTTGCTGATTGATGCTGTGATCCGTCGAGAAAGAGACTATGTGAATGGTTTCGGTTTCTCTTTCCTTGCCTATAAAACCTTAATGTGTTGATTTTCGTGAATGCCTTTGTGATGGACGAAAGGCTTTGTTTTATAGGTGAAAAGAGGACCGAATTTCCAATCAGGGTTTCCATAGACTTAATCTCAACCATCCATCAAGGTCGAGTTTGTTATGGAATACATCTCATTAAGAAACCTTTTTGAGTAAGGAATAGCATGTATCCTATGAAAATGGATTTCCTATAATGACCACAATTCGAGAAAGGAAAGGACATGTGGTCCAAGTAATGGACTTAAAGATAATTTCCTTACAGTCTCCCACTTGGTCGATAGGAAGATCCTTTAATGTTTTTCATATTAGGAATCATAAGGCGCGCATTATATGCTAAACATTTCTTTAGTCGGTTATCATAAGTGTCTTGGCTAATTCGATGGTCAATGGGAGTCATGGCGTGCACACATTATTTTGCAATATGCTTACTTCCATGTACTACAGCAGTGACAACCTGCATAGCTAGACTGTAATAGGAGATATACGTAATGGTCTCATAATGTCTATGTTGAAAGACTGTTTCTGTTTATCATTCATCCAAACATAAAATGTACATAATGGAAAAACAGAAATAGCAGATGTAGAATTGCATTAAGAGCTCAATAAATGTCAAATATAAGTACAGAAATAAAAGGCAGAAAATATAATTAAGAACTATTTTCAAGACCCATGCTTTCAGTATGTCCTTGAAAGGTCTTTGGAGGTAGTCCTTTCGTGAATATGTCTGCGACCATGAAATCGGTACGTATAGACTCAATGACAAATTTCTGTAATCTAACATCTTGTTTCAGTGATAGATATTTAAGGTCCATGTGTTTGGATCCCTTAGATATCCTGTCATGCTTGGAGAAGCAGGTTGCAGCTTCATTGTCACAGTAAAGGGTTAATGGCTTAGAGATGAAATTCAAAGCTCCAAACTGAGAGACAAAATTACGGAACCATGTTCCCTGAATTGTAGCCTCGTAACATGCTACATACTCAGCCATCATGGTGGATGAGTAAAGCAACTCGGATTTCTGGCTTTTCCATGATATTGCACCTCCACATAAGAGATACACATAGCCAAGAGTGCAGAGTCTTGTGTTAGGACATCCAGCAAAATCTGAATCTGAATAACCAGTCACCTGTAGGTGACTTGATTTTCTGTATGTGAGCATGTAATTCCTTGTTCCCATGAGGTATCTCAGTACTTTCTTTGCAGCTTTTGATGAGTGTTAAATATTGCATATTTTACCCCTCATTAGTCCGAATTTTATTGTCATCTCATATGCATATCATTTGCTTTACACAGAGATTTTATCATTCTATCACATTAACGAATTATCGGATTATCTTGCATAAATCCGATTATTTGTAGCGAATTTTTATGTAATTTCTCTTGTGTAGGTGGACCCCGTGATTATTCCAACCTTCAGGCTAATGTCCCAAAGCATCAAGAAGAGATTTCAAATAAAGAGTTACATGAAGAAATCTTATTGAAGAAATCTTGGTGAAGTGTTAAGGAATTCCAAAACAAGAGGAGAAGACTTTAAGGATAAAAGAAGTCATTTTCTAACACAAAAGAGTAGTTGGTGTATTGGTTAGAGTTTGGGTTGGTATGAAATAGGTTATGGGTTCAAATCCCTACAATTGCATATTATTATTATTATTTTTTTTACCTATAAAATATTTCATCCAACTCACCTCACCTCTCCACCAATCAAAGCTTACCATGTCACAAATCCATGTGAAAGGATATGAGCCAATCAAAAGAAGGACCACATAAAGCAAAAAGCACATATCCTTTTGGAAGAAAAGTTTGTTGCAACCAATCACATTGAAGCTATCCATGTCAAAGCAAAAGAGCCAATGAAAAGCCTCCAAATCAAATTCAAACAATCCATGTGAAACCAAATGAGCCAATCAAAAGCCTTCAAGTTGCAACCAAGCAAGTGGAAGCAATCCATGTGAAACCAAATGAGCCAATCAAATGTCTTGAATGTTCCTATAAATTTGAATGTGTTTGTAGAGTGAAGGATCTTTTGGCAAGTTAGTCTTTTTGCATTTTTATTTTAGATTGTATTTAGGAGCTTCTTTGTAACCAATCTAAAGAGAGTGTGTAATTGAAGATCATTAATGAAGTTTTGGAGCTCTTTATTGATGTTTAGTGGCTAAAGCTCTTGGATTAGGCTCTCCTTTTGAAGCTAAGTAATGTGATTAGTTCATTTACATGCATGTTTTAGTTTAAATTCCCCATTTGTGCCTTGATTAATTAGTAGATTTTTGATCTAATTGTGCTAATCTCTCTCATTTCTTATGCTCTATCTCTACACTTGATGCTTGGATAATCTCAATTGATGCTTTGTAGTTTGATTAAGTTTTCTCACATAGCATGCTCTAGAGCTCTTATCTTTGATCTTTTGTAGCTTGATTTTAATGATTAATTGTTAGGGTAGTTAGGTTATGATCTAAGATCTTGGCTTTTTATTTTCTTTACTTTAATCTTCATTGCTATATCATCCAATCCAATTAGGCAAGAGATTGTTAATTGGATTGTAGATTTGGGAATTGAATTAGAACATGCATTGTTTGAATTAATTACTTACTTAGTGGATTTAGGATTGCCTAATCTCTTCTTTTTATTGTAGTTAATTTAAAATCTTTGTTTAATTTGTTAGATCCACATTTCAAATCACTTGTTTTAAAATCCTACACATTTCACATCACATCTTCACCTTAAATCTTTCATTTCCATCACCATTCATCCACTACTTTAGTGTAGTTTGTTAGGTTAGCTTAGATCTCATTCATTTTATACTTTAGATTGTTAATTAGAGTAGTTTTAATTTTGTTTCACATTTCAATTTATTTAATTTCATTTTTCACATATAGTTTAATAGTTTTAATTGTTCACTTCATTTGTCTTTATTAGCTATATCTTAGTTCAACTCTCATTTAAATTGGATAAATTGCTTTCTCCATCCTCTCCTCGTGGGATCGATAATCTGGACTCTTGAGTCCTTTACTACTTGACGACACCGTAATCTTGCGGTTAAATATTGCACATTTAAGTGTCGACCAAGTTTTTGGCGCCGTTGCCGGGGAAAGGCATCGAGAAGCATTGAATTTCATAGGGTTGAACTAATTTTTAGCTTAGTGTACTTTTTATCTTTCCTTTATTTTCCTTGCGGATTCTACACATTGTTTGTGTTTGTTTTGTAGAGAATTCCTCACTTGGAGCAAAGGAAAGTGGAAAAGTGCATTGGAGAATTTGAAGATTTTACTTGCTTTCCTAGTTTAGGATTAGTTTAGACTTTTATTTGCTTTCTTAGTTGGTTGTATTAGGTATTTATTATCAAAGTTGTAATAATTTTAGTTGTGGGTCGGCCCGTGACCCATTTATTTTACTTTACGTACTTTACTTGCTTTAAGTAATTAGTTGTTTAGAATTTCAATAAATTGCTTGTAGTGAAGGAGGACGGTTGGACTATACCGTCGCGGCCCCTCACATTCGTACATGGAAATTGGTGTCCGTGGTGTGAGTCGACAACAACCGATTCATCCCTCGAAATAAATCGGGAGGTTTGCATTTCCTAACCCACGCGAATCCCTTGCAAGCGGATTTACTTTGTTGGTTGTTCCTTGCTTTGTAGTGTAATTGTTTCAAATACACTTGTAATTTGGTGCACTACTAGTAAAGGGCAAATTACCCCAACAAGATAAGGATTCGGATTTCATCACCGTCTCCTTGCCCTTAGGATTTCATTTTAATTCTCACTTAGTTTAGGACCAATAAATCATAATAAAATTGAGTAGAAACGTGACCTTAGGTTACGAGCTCACTAGGGAAGACCACCGTGGTTGTGCCAATTGTGTGCCTTGGTGGACTTTTTGGTGCCTAAGCAAACCTTGTCCCTTGGCACCAGCTTGCCAAACAGGGAGACAACTTTGTTGTTCGAGGAGTTGGTATTTAAGAGGAACCTTCGCCTAGCGCGTTGTGATCCCACCATCTACCTGGGGGTTAACTGGCCAGAACTTCCATTTCATAGGTCCAAGTTGAGGCCAAAGTGTCATTTTCACAGTTAGGAGCTGTCTAGAATTCTTAAATAATTAACCCTAGTTTAGATTAGCTTTTTCATTTAGTTTTCAAATTTTTTGTTATGTTGCATTCATTTCGTTGAGCGGGCCATTGCGTTGCTAGGTTAGTCGCAGTTGTATGCAAGTGTGGATACGTGATCAAGGCCGATTAGTGAGGATTGATTACCTTACTTTACCCGCCCCACCCATAGTACCCACAATGGCTGCCGAAAACCCGCAGCAAAAGACCCTCAATGAACTATTTGCACCATTTTCATCCACTTCACCTAGTTGTATAGTTTTGCCAGAAAATAATGCGGCCCAATTTGAAATTCGGCCCGCCACCATCAACATGTTACCAAAATTCCATGGATCTGAGTGTGAGCAGCCATATATGCATTTGAACAAATTTCTGACCATCTGCCACACGTTTAAGAATCAAAATCTAAATAGTGAAGCTGTGAAGCTTAGGTTGTTTCCCCTCTCACTAGAAGATCATGCAGCTGCCTGGCTGAATTCATTGACTCCAAACTCCATTACCACCTGGGATGAGCTTGTCAAAAAGTTTATGTCCAAATTTTTCCCAGTGAGCAAAACTGAGCAGTTTAGGAGTGCCATCAGGAATTTTAGGGGATGACTCGAGGAAGAGTTTTCTGAAACCTGGGAGAGATTCCATGACCTATTGATCAAATGCCCACATCACGGTATTGATAAAGGAGAGTTGATACATTTTTTTATAGAGGTCTTACGAACCCCCAGCGTATCTTGATTGAATCAATGCACAAAGGAGAATTCATGAATCAAACTGCCGATCAAGCATACGAATTCCTTGTCAAGCTTGCAGAAAATTCACAAAAT
Organism: Umbellularia californica; assembly: GCA_028538565.1. NCBI lineage: Eukaryota > Viridiplantae > Streptophyta > Magnoliopsida > Laurales > Lauraceae > Umbellularia > Umbellularia californica. The sequence goes on along the minus strand of JAPQWN010000007.1, from coordinate 14,636,502 downwards.
TGGAGCAGTAATAGGAAAGACTTAGAGAGAGATGAGACAGGGATCCAGAAGCTTGGAATGTACAACATCAAACAGGACCCTGAGTTGAAAAATGTAATGACCAGTTTAGTTCAAGGAGTGGAAAATTTGAGCAAAAAGATAGGATCTATGTCTGTGATGTCATGCCAACCCACCCCTCAGCAGCATGAGCCCACCTTGAGAAGTATGAGTGAACCACATCATGTTTGTGTGTTATGCGATAGTTGTGAGCACATGGTTGAGAGTTGCCCTAGTCTGTCATTTGTTAAGGCCGAGCAAGCCAATGCACTGAATTCCTACGGGAACTTTCAGAAACCAACTGTTAACACTTTCAGTCAGACCTACCACCCAGACAATAGGTTCCACCCCAATTTTTCGTACCGTCAAGCAGAACCTATTCAGTCCCACGGAGGTCAACCAGGTTTCCAACCGCAGTATCCTAGGCAGCAACACCAACAACCAGCTCAAACTAATCATCCCATTTTTCCTCATCCTCAGCAGCCCACACAGAAGAATCAATTTCACCAACAACATCAGTTCCAAACACAGAACCAGTGTAGGACACTAGTTCCAGATCAAATGGCTAACTACTCTACACCAGCATAAGCCCCTCAGCAATCATCTCATCTGGAGAACCTCTTGACCAAATTCATTCAAATCCAAGAGCAGACTAACCAGGCCCAGAACCAGTCCATTGCAAAATTAGAGGCCCAATTAGGTCAGCTCACCTTACAATTGTCTGAGAGAGAAAAGGGCCAATTCCCTAGCCAAACCATTCCTAATCCAAAAGAACAGTCCAATCAGCCCAGAGGCCAGTGTTCGGTAGAGAGTAATGAGCATTTGCATGCGATCCACACACTGAGATCAGGAAAGACTGTTGACAATAAAGTTGAGATGCCTGAAGAGGATCAAAGAGAGAAGATTTTTTTTTGAAAACCAGAGAGTTCGAGGAAAGTTGTCGAACTCGAGAAAGAGAAAGAGAAGGAGAGAGAAGAATCCATACCAAGAGAAGAGCCACAAAGAGAGAAGATTCAGAAGCCCATTGTAGTTGAACCATCATCTTTAGAAGTGGTACCTAAAGCACCATTCCCACACCGATTGAAGGAGATTAGAAAGAAAGATCATTTTGAGGGAATCTTGGAAGTTTTCAAGAATGTTCAGATAAACATACCCCTCCTTGAGGCTATAAAGCAAATCCCTTCCTACTCCAAGTTTTTGAAAGACCTGACTACTGTCAAGCGAAAAACATCAGTACCCAGAACCGCTGTGATGGCAGCTCAAGCATCAGGGTTGATCCAGCAGACCATTGCACCTAAATACAAAGACCCCGGCTGCCCTACCATTACCATTCAGATAGGAGACTCCGTCATGGAGAGGTGTCTCCTTGATCTTGGGGCAAGCGTGAATTTATTGCCGTACTCTGTGTACACGCAGTTGGGCCTAGGAGAACTGAAGAAGACTGATATTACTCTTTGTCTTGCTGATAGATCAATCAAGTATCCGAAAGGTGTGGTTGAAGATGTGATCGTGAAAGTTAAGGATTTTTATTTTCCAGTTGATTTTGTGGTTTTAGATACCGAACCAGTGGCAGCCCCCCACCGACATATTCCTGTCATTCTTGGTCGACCGTTCCTTGCAACATCAGATGCAATGATTAGATGTAGGAATGGGGTTGTGACACTTAGTTTCGGGAACATGAAGTTGGATTTGAATGTTTTTCGTAACGGACTCCAAACATCAGACCTAAATGATGATGAGGAAGTGAACATGATTGACACATTAGTTGATCAAACAATTCAATCATCATGTTACACAGATCCGCTGGAGGAATGTCTGGCTCACTTTAATGCCAATATAGACATCGACGGGTCCATATGCGAAATTAATGCATTATTGGATTCGGCCCAGCTGATGGATGGTGGCCAATGGAAGCAGAAAATTGAGCCTATCTTTACATCCACCTCTGAATCTAAGGTTGAAAAAGAATCTGTTATTTTTGAGCCACCCAAATTAGAATTGAAACCATTACCCGAGAATTTAAAGTATGCCTACTTGGGGCCCTCGCTAGCAACCCAGTAATTATTGCCTCAGACCTTGAGGAAGAGCAGGAAAAGAAATTACTGGATATGCTGAAAGACCATCAGAGTGCCTTAGGTTGGACCATCTCGGACATTAAAGGAATTAGTCCCTCTATAGTTATGCACCAGATTCATCTTGAAGAAGGTGTCAAACCATCTCGTGAACCACAGAGGCGACTGAATCCGGTCCTAAAGGAAGTAGTGAGGGGAGAAGTAATCAAGCTTTTAGACGCTGGCATTATCTACCCGATTTCTGACAGTCAATGGGTGAGTCCTGTCCAAGTAGTACCCAAGAAATCTGGCGTAACCGTTGTCGCCAACAAGGACAATGAACTGGTCCCAACCCGTGTTCAAACAGGTTGGAGAGTTTGTATTGATTACATAAAATTGAATTTAGTGACCAGGAAGGACCACTTCCCATTACCCTTCATTGATCAGATGTTGGAAAGATTAGCCGGCCATGCTTTCTATTGCTTCTTGGATGGTTATTCAGGGTATAACCAGATCCATATCTCCCCCGAGGACCAAGAGAAGACAACCTTCACCTGTCCTTTTGGCACATTTGCCTACAGGCGTATGCCGTTTGGCCTGTGCAACGCACCTGCGACTTTTCAAAGGTGTATGTTGAGCATTTTCTCAGACATGGTGGAGAGATTTTTGGAAGTCTTCATGGATGACTTTTCTGTTTTTGGCGAGTTTTGACAGTTGTCTACACCATTTGACCCTGGTATTGCAAAGATGTAAAGAAAAGAACTTGGTCTTGAACTGGGAGAAGTGTCATTTTATGGTCAAATCGGGAATTGTTTTGGGTCATATTGTGTCAAGTAAGGGCATTGAAGTAGATAAAGCTAAGGTTGACTTAATTGTGAACCTGCCCCCTCCTAAAACTGTGCGAGAGGTGAGGGCCTTTTTGGGCCACGCAGGCTTCTATCGGCGCTTTATCAAGGACTTCAGCAAAATTGTGCGCCCTCTTTGTGGTCTCTTAGCAAATAATGCTAATTTTAATTTTTCTGCTACATGTTTAGAATCATTTAATCGTTTGAAACGAGAGTTGACATCTGCACCCATTATCCATCCTCCTGATTGGACGAAACCTTTTGAATTGATGTGCGATGCCTCCAATTATGCTCTTGGAGTTGTGCTGGGACAGAGGATAGACAAATTGCCTCATGTCATCTACTATGCTAGTAGGACCCTTAACGACGCACAACTTAACTATACCACCACTGAGAAGGAATTACTGGCTGTCGTCTTCGCATTGGATAAGTTTAGATCCAATCTCATAGGGTCAAAAGTCGTTGTCTTTACTGATCATGCCGCATTGAAATATTTGTTAAGCAAGAAAGATGCCAAAGCTAGGCTGATCAGGTGGATACTGCTTTTGCAAGAATTTGATCTTGAGATAAGGGATAAGAAAGGGTCTGACAACGTAGTAGCTGATCATGTTTCGCGTTTGATTGTCGATTCCTCTGACGACGATCCGATTTTAGAAACCTTCCCAGATGAGCAATTATTGTTGATTGATAGTAAAACCCCATGGTATGCAGATATAGTTAACTATCTGGTGACCGGGAAAACACCAAGCAGTTGGTCAAAAAATGACCAATTTCGCTTCTTGTCTAGGGCTAAATACTATTTTTGGGACGATCCCTATTTATTTAAACAATGCCCTGACCAAATCATTAGGAGGTGTGTACCCGAGATGGACCAGAAGAGCATACTTGAATTCTGTCATAACCATGCTTGCGGGGGACATTTTTCTAGTAAAAAGACAGCAACAAAGGTGCTGCAATCTGGATTTATTTGGCCTACCATTTTCAAGGATGCACATGAGCACTGTAGGAACTGTGACCGGTGTCAACGATTAGGGAGGATCTCTAAGAGGAATGAAATGCCCCAACAACCTATCTTGATCGTTGAGTTGTTTGATGTTTGGGGTATAGACTTTATGGGACCATTTCCCGTTTCTTTTGGTTATCAGTATATTCTTGTTGCGGTTGATTATGTGTCTAAATGGGTAGAGGCCATTCCTTGCAAGACCAATGACCACAAGATAGTGGTTGAGTTTTTGAAAAACCAAGTTTTCGCTCGCTTTGGTATACCCCGCGCAATCATCAGCAATGGTGGTAAGCACTTTTGCAACCGAGTATTTCAAGCTTTAATGGGGAAGTACCACATCACGCACAAAGTTGCCACACCATATCATCCCCAGACTAGCGGGCAAGTAGAAATTTCCAATCGTGAGATCAAGAACATCCTGGAGAAGACAGTCAATCCAAATCGGAAAGACTGGTCTTTGCGTTTGCATGATGCACTGTGGGCGTATCGGACAGCCTTCAAGACACCTATCGGAATGTCTCCGTACAGGTTGGTCTTCAGCAAGGCATGTCACTTGCCGGTAGAGCTAGAACATCGAGCATATTTGGCGATCAAGCGCCTAAACTTTGACTTAGAAAAGGCCGGGGTCCAACGGAAACTGCAGCTTACTGAACTGGAGGAAATGAGGAATGAATCATATGAATGTGCGAAGAGTTATAAGGCCAGGACCAAAATGTTTCATGATAAGAGAATTCTAAGAAAAGAGTTCCATCCTGGCCAGAAAGTTTTGCTATATAACTCCAGATTGCACTTATTTCCAGGTAAGCTGAAGTCTCGATGGTCAGGACCCTATGTCATTCAGACAGTCCATTCCCATGGTGCAGTTGAACTTTTGAATCCCAGAGATGGTAGCACCTTTCAAGTGAACGGACACAGATTAAAAGAGTACCTTGAGTTTGTGGATTCCGAGAATGTTGTTGAGGAGGTCCTTCTTGTGGACCTTGGATAAACTAGCTTCATACCATGTTAGTTGTGTCTGGCTAAAGACATTAAACTTAGCGCTTTTTGGGAGGCAACCCAATATACCCGTGTGTCGGCACCCCATGGTGAGAAATTTCAATTTATCTTCCTTGCCCTATTTTATTTCTGTTCTGCATAAACATTGGGGACAATGTTTAGGATAGGTTTGGGGGTGAGGCATTGCATTTCATTGCATTTTATTTATACATAAGTTGTTTTGTTTCCCATTTATACTAAAAACCCTAAAAAATTGAAAATTTCCAAAATCACAAAAAAATCTAAAAATTTTCAAAAATCATCCTTGGATTTTAGCTTGAAGAGTTGTCATAGATACAAGTCCTATAACTTTTTTTTTTTTTTACACATTTAGCCACATGAGTGTAGTCCAAGAGAAGAGCAAATCACTTCTGAGATACCCGAAAGAATCATTAGTGGAGACTAGAACCCATTAAGCGATTGAGCCTATCTATATTCGTTTGGGTGAGGACTCTTCTGCGCTATTCCTGAGTAGAATGAAGAGCTACTCCTAGAGCTTCTTAGGGCTTGTTTGGTATCTCTACTCTTTTTTTTTTATAGATCCATCTAAAATAGAGTCATTAAAAAAAGAGCCATAAAAAAAAGAGGCTAGAATGAAAAAAACGTGTTTGGTAACGCACGAATCTATTTTAAATACCTCGCCTCTATATTTTAAGACCCAAAAGCTCTATTTCTCATCTGCCCACTTTTGGAGCATTTGGATTTTAGAGGATTTGCCTCTAAATGTCTAAAGCGGACAGAGTCTAGAATCTTGTACCAAACGCTCTAATTGTTCAAACATCTGTCCGATTTAGACATTTAGAGAAATAGAGGCACGAAATAGAGATACCAAACATGGGCTTAGTCCAGCACTTCTGATCTCATAAGTGCTATTCCTCATTCTAACCATAGAGGTGACATCAAAATGCAAAGAAGCCTTAACTTGTAGCTCATGATCACTTTTCCGAACTTAAGAGAAGATGATAGGCATTCTAAAAAAAAAAAAAGAGCCAAATTACATTTTGTACATGTGTGGGGGTATTCCCCAAGGCGACCGACCTCAGGTCCCGGACTCGACAAAATCATGAATACCGACCTCAGCCCTCGGCTAGGCGCTCCATTTCGGTAACATGCCCTTTGGCTTCGGCCTCGGTACAAGCATGAGACCAGGAGTTCAGCCTCGGCCATGCTCCATCTCGGTCTCGGTCAGACTGCTGATCGGGATGACCATGGACAGCTGTCATGCCACGGCAACAGGATAAGGGCACCGCCCAAAATCCCTGACACAGCTGCACCGCCCATCCATCAGGGTATGGCCCGATGGGACAGAGTGAGCTACGATGGGACAGCCTCTCAAGTGCTTACCCCAAAGTCCACTCTCATTCTCTATAAATACAGCCTTCAACAGGTAACATGGAGGGCGATCCACATGCTGCTGGTACGCCGTCTCCTCCCACACTTCATCTCCTACCTCTGTTTAGTCCTGCACTTGCAACTAACAAAGGCATCGGAGAGCCCTGCGCTGCCCAAGCCAGGGTCCTCTGACCTTCTCCTTTTTCCCCTTTCAGGCTCGAGGCATCGGTTTTTCTATCATTTACAAGGAGCTCCAGCCTCCGTCCTCTTCCAGTGGGCAGCAAATTCACCCCCCCGGGTCTGTGAATTTTTGTGCACTTACAATTGGCGCCGTCTGTGGGAAAAGATCAAAAAGCCATCTTCCCAAACACCATGCCTCGAAGAGCCAGAGAAGGACGATTTCAGCAGCCGCTTCACCGACCCCAGCTCGGCATCGTCTTCCACGACGCATGGAAGGTTGTCGACGATCCTAGAGATCCTGATCAAGCGGCTAATGGCGAAGCAGATGAAGAACGGGGGACGCCCGGAGAGGCGCCCATCTCGGCGACGCCCCTCTCAGGCTCGGCGACGCCCGACGCCTTCCCAGGCGCGGCGACGCCCGACGCCCAATGTCCGCGGCGCCCACCTCGGCGCGCGACGCCCGACGCCTTCCCTGGCGCGGCGACGCCCGACGCCCAATGTCCGCGACGCCCCTCTCAGGCTCGGCGACGCCCGACGCCTTCCCAGGCGCGGCGACGCCCGACGCCCAATGTCCGCGGCGCCCACCTCGGCGCGCGACGCCCGACGCCTTCCCTGGCGCGGCGACGCCCGACGCCCAATGTCCGCGACGCCCCTCTCAGGCTCGGCGACGCCCGACGCCTTCCCAGGCGCGGCGACGCCCGACGCCCAATGTCCGCGACGCCCTCTCAGGCTCGGCGACGCCCGACGCCTTCCCAGGCGCGGCGACGCCCGACGCCCAATGTCCGCGGCGCCCACCTCGGCGCGCGACGCCCGACGCCTTCCCTGGCGCGGCGACGCCCGACGCCCAATGTCCGCGACGCCCCTCTCAGGCTCGGCGACGCCCGACGCCTTCCCAGGCGCGGCGACGCCCGACGCCCAATGTCCGCGACGCCCTCTCAGGCTCGGCGACGCCCGACGCCTTCCCAGGCGCGGCGACGCCCGACGCCCAATGTCCGCGACGCCCCTCTCAGGCTCGGCGACGCCCGACGCCTTCCCAGGCGCGGCGACGCCCGACGTCCAATGTCCGCGACGCCCTCTCAGGCTCGGCGACGCCCGACGCCTTCCCAGGCGCGGCGACGCCGGACGCCCAATGTCCGCGGCGCCCACCTCGGCGCGCGACGCCCGACGCCTTCCCTGGCGCGGCGACGCCCAATGTCCGCGACGCCCCTCTCAGGCTCGGCGACGCCCGACGCCTTCCCAGGCGCGGCGACGCCCGACGCCCAATGTCCGCGACGCCCTCTCAGGCTCGGCGACGCCCGACGCCTTCCCAGGCGCGGCGACGCCCGACGCCCAATGTCCGCGACGCCCCTCTCAGGCTCGGCGACGCCCGACGCCTTCCCAGGCGCGGCGACGCCCGACGCCCAATGTCCGCGACGCCCTCTCAGGCTCGGCGACGCCCGACGCCTTCCCAGGCGCGGCGACGCCCGACGCCCAATGTCCGCGACGCCCCTCTCAGGCTCGGCGACGCCCGACGCCTTCCCAGGCGCGGCGACGCCCGACGCCCAATGTCAACGACGCCCTCTCAGGCTCGGCGACGCCCGACGCCTTCCCAGGCGCGGCGACGCCCGACGCCCAATGTCCGCGACGCCCCTCTCAGGCTCGGCGACGCCCGACGCCTTCCCAGGCGCGGCGACGCCCGACGCCCAATGTCCGCGACGCCCCTCTCAGGCTCGGCGACGCCCGACGCCTTCCCAGGCGCGGCGACGCCCGACGCCCAATGTCCGCGACGCCCTCTCAGGCTCGGCGACGCCCGACGCCTTCCCAGGCGCGGCGACGCCCGACGTCCCTCTCAGCTCGGCGCCGCCCGACGCCCTCCCAGGCGCGGCGACGCCCATCTCGGCGCGCGACGCCCATGTCGGCGACGCCCGATGTCCGCGACGCCCAACTCGGCGCGCGACGCCCATCTCGGCAGCGCCGTCAGCTTCGATCGCACGATCCTCTACCGCCATTGGCGGCACGGTCCTCTACTATCAGCTTTGATGGCATTATCCTTTGCCGCTGGGATACTTCATCATCAACCTCAGCTGCAATGCTACTCTCCAGCTCGGCAGCCGTGCCTTCTCTCGCTCGGCAGTAGTAGCATTCGCCCTTTCAGGTTTCGAAAAAAAGCAGGCTCGGTGAGGCCACCAGCCTTCCACTGACCGCGGTAAAATTACCAGCCAGTTACGTCCCGATTTCGCAAAAAATCAAGCTCGGTGATGGCACCAGCTTTGAAAAAACAGGCTCGGTGATGCCACCAGCCTCGAGAAAAAGATTACACTGGCCCCGGTAAGAGTACCAGCCAGTTAAGTCCCAATCTCGGCATACAGCATCTCGGTCCTGCACCAGATCGCTGCCCGACAGCTTACACTGGCTCCGGTATAAGTACCAGCCAGTCGAGTCCCGAATTAAGCATACAGCATCTCGGTCCTGTACCAGATCGCTGCTCGAAAGCTTACACTGGCCCCGGTAAGAGTACCAGCCAGTTCAGAATAATCAAGCTCGGTACCTGCACCAGCTTTGATAGACTGTCAGGCTATTTAGCTTTCAACTTCCTAGAGGAACGTGCACTCTAGAAAGTTAAAAGCTGGGGGCTTTGTGTGGGGGTATTCCCCAAGGCGACCGACCTCAGGTCCCGGACTCGACAAAATCATGAATACCGACCTCAGCCCTCGGCTAGGCGCTCCATTTCGGTAACATGCCCTTTGGCTTCGGCCTCGGTACAAGCATGAGACCAGGAGTTCAGCCTCGGCCATGCTCCATCTCGGTCTCGGTCAGACTGCTGATCGGGATGACCATGGACAGCTGTCATGCCACGGCAACAGGATAAGGGCACCGCCCAAAATCCCTGACACAGCTGCACCGCCCATCCATCAGGGTATGGCCCGATGGGACAGAGTGAGCTACGATGGGACAGCCTCTCAAGTGCTTACCCCAAAGTCCACTCTCATTCTCTATAAATACAGCCTTCAACAGGTAACATGGAGGGCGATCCACATGCTGCTGGTACGCCGTCTCCTCCCACACTTCATCTCCTACCTCTGTTTAGTCCTGCACTTGCAACTAACAAAGGCATCGGAGAGCCCTGCGCTGCCCAAGCCAGGGTCCTCTGACCTTCTCCTTTTTCCCCTTTCAGGCTCGAGGCATCGGTTTTTCTATCATTTACAAGGAGCTTCAGCCTCCGTCCTCTTCCAGTGGGCAGCAAATTCACCCCCCCGGGTCTGTGAATTTTTGTGCACTTACAGTACACTTTGTAGACCTCTTGAGCCTAATTTACAAGAAACCTTTCTTCATTGTCCCAAGCCTCATCACCCACATACATATAATCCTTTTTGACCTATTGTTTTGGGAAGGGTAAGGATACATGAGGAAAGGAAGGATTTGAGCATTAGCGGTGAAAACTTCACATGGGCTACCAGAAGATAGATGTTCCACAAAGGAATGACAAGGGAATAAAGGAATTTGAAAGTTGAAAAAAAAAAAAAAAAAAAAAAAAAAAAAAAGATAGAGTGGAATAAAGAACACAGAGCAAATGAAAGAAGTAGAGATAGTTGAAGACCTTCCTATGAAGACTTGAAGACCCTTACCTTCTCAAAAATTCTTAGCCACATTTAACCCTTATCCTACCTATTAACCCTAACCCCATTACAACCTATGAAAGACCTATTGGATCTTAGGAAAGGTTAGGTGTTGAATGAGTGAGAAGTTGAGTTAGCATTTCTACCTTCTATTGGTTATATCTTGTTCTATGAGATCAATCCTTCTATACATAAGCTCCGTTCTTCATCAATTATGTGAGTTCTTAGCCTTGTTCATACTCGCATACTGAGAGTTAGTCAGTAAAATTTGTGTGTTTCCATTCTTGAGAGTATGACCTGTAAGGCTGTAGTCAAGGCGAAATGTATTTCGAAGGGGATTAAGGTTGTGTGAGTTTCGACTTGAAGATTGCATGATTATTGGCTAAATACACACACATACACAGTGGGACTTAGGTATTGATTGACAAAACTTCAAGAGTTGGCTAGTATTCCTAACTTGACATTCATTCTTATTAGCTTGCAAAAAAAAAAAAAAAAATGTTGGACACCAAAAATATTTTCTTTTCAAAATAAAAAGAATTTTGTGGGATTTATTCGCTGAAAACCCTCACGAGACAAAACTCGTCCACTAGGGGAAACCTAGGGGTTTAAACGGCTTGTTGCACGAGCTAAGTGCAACCGCGATTCCTGCGAAAGTGAGTTAGGATCTTTACCATGTTTTCTTGCATACAGTTTAGATTTTCTTTACAGTTTTTGCTCGAGACTAGCAAAATGTAGGTTTGGGGGTGTGATGAGTGTTAAATATTGCATATTTTACCCCTCATTAGTCCGAATTTTATTGTCATCTCATATGCATATCATTTGCTTTACACAGAGATTTTATCATTCTATCACATTAACGAATTATCGGATTATCTTGCATAAATCCGATTATTTGTAGCGAATTTTTATGTAATTTCTCTTGTGTAGGTGGACCCCGTGATTATTCCAACCTTCCGGCTAATGTCCCAAAGCATCAAGAAGAGATTTCAAATAAAGAGTTACATGAAGAAATCTTATTGAAGAAATCTTGGTGAAGTGTTAAGGAATTCCAAAACAAGAGGAGAAGACTTTAAGGATAAAAGAAGTCATTTTCTAACACAAAAGAGTAGTTGGTGTATTGGTTAGAGTTTGGGTTGGTATGAAATAGGTTATGGGTTCAAATCCCTACAATTACATATTATTATTATTATTTTTTTTACCTATAAAATATTTCATCCAACTCACCTCACCTCTCCACCAATCAAAGCTTACCATGTCACAAATCCATGTGAAAGGATATGAGCCAATCAAAAGAAGGACCACATAAAGCAAAAAGCACATATCCTTTTGGAAGAAAAGTTTGTTGCAACCAATCACATTGAAGCTATCCATGTCAAAGCAAAAGAGCCAATGAAAAGCCTCCAAATCAAATTCAAACAATCCATGTGAAACCAAATGAGCCAATCAAAAGCCTTCAAGTTGCAACCAAGCAAGTGGAAGCAATCCATGTGAAACCAAATGAGCCAATCAAATGTCTTGAATGTTCCTATAAATTTGAATGTGTTTGTAGAGTGAAGGATCTTTTGGCAAGTTAGTCTTTTTGCATTTTTATTTTAGATTGTATTTAGGAGCTTCTTTGTAACCAATCTAAAGAGAGTGTGTAATTGAAGATCATTAATGAAGTTTTGGAGCTCTTTATTGATGTTTAGTGGCTAAAGCTCTTGGATTAGGCTCTCCTTTTGAAGCTAAGTAATGTGATTAGTTCATTTACATGCATGTTTTAGTTTAAATTCCCCATTTGTGCCTTGATTAATTAGTAGATTTTTGATCTAATTGTGCTAATCTCTCTCATTTCTTATGCTCTATCTCTACACTTGATGCTTGGATAATCTCAATTGATGCTTTGTAGTTTGATTAAGTTTTCTCACATAGCATGCTCTAGAGCTCTTATCTTTGATCTTTTGTAGCTTGATTTTAATGATTAATTGTTAGGGTAGTTAGGTTATGATCTAAGATCTTGGCTTTTTATTTTCTTTACTTTAATCTTCATTGCTATATCATCCAATCCAATTAGGCAAGAGATTGTTAATTGGATTGTAGATTTGGGAATTGAATTAGAACATGCATTGTTTGAATTAATTACTTACTTAGTGGATTTAGGATTGCCTAATCTCTTCTTTTTATTGTAGTTAATTTAAAATCTTTGTTTAATTTGTTAGATCCACATTTCAAATCACTTGTTTTAAAATCCTACACATTTCACATCACATCTTCACCTTAAATCTTTCATTTCCATCACCATTCATCCACTACTTTAGTGTAGTTTGTTAGGTTAGCTTAGATCTCATTCATTTTATACTTTAGATTGTTAATTAGAGTAGTTTTAATTTTGTTTCACATTTCAATTTATTTAATTTCATTTTTCACATATAGTTTAATAGTTTTAATTGTTCACTTCATTTGTCTTTATTAGCTATATCTTAGTTCAACTCTCATTTAAATTGGATAAATTGCTTTCTCCATCCTCTCCTCGTGGGATCGATAATCTGGACTCTTGAGTCCTTTACTACTTGACGACACCGTAATCTTGCGGTTAAATATTGCACATTTAAGTGTCGACCAGCTTTCCAATGGGCGATTCCTGGTTTACTCTGAAATCTACCGAGCATGCCAACAGCATGACTAATGTCAGGTCTTGTACAAACCTGTGCATACATCAAACTCCCGACAAGAGAAGCATAAGGATATTTTGCCATTTCTTTAAGTTCCAATTCGTTCTGTGGACACTGCGAAAGATCAAGCTTGTCTCCTTTATGCAGTGGAACAGGACTAGAGGAACAGGTCATCATGCCAAACCTCTCTAGAACTTTGTCAATATATGCTTTCTGAGACAATCCCAAAATACCAAGTGACCTGTCACGGAATATTTCTATTCCTATCACATAGGAAGCCTCAACCATATCTTTCATTTCAAAATGCTTAGAGAGCTAGTCCTTTGTTTGATGTAATAAACCAAGGTCGCTGCTGGCCAGTAATATGTCATCAACATACAGAACCAAAAATATGAACTTACTCCCACTGATCTTGAGGTATATGCGAGGGTCAACGATGTTTTTTATGAAATCGAAGTTAGTAATGATTTCATGAAACTTTAGGTACCATTGCCTCGAAGCTTGTTTCAGTCCATATATTGATTTCTTAAGTTTGCAGACCATGTCTTCCTGGCCTTCATTTATGAAGCCTTCAGGTTGACGCATGTAGACTTCTTCTTCCAAGTCTCCATTAAGAAAGGCAGTTTTCGCATCCATTTGATGTAACTCGAGGTCATAGTGAGCTACTAATGCCATGATAATTCTAAGAGAATCCTTCCTTGATACAGGGGAAAAAGTCTCAGTATAGTCAATACCTTCTTTCTGATTGAAACCTTTGGCAACAAGTCTGGCTTTATGGCGTTCAATATTGCCTTTGCAGTCGCTTTTGGTCTTGAAGACCCATTTTCAGCCAACTGGTTTGTGTCCTGGAGGCAATTGAACAACTTCCCAGACTTGATTTTCATTCAAAGATTTCAATTCATCCTTCATGGCATCAATCTATATTTACTAGAATTAACATCCTTAATGGCTTGTGAATAAGAAACCGGGTCATTAATTGTCCCTTCTTCAGATTCTACTTGGTAAAGCATGTAATCATCGGAAATAGCTGATCTCCTTTGTCTTTGAGACCTTCTTAATGCTGGTTCCTCTGGTGCATTATGCATATGTTCATTGGCAACAATCTCATTATGGAGTTGTTGATCATTTATTGGATTTTCCTCATTGATAAATGGTTCAACAACGGGAGGATTGCCAACATCTTTTGGAGTAGAGGGTAAAGGGATAGGTACCCTGATTTCCTAAATGATCACATCTTGAGGTTTATTACTCCCACTGATTTCGCCATTCTCAAAGAATCTTGCATTACCGGTTTCAACAATTCTTGTACTATGGTTAGGGCAGTAAAACCTAAATCCTTTGGACTTTTCTGGGTAACCTATAAAGTAACCACTGATTGTTTTAAGGTCCAATTTCTTTTCATGTGGATTGTAGACTCTAGCCTCAGCTGGGCAACCCCAAATTTGGAGATGTCGTAAACTAGGTTTCCATCCTTTCCACAGTTCAAAAGGTGTCTTTGGAACTGCCTTACTGGAAACTCTGTTCAAGATATAAACAGCTGTGCGTAGAGCATCCATCCACAAGGATATAGGTGAGTTAGCATGACTCATCATTTATCTAACCATTTCCATGTATGTACGATTTCGCCTTTCAGCTACACCATTCTGCCATGGAGAACCAGGCGTTCTGTATTGGGCAACAATTCCAAGTTTTTGGAGAAGTTTTGCAAAAGATCCAGGATGTTGTCCTGTTTCATCATACCTTCCATAAAACTCACCTCTATCTGACCTTATGATTTTCACTTTTCTATCTAATTGTCTTTCGACTTCAGTAATGAACACTTGTACAGCATTCACAGACTGAGATTTGTCATGCAACAAGTATAAATAACAGTAACGTGAGTAATCATCAATAAAGGTAATGAAATACTTTTCTCCTCCAAAGGTTGGAACATCAAAGGGTCCGCAAATGTCTGTATATATTATTTCAAAAAGCTCAGTACTTCTTGTGGCTCCTTTCTTTGTGTGTTTTGTTGTTTTGCCTTTACTACAATCCACACATACATTAATATTAGTAAAATCTAGATCCGGAAGGACACCATCTTTTACTCGTGTTTGGATGACTGTCGTTTTGTTTCCTTAGAATGCAGGGTAAGTTGGGTTTCAGCAAGTTGACTATTAAGATGAAACTTGTATAGCCCATCAATCAAAATTCCAGAACCAATACGACTAGAATTTTTAAATAAACTGAAATTTCCATTTCCTACTTCAAACGAGTAACCAACTTTATCAAGTGCGCTTACAGAAACCAAATTACGGGAAAGAGACGGAACATAAAGAGTTTGACATAAGTCTAACTGATAACCGCTATCTAAAACAAGACGAAAAGTTCCAATAGCTTCAACTGGAGCTTTGTCTTTGTTTCCCATGAAAAGGAAGTTCTCACTTGGGTTTATGGTTTGGATCGTAAGGAATCCCTGCATTGAATTGGAAACATGAACATTAGCACCAGTGTCAATCCACCAAGCATCAGAAGAAACATAAGTAAGATTTGATTCGAAATAACTTACGAAACCCATAGGGTTACCTTTCTTTTCGAACCATTCTTTACGTTTAATGCAATCTGCCTGAAAATGTCCAGGTTTCTTGCAAAATTTGCATACGTTTTCCTTCTTTTTCTTCTTGGGGTTCTGACCAGGCTCATTAGATCTGGGTGGTGCCCTTTTCTGGCCTGAATTATGCTTTTTCCCAGCTTTGTGTCCAGCTCCTTGAATGAGATGAGCTACTTTAATTCCTTGTTGGTTCAGCCTGGCCTCCTCTTGAACCAGTTTGTTAGCCAATTCATTCATTGTCCACTTGTCCATAATAGTGTTGTAATGAATTTGGAAAGGCCCGTACTGAGGAGGTAAACTGTTTAGGATAAATTGGACGAGAAACGCCTCATCCACTGATAATCCCAAATTCTTTAGTTTAGCTGCAAGGTTGGTCATCTCAATGACATGTTGATGCATTGATCTGGTGCCATCAAACTTCATGGTTGTAAGATCTGTCATTAGTTTCCCAGCAAGGGATTTGTCTGCAGTCTTAAACCTAGCTTCAATGGCCTTCATATAATCCTTAGCATTCTCAGGTGTAGGAAGGGATGTTTTTATGTTGGTGGCAATAGTCATTCGCAAAAACATAGTGCTTAGTCTGTCAGACTTTTCCTAGGCATTAAAGAGGGTCGTTTCCTCAGGGGTACTTTTATCAGTGAGTGAAGCTGGCTTATCTTTACGAAGAGCGATATCCAGTTCAAGTACCCCCAATGTGAATTCAACTTGCTCTTTCCATTCTGAGAAGTTGGTTCCATTGAGCTTAGTGACAGAGGTAGCATGCAAAGTGAGATTAGTGGTTGCAAGAACTGCAATAGAGATACAACAATAAGGCTTTAATAAAAATAAGACAACACATGCATAATATATGAATATAAACGACATAAAATTTAGGTGCTCCTGTGGGTAGTCACCATAATTTCTACACATTATACCATCTAAGGTCGTCATATTCAAGGTGATGTAAATCAGTGATGTTACTCTTAATTAGGAACAAACACTCCTTAATTATCGTTCAATCGTATGAATATAATCCGCATGTGGACGACTAAATGCTTCATATCCTCTTGAACAATATGTAATGTAAACATCATGATGGTACTTTTAGGGCCAAATTTCAGTATTTAATTGTTAGGGTCACTGTGGTGAGACCTAATATACAACTTTGGTGATAAAAAAAATGGCTTAATATGAATATAAACATTATATATTGCATGCATTCATGATAGATCATTCATTATATGAAAAGTACTGATAAAGTAGGTCGAGCCCCGAGGGCTGTCCTCCGGGGCGCCCACCATAATGTGGGGTTTTGGGGCGGCAACCTCGAAAAATTGCGGAAACATGCTAATAATAATTTTTGAGGCATTATATCATCGATTATGAAGAAACATGCTAATAATAATCAACATAATACGGAATAATTATGAAAATATGATCCAACCATATGGTCTATTTTCTGTCCTTCTTTTCGATCATCTGTCTTTATCTTCGACTGCTTGAAAACGCCATCTTCAATCTCGAAACATCCTCCCTTTCAGTCATGACGTACCAGTTACAGATCTCCTCCATTATTACATTGAATTTTTACTCACGCAGGAGTTTATACATAATTGAAAATTTTAAACTTTAATTAAATCACGATCAAACAGTCGTGCCCAAATAAAAAAAATTGCGGAATAACATAAATATAAACCATTCATGCAGGCCATAATAGTTGGATCGATAAATTGCTGCAAAACAGAGTCAGAACGGATCTATATTTGCCGATTATGGCGATGCATAGTTATCCTAATTAATGGACGATCATGTGTTCTAAAACCATGCTCTGATACCACATGTTATACTATTATTAACATGAACCCTAAGATCGTGAACAGCATGATAATCACGTGTAGGATTTAATCTTAAATAAATTAAAGAGTACCTCCAGACATCCTGATGCAGAGAGCTTTCTGATCCTGCAGTCTGGTGCTGTTGCTAATTGATGCTGTGATCCGTCGAGAAAGAGACTATGTTAATGGTTTCGGTTTCTCTTTCCTTGCCTATAAAACCTTAATGTGTTGATTTTCGTGAATGCCTTTGTGATGGACGAAAGGCTTTGTTTTATAGGTGAAAAGAGGACCGAATTTCCAATCAGGGTTTCCATAGACTTAATCTCAACCATCCATCAAGGTAGAGTTTGTTATGGAATACATCTCATTAAGAAACCTTTTTGAGTAAGGAATAGCATGTATCCTATGAAAACGGATTTCCTATAATGAGAAAGGACATGTGGTCCAAGTAATGGACTTAAAGATAATTTCCTTACATGTCACACTCATTTATTTCTTAGTTTTACCATGAGAAAGATTATAAAATCTCAAATTCTTAGTCATATTCAATTGAGTTTCTTACCATGTGATTATAAAACTATAATACACAGATCAAATCAGGTAAAGAAGTAAATTATTGCTTCTTCCATACATGGTACGTGCAAAATGTTTCCCACCGAGATGACTGATACATCATCCTGTAAACATATAGGTGAGATAGAATAATGTTAGATACATATCTACAACACTGTTTCATTTACTAACAAGAAGATTTAAAATGTATTATACAAACATTAGTGACTAATGTGGAACTATGAGCCATAGAGGTTTCTCATCCTCGGAAGGCACAAAAACTGATGTCAACATGCAGGTGTAACCTTATAGGGAACAAAACAATATGGGAAGCTATTCACGAAAGAGAGAAAAAAAAATGAATACTTTTGTTTGGTTTTCAGCTTTTGAAAGGACTTACGTTTGAAAAAAAAACCCGCATACTAATTAGCTGGGGATGAAATTCGACATCACCTAAAAGTAAAAGAATAATGAAGCTGATGGCATCATATATGTCCCAGCAGGAAATGAATATACCATGTACCAATCCTCTTCATCAATAGGCTGCATCAATATGCATTTCAATCACCACAATAAACACACTGCAATAAAGCAATTATCAATGATGAGAAATTTGTTGATTGAAAAGATTTAGTTAAGGAGTTGGAGAGGGACAGGTGAATCCACATTGTATTGCAAACTTAAACCATATGTAGCTGATCTAAAGGAGTACTTCAGAAACAATTTATTCATCAATGTCAGCATCTTTAGGCCTAGTTTTTATAGAAGGTCAATGAAAATGAAATTAGCTAGTGTTTTATTCCATCCATATTGGAGGTTAATGAGCTTTTGCTAGAACAAATTTTTCCTCGCAGCTTGAGTTGGCTTATATATATATTTTCCCTCATTAAAGAACAATTATGAATAATTTGACTGTCTTATCAATCTGAAAGATTCTTGAGACGGAACATTTATGTTTGTTGCAAAACCTTCCCTAAGAGATCCTTTAGTGGAGTTTTTTTAAGCTATTGCTACGTTTTCCTCTCTAAATAATGAACAGTAGTATTATTATGTTGTCTCTATCTTGGCAATTTTTATGATAAAAAATAGTTAAAATGGTAACTCTTCTTTTATTGAAGAATATTGAAATGAATAAAAAAAGGAAAACTGTACATCATACAACAGAGCATCTCAATTACTTCCATCTTTGGCTAATCTATTTGCATTCTCAGTGGCTTCTCTGTAAACATGAAAAGAAGTGAACTGCAACTTGTTTATTGAAGCTTAGGTTTCTTCCATCAAATATGTGGTCTTCCGCGCGGGGGAAATAAGGCAATCTCCAGCCAATCATTTGTATATATTTCTACACCCATAAGCTTATTACTGATGGAAAAACTTCACAGGTGGAATAGAAAACATTTAGAATATCTCCCCTCCATGACTACCATCAGTGCATGCTAAGAAAAGAACCCTTGTACTTCAAAACTCAAATATGAAGCATTAAGTTCCCTCATGACCTACTATGTGTCTCCAAATGAGTCCAAATAAGCAACCGCAAAGAATGGAGTTAAAAACCACCACACTCTGATTTTTCATGGAAAGAGAACCAAACAAGAGAAAACCCATCAGATACCCAACATATCTAAGAAAAGTAATAATAATAAATCCAAACGCAAACATTGAAGCAATTAAAAAGGTGAGAAATGTTACCTGCCCACAATCCCCAGCATCCACCTCATCAGTGGTAAGACCGTTTAGTCCCATTATTTTGAGTTTGAGGAATTAAAAAAAAAATCAAGCATAAAAAAGGGCCAGGACAAAAAAAATATCATTCCAGATCATAAATCCTTTGTAAACTAATTAACACACAAAAAAAAAAGTTGCAAAAATATTCCATAGAACATCTAATCTAACATAATTATATTAGAAAAATCAACAACAATGCAAAGTACCTGAGAGTGAAGCTCTGGTTCGTGCTCTGGGTCATGCATGGTTGGTGTTTTGGTTTGCCTGTTTCGTTATTTGGTTGAAAGAGGGAATTAGGGAAGATGAACATGGAGATCCGGTTTTGAAGCTTAAAAATGATGTAGACGTTGTGGGATTGTAGGGTTTTCTGATTCATTAACGAAGAAAAGGAGATGTGTAGTAGTGGAAAGGGTTGTCGGAAGTCGAAATCTAGGATTTCGATTGCCATTGGATTTGGTCACGAGAAAGATGGAGATGGAGATCTTCTCGTTTTCCCTTTTTCTTCTCACCGATTAGAGGAAAGCAGAGGAAACAAGGAGAGGAACAGTCGAGAAAGGGAAGGAGAGTGAGTTCTTGCATATAGGTGGGCCCACATGTGATGTCTCTTGCTGTGCCCTCCATTTGGCAAATTGGCCCCATTGTGGGAAAGGCAGATGTGTAGAGAATTTTCCCGAAGCAAGAAGAAGAAGCAAGAAGAAGCACAAAAGTTTATTGCATGAATCTCCATTTGCCACGTGTATGGGGTATATGGGGTATGGCACGTGTATGGACTCAAAGTCGACCAAAACTGCTGCTTTTATATATGGGATAGATTATTGTTTTTCAAAGCGAGTTGGATTGGTTGATGTGTTCATCCCTTTCAAGCGTGTGTTTCGTCTTTAATGTTTTGGTAGTTAAACAGACTTCATTTAAAATTGAGACGAAGACACTAAAATATCAATTTTAGTGGGCATGGATATATGTCAATTGAGTGTCCGGTGGAAAATGATATTATTACGCAGGTAATGATATCATCATGAGGGTAATTATGTCCAAAAAGAATATAATACACCCTAATCTGTCAATTCTTTTTTTTTTTTTTTCATAATCAATTCACCTAATTAGGGTTCAAAGCTAATTTTTTCATAAAAATTTCAAAATATGAAATTCTACAAACTGCACATCTCAAAAAGGGAATTTTTTTTTTCCATATGTAACTTCCAATAAAAGAAGGAGCTCTTTTCCAATCTGTGAGTACTAGGAGAGAAAATAGCCACTTAATTTGTTTTGCAACCTTTTATAAGCAACTTAAACTAATGCTAGTTTTCCAATTCTTCAAAAGTTGACAAGAACGCCAGCAGTGGGATCAGGGTTGTCTCATGTGTGCATGGCTTGAATTAAAAAATAGAAACTGAGATCTGCATACTTGGGGCCCATTTCTTTACTAGAATTCATAGAATTCATGTCTGCTGCTTGTCTGGGAATTTCAAATGCTGGCATTTGAAATACTGCTGAATTCTGGAATCTTGAATTCCCTGTTTCATTCAAAGGCCTGAATTCCTGTCTGAGAATTCTAAATTCCCCGACTCCACAACTTCCATGTTTCATAGCTAATGAATTTCTACCTGGAATTTCAATATATATAATGTGCTTGTCAAAAAACTCATCTCTGGTTACAGCAATCATATTCCAATAATTCTTCCCTATCACATTTGGTTAAGAGATGCTTCTTCCTCCAACATAGAGAGTTTACACAATGTAAAACATAGTTCTCTCATAGTATGTGATACTGTGGTAATCTAGTCCTGAGCAAGAAACACTTTGTCTACATTATCAATTGTTGAATTAAGATTATAGAACTATGACTCATGCTACATGAGTGCTACTGTGAGCCAAGCAATTGTTTGAGTAAGCCAAGCAAGAAACACTTTGTCTACACTTTGGCCGGCACTACCAATGTCATCACTTTCTATTTCTTCTTTGTGTACGCTGAAAAGAAAAGTAAGACAGGGAATTGTAATTCCAAGCTTTTGTATGCCCAAGAAGTTAAGGGCCTCGTTGTATCAGTGTATGCGGTTTATCCTTGTTTGGAGTGTTAGATATATATATATATATATATTTTCCTAAAGAACTTGTTTTGTATTACATAACATTGAAGGAAAAATAATGTCCATATCCCAGATCTCTGTTTCATGATCCCTAACATATGTGGCACTATGAAAATCAGATAAACCCAAATAGATTCACAAGGCAAAATCTAAAAACCAAATAAACACCAATGGGAATATATATGGAAAAGGATTTTTTTTGTAACAAGAAGGCAATAAACTCTTCCTCCAACATGGGTACAGGGAGGATTGAGGAAGCCACCTCCAACTAAAGAAGCCCCCTTCATTGGAAAAGACATGGCAAATATGCTGCAATAATAATTTTGCTATCTCCATATGCATTAGATAAGCATTAATATCTAGAAAACTTATGTCTTGCTCCAATATTTCAAAGATTACAGGGACTTTCTGCAGTACAAGTGATTTCTAAAATCTGAACCAGATTATTGCATCGGTGGATTAAGGTGACCGTCACCATCCAATTAAATCTCAGCCCTCAAGCTCTCTTTGATAAGGTCCAAAGAAAAGTATTGTAGGACCACCCATTACAGAAGCTCTCTAGCACCGATTTCCGCCTGCTGTAGCTAAAACAACACACCAGTGGATTTCATGACCAAGAATCTATAGTTGGGTTACCCATTTCATTCAAGAAAATCCCCCGTTTTCACTATGCAACTCGATCCTCCCAACTCCCTGGCCTCCTTTGGAAAACACCCATTTGTATCCTACCCCTTTGAGAGGGGCCACTCTCATCGCTGTTGTTGGGGTAATTGTGGTGGGTCACAGATCTTGGATTTTTCATTAGAACAGATATGGGATTTCCACGCTTTCTCCATTCAGAAATCAGGAAGAAGAAGAAGAAGAATCATGCATCTTAAAAGAAATCACAACATCAACAAATCAAGCAAGGAAATAGAGAGAGAAGAATCAATCACATACAAAAACCCTAAAAAATAAAACAAGCAAGGAAATAGAGAGAAAAGACTAAGAAATACAGAAAAATGAAGAGGGGGTGTGGCTGTAGAAGATTCACACCTTCCGATCCGTTGCCGTTGCCGGAAAACGAATGAAGTAGATGACCGTTGCTTTGCCGGAAGATATTGTCGTCGGTAGGAACGCTCCCGTTAGAACCCAGTATTCCAAATCCGGTTTGCTCCTCTTGAATTCCAAATCCTGCATTTTTAGGGATTTCAAACTCCTAGAAATTCAAATGCCAGCAACTGGTAAAGAAACAAAGAATTCCTGACGGGAATTCTAAATTCTAAGACACCCTGAATTCCTGTCAGGAATTCTTCTAAAGAAACAGCCCCTTGGATCGACTCCACACATTCGAAAAAAAAAAAAAAAAAAAAAACGTCGCTCCGCTTCAGGCGTCACGTTGCAAGGGAACACATGTCTCGGTGCTGTAACAATTAATGAAGTCGACGTCATCATTTGACATGTTAAGTGACGTTATCCATATTAAATAAGCATAAAAATGGAATGAAGTGCATCGTTTTCCTCCACTTCAAATTTTAACTTCATAATAAGCATCTAAACGGAGTGAAATGCCTTACTCTACTTTAACTTCAACTTATTTTTCTTCACTCCACTCTACATGTAAAATCCACTTCATTTTATTGCACTCCTCATCTATCCAAACAGGCCCCTAGGTGACATCCTTTGTTACCTTTCTATCTTGGATTTGAACCCAGACAGTCACCTTTCCTCACCAGAGGGGCCCCCACCTCACCTGAGATTAACTCCTCTCACCCGAGGTCCCCTCTCCATAGGGCTGAGGGCAACCCCCCAAGATGGGATACCAAAATAAAAAATAGAAAAAGTAATCGGTGATATGTAAACCCTTCTTTCAAGCAGAAATGTTGAAAACTTCTCTATTAGGTTTGTATAATACGTGCATTATTATGTTGGGATAAAATGATGAAATCTAAGGATTTTTTTATGAGAAAACTAAACTTAAGTAATGAATAGACGAGTTAATTATGAAAACACAAATTTGACGAATTAGCATGCAACATATTTTCTTAGTAGAATTATCCTCATGATGATATCGTTATCCACCCCGATCCCCCTTTTACATATATTTTTAGTTTCTCTATATCGGTTTGTAATGAAGTTTTATGAATATCAAAGACGAAGGGTACATATACACGCTTTGCAGGGATGAGCTTATCAAGTCTTTCAGAATAATATATATACATTTAAAAGATTCCTTCGCATTTTCTTTGAATATTCCAATGTTGAGATGTTATTGTTTACCCGCTTTCTTCTTATAGTAAAATGAAAGACTTCTTTTCTCCATGCTCCTAAAAACTTTTGGTAGTGATGATCGTCATTGATCTTCTCTTTAATATCCTAAAAGCCCTTTTATGTATTCAACAAATGTTACAAATCCAACTACTTTTGGAAAAAAAACTACTTAATTTATAATCCATGTTGAAATTAACTAATCCAGATTTAGTTTGGCCGAAGGTGTTGTTGAAGCTAGCCTCTCTGTCCTTTTCCTTCTTATTGTGTGTTTTCTATTCCTTTGTCTTGCGTTTATGGTGTCTTTTTTTTTTTTTTTTTTTTTTTTTTTTTTTTATAGAGAGTTGGATTTGTTGTTGCATTTGTCCCTTCCAAGTGTGCATTTTTTTTTTTTTTGATATTTATAAAGACTTCATTTAAAAGCAAGATAGAGAAACAAAAATATCAATTTTAGCAAGCAGAGTATATGTAAATTGAGTATTTGGTGGATAACGATATTATTATATAGCTAATGATATCGATACGAGAGTAATTCTGTCGAAGAAAAATATACTACACCCTAATCCGTCAATTCTTTATTTTTTTTCATAATTAATTCGTCTAAATAGTGTTCAAGGCTTATCTTTTTCACTAAAATCTCTAAAATTATATATATACATATATATATATATATGGAAAGTGCTCCTATGAGAGACACTCTCACCAACTTTATGAGAAATGGGTGGGGGCCCTCACTTCCATATCCACTCTCACCAACTTAAATGCAAGGGCCCTCACCCATCTCTCATAAAGTTGGTGAGAGTGTCTCTCATAGGAGCACTTCCCTATATATATATATATATATATATATATATATATATATATATACATGAAATTCTACAAACCACCATCTCAAAAAGGAGCATTTTTGTCCCTAAGTAACTTCCAGTAATAAAAAATGCATCAACTATTTCTAACGTGTGAAAAGAAGAGCACTTTTCCCATATGTGAGTAGAAGAGAAAATAGCCATTTTATTTTTCAATTTTTTCCAACAGACCAACCCCCGCCCTTAATTCTTCGCTTTCCCTATATATTCAAAGTTCCGATTGGGCATTTTGATTTAAAAAATACGTTGGCATCTTTTGCCGCTCCTCTACCAATCTTCACTTTGTTAAAATATTTAGTTTCTTTATTTTTACATTAATTTTACAAACCATGTGTCCCAAGAAGAGTGGCCTTCCTGTATGGAAATTCCAAGTTACAGAAGACTTGAGCATCCACGAATTCCACCAAAATACAAAGAGGGTGGAATTTCTTATTTCCCAAAGGTTATTTGGGACCTTTCATGCGGCTGAAATTTTGAAATGCTTGAGCAAGAAACATAGAATTTGCAAATATTAGGGGACATTATGTCACATCATATCCCAAAAACCTCAACATTTAGAATTTCTACCTGGATTCTAGTAAAGAAACAGGCCCTAAAACACATTTTATTATAGATGTACAAGCCAAACGACCTTAGAAAGGAATTTTTGTCATCAGATAGAAAATAGTGTCACAAAAGAGAGCCTTATTGAACATATAGTAGAGTGAGAGGGAAGTTTTCCGTGTTTAAGTGTTTCCATAATTTGTACTTGCATCGAACAATCCCAATTGTTGACTAAAGGATGCATGGCATATTGGCATGTTTGGAAATTTCTTGATATATTTAGGGTTTAGGATTTAGAAAAGGACCTTAAAAATAAAATCTTTGTTCTGTTGCACTTTACTTAAAATTTTACTCTAAATTGTTGGAATCCTCTTGGGATGTGGCTCTCTTGGGACCTCATGTGCAACACCCAGGCGCTGCACTGATAATCTTTACTTTATTGGCATTACCTCTCTCTCTCTCTCTCTCTCTCTCTCTCTCAGGGAAGGAGAATCGTCTATAAATAGGACCTTGCATGCATGCATTTCTCAACCATCACACAACACAAACCCCTCCCTCTCTCTCTCTCTCTCTCTCTCTCTCTCTCTCAGGGAAGGAGAATCGTCTATAAATAGGACCTTGCATGCATGCATTTCTCAACCATCACACAACACAAACCCCTCCCTCTCTCTCTCTCTCTCTCTCTCTCTCTCTCTCTCTCTCTCTCTCTCTCTCTCTCTCTGTTTCTTCGTGGCATTATTGAGCAGTGCAGTGAAATGGATCGGATGATGAGGACCATGGCCAATTTTCGTGAGACATTGTCCTCACAACAACCGATGATCTTGGTGCAGACCCAATCGACCTCAGATGACATGAAGGTGATACAGCAAATCTTGGCCGCCCACTCCCCCGATGCCAACTTCAATGTGAACGAACAAGTCCTTCTCAACATGGCCCAGGACATATTGAACAAGGCAAACCCTACATTTCCACCCCTGGTAATTTCCAAACTCCCTTCTATTATTATTTGTTCCCCTTTAAATTGCTCTTAGTTTCCAAATCCATGTTTCTCGACTCTGCAACGTTCATGGCCACAGCATATACGTTCGTTTTTCTCATTTTCGTATCGATTCTTGTCATGTAAAAAAAGAAAAAAAAGATCTTCCACGGATATGGTTTCAGTAGCACTGGATACTCTTATTGTGTCTTAACTAGTGAGAGAAGTGAAGTGAAACTCGATGGCAAAAATAGTGAGAAGTGAAGCCCACCATATGTCGGGTCCCATGTGATTTTCTATGTTATGGCTGGCCAATCCTTGTGATTTTTTCTTTGTTTTTTCATTTCTTGAGTCGGAGATGGGTTCAATAGGTTAGGTTGAGAAAGAAAGCAAGGAGAAAACATTATTCACAGGGTTCTTGTGACACTAATCTATAAAAATCCATTAAAGAAGGTGTGCGTGCCTAATTATTACGGACTTAGGTTTAACTGATGATGAGGGTTTACAGAGAGGTTGTTTAGCTGAACAAGAGTGTCTCTGCTGATCTGAAACCTGAAAGGGAAGAGGAAAAAGCAGTCAGGGCCCGAGGCTGCTGTCAGCCAAAGGCACTCCGACGCCTGAGTTAGTGCAGTCACTGAACTAGGGTGAAGTGGGGAAGAAGAGGATGTTAGCAGAATCACAGAGCAGGCTGTATCTTGCATGTACCTGTTCATGACTCTTCATGCAGGCATATATAGAGGAGAGTGGAAGGTTCCACAGTGGAGGTAGGTGAGGATACTTGTCCCATCAGCCCACACCTGGGATCTTTAGTGGGGGTAGGTGAGGATACTTGTCCCATCAGACCTCCCCTCAAATCCCTCACATAAATGTGGATGTGATCTGTTGATAGGACGAGCCCTTATCCATGGACGGTGGCCGCCCTACCTGACAGGGACTCCCTACAAAGTACCCGTCCCATCTCATAATGGGAACTGGAAGCCCGCTGTTCACCTCGGCAAAGGGGCCGAACTGGAGAAGACGCCGGGGTCAGCTACGCCCGAGATCGGACTGGGATGTTAGCGTGAGGCCGAGTTCGGTAGGACATGGTCGGTACTTCTACCGGGACCAGTCTCACTTCGACGAAGGCTACCGCTGCTATGCCGGAGAGAAGGGGGTTGAGGCCTTTTCTGATCGGCGCTGTTACCGAGGAGGGTTAACATCGGTTTCGGTAGAAGCAGTCCACACAGAAGGAAAATCACTAAAAAAATAAATAAGAAAACCATGAGAAAAGTTAGATAAGTAGAAGACAACTTAAAAAAAAAAAAACCTTCAAAAATCTTACTAAGAAGAAAATGTAGAATTTAAAACAAAAATATATATATTTTAAATAATGCTAAAGGAGAATCAAATTTAAGAAACGACAGTAAATGAACATTCCATATCGTTTACTTGAGAGCTTTGATTTGGTTTATAATGCCTATTGATAAGGAAGTCTTCCTTATCACCTATTATCTCTTTGATTATATAGTGATATGTATTAGATTGTCTTGAACTAAATCAATCAACACTTTACTTTTGCATCTTACTTTGGTATCAGTCAAGTACTCACATCGGATTTTTGCCCCCCCCCCCCCCCCCCCCCACCCAAATAAGATAGTCGATTTAAAAATGGTAGCACAACACCAATCCCTATTTTCCAGCCTCTCCCTCCAACAGGAACCATCTCATCCCCCATTCCCCTCTTCTACCAGAGTGTAGCTCATCGCTGGATTGGCCGCCTCTCCCTTCCATGGTACTTGCAGCTACCACCAGCAACCCTCCATCCTTCAATGTATCACCTCAGCCCTCTTCCCTAACACCCCCAACCCGATCTCCTAACACCACCCCCCTTTCTAGCCCTAGCCCTAACCCATCTGCGAATCCATCGGCGAATCCCTCTACCTCTTTCTCGATCCTCTCTGCTCTCCCTCACTGGCCTCTGCAATCTCCCCAGAATATAGCCTCCAACACCTGCGCACCTCCCTTTCTCAACCCATCTCCTCAGGCCACTCCACTCCCATCAACTTCCACCACACTTTCAAACCCTAACACAATGGTGGCCCCACCCTTTCCAGTTCCCCTGGCCTCGGCCCCCACCAGTTAGTTCTCCTCCTCTTCTTCTAACCCCTGCTAACTCCCCATCAAGCTCTGCCAATCACCCACCCTGGAACCTCGATCAGCAAACCCTCCTCCAAAACCACCAACAGCTCCTACAAAATCAACCTAGCTTCCCCATCAAGCTCTGCCAATCACCCACCCTGGAACCTTGATCAGCAAACCCTCCTCCAAAACCACCAACAGCTCCTACAAAATCAACCTAGCTTCCCCAGCAAGGCTAACTCCCATTCCCATCCCAAATCCTTTGTCAGCTGCCTCTCCCCTCCTATCTTCTCCCCCCCCCCCCCCCCCCCCCCCCCCCCCACCCCCCACCAATCCCCCCTCCAGTTTTACTCGAGGGAAAACTTATGATCAAGATTCCACTTCAGATGATCAAATCAAGCAAGCAGTCGTTCTCCCACTCTGCGATTGGGAAATTTGTAGGCCGTCGACTTACTCTGGAGGCATTGGAACAATGGGTGATTTCCTCCTGGAATTTGTCCAGACAGGGCCTGATCTTTCTGACTTCTCAAGGGAACTTCATCTTCAAGTTCCATTCTAAGGAAGATAGAGATGCTCTGATAAGCTCCAGCCCCCTTTAAATGGATAGAAAAAAATTCCTTCTCCAGCCCTGGACGCTAGGTCAGGATGAAAAATCATGGCTTTCGGAAGCCCCAGTATGGATTAGGCTCAAAGGAATTCCCTTCCACTAATGGAGTAGTGACATTATCCTTTCGATAGCGGCCTCTATCGGGAAGCCAATCAGCTTGGACGAAATCACTGCTAGACAGAGAATGTTCTCCTTTGCAAGAGTACAGGTTGTCCTGGATGTGGCCAGACCTTTACCAACGTCCATCTCAGTTGACCTGGAAGGCGAAGCTCAGGTAGAAGTGGAAGTCCACTACGAATCCTTCCCATGCTCGACATGTCTCTCGGCTGGTCATCCTTTTTCCAAATGTCCTTTCCAAGAGAAGCCTGGTTTGCTGAAGACACCAATTCAGCCACCAATTCTTGTTGCCCGTTCCTTCTCCGCAGTAAATGCTACAGCAGCTACAGAAGGCACAGAGTCAGGAGAAGACCCTGTAGCAGAAGAGGTCACAGGTGGCTTGAAGGTTCCTGAGGTCCAAGACCCAGCCACTTCAGCACCTGTTCCTCATTCTACTCAGGTAACTCTGGAAAATACCTCCTCTGCCATCCCCCCCCCCCCCTCATTTCCCAATTTTTCTGATCAGCCCTCCTCAGGAGTTTACTCCCAATCAAATTTGGCCAAAGAGGTCCCGCCAATTTCCTACCCCGATCACCTAACATCTGACAACCCACTATCAACCCTTCCAAAGGATGTAGCTGTTGAAATCCTGGAGAGAATTCCAACTCCTACACTAGACTGTTCCAACCCCTCCTCCATATTGGAAAATTACTCCTATGCAGATCCTACCCTCTCTTCTGCCGACCTCAAAAGACTGCAAGCTAACCCTCCAAAACTGAAGAGGATCATCCCAGAGCAGGTGTTAGACCCAGCCAATCCCTTACTTCCCAAACCAGATTCCACCATTGAAAACTCCCTAGTGGTTGATCTCTCTTCTTTCAAGATGAAAGCCCAAAGGAAACCTAAAGCCAAAGCTCTCTCATCCTCAAGCCCCAATCCTCTTGGCTCTCCCACCAAAAAAGTTTCTTAATGGTTAAAATTATCTATTGGAACTGTAGGGGTATTTGCAACTCCCCTACAAAAATCATGGTTTCCCACCTCCTTGCAGTTCATTCTCCTGATATCCTTTTTCTATCAGAGCCCAAAACTTCTCTTCAATCCCTTTCCAATGGAGCTTATCCCTTTGGGCTCTCTCCTTTTTTCTCCAATGAAGACAATACCCTGTGGTGCCTCTGTAACCATTCCTCCAATTTAACCTTCTCTTTAATAGACCATTCTTCCCAGCGCATTTCAATTTCCATAACTGGTGCTCCCCCTTCCTCTCAAAGTTACATTACAGGAGTGTATGGCTCCACTGATTACAGACAAAGAAGAGTCCTCTCGGAATACCTAGTTAGAAGTTCTATCTCCACTAAGCCCTGGTGTGTGATAGGAGACTTCAATGCCATCCTTCTTGCAAAAGAAAAGTTCAGCATTCGTCTGGCCTCCTCTGTTTCGGTCAAAGAGTTTAATGATATGGCCCTGGCAGCCGGTTTAAAGGATATGGGATATAGTGGGAACAGTTTCACCTGAACAAATAACAGACAAGGTCTGGCCTTCGTGGCTGCTAGGCTAGACAGAGCTTTGGCTAATTCTTCTTGGGTTGAATCTTTTAAAGACCCTTTGGTAAATCGTCTTCCTAGAATATCCCCATACCACAGTCCCATTATCCTCTCTCACAGGAAAAGCCTATCCTCAAAAAATAGGCCCTTCAGATTCGAGGAAAAGTGGCTCTCCCATGACTCTTTTGCTAAGGTTGTTGAAGATAGTTGGGCAACCCCTTGCTATGGCTCTCCCCAGTTCATATTGGCTTCAAAATTAAAGACTCTCAAGCACAACCTAAAGATATGGAGTAAAAAGGTTTATGGCCATTTCAAGAATCACATCGAAGAGGCAGAATCCCTAGTTATGGCTAAGGAAACTGCTTTTGAAGCTCAGCCTAGCGATTCCCTCCTAAGGGATCTAAATCTAGCTAAGGCCTCCCTTCATAATTGGCTCAATGCGGAGTCTACTCACTGGAAGCAACGGGCTAAGGTGAAATGGCTTCAAGAAAGGGATAGAAACACTAAATTCTTCCACTTGTCTGCGAAGGCTAAAGGAGTTCGGAACCGTATTGATAGAATTACCGTCGACGGTATTTTATTCGAAGAAGCTCATCAAATAAAAGAGAAAGCTGTATCTTTCTTCTCCAAGTTATTCCAAGCAAACTCAGTTATTCCTGAAGAAGATCTTTTCCTTCTGACCGGCCCTTCTGTCTTAGAGACCCAAAACCAGGCCCTAGTCTCTATCCCTTCCTTGGAAGAAATTCGGCAGGCAGCTTTCCTTCTCAAAAAAAGCAGCTCCCTGGGTCCGGATGGATTTTCAGGGGTCTTCTTTACAAGCTACTGGCAAATAGTGTGCAAAGAAGTCTATGAAGCAGTCATCCACTTCTTCAAATCTGGTCGTCTGGTTAGAGAATCCAATGCTTTCTTCATCTCCCTTATCCCCAAGGTTTCCTCGCCAGACACTTTTGCAGATTTCAGGCCTATTAGTTTTTTAAACTTTACTTACAAAATCTCCTCCAAGATTTTAGCTTCTAGGCTATCCTCCATCCTTCCCCTTCTCATTTCCAACAGTCAATCAGCCTTTGTTAAAGGTCGAACCATCCACCATAATGTGGCCTTAGCCCATGACCTCATCCAAAAGCTCAATTCTAAAATCAGTGGTGGCTCAGTTTGCCTAAAGCTTGATATTTCTAAGGCCTTTGATAAACTCCAGTGGAACTTCCTCTTCAGAGCCCTCAAATTCTTCAACTTTTCATCTACATGGATTAACCTAATCAGGGAGATGATTTGTACGAGTAGAGGCTCAGTTCTAATTAACAACAGTCCTAGCGGCTTCTTCTCCTTTTCTTGTGGTCTTCGCCAAGGGGACCCTCTGTCGCCCCATTTATTCATCCTAGCAGAGGAGATTCTAAGCCTTCACATTGATCAGCTAAGGTCTTCAGGGAAAATTTTGCCTATTTCTCCAGTGCCTAATACTACTTGTCACTTGCTCTACGCAGACGATATTCTAATCTTCCTCAAAGCTTTTAAGCCAGGGTTAAGAAATATCAAAGAGCTTCTCTTTAAGTACCAGGTTTCCTCTGGTCAGAGTTTTAATCTCTTGAAAAGTAACCTCTTCATGGGAAAATGTTCAGCTAGAAGAGCCCAAATGATCTCTGAGATCATCCCTATCTCCAAAGCCTCTCTCCCGGCAGTTTATCTTGGTGTACCTTTATTCTTCGGAGCTTCCATACACTTCCACTTTTCCCGGATTCTAGACTCTATTCAGATTAAATTGGATGGTTGGAAGGCTAAATGCCTATCCTTTGCAGGGAGGCTGACATTAGTCAAGCATGTTCTCTCCTCTATTCCCCTTCATATCTCCATGGTTATTCCCCTGCCAATTAAAACCTGTCAGCAGATTGAAAGGCTTCTGAGGAACTTTCTGTGGTCCACTAGCCAGGAAAAAAAGAAGAGTTATATGGTGAACTGGGCAAAGGTGTGTCTGCCTAAGGTAGAAGGTGGTTTGGGCATCAGGAGGGTGCAGGAGTTCTGTCACGACCCGGGCCCGAGATTTGATTACTACGGACAGACCCCGAGTCGCGATATCATACTTACTCTTGTAAATCCTGAATTAACCGAAGTTAAGACAAGACTCACAAGGGATATCAAATCACAAAACTTGTCGATGTACAAAGTGCGGAATACATATATATATATATATATACATTGACTACAAGTAACTTTACATTAACAGTAAAGTTCCCAATACACAAAATAACAGTCCACTAAAACTAGTACTGCACATTTAAAATACAATGCAGTTGGTATCTCATTATATATTAAAACTAAATACTACAAAAGTATACGTTTACACTCGCCCTCCGAACTACGCCCACTCCGCTAAACCTCTTGGAGGTATCGGATGGGCCTCCTCCGCAGGCGGCGCGGCCTCGGCAGGACCTGCACGGGCATCTGGGCCTGTGACATCATCAATAACACGTGAATACGACTGTTCAACAAGGTACATGCATTTTCATGATGTTCCATGTTATTTATCAATGCAAGAACTTAACAGTTTTATATAACCTACTTCAGTTCCATAACAAATATCCGTGTCAATTCATTTCCTTTCATTTCGTGTCTTTCTGTTCAAGTACAAGGCGGAAGGGTAAACCATTCATGGCCGAGGCTTCAAGAATGTTTCACTCTTCATTACATGACTTATCACATATGGTGGAAATTTACCAGTGTCTTAATCAGAGAGCACTAGCATTCCACGAGGCTCCGGAACGCCCTAACATCTACTGCAATAGGAATCATTCATTTATTCACTTTACTGTCACCTTTAGTGACTATTCATTTCATTACATTGGTTCATTACATTGATTCAATTCGTGCATTATGTCAGTTCGTACATTAACTACAACAAACTGCACTTTTAGCGACAAAATTTTTCGTCGCCAAAAGTCCCTAAAACGTCGGTAAAAACATTTACCGACTAAACTATTTTCGTCGGCAAGACGTCGGTAAGAAGCTATCAGTAAAAGATTTTACCGATGAAATATTTTTCCGTCGGCAAAAATTTGATTTTTACCGACGATTATTTGACTTTTACCGACGAAAAAAAACGTCGGCAAACGTATTTTACTTTTCTAAAAATTTAATAAATACTTTTACCGACGTTTTTTTTCGTCGGTAAAAGAAGAAAGAAAATAAATTAAAAATTACATGACTTTTACCGACGTTTTATTTTCGTCGGTAAAATAAAAAAGAAAAATAAAAAAAATAAAATGACTTTTACCGAAGTTTAATTTTCGTCGGTAAAATAAAAAAGAAAAATAAAAATATTAAAATGACTTTTACAGACGTTTTTCTTCGTCGGCAAAATAAAAAAGACAAATAAAAAAAAGTAAAATGACTTTTACTGTTTTTTCGTCGGTAAAAACAAAATGAAGAATAAAAAAAATAAAATGACTTTTACCGACGTTTTTTCTTCGTCGGTAAAAGTGAATTTATTTTCTTTTAAATGCTATATTCTTTTTTTTAATATAATTTTCCTGTAAACCTGTTTATGCACCTATATCAAAAATAAACCTGTTCATGAACCCATATTCAATATAAAAAATGCATCAAAACAAAAGTTGTTAAATCAACAAACAACCATAGCCATTTTTTATCAAATCATTCATCTCATTAACCAAATATTACAATCAATAATGAAACAGTCCCATATAAATATCCAATATACATATACAAAAAAAAAAAAAAAGAATAAAACACCCCAAAAGTCTGCGACCGACCCCAAAGCGTCAATTAATCTGCAGTGACAAAAACAAACATTAGATATTGGGAGATGATGGTTACTGTTACTTGTACAGTGGTTATAACAAATCGTAGTTACGGTTATGAAGATATTGGGAGCTCTCTCAAAACAATCAGCTGAGAGAATGGTTACTTGTGCAGTGGTTATAACAATACCGAAGTTACAGTTACGAAGATATGCAGGATGATCCTTCAGTTACTGGTTTGATGTAGCCAAGGGCTCTAAGTTTCTGAAACAGTTTCTTCTCAGCATCTGCCTGAAAAGAGACCCATCAGATGCATGTTATCATTGTAAGTGCCTAAATAATACGGACTTAGTTTAAGTGATGGAAGGGATTAGGAAAACTCTATTTGATCGGAGAAGTCACCGACGGCCTGGATCCTGAGAACAGGGAAGAAAGAGCAGTCAGAGCCCGAGGCTGCTGTCAGCCAAAGGCACTCCGACGCCTGAGTTAGTGCAGTCACTGAACTAGGGTGAAGTGAGAGAGAAGATGTAGGTGAAATAAACAGGATGTAGACTGTATATTGCTTACCTTCTATGAGGCTCCCATGCAGGTATTTGTAGGAGAGAATAGAAGTTTCCATAGTGGAGGTAGGTGAGGATACTTGTCCCATCAGCCCACTCCTAAGATGGTAGGTGAGGATACTTGTCCCATCGGACGTCCCCTCAACCCCCTCACATAAATGTGGAAGTGATAGGGAAGGTCCCTTATCAGCACTTGGCCACCTTCTGTCAGGGGGGTTTGTCATGTAGCCATCCCATCTCATAAATGGAGATTGAGACGGACATCCATCTCAGTCAAGTGGACCGAGATGGGAATTACCGAGATCAGGGGATGCAGGAGGTCGGTCATGGGTACCGAGTCGCTCAGGGCAGGGCCCGTAATGAACGAGGTCGGTAGGCAGACCGAATCGGACTCCAACTCGGCGACAGCTGGTACTTTTGCCGAACTGGAATAAATCAGGCCAGAGTAACCCCTAATTGGTAGTTTAGCGTCGAAGTAGGAGATTACCTCGGTATTACGTAAGCACTCCACACAATTGCCCCTCAGCTGTCGAGCTCGTCAGCTCGGGGCTGGAACGAGGTCGGGAGCTGGAGACGTGGAAGCTTACATGAATACCGAGCTAGCATACTTTTTATACTGGCTGCGGTTGTCACGGTCTTCATAATGACTTCATTTATGAGCTCCATCAATCAGTCGCCAGCCTGTCCGCTGGGGAGCGCCAAAATCGCTGCGCCTGCCCGAGAAAATTAATTGTTCTGACGGCGTTTACTGCGGAAGCCGCCCTGATCTTGACACGTGGCGCCATCTGGTTTACGGTACCGTAAACCGAAGCGACGTGTGCGTCTTTTGAGGCGGTGTAATGAGGGCGTGCTTTTGGTTTCTCGAGGAGACGTCTTGCTGCCCTATAAAAGCAGTGCCTCCTTCTTCCTCCTCTACCTTTCTGCTCAAAATCTGGGGGAGACTCTGCCCGTGTGATTCTCAGATTATTTCTGTGCAGATCATCTCTGTATCTTCTCAATCTTTCTGTCCTTCTGCGTCTAGTTTACTGTAAGTCTTCTTCTCCCTGATCTTTCCTTTGAGCACCTCTTCTCCAGTTTCTTTCTTTAGCTAGGGCTTTTCGTTCACCCATCTTAGTTTTCAGAAACATGGGAAAAGGGGTTTACCGTTGTCTAGCCGATACCCCTGAGGCTCTGTTTAGGTTTAGGGCGACCTACGATATTCCGGACGACGTCCGGGTTAGGCTGGATGATCCAGACAATCCCTGGGATGGTGATGTCTACCGAGATGGGGCGATGCCCTTTCCATTAGTCTCGGTGGTGGAAGGGGGAGTGAGGTTTCCCGTCCACCCGTTGCTCAGGCGGTGTCTGGCAGCGTGGCATCTTGCCCCTTGCCAATTGATGCCGAATAGCTATAAGATTATCATGGGGACAGTAGCACTGAATAGGATTTTAGGCATCTAGCTCGGTGTCCATGATATTGAAGAGGCATATGATATTAGCAAGTCCACCGGGGTGATCGACGACCGCTATTACCTCCGAAGCAAACCGAAGATGGTCTCGTTTGTAAATGCCCTGGAGGACTCGATGCGCCATGCCGGGACCGATCGGTTGTTCGTTAGTGGCAACTGGGAGATTGGTACGGACGAGACCGAGGCAGAGAAGAGGTACCGGGTACCTCGTCACTTTGGGCGCCTCCCAAGTAAAGCACCGAGCTCAAAATAGCTTAACTTGTTAACCTGCTATCTTCCTGCCGGACTGACACACGCTGATCTGTTCTTTTATACAGGCGTTGCTGATAGGAGACAGGCGGCCATTCTCGACGGCTGGAGAAAGAACGGAGGTTGGTTCGACAAAGTCCAGCAATACCAGGGGCATAAAGGCCGGGCTGCCTGGTGTCTTATAGGCTACTTGCCGAGATACAGGCATTACAACAAAAGGCAGGGGTCGGAATTGCTTGAGGTCGGTCCTAGCAACGCACCAGAGGCGTTTGGGCAAGAGCGGCCGATCTCACCCCTTACCGACCCGGAAGAAGCCTCTGAGGAGAATCTGCCCGGTGCCGAGATGGGTCAAGATCCTCCTGTCACCAACCTCCGGGAGAAGCTTCTAGGAAAGCGGCCATCCTCGTCGTCGAGGTCGGCTCGTTCTTCTTCTTCTTCTAGGGACGCCCCTCCGGCGCCCCCATCTGGCTCCTCCCGGGATGATTCGACTGTAGCCAGGGAGGAGAGGCAGACGAAGAGGGCGAAGGGCGAAGAGCCGCGCCAAACCAGGGCCCGGAAGGAGAAGGCCAGTCAGAGAGGTCTGACGGAGGAGGCCGAGGAAGAGCCGCGGGTGGAAGAACAACCTTTGGTTCGCCGAGGGAGACAGGAGGAGAGGGTGTCGGGGGCACCTGAAAGAGAGGGCCCATCCCGGCAAGACCCTGTCCTGCCCTCGGCGCCTCGCGCCCCTCTGGATGAGCCCTGGAGGCCATCCTTTCTTCTAGCCCCAGGGACGCCGCTGACCTCGGGACACCATTTACAAGGCTGTCCGGCAGTGGCGGCCGTGCTGGCTGGGGCATGCTCACTTCCCCTGGACGTTGAACGTTTCAGGAGAATGGAAGAGCCTACGCTGCTTCAGGCCAACCTGTCGTCGGCCCTGATGGTGAGCATTACTCTGTATATACATTTAGACACATGCTGTATGTTGCTTCTAACTTGTTCCTGCTGTCCAGGTGGTGCAGAGGTCTGTGGTGGCTCTGGAAAAATGCCAGCAGAGCCGTGCCGAGATCCAATCCTTGCAGGCTGATAGGCAGAAACTTGCTGCAGCCTTGGAAAGGAGCTCGGAGGAGCTGAGGAGGGCCGAGGAGGCATGCGCCAAGCTGAACGCGGAGAACGAGGCTGCTATGGAGGCGATTACCAAGAAAAGTGCTGAAAACTTTGAGCTCCAAGCAGCCGCGTATGAGATGGAGAAGAAGGCCAAAGAGAGGGAGGCCGAGATGGAGGTCCTGAAGAAAGGGAGGGAGGCCGAAGTGGAGATCCTGAAGAAGGAGAGAGCCAAGGCCGAAGCTCTGCTGAGGGACGAGCAGGAAGCTTCAGCCAAACAGAAGGCTGACTTCGAGGCTTCTCGGGAAGCAGAGCTCGAGGCCTCCTTTCAGAAGGGGGTGGCACAGGCGACAAAGCTTTATGAAGAGCAACTCGTTCCGCTGGGGGAGGAGCTCATCGAAATGGGATGCCTGGCCGTGCTGAGAGAAATGGGGGTTCCCGAGGAGCACCCCATTCGTCAAGGCTTGCCCAAGCTTCCCCGTGCCGAACCTGAGTCGCCAAGCCCTCCGCTCTCCGAGGCACCTCTGGACCACGTAGATGAAGAGCCTCAGGCCTCAGAAATTCTTCAGGTTCCAGCCACCGAAGCTGCTGCTGATCTCGGGCCTGTTGCTACTGAGGCTCCTCTTGCTCCTGCTGGCGATGGTGAAGTCGAAGATGTGTCTATTATTGACATAGATCGGCTGCCATGATTTTTTTGCCTTCTTTTCTTGTGCCCATTTGGGGAGATTACATGTAATTTTTTTGGTGATTAATGAAACCTCTCTTTTGTACATGTTTTTCTTGAAGTGAATGGAATCCCCTGTTTTTTATGCTCCAATTTGTTTTGTACATGATATCCTTGTCTTGTTTTTTCTCTCTTTATGCGTTTGGCTGAACAACCAGAATAAAGTAGGAAATAAAACAAGTCTATGAGCTCGGTCCATAGCCGTGCTTAAATGTATTTTTGTAACCCGAGACGCAGTGTTGATCCTGCAATCATAACCAGCGTTGACCTCGGTGACAGGTGCCTGGTCCTGTGACCCAAGCTGAGTCCGGTTTTACAGAAAAAACTTGACTGGCCCAACGGCCGCGCCGAAGTGGTTGATTCTGGTAACCGGGCTGTATGTATATGCCGAGCTCAATGGCTCGGTCATAGGAAATAATTTGGAGAATATAAACATATTCTATAAAGAGAACCTGTTTATTACCTTCCGAAATTAGATTACATCTTAGAAATAGAATTTTTTGAGGTGGGTGGCATTCCACGGGCGTGGTAGCTCTTTGCCTTCCATGTCCTCAAGCCTGTAAGCAGATTGCCCCGCTACCGAAGTCACCTTGAATGGCCCATGCCAGTTCGGTGTAAGTTTTCCTTCGCTAGGGCTTTTGTCTGCTGGAAGGGTCTTTTTCAAGACCAACTCTCCAGGGGAGAACTTTCGCTCTTTGACCCTCTGATTGTACCCTCTAGCCAACTGTCGTTGGTAGGAAGCGAGGTGGATGGCTGCAGCATCCCTTCGTTCCTCAGCTAAGTCGAGCTCGGTGGCGAGGTTTGTATCATTTTGGCCTTGGTCGAACAGTTCCGACCTGAGAGTCGGTAGGCCGACCTCAAGTGGAATTACAGCTTCCATTCCATAAGCTAGGGAGAAGGGGTTGCCGAGGTCGAGCGCCTTGGGGTAGTCCTGTACGCCCAGAGGACACTTGGAAGTTCCTCCACCCATCTGCCTTTGGCTCGATCTAGTCTCTTTTTGAGTCCGTCAAGCACCACTTTGTTCGAAATTTCAGCCTGTCCATTACTCTGGGGGTATGCGGGGGTAGAATAGTAGTTCCTGATGCCAAGATTTTGACAAAAGCTTCTGAAGAAGTTGGAGTCGAACTGGGTCCCGTTATCCGTGACCAAGGCTCGAGGAACTCCGAATCTAGTGACGATGTTTCTCCACACGAAGTTTTTGGTATCCTTCTCAGTGATGGAGGACAACGCTTCAGCTTCTATCCATTTGGTAAAATAGTCAGTAGCTACCAACAACCATCTCTTGTTTCCTGGAGCTCGGTGGAGTGGTCCCACGAGGTCCAGCCCCCATTGGGCAAAGGGCCAGGGGCTAGAAAGAGGACTTAGGTCATGCGCTGGCTGATGGAGAGAGTGGGAGAACTTCTGGCACTTCTCACATTTCCTGGCATAGACCTGCGCGTCCTTCTGCATATAGGGCCACCAGTATCCCTGACTGATGGCTCGGTAAGCCAGTGACCGACCTCCAATGTGGCTGCCGCAGATCCCTTCGTGAATTTCATAAAGGAAGTTCTCGACTTTGCTCGGGTGTACGCACTGGAGGTAAGGGCCATTGTAGGACTTTTTGTAGAGTTTGCCATCCGGAGAGAGCCAGAATCGGGCGGCTTTTAGCCTGATTTTGTGGGCCTGGTTCTTGTCCTCGGGCAGCTGATCATTCTTGAGATAGGAGATGAGTTCATCCATCCAGCTCGGGCCGAGGTCAATACACATGAGCTGCCGAGGTGGTTGAAATTGTATACTTGGTCTGTCTAGTGCTTCTACTTCGACAGTTCTTCTTTTCCCTGCCTCGACAGCAGAGGCCAAGTTTGCAAGGGCATCGGCGTGAGAGTTGGAGTCCCTGCCTATCTGCCTGACTTCAGCCTTTTGGAACTGAGATAGGAGTTGCTTGGTGTGGGCCAGGTAGGCTGCCATCCTGTCATCACGGACCTGGTAATCCCCATTGAGTTGGTTCGTCACCAGTTGTGAGTCGCTGAAGATCACCAGTTGTTGTGCCCCCAGGATTTTTGCGCTGCCCAGCCCTGCAATTAGTGCTTCATACTCAGCTTCATTGTTAGATGCTTTGAAGTCAAGGGTCAGGGCTTGCTCAATGACGAGGCCTTCTGGAGTTTGAAGGACTACGCCAGCGCCAGCCCTTTTGGAGGTGGAGGACCCATCGACGAAGACTTTCCAGGAGGAGGTGAGGAAATGTTTCCAGGACCGCTCCTGTTCGGTCTCTGCCGAAGTGCTCGCCTCCTTGCCCCCCAGTTCGGTGTCGAGGTGGCTCGGTGCCGAACTAGGAGAGGTGAATTCCACAATGAAGTCTGCCAATATTTGGGCTTTAATGGCCGTCAGGGGCTGATAATTGATGTCATATTGCCCGAGTTCGACAGCCCATTTAGAAACTCTTCCTGAGAAGTCTGCTCTCCGAAAGAGGGACTTGAGCGGGTGTTCTGTTACAACCGTTATGGGATATGTCAGGAAGTAATGGGAGAGCTTGCGGGATGCACTGACGAGTACAAATGCGAGCTTCTCCAGTGGCAGGTATCTCGTTTCGGAGTCCAGCAAAATTTTGCTTGTGTAATAGATGGGCTTTTGCTGCCTATCATCTTCTCGCACGAGTACAGAGCTCACTGCATGGTCCGATACGGCCAGATATAGGTATAAAACCTCACCCCGAACCGGGGTGGAAAGCAGAGGAGGTGAAGAGAGGTACGCCTTCAGTCCCTGGAGAGCGGCTTCGCACTCCGGGGTCCATTGGAACCCGGAGCTCTTTTTCAAGAGCTGGAAGAAGGGATGGCACTTATCGGAGGCTCGACTGATGAAGCGGTTCAGTGCTGCTGCCATCCCGGTAAGTCTCTGAACTTGTTTGGTCGAGGTCGGACTCTGTAGGGCTCTGATGGCCGAAATCTGATCGGGATTGGCCTCGATTCCGCGCCTAGTAACCAGGCTGCCAAGGAACTTGCCCGAGCCGACGCCAAATGCACACTTGGAAGCATTCAGCTTGAGCCTGTATTGTTTGAGGATGGAGAAGGTCTGATGGAGGTCAGTCAAGTGGTCCTGCGACCGTTTCGACTTGACGACCATGTCGTCAATATATACCTCGACCGTGCTGCCGAGCTGGTCCTGAAACATCTTGGTTACCAGCCTCTGGTAAGTGGCACCAGCGTTCTTTAACCCGAAGGGCATTACTTTGTAACAGTAGGTGCCCCTGGGTGTTATGAATGCGGTTTTCTCTTGGTCAGGCTCATGCATTGGAATTTGATGGTAACCTCGGTAGGCATCGAGGAAACTCATCCTTTCATGCCCGGCAGTGGCGTCGATCAGCTGGTCTATCTTTGGGAGAGGAAAGCTGTCTTTGGGGCAGGCTTTATTCAGGTCGGTGAAGTCTACACAGACCCTCCAGCTTCCATCCTTCTTTTTGACCACAACTGTGTTGGCTAACCACACAGGGTAGTGGACTTCTCTAATGGCGTCAGCTTCCAGTAACTTGCTGACCTCCTTGGTCACCGCCTCTGCCTGTTGGGAACCCGATCTTCGAATCTTTTGGGCAACAGGTTTATGCTGAGGGTCCACATTCAGTTTATGGCTTATGACCTCCGGGCTGATGCCAGGCATTTCGTATGGGGTCCAGGCGAAGACTTCTCTGTTTTGTAACAAGAACTCGAGCATCCTGGCCCTTTCCTTATCAGCAAGTTGACTACCGAGCAGGAAGAACCTCTCTGGATCGCTGGGGTCGATTCCGACCTGGGTGAGGTCCTCGATGCTCTTCTGCTCGGGAGTCCGGCCACAGCATCGAGCTCAGCCTCGAGCTCGGTCATGTGGACTCGCTGAGGCTCTGTCTCTCCGGGGACCACGGCCAAGAGGCATTCTTTGGCCATGTCTTGGTCGCCGTGGACTATGACGACTTCGAAGCTCCCATCTTTGTTCTGTAAAGGGAACTTGAGCTTCTGGTGATGGGTCGAGGGAACAGCCTCCATGCGATGAAGCCAGGTTCTTCCCATGATGGCAT
Source organism: Umbellularia californica (assembly GCA_028538565.1). Classification (NCBI taxonomy): domain Eukaryota; kingdom Viridiplantae; phylum Streptophyta; class Magnoliopsida; order Laurales; family Lauraceae; genus Umbellularia; species Umbellularia californica. The sequence goes on along the minus strand of JAPQWN010000007.1, from coordinate 14,594,171 downwards.
TGTATGGAGATTGTGCATCCACCACCAGGAAGTCTGCCGTCGTGGGGGCTCCTCCGACCTCGACTTTGAGGGAGATCTTCCCTTTGGGATATACCGTCTTGGAGCTGAATCCCACTAAAGGGGTGCGAGCTTCGAGCAGATCCTCTTCCTTCAGACCCATTCGTTTGAAGCAGTCGAAGTAAAGGATTTCTGAGGAGCTCCCGGGGTCCACTAGGATCCTCTTGACGTCGAAGTTTTGCAACCTCATAGTCAAAAGGAGAGGATCATTGTGGGGTAGCTGAACCCCGGCCAAGTCTTTGTCTAAGAACCAAATCTTTGGTCTCTCTACGCGGGCCTTCTTTACAGAGGGACCGAGCTCGGCTGCCATCACATGTTTGCCGTGCTGGATCCTCCTGGCCTCGGCACGCGCCTGATCGCTGCCTCTGGGAGCAGGGGCCAAGTGAATGACATCGATGGTCCCTATAGGCCCATCGCTGTCCCTATCGTCGGGGTGGTGCTGTTGGGCTTGGTTTACCCTTCCCTCCTCTTTGATATGATCTCTGAGGTGCCCATCTTTCACAAGCCTTTCAAGGTGATTCTTGAAGGAGTAGCAATCCTCGGTTCTGTGTCCTCTATCTTTATGGTATGCACAGAACTTGCTCTGATCCCGTAGGGCGGCGTCACCTTTCATAGGCTGAGGCCATTTGAAGAAAGGCTGGGCTTGGATTTTGCCCAGGAGTTTGTAGATGGGCTCCTTGAAGATGGTGTTTACGGCTTTGTGAGGGGTGCCACTCGGTTTCGGCTTTGCGCTGCCTCCCGAAGTGGGAGCAGAACGTGCTGCCGAGCTGGATGGTTCTCCACTTCGGTCCGCCTCCCTCTTAGCAAGCCTCTTGTTCCTCCTTGAAGGTCGGCCTTCCGAAGGTCGGCTCTCGGAAGGTTGGCCCTCGAGGAGTGGGAGCCAAAGATGATGGCTCTCCCGAGCCCGGAGCTCGTCTTCTTCCTGCTCTACATACTGGTTCACCCGGGCCATGAGTGCCTTCACTGAGTCCGCTGGGCGACGCGCCAACTTTTTCCGAAGCTCATTTCCGGGTAGCAAACCTTGCTGAAAGGCTGTGACGGCTACCTCGTCATTGGAATTCTCGATTACGCTGTAGATGGTCCAGAACCTCTTGGCGAATCGAGTGATATTCTCTGTCGGCCTCATCTTGATAGAGATTAGGTTGGCGTCGGTTTTTGGGATGACCCGATGTGCTTGAAACTTCTCGACGAAGGAGTTTCGGAGCTGTCGCCAGCTCGAAACCGAGCCCTCGGGGAGTGCACAGAACCACCGAAGCGGGAGATCACCTAAGCTGGAGGAGAAAACCTTACAGTCGAGGTTGCCGTCGCCGCTGAATACCGACATCTTCTGGGTGAAGTGTCGGAGGTGAGCTTCGGGGTCTGACGTCCCGTCATAGAGATTGAAGCGTGGGACGCTGAATTTATCAGGAAGAGGATGGTCTGTGATTTCCCGAGTAAATGGGGAGGTGCCGTGGACGTCGGCATATCTGGTAACCAACCGACCTCGAGCGAGGCCGGCATGCTCCAGGTTCTGCTGTACGGCCAGCTTAATCTGCTGATCAATATAAGCGGCCATGTCGGGGTCGGCACCGACCTCCCGCTTTTGCCTCTGGTGCTGACGCTGGTCGGCGCTGGCGTGAGTGTTACTCGAGCCTTCTTCCCGAGCTCGGGCACGTCTCTCATTTAGCTGCTCCCTTAGGTCTGGCTGACCTTCAGGGACCCGCCGAGCTTTCCGCTGAGGTGGGGGCGTGTGAGAGGCTTCGGGCAGGGGTCCGCCCTTGACCTCCAGCTGTTGCTGGAGCTGGAGTATCTGTGCCTTCTGTTCCTCAATGACGAGGTTCTGAGCCTTGATTGCTTCAGCTTGGGCTTCAGCATCATCCTCTTGGGCCATGTCGTCGTCACCTTCGTTACTGAGGTGGACATGGTCCTCCTCCATGTGGTCTTCGTGATGAAACCGAAGAGGCCGAGATTGCTCGGGAGCTCTACCTCGCTAGGACTGTTCCTGAGGAGGAACGTCCTTGCGGGGTGCTTGGGTGAAGACGACCTCCAAGCGTGGACGCTCCGCTTGGGAGGACGTCGTCCGGGCCCGTACTGCTACGGGACCGCTTCGAGGAGATGCTGGTACACCTCTCGATGATGAGTGTGTCACCGTTACAGGTGACCCTACGCTTCAAACAAGAGGATCCCCTTCCGCTCTTTCCGACTGAGGGTTGTGTGGTGTTCGCCTGACATCTCTTTGCTGTCTTGTCCCTAATGCCCCTGCCTGGTTCGTTACCAGTGGAGGCGGCGTGAGAGGCAAGAATATCTCTGGCTGGCCGGACATGGACGGTCCAACAACGCTCTTTCCCTTCTTAGCCTTAGGAGGCATGGCTATTGGGATGAAGGTATTGGTTTTGCAGGTCGTGGGTTCGAAATTGTTCCCACAGACGGCGCCAATTGTAAGTGCCTAAATAATACGGACTTAGTTTAAGTGATGGAAGGGATTAGGAAAACTCTATTTGATCGGAGAAGTCACCGACGGCCTGGATCCTGAGAACAGGGAAGAAAGAGCAGTCAGAGCCCGAGGCTGCTGTCAGCCAAAGGCACTCCGACGCCTGAGTTAGTGCAGTCACTGAACTAGGGTGAAGTGAGGGAGAAGATGTAGGTGAAATAAACAGGATGTAGACTGTATATTGCTTACCTTCTATGGGGCTCCCATGCAGGTATTTGTAGGAGAGAATAGAAGTTTCCATAGTGGAGGTAGGTGAGGATACTTGTCCCATCAGCCCACTCCTAAGATGGTAGGTGAGGATACTTGTCCCATCGGACGTCCCCTCAACCCCCTCACATAAATGTGGAAGTGATAGGGAAGGTCCCTTATCAGCACTTGGCCACCTTCTGTCAGGGGGGTTTGTCATGTAGCCATCCCATCTCATAAATGGAGATTGAGACGGACATCCATCTCAGTCAAGTGGACCGAGATGGGAATTACCGAGATCAGGGGATGCAGGAGGTCGGTCATGGGTACCGAGTCGCTCAGGGCAGGGCCCGTAATGAACGAGGTCGGTAGGCAGACCGAATCGGACTCCAACTCGGCGACAGCTGGTACTTTTGCCGAACTGGAATAAATCAGGCCAGAGTAACCCCTAATTGGTAGTTTAGCGTCGAAGTAGGAGATTACATCGGTATTACGTAAGCACTCCACACAATCATAAAGTTACACAATGTAATAAATGTACTGGGAGTGGAGTCTCCACAACAATATCGGTAGCCATATGCAAAAGATATACATCTAACTTCCATAGATCGATCGATAGAGAGAGAGAGAGAGAGAGAGAGGGAGAGAGAGAGTCTTGCAACACACTAGAATGAGGAAATAAGCAAATCTCTACAAAATCATGCACACTTCCTCAGGTTTTCAGTTTGCAAACAGTTCAATGATTCAAATTTTGGAATTTGAAAACAAGAAATAAAATATACCGATACCAGAGTCTAGTTTCAACTAAATTCTGGAGTCAACTCAGACTCAGGTCATCACCAAGCTCAAAATAAATTTGATTTCCAAGTCTGTTTATAAAATAGTAGAAACAGTAGAGGGATTACCATTTGACTGTGACCGCTTTTCAGCCTCCAGAAATGAAAAACAAGGATAAAAATAAAAAAAAAGGCTGATGTTAAGTTGCACCACAGAATAATGCAAGCTAATTATTACATAAAACACGAAACACTCTAATCACATAAAACACGAGAACTAAAACATGAAAACAATACCGAAGTGCAATATATGTCAGGGGCAAAATTATTGCATGAGACCACAAGAGCTACCAACTATTACCTGCTCCCAACCTAGGGGAGTTAGGTATGCATCAAAAAGAGCTGGAGACAGGTATGCTTCATGGTTCTTTTCTCCTTTAACATTGTGAATCCCTTGTGCATGTCTCACCTGGACATGGTAACCATTTCATAAGACTGCAATACTTTGAAGCTTGTGAGGATAATAAAATAGGAAGAAATGCCATCAAAAGGAAACTACTGTATGAGTAAATTTGAAATAGATTGATCCAAATCTTGATGGGCCAATAGTAAAACAGAAGGAAATGGAATTGGCACAAACCAGGTGGAGAGTTTTGCAACGGTGTGAAGGAAACAAAGTTGTACTTGTGTTGCTCTCCATATCTGCATTTGGAACAAGCAGAAAATATTTATTCTATAGGAATGGCAGGAAATAGATAGAGTAAGATACGTGTTCCTAATTCCTATGTCATTTCCTCCACAAAAAAAAAAAAAAAAAAAAGGCTTTTCAATGGGCCTTCATCAATAGAAAACACACGAGCAAGGTCTGAAGACCCACACTTGGTCTTCAATGTGGTGTCCAATAGCTACTTTTGTAATTAAAAAAAAATCATTGATGTTAAAAACAAGTAGGGATCCAAATGGAAGAATTCAGAGATCTGAAAAGAGCGCCAGAATCATGATAGAAATCATTTCTCATCCACAAAATGCTATAGAATATGAAACAATAGAGCCAGATTACATGTGCAATTTATCATTTGCAAGTAATAAACTAATGATAACTAAAAATACCATTCAAGAAGAGTAATTATAGCTAAATTGTTCATGGTTATTGTAGAACAGGTCTATAACAATTTCAACAGGCAGTGGAAAACCCAGCAACATCTATAGATTTTGAGAAAAATGAACAGAAAAGAACACCTAGAAGGATTTATCCATATTAATAGGCAAACCAAGCAATAAGATAAGAAATCATAGAGAAGATTTGTTAGTTAGGCAACTCAGCCTATAATGAGATTTGCTCTCTTTTCTTGGTCCTCCATTTCCCTTCTTCTTATGCATTGTTCCTACATTTTTCAAATAAGATCCAAATTTTGTATCTTCAGTTAAAAAAAAATAATCGAACATCGATGTCGAGAAAAGTACAATTTTCTCTTAACTCATATCCTAGCAACACATTAAAGTTGTAAATCCACTAATTATCATGACAAGAGATCCCAACAGCCAGATACAATGAAAACTGCCATTATGAAATTACATAATCCAAATCCCAAACACAATAAAACAGTGAACAGCAACAATTGAAATGTACCCAGATAGGATGATATTATTATTATTACCCTGAAGATTAAAAATACCCAAATCAGAAATCATCCATATCCAATCAGCAACGGGAAATCTCGAAATGAATTACAAAGAAACAGATACACAACAGAACACCCAACACCACCGAACATCACAACCACCAAAAAGAAAATAAAAAGAACGCACCTAAGATCATAACTCATGAATACTGTGCGTGCCTAAATATTACGGACTTGGTTTAGATGATGATGGGGATTAGGAAGATCTTGTTCAGCTTGATCGGGGAAGTATCCGACGCCCTGAATCCTGAAAGAGAGAAGAAAGAACGGTCAGGGCCCGAGCCTGCTGTAAGCCAAAGACACTCTAACGCCTGAGTTAGTGCAGTCACTGAACTAGGGTGAAATGGCGAAGAATGTGTTTAGCAAAATATAACAGTGCAGGCTGTATATTGCATGTACCTGTTCATGGCTCTTCATGCAGGCATATATAGAGGAGAGAGGAAGATTCCACAGTAGAGGTAGGTGAGGATACTTGTCCCATCAGCCCACACTTGGGGTCCTTAGTGGGGGTAGGTGAGGATACTTGTCCCATCAGACCTCCCCTCAAATCCCTCACATAAATGTGGATGTGATCTGCTGATAGGAACGAGCCCATATCCATGGCCAGTGGCCGCCCTACTAGTCAGAAACTCCCTATAAAGCAACCATCCCATCTCATAATGGGGATCAGACTCCTAGTGTTCACCTCAGCTAAGGGGCCGAACTGGAGAAGGCACCGAGGTCGGTTATGCCTGAGGTCCGACAAGGATGTCAACACACGAGGCTGAGTTCGGAAGGATGTGGTCGGTACTTCTACCGAGACCAGTCCCACCTTGAAAAACGGCTAAGGCTCGGCCGTGCCAGGAAAATGGAGGTTGAGGCCTTTTCTGATCGGTACCATTACCGAGGTCGGTAACCTCGGTTTCGGTAGAAATACTCCACACAATTGCCCCCCAGCTCCTGACCTCGGGGGTTTTGCAACGCCTCGGGGTCGGGAGTGATAGGATGGGAGTTTACCGAAACCGATCCCGTAGCCTATAAAGAAGCGTGGGGTGTCGTTTTGCTTTTCGATGAGCATTTAATAGTGCCCAGCTGTCTGGAGGTGGTTTAATAGCCCGCCCATATCATCATGAAAATGACGCGGTGCTGCCACGTGTCTCGCTCCCGATGGCTGTGAAGTCCTATCGAGGAGACGGGTGGCATGCTCGAGGCGGTGTCTGCACGCGCCTTTCGGGATACGAAGAGATCTTCATCTCTGTATAAAAAGTCTCGTCCTCGAAGGGGGACTACTTTTGCTGGTCCTACCATTGTGTCTGGAGCTTCTGCCTGAGATCTGTCCGAGAGACCTCGTCGTCCGAGAAGTCCCTCCGCTGCTTTGAAGCTTCGAGTTTCCGTTGTCTCTACATCCCTTCCGGCCTTGCGTCCTAGTGAGTTCCTTTTTGCCCTTCTGCCTTTTTTCCTTCTCTGGGGTTTTCTGCTTTGGGTCTGCGTTCTGTCTTCTTTCTCCGTCGCCGTCGCCTATATTCTAGTCCATGCTGGGGAAGATGGGGGCATACAAACATTGGATAGACACAGAGCTTGCCCTAGCGGAGCTTAGGAACAAATATCAGATACCAGATAACGTTCGTATTAGGGCAGATGGGCCTGAAGACCGAATCCGACCTCGGATTTTTGTAGACAAATGGATGCCCTTCCCACTAGTGGCCATCATAGAAGGTGGGGTGAGATTCCCGGTCCATCCCCTCCTGAAGGCCTGCCTCAGGAGGTGGAACCTTACCCCCTGCCAACTAATGCCCAATGGTTACAAAATAATCATGGGTATAGTCGAACTTAATAGGATTTTGGGGACCGACCTTGCCGTCGAGGATATTGAAGATATCTATGACCTCTGCCGATCTCCAAAGGATGATGCATACTACCTCCGAGTTCGGTCGAAGGGAATCCCCATAATCAACGAGCTCGAGGACAACACAAAATACGCCGGGGATGACTGCCTGTACGTCACTGGGAACTGGGAGTACGCCCCCGGAGAACCCAGGGTGGATCACATTCCCTGTCATCTCGGAGTGCCACCGAGTAAACATCTCAATTTCTTCAGTCTTTTGATGTGTTTCTGTTCTGGCGAACTGATGCTCAATTGCTTGGTGTGCAGGTCACAAGGAGAGAAAGCAGCAAAAAAGAAACTCCAGGTGGCGATGAAACGTCACCTGGTTGAAGAGAATCTATAGTTACAAGGGTCACCGGACCCGATCAGCCTCAGCCCTTCTCGGGTACGAGCCCGTGTACCGATCCTTCATCAAAAGGCGGCATGAGAACCTGAGGGGGCAGCAGGTTCTAACTCTTACCGAAGCCGAGGAGCAAACAGCTCTAGCCGAAGGGCCAGCACAAGTGTCCCCCGAGATCATATCTTCTCGAGCCTCTACCGATGCCGGGCCTTCACGGGCTGATACCGCTGCCGATACCGAATCCGAAGGGGAGCACCAGTTAGAGGACGAACCCGAGGAGGCTCGGCAAGAGGACCTCGTGAATCTTCAGTCTTCCGGATCAGACAAAGAGGTCTAGATGGGGCGACGCCGCGAGGCTACCGTAAGCCTTGATGATGTTATCTTCGGAGGCCCGGCCACCCCCTCGGGAACTGCTCTCCCTCCGAGCCTGGAGGAAAACACAGTCGTTTCTGCCCCCACGCGGTCCTCTCCCCGGCCTCCTAAAGCCATTGAGAGCCCCACCGAATCCAACCGGGACTCGGTGCGGTTGGGAAAAAGGCCTAGGATCGTAGATCCAGCCGAGGACGAACCCAATCCATTCTCTCGGCGTTCGCCGTTGCTTGGCCCTCCGAACTGGAACCCCGACTTCCTGTTGGAGGATAGCCAGCCATTATGACGGCACTTCGGTTGTCAGTGCCCTTGCGCACGCCTGTGCTCTGCCTGGAGACATGGCAGAACACTGGAAACTGAGCGAGGTGGATCTGGATGTGGCTCAGATGGGCGACGCCCTCAGGGTAATTCCCTCTCCCGAGCTTGCGCTTTCCATTTGACTTCTGCATTTCTGATATTGACCCTTCTAACACTTGTTTCCACAGATCCTGCAAAGGGGCCTGGTGTTGGTGGAGAAATCCCACCAGAGCGCTGCTCGGGCGGAGAGGGCGGAAAAGAGGAATACGGACCTTGAGGCAGAGCTCGGGGGAATGAAAAAAAAGGCAGCTGAGCAGGAGATGTATGCCACGGGTCTCAAAACCGAGCTCGAGAAGGCCAGAGCAAAATTGGAAAACCAAATTAAGACAACGGCCGAGCTCAAGAAGAGGTGGGAGGAGGTAGAGGCTGAACTTCGCGCTGATGTTGACAAACTACGGACTGAAGTTGAGAAGGCTTTCGACGAAGGGGTGGCAGAAGCCACCGATCTGTATGTCGCTGAGGTCCGGAAGGTTAGCCTGAAAGCCTGGAGGCTGGGGTGGACGAGCTCGTTGAGAGCGGCAGGGGTCCCCGAGGACAACCCTGTATATGCAGAGATCCCCCAGTTTCCTCCTCCACAGCCCAGGCCGAACCAAGCTCCTGAGGTCCCTGCTAGGGGAACCGAGGACAACGTTCCCGAGATCAATGCCGACACCGAGCAAGGAACGATTGTCGAGGCCGGGGAGAATGTTGCTGCTGGGGGCACCGAGGGGGCCGTGGTTTGAAAAAAATTAATATGATGTAATTTCCATTTCATTTTCTGTACTGGAGGGGAAATCTGTATTTTTGAATGGATAGATTGTAATTATTCTCCAATTTTGAATGAAATTGGTTTTGTTTCCAACTTGAGTATTTGTGGTGAATGTTCCTTTTCTTTTCCTCTCTTTACATGCTTGGCTTTGCAACCAAAATAAATAACAGGAAATAAGACAAAGTAAAACAAGTAAACGAGCTCGGCTCCGTGGCCGTGCTTGATGTATCAAGTTTGTAACCCGAGGTGCCGTATGGATTCTGTAACCATAACAAGCATTGATCTCGGTAAAACTAAAGGCGCTTGGTCCTAGGACTATATGCATATGTCGAGTTCCGTAATTTGGTCATTTTTTGAGAAGAGATAATTCAGAAAGTAAAACATATTCTATAAAAAGAACCAGTTTATTGACTTCCGAAATCCGATTACATCTCAAAAGTAGAATTTCTTGAGGTGGGTGGCATTCCACGGTCGTGGTAGCTCTCTACCCTCTATGTCCTCAAGCCTATATGCAGACTGCCCAGCTACTGAAATCACTTTGAATGGCCCATGCCAATTCGGTGCAAGTTTTCCTTCGCTGGGACTTTTGTCTGCTGGAAGAGTCTTTTTCAAGACCAATTCTCCAGGGGAGAACTTCCACTCTCTGACCTTTTGATTGTATCCTCTAGCCAACTGTCGCTGGTAGGAAGCGAGGCGGATGGCTGCGGCATCCCTTCGTTCCTCAGCTAGGTCGAGCTCTGTGGCAAGGTTCACATCATTTTGGCCTTAGTCGAACAGTTCCGACCTGAGGGTCGGGAGGCCGACCTCAAGTGGAATTACAGCTTCCATCCCATAGGCTAGGGAGAAGGGTGTAGCCGAGGTCGAGCGCCTCGGGGTAGTCCTGTATACCCAAAGGACACTTGGAAGCTCTTCTACCCATCTCCCTTTGGCTCGGTCCAGTCTCTTTTTGAGTCCGTCGAGCACCACCTTATTAGAGATTTCAGCCTGTCCATTGCTCTGGGGGTAAGCAGGAGTGGAGTAGTAGTTTCTGATCTTCAGTTTTTGACAGAAATTTTTGAAGAAGTTGGAGTCGAACTGAGTCCCGTTGTCCGAGACCAAGGCTCGAGGCACTCCAAATCTTGTCACGATGTTCCTCCACACGAAGTTTTTAGTATCCTTTTCGGTGATGGAAGACAACGCTTCAGCTTCTATCCATTTGGTAAAATAGTCAGTAGCCACTATCAACCATTTCTTATTTCCCGGAGCTCGGTGGAGAGGTCCCACTAGGTCCAGTCCCCATTGGGCGAAAGGCCAGGGACTGGAAAGAGGGCTTAGGTCATGTGCTGGCTGATGGAGAGAGTGAGAGAACTTCTGGCACTTTTCGCATTTCCTGGCATAGACCTGAGCGTCCCTCTACATATAGGGCCACCAGTAGCCTTGGCTGATAGCTCGGTAAGCCAGTGACCGACCTCCAATGTGACTGCCGCAGATCCCTTCATGGATTTCATAAAGGAAATCCTCGACTTTGCTCGGGTGAACGCACTGGAGGTAAGGGCCATTGTAGGACTTTTTGTAGAGCTTGGCATCTGGAGAAAGCCAGAACCGAGTTGCTTTCAGCCTGATTTTGTGGGCCTGGTTTTTGTCCTCGGGAAGCTGGTCGTCTTTGAGGTAGGAAATTAACTCGTCCATCCAGCTAGGACCGAGGTCGATACACATGTTCTGCCACTGCCGAGGTGGGTGGAGCTCTATACTCGGTCTGTGCAGTGCTTCCACTTCGACAGTCCTTTTTCTTCCCGCCTCGACGGCAGAGGCTAGGTTTGCAAGTGTGTCGGCGTGAGAGTTGGAATCTCTACCGACCTGCCTGACTTCAGCCTTTTGGAACTAAGATAGAAGTTGCTTGGTGTGGGCTAAGTAGGCTACCATCCTGTCGTCACGGGCTTGGTAGTCACCATTTAATTGGCTTGTCACCAGCTATGAATCGCTGAAGACCACCAGCTGCCGTGCTCCCATAATTTTTGCACTGCTCAGCCCTGCTATAAGTGCTTCATACTCAGCCTCGTTGTTAGATCCTTTGAAGTCAAGGATCAGGACTTGTTCAATGACGAGACCCTCCGGAGATTGGAGGACGATGCCAGCACCAGCCCTTTTGGAGGTTGAGGATCCATCAACGAAGACCTACCAAGAGGAGGCTAGGAAGAGTTTCTGGGACCGCTCGTGTTCTGTCTCGGTCTCGGTGGTGGTCTCCTCCCTGCCCCCCAGTTCAGTGTCGAGGTGGCTCAGTGCCGAACTAGGAGAGGTGAACTCCACAATGAAGTCGGCCAGCACCTGGGCTTTGATGGCCGTCCTGGGCTGATATTGGATGTCATATTGGCCCAGTTCAACAGCCCACTTGGACACTCTTCCAGAGAAGTCTGCTTTTCTGAAAAGAGACTTTAGTGGATGTTCGGTCACAACTACTATGGAATACGTCTAAAAGTAGTGGGAGAGCTTGCGGGAGGCACTGATGAGTGCTAATGCGAGCTTCTCTAATGGCAGGTATCTCGTCTCGGCATCCAGCAGGATTTTGCTCGTGTAATAGATGGGTTTTTGCTACCCGTCATCGTCTCTTATGAGTACTGAGCTTACTGCATGGTTTGAAACTGCGAGATATAAGTATAAGACCTCACCCTGTGCCAGGGTGGAAAGCAGGGGAGGTGAGGAGAGGTATCCTTTGAGCTCTTGAAGGGCATTTTCGCACTCAGGCGTCCATTGGAACCCTGAGCTCTTTCTCAGGAGTTGGAAGAAGGGACGGCATTTGTCTGAAGCTCGGCTAATGAAGTGGTTCAGCGCTGCTGCCATTCCTATAAGTCTCTGGACTTGCTTTGCCGAGGTTGGACTTGCAGGGCCCTGATCGCCGAAATTTGATCAGGATTGGCCTCTATTCCTCGTCTGGTGACCAGGCTGCTCAGGAATTTGCTCGAGCCGACACCAAATGCACATTTGGAGGCGTTCATTTTGAGCTTGTATTGTTTGAGGACGGCGAAGGTTTGATGTAGGTCAGTCAAGTCGTCCTGTGACCTTTTAGACTTAACGACCATATCATCAATGTAGACCTCCACCGTTTTGCCGAGCTGGGCCTGAAACATTTTGGTTACCAGCCTCTGGTAAGTGACACCAGCGTTTTTTAACCCGAAAGGCATCACCTTGTAGCAGTAAAGGCCTCTGGGTGTTATGAACGCGGTAGGCATCGAGGAAACTCACCCTATCGTGCCTAGCAGTGGCATCGATCAGCTGGTCAATCTTTGGGAGGGGGAAGCTGTCTTTGGGACAGGCTTTGTTGAGATCGGTGAAGTCTACGCAGACCCTCCAGCTCCCATTCTTCTTTTTGACCACCACCGTGTTGGCTAACCATACAGGGTAGTGGACTTCTCTGATGGCTTCCGCTTCTAACAGTTTCTTGACCTCTTCGGTCACGGCCTCTGCTTGCTGGATGCCCGTCCTGCGAGTCTTTTGGACTACAGGCTTGTGCTTGGGATCCACATTCAGCTTGTGGCTCATGACCTCAGGGTCGATGCAGGGCATTTCACGTGGGGTCCAAGCGAAGACCTCTCTGTTCTGCAACAGGAAGTCAAGCATCTCGGTCCTCTCTTCATCAGCGAGCTGGCTACCGAGCACGAAGAAGCTCTCCGGATCGTTGGGATCGATCCTGACTTCGGTAAGCTCTTCAACGCTCTTCTTCTCGGGAGTTCGGCCAACAGCGTCGAGCTCGAGCTCGGTCATATGAACTCGTTGTGGCTCTGCTTCTCCGGGGACCACGGCCATGAGACATTCTTTGGCCATTTGTTGGTCACCGCGGACTATGATAACTTCGAAGCTCCCGTCCTCATTCTATAACGGGAACTTGAGCTTCTGGTGATGGGTGGAGGGGACAGCCTCCATGTTATGGAGCCAGGTTCTCCCTATGATGGCATTGTATGGAGATTGAGCATCTACTACCAGGAAGTCTGCTGTCATGGGGGTCCCTCCTACCTCGACCTTGAGAGAGATCTTCCCTTTGGGATACACTGTCTTGGAGCTGAATCCCACCAAAGGGGTGCGAGCTTCTTACAGGTCCTCCTCTTTCAGACCCATCCTTTTGAAACAGTCAAAATAGAGGATTTCTGAGGAGCTCCCGGGGTCCACTAGGATCCTCTTGACATTGAAGTTCTGTAACCTCAAAGTCAGAAGAAGAGGATCGTTGTGGGGTAGTTGGACCCCGGCCAAGTCTTTGTCAGAGAACCAAATCTTTGGTCTTTCTACACGCGCCTTCTTTGCAGAGGGACCGAGCTCGGCCGTCATTACTTGTTTGCCGTGCTGGGCCCTCCTGGCCTCAGCGCGGGCCTGGTCACTGCCTCTGGGAGCGGGGGCCAGGTGGATGACGTCGATGGTCCCTACAGGCTCATCGCTATCCCTATCGTCGGGGTGGTGCTGCTGGGCTTGGTTTACTCTGCCCTCTTCTTTGATATGATCTCTGAGGTGCCCATCTTTCACGAGCCTTTCGAGGTGCGCCTTGAAGGCATGGCAATCCTCGGTTCTGTGTCCTTTATCTTTGTGATAGGCACAGAACTTGCTCTGATCTCGTGAGGCAGCGTCACTTTTCATAGGCTGGGGCCATTTGAAGAAGGGCTGAGCTTGGATTTTGCCGAGGAGTTTGTAAATGAGCTCCTTGAAGATGGTGTTGACGGCCTTGTGAGGGGCGCCACTTGGTTTCGGCTTTGCGCTGCCTCCCGAGGTGGGAACAGAACGTACTGCCAAGGTGGATAGTTCTCTGTTTCGGTCCGCTTCGCTCTTAGCAAACCTCTTTTCCCTCCTTGAAGGTTGGCCCTCCGAAGGTCGGCCCTCGGGCCAAAGGTTATGGCTCTCCCGAGCCCTGACCTCATCTTCTTCTTGCTCAACGTACTGGTTCACCCGGATCATAAGTGCTTTCACTGAGGCCATGGGGAACCGCACCAATTCCTTCCGAAGGTCGTTGCCTGGCAGCAAAGTTTGTTGGAAGGCAGTGATGGCCACTTCATCGTTGGAATTTTCGATCACGCTGTAGATGGTCCAGAACCTCTTGGCGAACCGAGTGATATTCTCGGTTGGCCTCATTTTAATTGAAATCAGGTCGGCATCAGTCTACGGGATGACCCGGTGTGCTTGGAACTTTTCGACGAAGGAGTTTCGGAGTTGTCGCCAGCTTGAAATCGATCCCTCGGAAAGTGCAAAGAACCACCGAAGTGGGAGGTCACCCAGGCTGGAGGAGAAAACTTTGCAATCGAGGCTGCCGTCACCGCTAAACACTAACATCTTCTGGGTGAAGTGTCGGAGGTACGCCTCGGGATCCGAAGTCCCATCATAGAGATTAAAGCGCGGGACGCTAAATTTATCAGGGAGGGGATGTTCCCTGATTTCCCGAGTGGACGGAGACGTGCCATGGTTCTCGCTGTTTCGGGTAGCCAACCGACCTCGAGAGAGGCCGGCATACTCCATATTCTGGTGCACTGCCAGCTTGATTTGCTGATCAATATAGTCAGCCATGTCTGGGTCAGCCTCGGTCTCCCGTCTTTGTTTCTGGCGGTGCGGCTGGTCAGCGCTGGCATGGGTGTTACTCGAGCCCTCTTCGCGAGCTCGGGCACGCCTTTCGCTTAGCTGCTGTCTCAGGTCCGGCTAAGTCCCGGAACCCCTCCGAGCTCTCTGCCGAGGTGGAGGTGTGTGTGAGGTTCCGGGCGGGGCTCCATCCTTTGCCCCGAGCTGTCGCTGGAGCTGGAGGATCTGCGCCTTTTGCTCTTCAATGACGAGATTTTGAGCCTTAATTGCTTCGGCTTGCGCCTCGACATCCTCCTCCAGGGCCATGTCGTCATCGCCTTCATCATCGAGGTGAACGTGGTCCTGGTCCATGTGATCCTCGTGATGAGACTGAAGAGGATCGGACTGCACTGGAGCCTTGCCCCGTTGGGACCGTTCCTGAGGAGGAACATCCCTACGGGGTGGTTCGGTGAAAACAACCTCCAGCCGTGGACGCTCTGCCTGAGAGACAGCTCGCCTGATTCGCTCTAAGACGGGACCGCGGCGAGGAGATGCTGCTGCATCCCTTGACGACGAGTGTGTCATCGTCACGGGCGATCCTACACTTTGAATGCCAGGTTCTCCGCCAACCCTTCTTGGCTGGGGGTTGGGCGGTGTCTGCTTGGTTGCTTCCCTCTGGTCAATAACCAGCGCTCCTGCCCGGTTTGTCACCAGTGGAGGCGGTAAATGAGATAGAAATGTTTCTGGTTGCTTGGACCTGGGTGGTTCAGCAACGCTCTTTCCCTTCCTAGTCTTTGGAGGCATGGCTGTTAGGATGAAAAATATAGATTTTCAGATCGTCTCCCCACAGACGGCGCCAATTGTGCGTGCCTAAATATTACGGACTTGGTTTAGATGATGATGGGGATTAGGAAGATCTTGTTCAGCTTGATCGGGGAAGTCTCCGACGCCCTGAATCCTGAAAGAGAGAAGAAAGAAAGGTCAGGGCCCGAGGCTGCTGTTAGCCAAAGGCACTCCGACGCCTGAGTTAGGGCAGTCACTGAACTAGGGTGAAGTGGGGAAGAAGGTGTTTAGCAAAATATAATAGTGCAGGCTGTATATTGCATGTACCTGTTCATGGCTCTTCATGCAGGCATATATAGAGGAGAGAGGAAGATTCCAAGTAGAGGTAGGTGAGGATACTTGTCCCATCAGCTCACACTTGAGGTCCTTAGTGGGGGTAGGTGAGGATACTTGTCCCATCAGACCTCCCCTCAAATCCCTCATATAAATGTGGATGTGATCTGCTGATAGGAACGAGCCCTTATCCATGGCCGGTGGCCGCCCTACTTGTCAGGGACTCCCTATAAAGCAACCGTCCCATCTCATAATGGGGATTAGACTCCCAGTTTTCACCTCGGCCAAGGGGCCGAACTGGAGATGGCACCGAGGTCGGTAATGCCTGAGGTCAGACAAGGATGTCAACACACGAGGCTGAGTTCGGAAGGATGTGGTCGGTACTTCTACCGAGACCAGTCCCACCTTGAAAAACGGCTAAGGCTCGGCCGTGCCAGGAAAATGGAGGTTTAGGCCTTTTCTGATCGGTACCATTACCGAGGTCGGTAACCTCAGTTTCGGTAGAAATACTCCACACAAATACGTATCCACTCACAAAGAACCCAAACTCCAAAACTGTTAACAAATGCACTTGTGGATTTTGAATCAGAGGCACAGTGAAATATTCAGCCTTTTGGGCACATTCCCATCACAAAAGAAACTATAACAACATAAAATGGAAAAGCAGAAACACATAAGGTTTCATCAAACATAAGATCAAGGGACAACCAAAAACTGAACCCAAACATGGCTCATTCAAAAAAAAAAATAAAAATCGAAACTTTATTTGATCTTCGGCCAAACACACCCGTTTTCCAGCATCATTTCCACTCAAGAACAAACCCAACATGGAAAATAGACTTAAAAAACAAAAATAACAAATGGGTCATTTCCTTACCAGAGAAAGAGGTGAAAGATCTTCAAATGACAGCCCCAAAAGAAGAAGATAATCTGATGGTAATAATAATTTTGAAATCAATACCCTAAATCAGTACCTCAGATCTCCTTACCAATATACCCAAAAAAAAAATTAAAATAGAATAAAATGAAGTACTGAAGAAAAGAAAAAACAGAGAGTAACAATAAGAAAAGGAACCTATTAACCACAAAAACCCCAAAGCAGAAGCTGCAAATACCTGCAGAGAGGGGAGAGATGTAGAGGCAGCAACGGCAGAGAGGGTTCGAGCAGAGGCAACGGCGAGAGAGAGGGAGACGATCGGTTTGGCATAGAGAGAGGGTAGAGAGAGAGTAGAGAGAGCGAGAGAGAGAAAGAGCAGAGAGAGCGAGAGAGAAACGAGAGAGAGAGAGAGAGATCAAGCGAGAGAGAGAGCAGAAAGAACGAGAGAAATAGCAGAGAGAGCCGATCGAGAGTGAGAGAAATAGCAGAGAGAAAGCAGATCGAGAGAGACAGAGGAGAAAAGAAGGGTTTTTGTGGCGGGAGTGGGAAAAAGATGAGGGGGAAAAGTTCATTATTTTTTAACTTTTACCGACGTTTCAAAAACAAACGTCACTAAAAATCACTTTTACCGACGTTTTTGAAAACGTCGGTAACATATTATGATTTTTTACTATCCTACAGATTAAGTTAATTCTAAGATTAACCCTTTACCGACGTTTTAAAAAAAAGGTCCCTAAAAACCACTTTTACCGACGTTTTGGAAAACGTCGATAAAAATATCTGATTTTTTTTCTTTCCCCAGGAATTAAGTTAATTCTATACTTCACCTTTACCGACGATTTAATAAAAAACGTCGGTAAAAATCTAACTTTTACGTAAAAATTGATTTTTACCGACAAAATAATATACGTCGGTAATGAATACTCTTTACCGACGAATTTATGAAAACGTCGCTAAAGGTGTTGTTTCTTGTAGTGTTCGTCAGTGACGTTCATCTCTACTCAATTCTATTCATACTTCTAAGCCAAACAAATGAGTGAAGCGTCCATTATCCTATGTACATGTTATTTTCGATGAATATCACGTTATGTATTTGATTCGTACATTAGGACGACTTTCGCTAACACGTATGTAGGCTTAGACATCATAAGAAAAGGCCTGCTTAAAGTAGGCTTCACCCTTAAAAATTCTCTCTGAGTTTGGCTCAGATTCGGTTGGCCTATCGGCTGACCGACAATACAACGTCGGTTGCACTTCCGTTAACCGACACTTTGTCGGTTCAAATTCCAAAAGCTGGATTTTCAATCCTTTTCCTGACACATTTTTCGGTCCGGCATCGGTCAGGTATCGGTTGACCGACGATACCACATCAGTTAACCGACACCTTGTCGGTTCGAATTCCAGAGAGCTAGAATTCACTGCAATAGAGGTCAGTGCTGTCGGTTAGTCTATCGGTTGACCTATCGGTCGACCGACACTCCTATGTCGGCTGACCGACACAATGTCGGTCAGAATTCCAGAGAGCTGAAAACTCTCTGATACAGCTCCCAGAGCTGTCGGTTCACTCGTCAGTCGACCGTCGGTTAACCGACACATGTCCAGAAGTTCAGTTTTGAACTTCGGATTTTCTGAAGCAAAATTCAAGAATTGGTTCAAATGAACCCTAACCTTTCTAAAAACATTATAACTCATAAAAACGTATATGTACTTGCCTTTTGTGAAGGTTGAATGGATAAAAACCTCTTTCTAGAGCTTGATTCCAAGAAGAAAACCTTGAATCCAACTTCACACTTTCACAAATTGAAAACAAATTTGGGGAAGATGAAGTGGAGGATGAAAACTCCTTGAAAACCCTTGCAAACTCCTTGTTTGATGCTCGATAGAGTGAGATTGGAAGGAAGAAGAGAATGTTAGAGTATTTATTTTGTTGCAATTTGATAGGATGCATTCATCTTCGTAAGCTTGTCCTCCCATTCATTCATGGATCATCATGCATTTTTATCCTCATGGTTTTTGGTCTTTCAAAGTTATGCATGGTTTTTCATCATACTCTTAGTTATCAAAGCTTTCAGTTCAGTCTTGGTATTCTTCCTTGTTTTCAAAAGCTTTGTATTTGTTCAGCTCTTTCAGTATTTTCTGGATGTTTGGCCTGTCGGTCACCTGTCGGTCAAGTGTCGGCCAACCGACAGTGAACCGAGCCTAACCGAGACATTGTCGGTTAGAATTCCAGAGAACTTCATTTTCAAAAATTTGTTGATACTCTCTGGTCGGTCAAGGTGTCGGTTAGGTGTCGGTTAACCGAACTTCATTCGAAACCTGACCGAAGTTCTCTCGGTTGGAATTCCAGAGAGCTGTTTTCTGAACCATTCTGATCTGTCGGTCATCGTGTCGGTCAGCCTTCGGTTAACCGAAAGAGTTCGGTCAACCGACCATGTTTCTTTTGGACAGCTATATTTTGAAATTATGACCGTTGGGGAATGACCGTTGGGGTGTCGGTTAACCGACACATATATGTCGGCTAACCGACGCCTAGCCGTTAGAACAACTTTTTCTATAAAAAGTGGTTTTCTCTTTTGGAAAAGTGGCTGAACTTTGGGAGATTTTCAAGAGCAAGGAAGAGCAACTTTTCAAGCATCTTTGTGAAGGGATTATGAAGCCATCTCATTAGACTCAACCTTTGATCTTCAAATGGGTGTGCTTCTCTTCTCTTTAAATTTCAAAAACATGCTCTTTTCTTAAATCTTTATGTTTCTATTTAAAGCATGATCTTAGAGTTGCTTGTTTCCTTGTATAGTTGATTTTCATAACATGTTTCATCTTTTAAAGTCTATATGATTTATGAAATCAACTTAAGTCTTGTTTTCACATGAGGTTTTCAAAACCTAGTTTTCAAAATCAACTTGTTTATCTTGTGATTACATCTTACAATATACAAGTTGAATCTTTATGAAAACCATGTGTAAATCATTCTACTCTTTATATCGCATATGATTAAGCTTCTTTGAATCATATTGTATTTAATTTTCTAAAAAGAGTTTGAATGTCTTTCTAGAACTTGCATCTACTACACTCTTGGTCATTTATTTGCACGCATCTAGAAGTCCAATTTTTCACTTTCATATCAGCCTTTTTAGAGGCAAAACTTAGTGCTTGATTAGTTCTCTTATTCATGCATGTTGAGGCATATTTCACAAGAGAAAAATCAAAGTTGTAAAGGTTAGTGCTTAGCCTTGGAAAGCATTTGTTATGGTTGTAAAGGTTTATGCTTAGCCTTGAAAAGCATAATGTTGTATGTGTAAGGTTTGAGGTGATCCTAAACCTTAAAATTGGTTAGTGAAAATCCGGTAGGATTACCGGGAGTGGATGTAGGCATTTTGGCCGAACCACTATAATTGATTGTGTTATGGTGATTGATCTTTTATTTTTATTTCATGAATGGTATATGAATGCTTAGGATTGAATATCTAGGAGTTCTCCTTTTTATCAAAGCATAATATATTTAAAAAGTGAAAGAAATTTAAAAGTTGCATAAGTTCTTAGGAGTAATCCTATTCACCCCCCCTCTAGGATTCGATCTTGGACTTTCAATTGGTATCAGAGCAAGGTTGCTCTTGATTAGGTCTTACCACCTAAAGTTAGAATCCTAGTGAGTGCTTTTATTTTGTTGCCACCATGCAATCTCATTTGGGTGAAGGAAATGCCACAAATAGACCACCTTTGTTTAATGGAACACACTATCGATATTGGAAAATTCGAATGCAAGTGTTCTTAGAATCCCAAAGTCTAGATGTTTGGAACATTATTGAAGAAGGCTATCATCTTCCCACTACCATAGAAAAGGATTCTGAAGGAAATGATATATCCATAAAACTCAAACCCAAGAGTGCTTGGACTCAAGGGGAGAAGGATAGAGCCAACTTGAATGCTAAAGCTAAGAACTCTCTATATTGTGCTTTATCTCAAGAAGAATTTAATAGAGTAGTAAATTGCAATACTGCTAAACAAGTTTGGGATACTCTAGAAACCACTCATGAAGGAACGGATCAAGTCAAGATAGCTAAAATACAAATGTTGACCTCTAAATTAGAAGACATTAAAATGCTTGAGGAAGAAACATTTGATGAGTTCTACACAAAGATAATGGAACTTGTCAACTCTCTCATAGGACTAGGAGAAGTCATGGATGAAGCTAAAACTGTTAGAAAAATTTTGAGATCTCTCCCTAAAAGATTCAAACCAAAAATTGTGGCTATAACTGAGAGTAAAGATGTTGACAAAATTAAAATTGAAGAACTAAGAGGAAATCTACTCACTTATGAATTAGATTTTGAAGTGCAAGACAAAAAGAAAGGAGTGGCCCTCTCATCTCAATTTAAGGAAAATAAAAGTGAATGTGACAGTGATGAGGACAATGCTCTGTTTGTTAAAAAATTTAAGAAATTCTTTAGAACAAACAAGAACATAAGAAATTCAGATGAAAGCAAGTCTCCAAAATTTCAAAGAAGCCCCAAGAGATCATTTGTTAAAAAGGATGTGCAATGTTACAATTGCAAAGGGTTTGGACATATTGCACAAAATTGCTCCACTCCTAAAGAATTTGAAAGAGGAGACAAGAAAGGAAAGAAAGCCTTAAACATAACTTGGGATGATGAAGATGAAGAAAGTAATAAATATGAATCCCAAGATGATGAAGATGAAAATTCCCCTAATTGGCTTCTCATGACACATATTGAAGAAATTAATGAGCATAATTCATTAATAGAGAATCTATTAGGGCAAGAAGAAACCAAAAATGAAAATGAAGATAATGAATTACAACAAGCTTATGATGAACTCTATGAAAATTGGGAGATTGTGATTAAGAAAAACAAATCACTAAAAGAAGTGTCAAAAAAGCTTGTCAATGAATTAAGCATCTTGAAGGATGACTTGAAATTAAGAGTTGTTGAGAAAGAGAGCATAGAACAAAAAGTCACCACTCTAAATGAAGATCTAAAGCTTGCTCAAAACAACATTCATAATTTACAATTCAAGTTAGAATCTAGTCAACTTGAAATTAACTCTCTACAATCAAAACTTAACAAAGGAAAATTCATTGTTGATAAATTCACCTTGGGAAGTGATAAAGCTTATCAAATGTTGGGCATGCATAAAATCTATGGTGATAAGAGTGGACTTGGGTTTGAAGGTTCCTCGAATAACATAAAGAATAACATTCAAAGCTTCACAAAAAATTCTCAAAAACCCTTAGTTGAAAGAAACTATCTCTCTAGATGGATTTGCCACTTTTGCAATCGTAGTGGACATTTAGTTCCTAATTGTCCCTACAAGGTTAGGTTGTCACTCAAAAATCCCTCTAAGATCTCATTCAAATTTGTCCCCAAGATCATTACTTCTAAACCTTTGTTAGCTAGTTGGGTTGTTGAAGAAACTAATCTTAAGAATCTTATAGTCCAAACTGCCTTGAAAGCTAAGGAAAATCCCACTTGGTTCTTAGATAGTGGGTGTTCTAAACATATGACTGGAGACCGATCTAGGTTCAGCTCCATAGTGGAATATGATGGTGGAAATGTCTCTTTTGGAGATAATAGCAAAGCTCAAATCATTGGCAAAGGAAGTGTGAAAGGAGATTAAATACCAACTCTAAATGATGTATTTCTAGTGGAAGGATTAAAACATAATCTTCTTAGCATAAGCCAATTATGTGACAAGGGAAACAAAGTAGTCTTTGACAGTCTTTCATGCAAAGTAGTTAATGACAAAACCAATCAAGTCATTCTTACTGGATCAAGGACAAAGGGAAATATTTACATCATTGAAGAATGTGATGACAATGAATCGAGGTGCTTGATAACCAAAGATCAAGAAAATTATTTATGGCATCAAAGGATGGGTCACATAAATTTCAAGTTGATGAAAATATTGTCGAAAAATGAAATTGTGAAAGGTATACCCAAGTTAAGTGGCGAAAAATCAGAAATATGCAAAGCTTGTCAGTTGGGCAAACAAATCAAGAAAAATTTCAAAGGATTAAAGGATATATCGTCGTCTCGTCCTCTAGAACTAATCCACATGGACTTGATTGGACCTGCACCTGTGCAGAGTATTGGAGGAAAGAAGTTCATATTAGTTATGGTAGATGATTATTCTCGTTTTGGATGGGTTGCATTTCTTCATGCAAAATCTGATGCCGTGGACAATATTATAAGGATTTGCAACAAGATTCAAATTGAAAAGGATTGTAAAATTCAGAAAATTAGAAGTGATCATGGAGGAGAGTTTGAAAATGAAAAATTCGCAAATTTTTGTGAGAATCATGGAATCAATCATCAATTCTCAGCTCCTAAGACTCCTCAACAAAATGGAGTGGCAGAAAGGAGAAATCGAGTGATTCAAGAAATGGCAAGGACCATGCTAAATGAAAAGGATCTTCCTCGAAATCTATGGGCTGAAGCTGTTAATACTGCTTGCTATCTTATCAACAGAGTTTATCTCACCAAGAATACCAACAAAACCCCCTATGAACTTTACTTTGAAAGGAAACCTAATTTGGGGTATTTGAAAGTGTTTGGAAGCAAATGTTATATTCTAAGAGATAGGGAGCAGCTGGAGAAATTTGAACCTAAATCTGATGAAGGAATTTTCTTAGGATATTCTGAAAGAAGCAAAGCCTATAGAGTATTCAATCATAGAACCATGACTATTATGGAATCAGCTCATGTGGTTATAGATGATATGAATCAAATCGGAAGAACGCTACAAGAAGATGATGAAGTCGAGATTGAGTGTGAACAAACATCTCCTACAGATAAAAGTGATATCATTCCATCCAAAGCAATTATACCAGTCAAACTAATGAAAAATCATACCTTGGATGATATCATTGGAAATATCAGCAGTGGGGTTATGACCCGGAAACAAGTACAAAATCTTTGTGCTCATTATTCCTTTGTATCTCAAATTGAGCCCAAAAATTTTTCTGAGGCTGAATCCAAATCAGAATGGATGGAAGCAATGCAAGAAGAGTTAAATCAATTCAAGAAAAATGATGTTTGGGATCTTGTACCTTTACCTGCAGAGAAAAATCCCATAGGCACTAAGTGGATTTACAAGAATAAATCAGATGAGTCTGGAAATGTTGTGAACAAGGCAAGACTTGTAGCTAAAGGATATGCTCAAATAGAAGGTATTGATTTTGAAGAAACCTTTGCTCCTGTAGCCAGACTAGAATCCATAAGAATCCTATTGAGCTATGCGAGTAGCATGAAAATCAAATTGTTTCAAATGGATGTCAAGAGTGCCTTCTTGAATGGAGAGATTGAGGAAGACGTATATGTTACTCAACCAGAAGGTTTTGAAGATCCTCACCATCCTGAATATGTGCATTCTTGAATGGAGAGATTGAAGAAGCCTTAGAATTGCATTTAAGCCCATCAATTTCACTAAATTACAATTTGAGTCAAATGAAGGGTCATTTGACCGAATTCTCGTCAAACGACTTCGAGCCCATTACGAAAGTTGACGTACTCGTCGAGATACGCGTGTTGGTATCAAGAGTTTCCGTATTCGACGAAATACGCAAAAAAATCATATTTACATAAAAGTCCTTCATATCATTGTTTGAGTCTAAAATCTCATTTAAACCATGCAATTCCATTCCTTACTATTCCATTAAGTCTAATTCATTCAATTGAGGTTAATTCCATATCATTTGGTCATAAACCATTATTAGTTCAATTGATCACAGTCAATTAGCCTTAAGCCCAATCAATTCATTTAATCTTCTCATTATCAGTTCATTACATTCATTTGGGACTAACTTCACTGAGTCTAGGCATTAATCACCATTAAACTAGTTAAACACGATTAACTAGCATGAACTTCAATTAATTAGAGTTAATCTCGATTAACTTGGGACGAGGCCTTACAAGTTCAATGAAGCCTGCATGATGAAGCTGGGCTGGTCAGCAGCTACATCTACCTCCCTTTGGGCCACTTGGTTCCGTGATCGGTATTTTAGATCCTCTCCCATCTGGTTTGAAGGTAATCCAAAGTCAGGGTCCTGTATTTCGAAGAGGATCAGATCCTTAGCCCCCTTAATTCAGCAAGGTAGCCGCTGGGTCCTGGAAAACGGCAGTTCTATACAGCTTTGGCTGGATAACTTGATTGATCATGATCCTATTGCTCCAAGATTCCCCCTTCTCCTCTTCTCCGAAAATGACCGGGTGTCGGATATCATTCGAGGGATTTCTTGGTACATTCCAGCTTCCTTGCCAGCAGATGTTCACAGCTTCCTCATCCATCAGACAGCTCTCATTCAGCTTCCTACCTCTCCTATCCTAGATAAACTCTCCTGGAAAGGCCAAGCTTCAGGGGATCTTTCCCTAAAGTCAGCTTGGAACTCTCTTAGGACCAGAGGAGAAGCAGTAGCTTGGCACAATCTAGTTTGGAATAATGTCATCTACCCTAGGCTTTCTTGCTTTAGCTAGCGTCTTCTTCTCCGGAAAACTCCAACAGATTCTTGGGCTAAGCAAATAGGCTGCTCCTTGGCTTCCAAATGCTACTCCTGCCAATGTGAGCAAGAATCTGACCTTCATCTTTTCTTCACTTGTGCCCAAGCAAAGCAACTTTGGTATTGGCTTCTCAGCTTTACTGGCAGAACTTTGGTATCTCCTCTCTCAGCCTCTTCTATCTGGTCTGCCTTATCGGAGGATACAGATGGCCCGGAAAGAAAACTTATAGCAGCAGTCTTCTTCCAAACCATTAACACCATCTGGTTCCTCCGGAACGAAGCTAAGCACCGCAGCAAACGTCCTTCCTTGACAAAGGCCAAGCTGATCTTCATGGACAGTTGTAGTCATTTCCCCAGCCCTCCCATTAGTAGCCAGGTTATCTCTTCTCATCCCATTTTGAGAGCTATAGGTAGAGGAGCTTTTTCCTATTCCCCCGCCTAGTGTGTTTGCTAGTATCTTGGGTTCAGATGGTCCTGCTCTTCTTGCACCTCCTTCAGCTCTGCCCAGGGATGTAGTTTCAGAGATTACAGGGGTAGTGGACTTTCTCCTTATCAGTCTCTTTTATAGTGAAATTCTACAGAGTTCCCTCTAGTTGTCGTGGAGAGCAGTGTTTTCTAGTCTTCAGGATGTCTTCAAACCGCTGGATTTAGCTTTTTCTTCAGTTTGGTTATCAGCTGGTGGTTCACAGGATTTCCTATTGCTCTTTCTGGTCTGCAGTTGTTTGGTCTGATCTTGGAGTGCTGTGGTTTTCTGCAGCTTTGCCAAAGCTGGTCTGGTCCTGTTCCAGTGGAATGTGCAGCAACTGCAGCATCTGGAATTCGTTTTCTGCTGTAGTTTTTCTCCCTTCATCTGAGTGTTGGCTTGATTGTGGAATTCAGAGGTCTTTTGCACCAGTTGCCAAGTTGGTTTTGCAGCTCAGCCCTGTTTTGCTTCGGTGGGTTGTGTAGCTTCGAGCTGCTGTGGCTGGTTCTCTTTCTTTTTAGCAGCAGTTAGCCTCCTTCTTCAGATTCTGGCAAGGATCCCTCTGTTTTGTAAGATCAATTCAAGCCGGGAGTCTTCCTTGAAGGGCATTTTTGTGTTGGTTTTTAGTGGCTGTTTGTTGTGGTGTTCGGGTTTCCAGCAGTGGAGTTGCCTGCATTGTGGGATCTTCTTCAATTCTTTCCTGGAAATTTCCTTAGCATCTAGGAGTATTTCTGGCCTTTGCAGCTTCTCTTTGCTTGTTTTTGCTGGTTGCTTCTCTTTACTTGTTTTTGCTGGTTGTTGCCCACCCTATTTCAGGGCAGGCTTTTTCAGTTTGTCTCTTCATTGGATGTATTTTTCTTCTCTTTTCCTTGTCTAGGGGCTTTGCCCTTCTCTTTCTTTCAATACAAATTTACCAATTAGCAAAAAAAAAAAAAACTAAATCAATCGACTTTCTAATGCAACCCTTTGTGATCCAGCACATGGAGTAACATCAATTATTATTGGAGCTCGTGTTTAGTGCACTTCATGTGATGTATTTCGAAATGTGTTTTGATGCAGGATCCAAAAACAAATCGAAAAGTCTTAGAGGATGGGATATCTGAAGAACTTGCACTCACCATCCATAAGATTGGATGTGAGGTAATTTCAAATGCACTTTTTTAATTACATCTTTCTGATTACTAATTATCTGGGATACATTGACACCATTTGAATGTTTTCAGCTATCATGCAATTGCTCTAGCGGGGGAGATATGAAGTTAATAACAGCTGCAGTGTTTGACAAACTGTCACAACCCGAGCCCGAGATTATTATTAATCCGAGTTAAACCCCAGGTCTCATCGGATACTTACTTCCGTGAACTTCAATCACATAAAGTCACAAGGGATATCAATTAACACATTATGCGGAACATATAAACAATATATACATTGCTCTTGTATAAAACATATAAACAATATTTACATCATTTACAAAACTAATCACTGGCATATTTAATTACAATGCAAGGATTAAAAGTATGAAACATTCATTTACTACTTCCCTCATCAAAATTTCATTAATGTTTCGATTCAATATCATATTCTTATGATATTGTCTCACTTCCACTCAACTAGTCCTCCTGGAGGAACCGTAACGGTCGTCTTCGATGGCGCTGTGGTCTCAGAAGGACCGGCATGGGCAGCTGTGCCTGTAATGCCATCATAACACTATGAATTTGACAATTCAGCAATGTATAAACAGATACATAATTTAACATGCTAAATACACATTTAAACTGTCTAAGCCAATGTTGGACTACTACCATTTCCATTTAATTCAAATCAAATCAAATCAATGAGAGTCTTTAATATTTGGCAATCTACAATAGCATTTCATTTCAAATCACATCTTCCTAAAAAGGAAGGAATCACATCTTCCACATGGAAGGAATCACATATTGTGGGATTTATCAGTGCCAGGGCCAGGGACATCTGACATCACCACGGAGTTCCGGAACACTCCCAAATAATCTGCTGCAGCAGTATCAGCTCTAATGAGCTTATAGAAATCACTATGTAGTGTCAGACTCAATAAACAATTCAATTACTCATTTCATTTCATTCAATTTCAATTCAATATAACAATTTCAACTACACAATATCAACCAATTAGGTGTAACTTACAGACATTTAATGTACGTGTTATTTTCGATGGACATCACAAGTTATATGTATTGTGTACATTATAGTCTCTTAGTTAACACCCAATGGAGGTAAAACCACATCGATGGCTTCAATTGCCCTTTTTCTTTAATTCAGAATAACTTCTGAAACCATATTAACTTTAGTTACTTTATCCATATTGAATCAACTAGTACTCTTAAAATAACCTTGTGGTTGACTCTTATAATCAAATCTTGGATTCAAACCCAACTAGCTTAATTGCCTAAACTCTTTTAGTTAATTAGTCATTAGACTAAGTTTATAAGTTAATCACACTCCTAGACAAACACTAAAATCACAACTCTTCACAATTAAAGTACATTTTTCACTGGACTCAACAGAGTCCTCCGATCGATCGGACCTTCAGGTCCGATCGATCGGCCTGAAATCATGTCCCAGTTAGGGACAGTCCGATCGATCGGACCTGGAACGAATCCAGTTCCAGACATTCGAAACCCATCTTTTTCATTCTTCTTTCACACCCAACACAACTATAACCTGCACAAAACTCATGGAACCTCCTGTTCCCATCCTTATTCATCATTCACACAATTTTTTATACTTCTATTCCATGTAAACATCAATCAATCTTCATCACCAATTCGTGCATTCATTTTATCCAACACACCACATATAGAATTAAACTCAATGTATGAACAACTAAAAGAAAAGAACATGAAATAGTATCTAATCATATATACTAGTTTATACTTGCCTTATGATTGAATCAAATACTAAACCCCCCTTTCTCAGAGAAATCCCCAAGTTTTCTTGATTCCAACTCCAAGAAAAACCAAGCAACGAGATGAAGAAGATGATTCACACAGTGTCACGACCCGGGCCCAAGATATGATTACTTCGGACAGACCCCGAGTCGCGAGACCATACTTACTCCCGTAAATCTCAAATTAACCGAAGTTAAGACAAGACTCACAAGGGATA
Source organism: Umbellularia californica (assembly GCA_028538565.1). NCBI lineage: Eukaryota > Viridiplantae > Streptophyta > Magnoliopsida > Laurales > Lauraceae > Umbellularia > Umbellularia californica. Next base: position 14,565,702 of record JAPQWN010000007.1, on the reverse strand, counting down.
TCAAAACATAAAACCTGTCAATGTACAATTTGCGGAATATATACATACATTGACGACAATTAACTTTACATTAAAAGTAAAGTTCTCATATACAAAATCACAGTCTACTAAAACCAACACTGCACATTTAAAATACAATGTAGTTGGTATATAATGACATCTCAAAAACTAATTATTACAAAAGTAATTGGTTTACATTCGCCCTCCAAACTACGCCCACTCCGCTAAACCTCCTGGAGGTACCGGATGGGCCTCCTCCGCAGGCGGCGCAGCCGCGGCAGGACCGGCACGGGCATCTGGGCCTGTGACATCATCAATAACAAGTGAACACGACGGTTCAACAAGACATATGCATTTTCATGAATTCTCATGTTATTTATCAATTCTATATAAGAATTCACCAATACAAGAGCTTAACAGTCCTATACAACCTGATCAATTCAATAGCGAATACCTATTTCAATTCATTTCCTTTCATTTCGTGTCTTCCAACGGAAGAATTGTGAGCACAAGGCGGAAGGGCAAACCATTCATGGCCTAGGCTCCAAGATTAGTTCATTCTTCTTTAATCAATTTAATTAAGCACAAGGCGGAAGGGCAAACCATTCATGACCGAGGCTTCAATATTGTTTCAGTTTTCATTACATGGCTTATCACATATGGTGGAGATTTTCCAGTGTCTTGTCAGAGAGCACTGGCATTCCACGAGGCTCCGGAACGCCCCAACATCTACTGCAGTAGGAATTATTCATTTGTTTGTTACCTTTAGTAACTGTTCATTAGTTCATTAATCATTACATTATTACCTTTAGTAACTATTCATTGTATCAGCAATCATTACGTTGCATTTAGTGAACGTTGTCACATGGGTTAGAACTCCCTATCTATGTCCGTTTCTACTGAACTTCTTTTCACATTTAGACAACTAATTAGGTGTGAATATTGGTTACTAAAGGCACGTGCTATTATCGATGAACGTCACTTTATATGTTAAGGTGTGCATTTAGTTCCCAAAAATTCTCCACCCACGATTTCAAAATCCACTGGACTCAAACTGAGTCCCCCGATCGATCGGACCGTTAGGTCCGATCGATTAGCCAAATTTTCACTCACAATTAATATTTGGTCAGTAGTAAGTTCACTGGCGGTTAGCCGAACTTGGCCGGCGGCTAGCCGGAATGTAGCTGGCGGCTAGCCGGAATGTGACTGGCTGCTAGCCGAAATTGCAATTTCGGCTAACCGCCATTTCGCGGTTAGCTCACGGTCAGCTTTCCAGAAGCTGGCAATTTCTGACTAAATTCAGGTCATATACCTAAAATTTTCCTATGTTGTCATTTGGATAATTGATAATTAAATAGGTAGTTTTGACATAAGCAATGACCATTTTGCGTAATTATGTTTTTGTGTGATTAACTGCTATATTTTTTTACTTCAACATTGTGGTGTTTCTTCTCAACTAAATTGATTTCAGGTAATGGGCCATGATTCCAGAGGTTGCATGAAACTAGATCAAATACTTAATAAACGCAATCAAAAGCTTACAGACATATGGAATCAATCCAGTAAATTGATAGGTAAGTATCACATGCAAATTCTACATACACACACACACACAAAAAAAACCAAAAAAAAAAAAAAAAGAGTCTAAGAGTCATATTAAGTAATAAATTTTGCTTTCTCATAAGCTTCCACATCAAGAATATAATACATCTTGTGGATCCTACTACAAAGGGGTCATTTTAATGGGAAAATACTTGAGTCATACAATACAGAGCATCTTTTGATAGGCAGATGCATTTTGTCCCATTTACGCAGAGGAAAAGAAAAACGATGACGCTTACTATCGGCTTAAAAAAATCATGAAAGGGACCCACACCGACAACATGGAGGTTCTTATTAAGCTGATTCACACAAAGGATAATAAACCTCTCTTCCATCGTGACACCAACGAAAAGGTATGCTTTTTTTTTAAAAATGTCATTTCAATTACTTGGTAAGCTATAGTAAACATCCTTACCCCATTCTCAAGAATACGACTTACCATACTCGTGCTATTTCCAATCCATTTGACTCGAATTCGCTAATAGTAAGTCATTCTCTTAACAAAATGAAACAGGTGAGCTTGAATGTACTGCGGAGTAAGATGGTGATACTGTTCTTCTCATACTTTGATATCTTAGACGAAGAGATCAAAGAAATGGAACGACAAATTTGGAAGACAGATCAAAGGCCGTATGAAAGAGTTTGGGTCCCAGTTCTCTACAAGCATGAAATATCGGATGAGATGAAGGAGGTGATAGAGTAAAAGCCAAGGCTGATGCCATGGTACTCACTACATTATTCCTTGGGACCCCACTGTTTTGTCATTAGATACATCAAAAAGTATTGGAAGTTTGAGAAGAGGCCATTGCTGGTAGCGTTTAATGAGCAAGGACATGTCAACTCCTGCAATGTGTAAGACATGATCATGACTTGGGGAACCAGGGCATATCCTTTCGATGCTCATACGGGGGAAAAACTTTGGATGACTTTGAAATGGGGGCTCGAATTTTTTATTGATCAAAAATCTGTAAGTGTTAATATTCTTAAATTAATTTATGAAACCCACATAATTCTATCCAAATTGTCTCCACAAGTCCAAAACCCACTTATTTCTCCACACGTAGGGCTCCACATGTTGGGTTCCAAACGGAATTTCTGGGTAATGGACCTGGACCCGGACCCGTTTCTAAATAATGGTTCCGGATCCGGTTTTAACTTATAGCATATCTTGTTTATTCCAAACTCGGATCCGTTTAAGGAACCAGGTCCACGTAGAGGACTGAAATCTAGTTTCAAAATTGATTCTAATTTTTTTTTTTTTTTTTTTTCTTAAAATGAACATATCGTGCATCAAGCCTACTACCTCTAATATTATACATAAAATTGTAAAAAAATAATAATAATAATAATTTTGAAGTACAGTTTGCAATATCAAAAACTCGTATGGTAGGTCTCGGCTAGACCCATGGGTCGGAATCTATATGGAACCAGACCTAGACCCGTTTATCAATCGAAATCTAAATTGAGTTCCAAACCCGAACCCATTTATGAATCGGAATCTAAAATAGGTTCCCGTCCCAGTTTTTTGCAGGTCAGAATTTCTAAATAATTGGATAATTTGATACCCATTTACAACTCTATCCACATGGTTCTCAGGATGCAGCTAGAGACGGAATTTTTATAATTGACTTGTGCTGACCAGATTCCTCGTCATTTCTAACAGGAAAATGAAGGAAAATTGATTTACCTCTATGGAGGAGATGATTGGGGTTGGATTGAGAAATTCATATCTACAATGAAAAAGGTGGTGAAGGGAGATATGATCAAGCTGATATATGTTGGAAAGAAGCATAGAGAGATAATCAAGAATAGGAACTTAAGCGAGTGCTGGGACGACCAACAGATAATGCGGTTCTGGGCCCGCATGGATAGCATATTTAACTACAAGGCGAAATCTGTTGCGTCGATTGAAAATGACAAAAAATTTAAAGATGTGCTGACGTTGCTCGGCTCTGAGGGCAGTCTTAATGGATGGGCAATTATTGGCCATGGATCGGATAAAATGGTTGCTTTGAATGGGGAGACGATCACGCAGTTGTTGGTTCAGTTGGACAAACTTGCCAAGGTTCCGATCCCAATTCAGGATTTCTTTGTCGAACTTGATAAATTCAAACCCACCACCCCTGTGACGCACTGCAGTCACATTTATGTTACCAGCACCAATGGCATACTTGAGGAGAAAATGATCTGTGCCGTTTGCGGCTGCCTCATGGAGAAAAAGGTCATGTTCACGTGCTGCAAGAATGGGTAATATGCTCAACTGTGCGTGCCTAAAAATTACGAACTTGGTTTAGATGATAATGGGAGTTTAAGAATAAGTTGTTTAGCTGAGCAGGAACGTCTTTGATGGTCTGGAACCTGAAAGGGAGAAGAAAACAGAGGTCAGGGCCCGAGGCTGCTGTCAGCCAAAGGCACTCCGACGCCTGAGTTAGTGCGGTCACTGAACTAAGGTGAAGTGAGGAAGAAGATGTGAGCAAAGTAGCAAAGTGTATGCTGTGTATTGCGTACCTGTTCATGGCTTACCATGCATGCATATATAGAGGAGGATGGAAGGTTCCATAGTGGAGGTATGTGAGGATACTTGTCCCATCAGCCCACACCTAGGATCCTTGGTGGGGGTAGGTGAGGATACTTGTCCCATCGGACCTCCCCCCAAATCCCTCACATAAATATGGATGTGATCTGCTGATAGGAAGGAGCCCTTATCGATGGCCGGCGGCCACCTTATTTGTCAGGGACTCTCTGTGAAGTAGCCGTCTCATCTCATAATGGGGATTAGACGCTCGGTGTTCACTTCGGCCAAGAGGCCGAACGGGAGAAGGCACCGAGGTCAGTTATGCCCAAGGTCGGACAAGGATGTCAACGCACGAGGCTGAGGGCGGAATGTTGTGGTCAATACTTCTACCGAGACCAATCCTACCTCAGGCGCTGCCGCGCCATGGAGATGGGAGCCGGGGCCCCTCTTGATCGGTATCATTACCGAAGTTAGATATAACCTCGGTTTCGGTAAAATACTCCACACACCAACCATTACCAGCCTCTCGGAAGCAGTTGGTGTATGTGTCATCTTATCCTCTGTGTTTCCTTTTTAAGTGAGAATAAGTACGTACCTTTGAGTACTACCTTGTTATGGAGTGATTTTTAGGGGTTTGTATCATTGTTCGCATGTAGTTGTTCCTTTTCTTTGTTTTCTAGTGTAACGTGTGTACGTGTCTGTTGGAATGTAGTTCCTTTCCTTTGTTTGCTAGTGTTTAAGTGTAATGTTGTTGTTCCTGTACTTTGTAACTTGCTAGTGTTTGTTGCATTGCACGAGCATCTGATGAATATGGATGCAGCACTTGAGTGGGATGGCGTTGATTATGGTCGGATTATATATATATGAGTCTACTTTGGGTTTGGGTTTAAAATTGTCCGCCATAAAGTCAGCTTGGGTCGAGCCGACAACCTGCACTCTGACCTGAACCAATTACATTTTGAAAGAATACCAGTTGATTAATGAGGGCACTGATCTCTCTAAATATGTCTTTATTAATCCGAAAGATATCTAGAGTCTTGGAAAGGTTTGCTCGATCGGAATTATTGGCAAATCCACCGTTGATCAAAATATACATTCAACATGCGCTCTTGCATCACAGCCAATCTCTTATTTGACCCTTCAATATTCTACCAAGCATGCCACTCCCAAGTGGAGGAAACCTATTTGTCAATTGAATTCAACCAAATCATAAATTTAATGACATAGATTAATAATCATCAAAGAGGGCACCAGCATGTTGCCTCCCCAAACCCTAAAGTCTTCCTCCCCACATTAATTTGCCTGAAATCAATGCTGGCCTCAGATCCAAAGCTCCCATACCCAGATCCAAAGCACCTCTACCCAGATCCAAAAACTCTCCTCCCCAGCAACCAATACCTACTCCCAACACCAAGAACCCCAATCAGCATTGTCTGATAACCAAGTTCCACCCATAGCCCCCATCCTGGATGCTTTGCTCCCCGGAAATAGCGACCATCCTCTGCCGCCGCCGCCGCCCTTTCTACATGGAGCTAGCGACCTTCCTCTTCCACCGCCCTTTCTTCTATCTGGAACTCCGTCTGCAGTCCTCAAGAACCCTAACCCAAATCCCTCCTTGTTAACCCCTCTTAATATTGGCCCCCATCCTTCTGGCACCGATCCGAATTTCGACCCTCAATATGAAAGTCCAGTGATGTCTCTTCCTTGGGACAAAGTCAATGGGATTTTGGAGAAAATACTAGGTCCATCTCTTGACTGCTCTAATCCCTTCTCTATACTGGAATACAGCTCCCTGGCAGGTCCCTCCTCCTCTATCCCTAAATCCAAAAACCTCATAGCAGCCCAAAATGAGCTGCAGGAACCTGAATCAATCCCAATGGAGCCCCCAATAATGGCTAACTATGCTTCCATCCTTCCTGAATCAGGAGGCCCTCACCAAATCAATAATATGGATCCAGTTGCTCCTCACTAAGTCTCTCTTGTAGTTGATCTAAACCCTTTTAAGCTCAAAGGCAAAAGGAAATCTAAAAAAAAACAAAGGAAGCTCATCCCAAGGTCCCAAAACCAAGAGTTCAACTGGCTCTCCCTCTCCTGCCATTTTTAATGTTTAAAGTCTTTTACCTGAATTGTAGAGGTATTGCAAATACCCCTACCAAATCTATGCTTCGTCACCTCTTAGCCTCTCATTCTCCGGATATCTTTTTTCTCTCTGAGCCTAAAATTCCTATTGAGTGTATCCATTCCATTGGAGTCCAATCTTTAGGTTTCAATTCCTCCCTTTCAAACTCTAATAGCTCTCTTTGGTGTTTCTATAACTCTAGCTCAAATTTCACCTTCTCTCTCATTGATCATTCTATCCAGCACATCACAATCAAAATACAAGACCTCCTAACTTCTGCATCCTACCTGATAATTGGAGACTATGGATCCACTGATTACAGAGTCAGAAGAAACTTTTGGGAATATCTTGTCAACACTTCTGCCATAGTTTTACCATAGTGCGTGATTGGCGATTTCAACTTCATCCGGCCTCAGAGAAACTCAGCATTCGCTCGCCTTCTCCTACCTCTGTAAAGGATATTCATGATATGGTTCAGGCTTCAGGTCTGAAGGATCTTGGATTCGGAGGTAACTGTTATACCTGGGCCAACAATAGTCGAGGCCTTGCTTATGTTGCTGCTAGACTAGACTGTGCTCTTACAAATGCAAATTGGATGGACAGTTTTAATGACCCATTAGTATCCCATCTTCCCAGGCTATCCTCTGATCATAGTCCTATCCTGCTGTCTCACATGAAACGTTTCTCTCCCATAAATATTCCCTTCGAGTTTGAAGAAATGTGGCTTTCCCATGAATCTTTCTCCGTGGTGGTCGAGAACAGTTGGGCTATCTCTTGCAGTGGTTCGCCTCAATATAATCTTGCTACTAAATTGAAGAATCTCAAGTGTAATCTCAAGGCTTGGAACAGAGAGGTCTTTGGACAGCTGAAGAAGAACATTGCAGATGCAGAGAAGACAGTTTTGGAAGCCCAAATTGGCCTTCGACTATGACACCAGTGAATATCTGCAAAAGGGGCTCAATGCTGCAAAACTACTCTCCACAACTGGCTTAATGCTGAATCAGCCCACTGGAAGCAGAAGTCAAAAATCCATTGGCTACAAGATGGGACGGGAATACCAGGTTCTTCCACCTGACAGCTAAGTCCATAAGCATTCGCAATCATATTGATAGCATTTCAGTTGGTTGCAATTTAATAGAGGAAGAAGTACAAATTAGAGATCAAGCCAATTCATACTTGTCGCAGCTGTTCCAATCTGCTCCCTCCAACCCAGACAAATCCCTTTTTAACATGGTTGGGCCTTCTGTCTCGGATGAACAGAATCAGCACCTGACGGCTATCCCTACTGCAGCTAAAATTAGAAAAGTGGTTTTCAGTCTTAAAAAGAGTAGCTCCCCAGGTCCTGATGGCTTCACAGGGGCTTTTTCACCCACTGCTGGCACATAGTTAGTACTGATGTTATTCAGGCGGTTGTCCATTTCTTCTCTTCAGGAAGATTGCTGAGGGCCACCAATGCTTACTTCCTTACCCTCATTCCAAAATTTCAATCCCCAAAGACCTTCTTTGATTATCGGCCAATCAACCTTCTTAACTTCTCCTACAAAGTTATTGCTAAAATTCTAGCTTCGAGGCTAGCTGGTAAACTTCCTCTCCTCATCTCCAAGCATCAATCTGCATTGTTAAAGGCAGAACTGTCCACTACCATGTGGCACTAGCTCATGAGCTTTTTCAGCAGCTTAAGTCTAAAATCAGAGGAGATTCGATAGGCTTAAAGCTCGACATATCAAAGGCCTTTGACAAGCTTCAGTGGAATTTCCTTGTCAGGGCTTTGCAATTCTTCCAATTTTCCTCTAAGTAAGTTGGCATCATGAAGGAACTGGTTTGTAGCAGTAAAGGATCTATGCTGATAAATAAGAACCCCTGTGGGTTTTTCAGCTCTTCCTATGGTCTTCGTCAAGGAGATCCATTGTCTCCTTACCTTTTCATTCTAGCAGAGGAGCTCCTCAGCATTAACTTGGACAGGCTCAGACTCAAAGCTGCCATCTTCCCAATTTCAACAGTTAGCTCCACCCCTTGTCCCCTTCTTTATGCAAATGACATTCTGGTTTTCCTTAAAGCTCACAAGCCAGGCCTGTGAAGGCTTCAAGGTCTTCTCAGATTACATCAGAATTCATCAGGGCAAAGCTTCAACCTTCAGAAAAGTCAGCTTTTCCTGGGGAACTGTAATGTCAGGAGAGCAAACATGGTCTCTGGCCTGCTTCAGATTAACCAAGCCACCCTGCCTTCTGTCTACCTAGGGGTTCCCCTGCTCTTTGGCAGCGCTCGTCACCTCCATTTCCATAAGGTCCTGGACTCTATAAGACAGAGGCTAGCAGGATGGAAGACTAAATGCTTTTCCTTCACTGGAAGATTGATCCTAGTAAGGCATGTCCTCTTTTCCATCCCGCTCTATATTTCCACTGCTCTTCCTCTTCCTAGTAAGACCTGTCTTCTCATTGAGAGGATGATGAGGAATTTTTTGTGGTCTTCTAATCTATAAAGATTGAAGTCTAATCTAGTACGATGGGAGACTGTCTGCTTACCAAGATTACAAGGACTTTTGGGCTTGCGCCGGGTTAAGGAGTTCAATGAAGCATGCCTTCTGAAATTGGAATGGTCAGCATCCTCTACAAATTCTCTCTGGGCCAATTGGTTTCGTGAAAGGTACTTCAGAGGGCACTCCATTTGGCATCCAAGAAACCAAAGGGGTGGTTCCTGTATTTGCAAGAGCCTTAGATCTTTCTCATCCCTTATCCAAAGGAATAGCAGGTGGGTGATTGGTAATGGCCAGTCAATCCTCTTGTGGTTTGATATCTGGATTGATCAAGATCCAATTGCCACCAGGTTTCCCATCTTTAAGTTCTCAGAATCTGATTTGGTAGCTGATATCATAGTGGATAATTCCTAGCAGATCCCAACCCAGCTCCCAACATAGTTGAAGGATTTTCTGGCTCTCTCAGCTAATTCAATTTCCATTGGAGACAGCTCGGTCAAGGACCATCTTTTGTGGCATGACAGACCTTCAGGTAATATCTCAATCAGGGAACACTACTCGGAAAAGGACTTTTAGCGGCCGCCAAAAGCCGTCGCTAAAAGTCCACTGGCGGTCGCTAATAGTATTTAGCGACCACCAGGGAGGTGCCGCGGAAACTTCGTCGCTAATGGTATTAGCGACCGCAGTCAAAAAAAAATTTTCAAATTTTTTAAATTTTTTAAAGGTATTAGCGACCGCCATTAGCGGTCGCTAATAGTAGATTAGTGGTCGCTAAATCCTCATTAGCGACCGCCTAATAGTTTTATTTTTTTAAAAAAATTCACCACTTGCGGTCGCTAATAGTCATTTTTTTTTAAAATATTTTTTTTAATTTTTTTCGCTAATTTTTCCTGCTTTTTATACCTGTACATGAATATATACATGTATATGAATATATTATATCAAACTACGAAAATCAATTAAAAATACTAATACCAAAACAAAGTCTTATATTAATGATATTCAAAACATTACAAAAGGTCCAACAAATTCCAACAATTACAAAAGTTTCCACAAATTATATTCATTACAAAAATAAACAAACTGTCTGAGGAGGCTGACGAGATCGATCCGATGCTCTCAAACCTGAAGAGGAAAAGGAAAATAAATATTAATAGTCAATTATAAAACAAGACTATGAAATTGACACCACAGACCAATAACCAATCATGTTTTGGGTATGGCAATATATATATATATATATATATATTAATCAAAAAGTTAACATAAATCCAAAATGCATTCTTGATCACCAGTAAACTATACATGATTAATTAAATGAGAAAAGAAGGAAGCTGTTAATTTTACCACATAAGCCAGCTCGGCCCATTAATAATTCCACTACCTTTAATTAGAAAATCAAGCAACTCCTGAATCTCTTATTACAGAACAAGATAAAAATCCAATAAATCAAAGCTGCCATGAATCATGTTCTACACAGTGTAAGCAAATTCAAACAGATTCAGATTCTTTAAAATCAATTCAGCCCAACCAAGCCTAACCCAGAAAGAAAAAAGGTGTTAAAAACCAAATCATCATCATTATCATCAAATCCATATCCAATCCATCTAGTGCTGGCTCTCTGAGTTCTGCTTTTCTGTCAACCCTATTTAAGTCCATGTACAGTAAGTCCTCAGTCATTCATGCGTTAAAATCACCACTTCCCTCAACATCTCAATTGGTTTCCCTGTCCTTCCACTCATAACCCTACAATTCATGGCACAGGGACAGTTACTGGACTAGTGTGAAGCCTGGAATGTGACACTCAGTCACAGCATATAAAATCAACCCAAAACTTTAGTCAATACTAATCTTTTGTAGAGAAATGCTGAGCTAGAACATGGGGAACAAAAAACTGATATTGAAATTGACCCATATTTTCAACTTACTCAATCAGGACCATATACATGAAATTCCCACCAACAGACCCAACAAGCCCATAAGAGACAGAGTAAGAGAAAACAAAACCAAATAGAGAATAATTAATGGAAATGAACAAAACCCAAGAGTTCTGAATCTTCTGATGCCCAAAAAAAAAAATCCATTCAATCATCATAACATTCCTCTTCAATCCTTTAAACTTATGAGAACAATCAAATATATTTGCACAACCCATCAGAAAAATTCAAAATTTGAAACCAAGGGAGTGAAGAAATGCTATTAATTTAAGGAAGAAAGACACCAATTTTGATTGAACAGATTACCTGAGAAAGATGGAATTGAGGCTTCGGTGTTAGTTGAGTAGGTGGGACAAGGCAAGGTGACGGTAGCATTGAGGCCCATTTAATCCGGGAGTCGGAATCCCGAGCCATCAATTCCAGCAGGTCATGAATGACTATGGGCCCGTGCCCGACCAGTTTCATGGGCACCGGAGCCCGTTTGGCCGGTTTGGGCGCTCGGAGGCCCATTTACTAAGTTTTAACTTAACTTTTGAACTTGAACCTACATTTCGACACTACGGGCAATCCGGAAGTCGGAATCCCGAGCCGTCAGTTCCAGCAAGTCATGAATGACTATGGGCCCGTGTCCGTCCAGTTTCATGGGCACCGGAACCTGTTTGCCCGGTTTGGGCGCTCAGAGGCCAATTTACTAAGTTTTAACTTAACGTTTTAACTTAAACCTACGTTTCAACACTACGGGCAATCCGGGACTCGAAATCCTGAGCCGTCAGTTCCAGCAGGTCATGAATGACTATGGGCCTGTGTCCGTCCCGTTTCACGGGCACCAGAGCCCGTTTGCCCGGTTTGGGCACTCGGAGGCCAATTTACTAAGTTTTAACTTAACGTTTTAACTTAAACCTACGTTTCGACACTATGGGCAATCCGGGACTCGGAATCCCGAGCCGTCAGTTCCAGCAGGTCATGAATGACTGTGGGCCCGTACCCGTCCAGTTTCACGGGCACCGGAGCCCGTTTGGCCAGTTTGGAGGCTCGGAGGCCCATTTACTAAGTTTTAACTTAACTTTTGAACTTGAACCTACGTTTCGACACAACGGGCAATCCGGGAGTCGGAATCCCGAGCCGTCAGTTCCAGCAGGTCATGAATGACTATGGACCCGTGCCCGTCCAGTTTCACGAGCACCGGAGCCCGTTTGGCCGGTTTGGGCGCTCGGAGGCCCATTTACTAAGTTTTAACTTAACTTTTGAACTTGAACCTACATTTCGACACTACGGGCAATCCGGGAGTCGGAATCCCGAGCCGTCAGTTCCAGCAGGTCATGAATGACTATGGGCCCGTGCCCGTTCAGTTTCACGGATACCGGAGCCCGTTTGCCCTGTTTGGGTGCTCGGAGGCCAATTTACTAAGTTTTAACTTAACGTTTTAACTTAAACCTATGTTTCGACACTACGAGCAATCCGGGAGTCGGAATCCCGAGCCGTCAGTTCCAGCAGGTCATGAATGACTATGGGCCCGTGGCCGTCCAGTTTCACGGGCACCAGAGCCCGTTTGCCCGGTTTGGGCACTCGGAGGCCAATTTACTAAGTTTTAATTTAACGTTTTAACTTAAACCTACGTTTCGACACTATGGGCAATCCGGGAGTCGGAATCGCGAGCCGTCAGTTCCAGCAGGTCATGAATGACTATGGGCCCGTGCCCGTCCAGTTTCACGGGTACCGGAGCCCGTTTGGCCGGTTTGGGCGCTCAGAGACCCATTTACTAAGTTTTAACTTAACTTTTGAACTTGAACCTACGTTTCGAAACTACGGGCAATCCGGGAGTCGGAATCCCGAGCCGTCGTTCCAGCAGGTCATGAATGACTATGGGCCCGTGCCCGTCCAGTTTCACGGGCACCGGAGCCCGTTTGGCCTGTTTGGGCGCTCGGAGGCCCATTTACTAAGTTTTAACTTAACTTTTGAACTTGAACCTACGTTTCGACACTACGGGCATCCCGGGAGTCGGAATCCCGAGCCGTCAGTTCCAGCAGTACTTTATTGAACTTCTACATTTATAAGTTTCCAGCTTTTTAAGTTTCAAAATCTATAAGTTTCTAAAACAACTTAAAAGATTTCTATACGAGTTGAAATCTGGAATTAAAAAAATAATTATACCTGGTCAGGATCAGTCGAGGATGCTGGATCATGACTGCCCTCTCCAGCCGAGTCATGTCTCGCCCTGTGGCCGCTGCCAGCGTCTGGTGCCTGTAACTATTTTTTATACAGCAAAAAACAATTAAAAAAACATAATATTGACACATCAATGACATAATTAACAATTTAAACATACAAAAAATTTTCTTACTAACCTGAGTAGTGGGTGGCGGGTCTGATGCGATCGGGCTACGACTCTGTGATAGACGAGCCTCCAGCTCTGCTATATCAGATCTCCACTCGGCCCTCATCTCTGCCCTGACCCGCGCCTCCATGGACTGCAGCAATTGCTGGACCTCCTCATCTGTATGGAGGCGTCGGCCCTGGGAGGAGCTAGCACCGGATGACTCCGCTCGCGCGATGTGCGAGCGTGGAATACCCGTCCCATATGTGAGTGTGTATCCGTGCCCGTCCCGGCCAATGACATCGTGGAATATCTCATCCCTCCGCGATGGCAAACTGCGCTCCTCCTCGGGCAAGTCCTCCAGACTTGACTAAAACTGTGCATGCGTAATTGATTCATTTAATATACTATCATGCATAACAAGACATAGTAATAGACAGATAATATAAGCGGTTCAATATAAAAACTTACGATGATAGCTGCAACCTCCGGATGGCGAGAATCTCGAGAACGCATCCAGACAGACATCCTGTCGACCGGACCGCCCTCGGTCCGCAACTGTTTGGTGGAGAGTCATATTATTAGTATAATATCATACAAAATGACAAAAATATAAATTACATGTACGATCTAACTTTTTACCTCGTGGCGGACCTGCGTGATGTGTCGAGTCCCCAACCTGTGTGCGGGACCCTGCATTGCGCGGTTCCGCGCATTCGTAGCAGCCTCTCCCTGTTTCAATATTTATCAGTTAATTTTAGTTAGTTACGTTAGTCACTGGTAAATTGTCAAAATTAAAATGAAAAAATTACAAGTTTCTCACCTGTGCCTCCTCGCTCGTCCAGTACCGAATGAGCTGAGTCCACTGATCAGGGAGAACGCCCCTCGGAACTCGCGTCAGTATGTCAGGGGCATCCTGGTGTGGCTTCCAGTGCTGCATCTTTATTTTATTTTTATGATCTTTCCATAACTTCCGGCACTTCGACATGCAAACTGGCCGAAAGAGATCAAGACATGCCCTCAAATTTTACTGAAAAGGACAAATAATTTTTCATTAAGTTATGGTTTAAATTGACACGTCCTAAGGAGAAATGTTAAATTATTACCTTAACCTGCTGCCAGGTACGATCCAGTGTTTCCATCGGGAATGCCTCCCAATCGAGTGTAGTCAAAGAGAATGCATATGGATCCCGGACCATATGTCCCAACTGGCTGATGAGCTCGCGAGCATGCGGACCCACCAGATGCCACATCTCATCAAACTCCACGTCAATAGGATGACCGGAATTCCACGTCCGGATCCCTCTAGCAGGGCCTCTCCCCCTACTGGAAGATGGGGCCGTGCTCATAGCACCTGTTCAAATTAGAGATAATCTAATTAAATTGAAATAAGATAACTTGCTAGAATTAAAATATTTTAATTAAATAAACTTATACCGGTCTGTGTATCGGCCGATGCAAGCCGAGACGGTGGAGCTGAAGAAGTCGACGCTGAAGCGTCCACTGGGGTGGATGGACCTGGATGAGACTTCGATGGCCTACTCGGTGGGGCCATCGAACTAGACTGTGCAGCATCCGCTGTCGGTCTAGGCTCCCCGGATCGCATGCTGGCCTGGGCCTAGCGCAGCAACTCGTCCATCGTCCGCGGACGATCTCTCCTCTTTCGACCAGACGTATCTGCTCGAACGGGTCTAAGATTCACTAATGCATGCAAATGAATAAAAGTTGCAGTGGAAGGTTCACAACCAATATATTTCCTTAATTATCTCCTTAATTAATATATTTCCACGAGCACTCCTACAGTCCTACTGACAATCGAAGAATTCAAAATAAACGAATTATTTCATAGCAATTAACAAAACTTACATATTGGCTTACCATCTCTACATGGACCCAGGCTGGTTTTTTAAATACAGATGGTTGGTTTTTTAACATAGAACTAATCATTCTTAGGTCAGTGCAAGTGTGTAACTGAACAAAAGAATGAACAGTGAAACTTTAGATCACATAAATTCAAGAATGAACAGATGTGTTCACATGTAAGGCAGGAATCTAACAATGTTAGTTGATACTACAAGCATACTTGGCAGTGAACAAGATGGAGGTGCTGTTCTTTCTTCTTCTTTCTTTTTTTGAAATACCAATGAATATTTAATGACAAAAAAAGCAATGTGCATGCTTGGGAATTACAAATCCAGCAGAGTTGCTCTGTTTGGGTATGGAGCATTGTACATCAAACTATAAAAAGAGTTAATTAAATTAAAAATATCTTACAACCTGAGAGACTAGGCTATTCCACAAAAAAAACAGCATAACTCTTGACAAACCACTTCATTCTAGGGCCTTACGGTCTCCAAAGTTCTATGAAACTGAGTTCTTCACACAGAGTTCCATAAGGGATCCAAAAAAAGACCCCAAGTCATGCCAAAATTCTGTAAATGATCATCAAAAGAGATGGTGCATTGAAGTGGTGGATCTTCACCTTTATCTTATATTCTTCACCTTCATCATTCAATGGAGCTTGACTTTGAATTCTTATTTATTTTATGCAAACAAACGTGCCCTTAATTAGCGTGGCCGCGCCTCACCGAGAACCCATTTTGATTCAACCATTTATGTACTTCATTTTGAGATCTGAAGGCTATTTCTTTATTTAAGAACAACTCCATGGATAAATAGGCTACAAGTTTTAATTACCAAAACCTTCTTTTAAAACAACAGGGACTTGTGGAAAACAACTAAAAACCAATGTCTAGACAAAAAAAATAAAAAAAGAGACAATCAAACAAATTTGATCATGGTCAAGGAATCTATAAAAAACTTGAAACAATTATAATCCAGTTAACAATTGATAAACTGAATATTAATCTAAGTTCAATCTTCTTCCTGCCAAGTTTGGCATTGCACCACTTGATTAAGGCCCAATTGAATCAAACCAATAAAAAATTCAAGAAAATCGAAAACCCAGTGAATTGGATTAGGGTTGCAAACCCATGTTCCAACCACCCTTTGGGTATTGGGCATTCAGCTGAACTCCTTGGAGTTTTGGGTAGTGGTCAAATCCCCTTTTGGAGGCTAACGTCTTGATAACCTTATGGGACTCTTAACAATTGATGTTGTTTGATGTTTATATGATGATAATATAATTGTTTTGATAACCTTGTGGGACTCTAACAATTGATGTTGTTTGATGTTTACATGATGATAATATAATTGATAGATGTGTTAGGCAACTTTAATTGAATAAAGAATGATTATGGATTATGACTTTCATTTCTGGACTGATGTATTCACAAGGAGATACGGTTTTCATGTAAATCTGAATTAAAAAGGGTAGTGATTCAGCATGGCTGAACTGGAACCAGAAGAATCAGGCTGGCCAAACCGATACTTACGGTTTTATGCTAACGCCAAACATTAGGTAGGGCTGAATAAGGGATTGGCTATATAGAATTCTTTTTATTGTTGATCGACTGATGTATTAACCCTAATCAACATGTTGTGTGTAATGCTTACTAGATGTTGTGTTGTACTAATTAATGTTTCATGCAAGTTGTCGATAAATTACAAGTATAACATGTATGAGAGCTTTTGAGTCTGTTGGAAAATGAGTTGAGGTTGAATGGAAGGGATTTATATCAATGGACCACAGGTTTGAGGGGTCCGGATCAATTAAAACCCTAGGCTGAGTTCTGTACGCTGTTTTGGCAAATATCTTAACTCAAGTGGCGAGATTGGGGTTAACCAAACCTAGACCTAGGGTCTATGGTTTAGCCGAACTATGAGGATGGAGTTAGGATGCTTGGCTGAGCAAGTAACAGGGTATGGGACTCGCACAGAAGCTCCCTATTCCATATTGATGATCTCTTTTATGTTAAAGGGGTTTTGGGAAAAGAGAAATAGATTTCTTCATGTTACCTTTCAGTTCTATGTATGCAGTAATCCTGGTTCTGTTATAGCTTCTTATAGATAACAGTGTTAAAAATTAGAAATATGAATGACATGCTTTCAATACTTGTCTTGAGATTCCACTATGTTCCATATATTAACATAAAAATTGAAGGAACGGGAAAGTGATGAGTCATTTGAGGCTAGAATATTTGATCAGATTAAATGAATTCCTCCAGGATCCTTATAAAAAAAGATTGTTAAACTTCTATGGTTTTTAATAGAAATGAAGTCAAAAGCATGCAAGAAATATCCAAAGTCACCTTTCAACTGTAAAAAAAAATAAACACAAGAAAGCACACAATGATTCAAAAAACTGCAGCAGTAACGGAGTGATTAATTAGTTACTAACTTCATGGACACTACAATATGCAGCAGGGTAAGGCTAATACGAAAATTGTTGCAGCATTTTAATGAAGACAACTTATTGTCATCGCCACCAATTATTAGAAGTGAGAATTGGAAAAGATAGTGAGTGGCAACCCATAAGGCTATGAAAGAATCATAACAGGAGGAAGCCACAAGAAGACGTGGAGAAATTAAATAAACTAGAGTACTTAAAGCCTGCAATTTGAAAATTCAATACCTTGTACAACAATAGGGTATACCTACAATGTGACCAAGATCACTCAGTTCCAACAGTGAATAATCACTTTACCTGAAGTAACCTCCCAGCTAGTTTTAGTTTAAAACTCTGTATTTCATACAAATATGAAGCACCAGTTATGCATTTCAAGTGAAAAATGAAAATGAACAAAAATGAACAAAAACCCAATTTGGCCATTCAGTGCATTTGAAATGGGAGAATCAGGTAGAGCACTAAGTTGGACAGACCATGATTGTTAAACTACAACAATAAGTAGCAACCACACACAATCAATGACAAAAGAAAACACACAAAATGCACAGAGTTTTCATCACTAAAATCAGAGAAAGAACAATCAAACATTTCATATATGTAGAACATGAGGCCAAAATGTGTCGTAAATGATACCTCCCAATAAGCTTCAAAACCTAACCAAATGCAGCCAAAGTTTCTTACCAAGTTATTGTCTACTCCACAAAGTATAAAAATTTTAACACAAAATACAATAAATGTTCTAACCAAAAAGTTTCTACCATCAGAATATGAAATTAGATTCCCCAATGCAGAACTCATTCCTAAAGACCCATCTAAAACCAAAAAACAAACGAGAATTACAGTAATCAAAATCAACCCTAATCAAACCAGACGCATCAAAACACCACCCAAAGCTCAGCTAATCCCCGATTCTATCAAAACCCAAATAGAAAAATGAAACCCACAACACCAATGGAAAAAAAAATAGAAACCCACCTTTCATCCATGAAATAGATTCCATCCAAATAGACTCATGGAATACTCAGAAACAAAGAAATAATATAAAAGAAAAAAAAAGACTTCTTATCTATAAATACATAAATCAAATGAAAAAAAAAATACATACCAGCAACTGTAGCAAGAGATTGATTCGTGCAAGCTACCTACTCGGCGGTGGCAGCTCCGGCGAGCGGGAGGGCACAGTGCAGAGTGAGAACAGAGAGAGAGAGAGAGAGAGAGAGAGCCGGTGTCGGCTCCGGCTCAGGGAGGGAGAGAGTGCAGAGCGAGAGGGAGAGGGAGGGAGGGAGGGAGAGAAATAGAGAGAGAGGGAGAGAGGGAGAGGGAAAGGAAGAGAGAGAACCGGTGCAGGCGGGCTCCGGCGTAGGCGGACTCCGGCGCAGGAAGGGAGAGAGTGCAGAGCGCGGGAGCAGGGGCGCGGGAGGGGAAAAGGGGAAAAAGAGAGTGGGAGGGGAAAAGGGGAAAAAGTGAATGGGAATGAAAAGCGGAGGGGGGTATATAAGATTTTTAGCGACCGCTATTGCGGCCGCAATAGCGGTCGCTAATAGTCTCTTTAGCGACCGCCTATAGCGGTCGCCCGCTTTTGCATCCGCCAAAACTCTATTTTCCAGTAGTGTGCTTAGAAAGCAAATATGAGCTCCAAATCTTTTCACCTTATTCTTAGAATTTTCTTCTTCAAGGGGACTCTTTTTTCATTCCGAATCGAAACTATTTGGTTTCATTTAATTAAACTATCTGCATGGGGTTATTTATGGGGGACCTTTTAATTAAACAATCTACATAGATAAACCACTGATGAAAGACCAATCATTTATCTATAATGTGTGGAACTACTGGACAAAAGACATGACCATTCACACTAACGGAACTAGGGGGCTGCGAGCAGGGGCGGAACCAGAGGGGGGCTAGCAGGGCCATGGCCCCCCCTAAATAGCAAAAAAAAGTCCTTTTGATTAATTTAAATTTCAATCCAGTTTTGGCAAGAATTTCTATTTTGACAATGCGCACCCTCCCGTGTCAAAATTCTAGTTCCTCCCCTGGCTGCGGGTGCCCCCACAAGACCCAAACCAAAACACCGAAGCCCCACCCAAAACACACACACACACACACAAAAAGAAAAAAAAATTCGTAACATACACTCACTCATCCTAAAACCGTAGTTATCTACATGTGAACCACTAGATCTAATACATAAACCGTGGTTATCCCTATGACAGCTTGGCACCAAAACGATTAGATAAACCACCAAGTAATAAGTAACAACTGATCCTTCCATTCCCCTATAATGTGGCCCAATAATTGAAACATATAGTGTGTCTATCAATTTTCAACTCTCCTCCCTCTGTCTTGAGAAGTGGGCCCGCCCCTGAATAGTGTTCTTCCAATTTCAAATCCTTATCGAGTAGTAGAACTCTTAATCTTTACAATTACAATAGGATCCGGATCCAGATTTGGAGGTCCTGGCCTATAAAAAATGGAATCTATTTTAGATTCCTATTCATGACCAAGTTTAGATCCGGAACCTAATTTAGATTCCGATTGATAAACAGGCCCAGTTCTAAATCCATATAGGATCCGACCAGCAAACCTAAGACCTACGACCCGGCATACAAGTCTTTAATGTTGTAAAGTGTACCTCAAAGTCAATTTTTACTTGACATTTTTATATTTAATTCTGGAGGTAGTAGACTTGATGCACTGTTATAAATTGAATGATATCATTATTTTAATAATAAAATAAATGAAAAGGAGTTAGAACTGGTATTAGAACTAGATCTCGGTCCACCAGTCCTCTAGTTGGACCCGGTTTCGGAACCAGATCAGTGTCTAAAACCAACAAAACAGATTTTGAGTCAGAATTGGACCTGAGACGGGAATTGTTGTTTAGAAACAGGTGTAAGTCTGGGCCCAGCATGGTTTCAATATAAAGCCATCCCGTGTGCAACCCTATGTGGACCCCATATCTGTAATTCAAACTATCAATTTGTTTATTGAACCAATAAACCCCATAATTACTTGTGAGTAATTTGTTATAAAGTCTCATTTTAGCTCCAACTTCATAATCCGAACCATACAATATTCTTGTTTTATTGATTATCTTAAGAAGTTTAGCTTCATACGTTAATCTTTTTGAATTCTTGAGAAGTTTGTTGAAAATGACCAAAGCCAATCAAATATATATATATATATATATTTATTTATATAAAAAAAAAACCGTTGGATGTACTCTAGTAAAAACAGTGATTTTAACAAACATGCTGATATGTTTCACACGTGTAAAATCTACATATGTAGGATCTGCATATGCAAAATCCTAGAATTATTTTGCTCATTCTTTATGAATCTACATGAACTTATTTTGCCTTGAAGTTTAGTAGAATTAAAATAAAGTAATAGGAATTTAAAACCCTAGAATTTCAGCAAGAAATATCCTCGGGAACCATTTCAACCAGAGGCACAAACAGAGGGACCCAGCAAAGTCGTATTTGATTTCAGCAGCATAACTGGTTCAACTAGACATCTTTAGGTTATCGTATGTTTTTAGTTTTAAGTCCTTTTTCACTTCTTATTTTTTTTGTTGTGTTCATGCATCATCCATGTTCAGATTACAACCATTAGATTTAGGTTTAGAGCATTGTAGGTAGGTCATACAACTTAGTTAAAATAGGCATGTGCATAGGTTTTTCTATACTTAAATTTTTACACCATTTATTGTATTTTTAGAAACTTGTCTAGAATTGCATTGTTTGCATTTAGGGCATCATAACTCATCCATATTTCCATAAATTGGTGCTTGGAAATTAGATTTATATTTTTACTTTATTTTTTATATTAAATTGGTTATTTTGATGAGTTTGTTGTTTTTGCAAGTTCTAATTAGTTTAGGATTTTATATGTTTCTTTTATTAGATTAAGGTTTTTTTATTTTTGAAAAGATTGTATTTAAACTATTCAATTTCAGTTTTTTAGTAGAGTTTGATGTAATTTGGTTAGTTTCTTTATTAGACTAGATTTAATTTTCAATTAGGACAAGTTAAAGTTGAAAAGTTTTTTAATCAACATTGCTTCCAGTGGATTAACCTAGTCTCACCGATTATTACTACAATTGCACCCTTACACTTGGGGATCTGATCAAACGTTGTTGCTCATTCTTTCCTTTGGTAAGCTTTTATAAACTGTTGTCGCCCATTTAAACTGTAAAATATGGCATCATATTATGTTATGAGACAACATCGTCGCTGATCTTATTTTGAAAAAAAAAATCATTAGGTATAATTAGTTATTTCAACCTTTATCAAATTGTTGTAGGAACAGAAGAATGTGTCTCTACCTATGCAACTAAATTTGCCAATAAATACATGGTCATTTGGACCGGTGTCTTCCAAGAAGGGATTAATTGCTGTCAATGCGTATTCATGAATTTCATCATAATCATGTGTTGTACGGGATAACTTAGCAATAGCAGAACAACACTGCTTTTAGTACTTTGGGAAGACACTCAATACAAAGATAGAGATTAGATACAAAGATTTGTGGTCTCAGGATCATTGCCGCTCAAGTCAAGATGACCGGCCTCACTCTGCCTTATTCAATGCCTCACTCAACCCTACATTACCCAAACTCAACCCAACCAGAGAGAGTATCAACTAGGAAAATTCTATAGGCACCCCCTATTTTGCTGAGCACACCCACCTTTAAAAAAAAAATCACTATTGATGAAGGAATGTGGGTGTGTTCAGCAAAATGGGTGGGTGCATATAGAACTTCCCCATCAACAAATGCCACAAAATCACTCCTTCCCACTGCACAACCCAACCAAGAGAGAGTGTGTGTCCAAGTCAACAAATGGCAAAAACCAGAACCAAATCAACAAATGAAAAATTAAAATTAAATCTTAAAAAGACCTGGAAAACAAGAGGAGAAGATGCATTTGTGCCGGTGCTGTGGAGGAGACACAAGTGAAGAAGAGGATGTTGCCTTGCAGATCGCTGCGGGGAGTGGTCAGCTGAGAGAAGGACTAAGGGAGAGAGGGATAGAAATGGAAAGAAGATAAAGAAATCCTCACAAACTGTCATTTTGGAAAACAAAGAATGAGAAGACGAGAAGAAGAATACCTCCACATAATGGGATGCTCGAATCTATGATGCTTCACCCCAAAGGAGGTTGGAATACAACCTCTAGGACCATGTTACAGGCTATTAAAGAAGGAGAAGGCAATGAAATCATCGCCAGACAAGGGAAAACGATGGGAAATAATAAAGGGAAAATAGAGTTTCAGGGGTTTTGTAAGGTTTAAAGGAGCAACGATGTTGTCGCTCGATGAAAACTTCCATTAAAAAAAATTAAAGTGGTCACAGGAGACCACTTGCGTGTCATATGAAATACTGGGGCCTTTTTTGTTAGTGGTCATCTAAGGTGATTTTTTGGGTAAATTCCTCTATAATATACGATGAAAGTGATATTTACTATAGTTTTCAAATCGAACTAATAGTGACATATAAGTTTATAATTTTCTTTCAATGTTCTTAAAAAATAGAAACAAGATGACAACAATATTTCATAATTTCATGAAAGTTTTAAAAAATTAAAGCCTTTATCAATTTCTTAGCCTTCTAATATGAATGTTGCACTCATCCTACTTTGCACTTTCAAATGCATCCTACATTCTATTGCCCTCCAATTTAAAAAAAAAAAAATCATCTGAGTAGTATTTCTCATGTATGTACTTACTTTTTATTTCAATTATTTAGAATTAATTTGACTTCTATGTTTTCACAAATTTCTCACCATATTAGTGGAATCCATGCTTTGAATCTTACTTTAACCCGTTTGGTAATTTTTCTTGTCAAATAAAGTTAAGCATCAAATCAAAAGCACTTTATTTAAAAAATCCCTTCATCTTTTTTTAAAAAAAGTTAAAAAGCAACTACCTTTATTCACTAAAAAAATAAATAAATAAAACTTCATTTCCCTTTACAAAAAGTCAAAAATATTCCATCCCAAACAACTAAAAATAAAATACCATCATAACCAACTTATATTTTATTCCCTCTGCTTATTTCACTTCACTACACTTTATTTTAAAAGTAAAATTACCAATTGGGCCCCAAAAGGGATTCTTCTACCGCATCATTTTAGTCAACTGGGACTGTGTCAATATTAAAGTAGGGATAGGATTAGGAATTGAGTCAATTGGATGGGGTCATATTATTAAAGTAGGGTTAGGATTAGAAAAATGAGCCAATTATGGGTGGGGTCAATATTAAAGTAGGGTCAGATTAGGAAATTGAGTCAATTGAGTGAAGTCAGTATTAAAGTAGGGTCAGGTGACAAAATTGATATAATGAGTGCAGTCAATATTAAAGTAGGGTCAAGATGACAAAATCGATTCAATTGGGTAGGGTCAATATTAAAATAGAGTCAGGATTACAAAATTGAATCAATTGGGCGGAGTCAATAGTTTAAGTAGGGTTAAGAATGCAAAATTAAGCCAATTGAGTGGGGTGAATACTCTCGTCGGGTTAGGATTAGAAAATTGATTCAGTTGGGAACAATGAGTTGTGGAAGGCCCACAAGTATTTTGACTAGCGAGTCCGGTACTTTGATGCCTTCACTATTGATGTAGGCAAGTCAATCTCTACAATGGATCTCACTCATTGAAAAAATCTAGATAGCTCTCGATCTATGCCCTCCGCATATATAGAATGCGGCAAACTATTACCATCATAGGAATCGAACCCACTGTAAGGTTGTGCATATATAAACTAAAAAAAAAAGTGATGTCTTTAATATAATTTTATTATGGGATCAACTCCTACTAGAGCCAGATGTGGCCACATTCCATGTAGAGGAAGATATTCATTTTGAGTAATTTTAGATTTTAAATATGTATTCCTATGTGGTTTTTCAATTTTTCTTTCTCCAAAAGGGCACAGGAAACAAAATTAAAGAAACTAAAAGAGACTACATGGCTTTCTGAAAATAAAGCCCAAAAGTTTTCAAAATTTACAGTCCAACTGCATGCGCATTGGGTCCTGATTTCTGCATGTGGTATTCCTGCAAGTTTTATTCCTGTGGAATCCTGGTAGGAAGCAACTTCGTGGATTCCTCCACATTAGTAGGAAGGATGAGAAGTCACCAGTATTAGGAACACTAGATCACTTTCCACTTTCCTATTCTATTTTACTTGCTTGCCATCCCAACCTAATTAAATAGGGTTCTCTTCAAACCCAATGTTTTTCTCATCATAAACTATTTGGTCCATGGATGCAATGTTCCAATATATAACTCCGATCGAAGCTGGGAAGGACTTGTATTATGATAAGGATTGTGTCATGTGTGACTTGTATTTAAAAAAAAAAAAATTAGATTTTTTTTATTAAATACAATGCAGCAGCACAAACACAAAGTCAAAAAAAAAAAAAGGTGGCTCCCACTTTGGGCGGCACGCTGCAAGGTGCCACATGTGGGGGCGTTGCAACAATTAATGATGTTTGTGTCACCATTAGTACCTAGTAGTGGCATGGTGATCGTCATTGATCTACCTTTTTAATATATTAAAAGCCTTTTTCCCGATTCAACAAATCCAAAATGAGTTTGGCTTGAAACAATGGCCTCTCTCCTCTTCATCTTATTTTATGTTCTCTCTTCCTTTGTCTTGCTTTGGTACTAGTGGTGATCGTTATTGATCTTCCTCTTTAATATATTAAAAGTCATTTTTCTTATTCAACAAAATTAACTATTTTTAAATAGAATTAATCGGCTAATGGTTATCAATGCTGAAATTAACTAATTCAAAATGGATTTGGCCGATGGTGTTGTTGATGCTAGTGGCCTCTCTCCTCTTCATTTTATATTTTCTCTTCCTCTGTCTTGCTTCTATGTTCTTTTTTTTTTAAAGCAAGTTGGATTGGTTTATGTGTTCATCCATTAATTTCAAGCATGTGTTTCTTCTTTAATGTTTTGGTAGTTAGAGAGACTTCATTTAAAATTAAGACAAAGAAACTAAAATATCAATTCTAGTTGGCGGGGATATATGTAAATGGAGTGTCAGGTGAATAATGATATTATTACGCATGTAATGATATCATCACGAGGGTGATTATGTCCAAAAAGAATATAATACACCCTAATCCGTCAATTCTTTATTTTTCATAATCAATTCACCTAATTAGGGTTCAAAGCTAATTTTTTTATAAAAAAACTCTAAATATGAAATTCTACAAACTGCCCATCTCAAAAAGGAATTCTTTGTTTTCCCATATGTAACTTCCAATAAAAGAAGGAGCTCTTTAACAATATGTGGGTATTAGGTGAGAAAGTAGCCACTTAATTTATTTTGCAACCTTTCATAAGCAACTTAAACTGCTAGTTATCCAATCCTTCCAAAGTTGACAAGAATGCCAGCACAGTGGGATAAGGGCTGTCTCAAGTTTGCATGGCTTGAATTAAAAAATAGAAACTGAGATCTTCATAATTGGATCGACTCCACACAGTCGGAAAAAAAAACCGTCGCTCCCGCTTCGAGCGGCACGGTGCAAGGTAACACATGTCTAGGTGCTGTAACAATTAATGAAGTTGACGTCATCATTTGACATGTTAAGTGACGTTATCCATATTAAATAAGCATAAAAATGGAATGAAGTACTCGTTTCGTCATCGTTTTCCTCTACTTCAAATTTTAACTTCATAATAAGCATCTAAATTGAGTGAAATGAATTACTCTACTTTAACTTCAACTTACTTTTCTTCACACCACTCCACTCCACGTGTGAAATCCACTTAATTTTATTGCACTCTTCAGCTATCCAAACAGGCCCTTAGGTAAGAGGCATTCGTTGTTACTTTCTATCTTGGATTTGAACCCAGACAGCCACCTTTCCTCACCAGAGGGGCCCCCACCTCACCCGAGGCTAACTCCTTTCACCCGAGGTCCCCTCTCCATAAGGTTGAGGCCAACCCCACAAGCTGGGATACTAAGATAAAAAATAGAAAAAGTAATCGGTGATATGTAAACCCTTCTTTCAAGTCAGAAATGTTGAAAACTTCTCTATTAGGTTTGTATAATACGTGCATTATTATGTTGGGATAAAATGATGAAATCTAAGTACTTTTTTGTGAGAAAACTAACCTTAAGTACTGAATAGACGAATTAATTATGAAAACACAAATTTGACGAATTAGAGTGCAGCATATTTTTTTAGTAGAATTATCCTCATCATGATAGCTTTATCCACCCCGATCCCCCTTTTACATATATTTTTAGTTTCTCTATATCGGTTTGTAATGAAGTTTTATGAATATCAAAGAAGAAGGGTACATATACACGCTTTGCAGGGATGAGCGCATCAAGTCTTTCAGAATAATATATAAACATTTAAAAGATTCCTTCACATTTCCTCTGAATATTCCAACGTTGAGATGTTATTGTTTACCCGCTTTCTTCTTATAGTGAAATGAAAGACTTCTTTTCTACATGCTCCTGGAAACCTTTGGTAGTGATAATCGTCATTGATCTTCTCTTTAATATCGTAAAAGCCCTTTTCTGTATTCAACAAATCCAACTACTTTTGGAAAAAAAAACTACTTAATTAATGCTTATAATCAATGTTGAAATTAACTAATCCAGAATTAGTTTGGCCGAAGGTGTTGTTGAAGCTAGCCTCTCTGTCCTTTTCCTTCTTATATATTGTGTGTTTTCTCTTCCTTTGTCTTGCGTTTATGTTTTTTTTTTTTTATAGAGAGTTGGATTTGTTCATGCGTTCGTCCGTTCCAAGTGTGTATTTCTTTTTTTAGTTTTTGATATTTATAAAGACTTCATTTAAAAGCAAGATGGAGAAACAAAAATATCAATTTTAGCGGGCAGAATATATGTAAATTGAGTATTTGGTGGATAACAATATTATTATGTAGCTAATGATATCGATATGAGAGTAATTATGTCCAAGAAAAATGTACTACACCCTAATTCGTCCATTCTTTTTTTTTCCCATAATCAATTCGTCTAAATAGTGTTCAAGGCTAATCTTTTTCATTAAAATCTCTAAAACCATATATACACACACACACACACACACACATATATATATATATATATATATACATGAAATTCTACAAACCACCATCTCAAAAAGGAGCATTTTTGCCCCTAAGTAACTACCAGTAAAAAAAAAAAGCATCAACTATTTCTAACGTGTGAAAAGAGGAGCACTTTTCCCAGATGTGAGTAGGAGAGAAAATAACCACTTTATTTTGCAATTTTTTCCAACACACCAACCCCCGCCCTTAATTCTTCGCTTTCCCTATATATTCGAAGTTCCAAGTGGGCATTTTGCTTTAAAAAATTCGTTGGCATTTTTTGCCGCTCCTCTACCAATCTTCACTTTGTTAAAATATTCAGTTTCTTTATTTTTACATTAATTTTACAAACCATGTCCCAAGAAGAGTGGGATTCCTGTATGGAAATTCTCAATCACAGAAGACTTGAGCATCCACAAATCCCACCAAAATACCAAGAGGGTGGAATTCCTGATTTCCCAAAGGTTATTTGGGACCTTTCATGCAGCTGAAATTTTGAAAAGCTTGAGCAAGAAACATAGAATTTGCAAATATTAGGGGACATTATGTCGCATCATATCCCCAAAACCTCGACATTTAGAATTTCTACTTGGATTCTAATAAAGAAACAGGCCCTAAAACACATTTTATTATAGATGTACAAGCCAAACGACCTTAGAAAGGAATTTTTGTCATCAGGTAGAAAATAGTATCACAAAAGAGAGCCTTATTGAACATATAGTAGAGTGAGAGGGAAGTTTTCCTTGTTTAAATGTTTCCATAATTTGTACTTGCATCGAACAATCACAATTGTTGACTAAAGGATGCATGGCTTATTGGCATGTTTGGAAATTTCTTGATATATTCAGGGTTTAGGATTTAGAATAGGACCTTAAAGATAAAATCTTTGTTTTTGTTGCACTTTACTTAAAATTTTACTCTAAATTGTTGGAATCCTCTTGGGATGTGGCTCTCTTGGGACCTCATGTGCTTGAACTAGTAGGGCTCCGTTTCAGTAGGACACCCAACATGCTTCGTTCATGAGCAAGAAATTTGTATGTAGTGAGCGGAGCCTCTAGGTCGGCCACTACCTGCACGTGAGCATTTAGAACCGAAGTTCTGCCATTCACAATGTAACATTAGAAGTCCGGTGGTAAAACTCTATATCAGGAAGTGTGCATTTTTAATTGTCCGCTTGTACATACTTTCCAAATTATTTTGACCTATCCCAGTCTTCTTAAACAATGCTTATAACATCGCATGAACCCATGTGTACTCACGTGCAAGCTACTTGCTGGGCTCCTCCATCATTTTTTCTACTTTTCTGATATCTTGTCCCTGAGGTAACTGCGTTCTCTTGTCTGATCTCAACCATGTGCAATCTTTACTTTATTGGCATTACCCCTCTCTCTCTCTCTCGAAGGGAAGGAGGATCGTCTATAAATGGGACCTTGCATGCATGCATTTCTCAACCATCACACAACACAATCCTCTCTCTCTCTCTCTCTCTCTCTCTCTCTCTCTCTCTCTCTCTCTCTCTCTCTGTTTCTTCGTGGCATTATTGAGCAGTGCAGTGAAATGGATCGGATGATGAGGACCATGGCCAATTTTCGTGGGACATTGTCCTCACAACAACCGATGATGTTGGTGCAGGCCCCATCGACCTCAGATGACATGGAGGTGATACAGCAAATATTGGCCGCCCACTCCCCCGATGCCAACTTCAATGTGAACGAACAAGTCCTTCTCAACATGGCCCAGGACATATTGAACAAGGCAAACCCTACATTTCCACCCCTGGTAATTTCCAAACTCCCTTCAATTATTATTTGTTCCCCTTTAAATTGCTCTTAGTTTCCAAATCCATGTTTCTCGACTCTGCAACGTTCATGACCACAGCATATATGTTCATTTTTGCTCATTTTCGTATCGATTCTTGGCATGTAAAAAAAAATTCTTCCACGGATATGGGTTCAGTAGCCCTGGATACTCTTATTGGTGTCTTAACTAGTGAGAGAGTGAAGTGAAACTCGATGACAAAAATAGTGAGAAGTGAAGCCCACCATATGTCGGGTCCCATGTGATTTTCTATGTTATGGCTGGCCAATCCTCGTGATTTTTTCTTTGTTTTTTAATTTCTTGAGTCGTGTGTCCTCCTTTTTATTCATTAGTTGTTGCTCACACTATTCCTTCCATGAAAAAAGGAAAATCTGAGTTCCCAAGCTATAGCTTACGTGATAAGAGACGTGGGTGTAAATGAGAGTACGTGAGTTTTAGTCGCCAATATTACAAAAGAAAAGGAGTAAGAAAAATGTTGTGTCTTACAAATTTTCAAAAAGAAAGAAAGAAAAAAGATATATATATATATATATATAGGTAAATATTTCCACAGGTGAATGAGAAAAGTAAAAAACAATAGATTTTTATGGATTAATACCTCCTAAACTCGATTATCATGAAGTAATGATTAAAAAACTTTAAAATGTGAGCAAGGTGCTTTCACTGTTCTCTTTTGAGATTCTTATACCCTCCTTACCCACAATATCATCGATGATATTTTCTTCTTCCTTTCTTCATCAACCCACAAAACCCCCACTCTTATCATAATTTCTTCTCGAAGCCCTTCCACTCCTGTCAGTGTGCAGCACGATTTACAGTGTCTACCTTCAAATCAATGATCTAGATCACTAAATGATAGGCCCATATGCTAGGTATGGATGCATTAAGATGCAGAACCCAATATACATCTTGATGCCATAGTTCAGAAGCGTTGAGTATGCAGTTCACAAAGGAGCTGCTTGGCTGATTCTTGCAGGTATCGACGCGTAAAGTTCTACTATATTCACTGGGAAGGGGAAAGGCTCCTTTGTGGGACATTATTGTATATGCTGGGTACACTTTCATGGGCAGTTCCTTGGCTATTTTGGCGGGGAACTTTTCTAGATACCCCTATTACACTGTGCTGACAGGGTTCTGCATATGCATGGGATTTTTCTTGGTGAAGACCATGAAAAGGGTACTATTTGCAGAGGTAAGGATTTATGAGAGGCATTCTAGCATCACTATCTTCTGCTTTTCATAAATGTAGTACAGTTTCCATTGTTTTTCTAGCTTCGCCGATGCGAGATGTGGAGGAGCTTGGACATGAGAACGAAGATGGGTTCAGTAGGTTGAGAAAGAAAGCAAGGAGAAAACATTACTCACCGGGTGGGTCCTTGACCCACGATATCATGCGTCAGGGATAAGATCATAAGAAGGGCAAAAAAAATACGAACAACGCGTTCTTTTGATACTAATCTATAAAAATCCATTAAAGAAGGAAAATCGCTAAAAAAATAAATAAGAAAACCATGAGAAAAGCTAGATAAGTAGAAGACAACTAAAAAAAAACCCTTCAAAAATCTTATTAAAAAAATATATAGAATTTAAAACAAAAAAAAAAACATATTTTAAATAATGCTAAAGGCGAATCAAATTTAAGAAACAATAGTAAATGAACGTTCCATATCATTTACTTGAGAGCTTTGATTTTGTTTATAATGCCTATTATCTCTTTGATTATATAGTGATATATATGTATTAGATTGTCTTGAACTAAATCAATCAATTTTCCAATGCAACCCTTTGTGATCCAGCACATGGAATAACATCAATTATTGTTGGAGCTCGTGTTCAGGACACTTCATGTGATGTATTTCGAAATGTATTTTATTGCAGGATCCGAAAACAGATCCGAAAGTCTTAGAGGAAGGGATATCTGAAGAACTTGTACTCACCATCCATAAGATTGGATGTGAGGTAATTTCAAATGCACTTGTTTAATTACATAATGCACTTGTTTAATTACATCTTTCTGATTACTAAATATCTGGGATACATTAATGACACCATTTGAATGTTTCAGTTATCATGCAATTGCTCTAGCGGGGGAGATATGAAGTTAATAACAGCCGCAGTGTTTGACAAACTAAAGAAATATCCATGGGAAGATAAGCTGGTCATAGCCCTCTTAGCTTTCGCTATAAACTACGGGGAGTTTTGCCTTCCGAGTCTGCATGTCGATGCCGATCCACTC
This sequence comes from Umbellularia californica, assembly GCA_028538565.1. Classification (NCBI taxonomy): domain Eukaryota; kingdom Viridiplantae; phylum Streptophyta; class Magnoliopsida; order Laurales; family Lauraceae; genus Umbellularia; species Umbellularia californica. The sequence goes on along the minus strand of JAPQWN010000007.1, from coordinate 14,534,305 downwards.
GCCAAATATCTGCTTCAATTTAAGTCATCGCTCGGTATCACCGGCCAAGAAACTCTTATCAGCAATCTCCTGAAGGTGGTAATAGCTATGGCCAAGTCCATCATCAAGCTGAATGAGCTTCATTCCCTGCACCCCCAGTACATTTCGCAGGACAAATATCCCTTCTCTCAGGCTGAAATCCCAATTGATGTTTATTGGGCTATCAAAGGCATTGTTGCTTGTTCCTCTCAAAGCACTGGCCTTGTGAATATGGGCAAAGAGTAAGTTCATGACAAGCCAAAATTACTTTTTCTATTGTGGTTGACAGTTAGATTGTCAATAGCTAGGATTTTGGTACTTATGTTCAAGATGGAACCGCATTATGACCTAATATCATATGGGTCGCACAACTGTAAACCTAGACTAGATCTAACAGTTAATGAGACTGAAAATAGGATCCATGTAACATATTTTAGATGTACGGGTTCTCTTAGTGGTCGATAAAGGAGCCCATTGTTATCGCAGGTCATCTTTTTTGTCTAAAACACTATCCTAAGCCAGATTTATTACGAAACTTAACTCATTCAGGCATCTCGATATGAACATGACTCGGCAGAGCCTTATCAGAGGCCTTAAGGGTCTAGGATTTGATGGTCAATTGGGCCCAAATTCAGGTCCTATACCTAAAATTTTCCTATGTTGTCATTTGGATAATTGATAATTAAATAGGTAGTTTTGACATAAGTAATGACCATTTTGCGTAATTATGTTTTTGTGTGATTATCTGCTATATTTTTTTTACTTCAACATCGTGGTGTTTCTTCTCAACTAAATTGATTTCAGGTACTGGGGCACGATCACTGAGGCTTGCATGAACTTAGTTCAAATACTTGAGAACCGCCATCAAAAGCTTACAGACATATGGGATCAATGCAATAAAGTGATAAGTGAGTATCACATATGCAAATTCTACGCACACACACAAAAAAAAAAAAGAGAGTCTAAGAGTCATATCAAGTAATAAGTTCTGCTTTCTCAAAAGCTTCAACATCAAGAATATAATACATCTTGTGGATCCTACTACAAAGGGGTCATTTTAATGGGAAAATGCTTGAGTCATACAATACAGAGCATGTTTTTATAGGCAGATGCATTTTGTCCCATTTACGCAGAGGAAAAGAAAAACGAAGACGCTTACTATCAGCTTAAAGAATTCATGAAAAGGACCCACACCGACAACATGGAGGTTCTCATTAAGCTGATTCACACAAAGGATAATAAACCTCTCTTCCATCGTGACACCAACGAAAAGGTATGCTTTTTTTTAAAAAAAATGTCATTTCAATTACTCGGTAAGCTATAGTAAACATCCTTACCCCATTCTAAAGAATACGACTTACCATACTCGTGCTATTTCCAATCCATTTGACTCGAATTCGCTAATAGTAAGTCATTCTCTTAACAAAATGAAACAGGTGAGCTTGAATGTACTGCGGAGTAAGATGGTGATACTGTTCTTCTCATACCTTGATATCTTAGACGAAGAGATCGAAGAAATGGAACGACAAATTTGGAAGACAGATCAAAGGCCGTATGAAATAGTTTGGGTCCCAGTTCTCTACAAGCATGAAATATCGGATGAGATGAAGGAGGTGATAGAGCAAAAGGAAAGGCTGATGCCATGGTACTCTGTACATTATTCCTTGACACTCCACCCTTGTGTCATTAGATACATCAAAAAGCATTGGAAGTTCGAGAATAAGCCATTGTTAGTAGCGTTTAATGAGGAAGGAAATGCCAACAACTCCTGCAACGTGTACGACATGATCATGACATGGGGAACCAGAGCATATCCTTTCGATGCTCATACTGAGGAAAAACTTTGGATGACATTGAAATGGGGGCTCGAATTTTTTATTGATCAAAAACCAGTAAGTGTTAATATTCTTAAATTAATTTATGAAACCTACGCCATCATCATTACATCATCATCAAAGCCTTATCCCAACTACGTGCGGTTATGAAACCTAAATAGTTCTATGCAAATTGTCTTCACAATCCAAAACCCCATAGTTCTCCACATGGTTCTTGGGATATAGCTAGAGAAGGGTTTTTTTATATATAATTTACTTGTGCTAACATGCTTCCTTGTCATTTCTGACAGGAAAATAAAGGAAAATTGATTTACTTCTATGGAGGAGATGACTTGGGTTGGATTAAGAATTTCATATCTTCAATGAAAGAGGTGGTGAAAGGAGATGGGATCAAACTGATATATGTTGGAAAGAGGCATAGAGAGACAATCAATAACGAGAGCTTAAGCGAGTGGTGGGACGACCAGAGGATAATGCGGTTTTGGGCCCGCATGCATAGCATATTGCACTTCAAGATGAAATTTGGTGGGTCGATTGACAATGACCAAACATTTAAGGATGTGCTGACGTTGCTCGGCTGTGAGGGCAGTGGTAGGGGATGGGTAATGATAGGCCATGAATCGAACCACATGGTTGCTTTGAATGGAGAGACTATCATGGAGTGGTTGGTTCAGTTGAAGATCAAGAAGGTTCAGATCACACATCAGAATTTCTTTATCGAACTCCGTGAATTCATACGCCCACCCCCGAAGATGCACTGCAATCACATTTATGTTACCAGCACCAATGGCATAATTCAGGAGAATATGGTCTGTGTCGACTGCGGTCGCCTCATGGAGAAAAAGGTCATGTTCAGCTGCTGCAAGAATGAGTAACATGCTCAGCCTCTCGGAAGCAGTTGGAGTATGTATGTGTCATCTTATCCTCTGTGTGTCCTTTTTAAGTGAGAATAAGTACGTGACTTTTGAGTACTACCTTGTTATGGAGTCATGTAGGGGTTTGTATGGTTGTTCGCATGTTGTTTGTCTCTTTTCTTTGTTTTCTATTGTAATGTGTGTCTGTTCGAATGCAGTTCCTTTCCTTTGTTTGCTAGTGTTAAGTGTAATGTTGTTGTTTGTTGTCTCGTGGTTTTTACTTTGCATGGGCATCTGATGTATCCACCAGCACTTGAGTGGGATCGCGCTGATTATGGGCGAATTTTATACGGTCTCTCGTTCAAGTTTGGGTTTGGATTTGTCTGCATAAAGTTAGCTTGGGGTCGAGCCGACAATCACTCTGACCTGAACCAATTACATTTTGAATGGCATGGATCCGCGCGCTCTTGCATCACAGCCAATCTCTTATTGGGCCTTCAATATTCTACCTAGCATGCCACTCCCAAGTGTAGGATCAAATTCAACCAAATCATAAATTTAATGAAACATATTAATCAAATAAGACTAAAGATGTAAATTAATCACAACTATGCAACTCTATGTATTAAGTTTTGGTAATTTGAATTCCACCATTAAATGCTCGTGAGGACAACATCTTAATGGACACTGTGGGGTGGGCTCTTACTAAACTACTTGGACCGATGGGACCAATCAAGGGGTTAAGGCCCGACTTGATGGGCTATACCCTTGGCCCAAGAAACAAGAATACCACCCACACCAATGGGGCATGCAGCATGGAGCCAATGCCTTGTATTTTTGTCTCCTTTCGTCTATATCAAAAAGAGCCCCAAAATGAGTACATGAATGAGCCGAGAAATAAAAAAGAAAGAACCATACGACAACAGAACCGCCCAGCCATAAATGAAGAAGCTACTCATTCGGGCTGTCAAAGGGCCGGGCCGGGCCCAGGCCTGGCCGAGGTAAGCCCTTACCCTACCCTCATATGTGCAGGCATGGCCTAACCGAGCAAAAGCCCTCGGCATTCATAACAGGCTTGCAATTTTTAGGCCCTTGCCCTACCCTCAAGGGTTAGGGCCAGGCCAGGGTCAAAAGGAGGAAATTTTTTTAAAGAAAACAAAATTTTCTTACATCACTATCGGCTTCTAATCTACATTGTTTTTTGTCAAATTTATGGATAACTGAGGCATCATTGGCTTTGGCAAAAGCCTTAGGTAATAATTGTTAATTTGTATTAAGTCTAGGTATCTTGGTACATGATTCATTAGTTACGTGGGTAATTCCATTTCTTTTATCATTATTTAGTTGTTTCTTACCATACATACACTCAGCAACATGACCTTCTTTTTGAGTTCCATCTTTTGTATTTTTAGAACTTTCAATTGTTCAAAATGACCCCAAATACTTGATCTTTTTAGCAAAATGCTGAGCGCAGTGACTTTTGATAGCAAGATTAATAGCAACTTCAAGATCAGAGAGGGAGAGATCGAAAATGAGAAGAGGCCGCTTTGAACTTTCGTTTTGTGAGGTTTAGCCAATGATAAAGAAAGAGATCTTATAAAGAGACATTTTAAGGATTTTTAGGATAAAAAAACCACATTATCCCTCAATATAACCGTTGCAGTTTACTCCATGTGGGGTAATTACGACTTTTTAATAAAAGTCTAAATTCCCCCAATAAATGACTGTTTTTGGCACTGTGGGCTGGGCATTTACATAATTTCTGATTGCCCTAAATAGAGAAAAGGAAAGGCTTGATTGGGCCAGGTTCTTACAAAATTTTCAAGAGGTCCAAGTTGCTTAGATATATTATAAACATATCATGTATTATATATTTTATATTAATACTTAATAAACTGCGGGCTGGGCCCTCTCGAGCTGGAAAAGTCAAGCCCTAGCTCGGTCCTCAATATTACGGGCTTTTCAAAATCGGGCCCTACCCTACCCTACCCTACCCTCGGGCTTTAAGACCAAAAAAGAAGCAATCGCTTTGAGGGCTTTTGCGGGCTAGGCCAGGCCCCCTCATCAAAGGGCCGGATTGACAGCCCTACTACTCATATAGACGAGGGGTTTGTATGGGACTAACAAGGGATTGATCTCCTATCTAGTTTAGGAAGCTCTTCTTGGTTTTATTTTATTTTCTTTCCTCTCTAATGAAATTGTTTTAAAAAAAAAAAAAAAAAAAAAACAGAAGAAGCTGCTGAACAAAAAGAATACAAGCAGCCCACAAGCGTTCCAGAAATCACAAGTCAAGTAGGGAAATGGAATAAAGAGAATGCAGGGGAGACAGGGTGAACCTGCGCTTGAAATTGGCCAAAGTTATATTCGAGAATGGCTTAAGGAATCTGCATTGGTTCCTCTCTAAGCTCATGTGTAATTCTATCCAAAAAAGGGAAGGAAATTCCTATGGATCAGGTTGTTACGGTCCTTGCTCTTCAAATTTCAAAAACAGCAGATAAGATACGGGCTCCAATTACAAGAGAAGAAGAGTTACAGCTTTTCTCTCTAAGAAGTTCCTCCAAGGAGTAGATAATAACAAGGTGGAGGTGCAGAAAAGTCCAGCTTGGTTTAGGAACCCTCTTAACCACAGGGATGTTCATTGGAGTTTTCCTGTAATTAAAAGAGTCCTCACAAAAAAACATGTTTACAACAATATAATATTCTAATCTACAAAATGTGAGGACCCCTCTATCTCATTAGATTCAAAGCGTCCTTAACCCATTGGATCCACTAGCTGATTGAATCAGGAGAAGAGGATTCACCATTTGACCATTCTCAATGATGCAGTTGACCTTGTATGAAGTGCTTTGGGTTATGATGAAGAGCTAAAACTTACAGGTAGAGGAATATTGTTGACCCCATTAATTTATGGTACCATAGGTATGGATTAGATTGATGAGTTCTATGTATAGTGAGACTAAGGATGGATTAGGTAAAGATAAAGGATGGATTAGATAAGTGAGCCGCTTATGGTAGATCTCATTTAGATAAAAAAAAATAAGATGTATATGTGTTCATTTAGTGGTCCTACATTTTAATTGAGAAATTGAATAACAAACTCTTATTCATGATGCTGCTTTACGCAATAACAATAAGTCCCTAGCTCCTGTTTTACATGCATCCAATTTTAATGGCATTGTGCACACCCCTGCTTATAAATTTAAAAAAACCAGAATATTCCCTGAACATCATGAATTTTGTGAGATTTGTGAAAAACTCTAGACAGACCTCTCAGATCTACTTTCCTGGACTCCTGTCGTCACCTAATTCACGATCCGAACTATTTATCTCATTTAAAAGGCTAAAATCAGCTAGATAGTCAAACTTCATATATTTATTCATCATCGATTTTGAGGCATCTTTGAAAGACATAATTGTCAAATGCATTCAAATTCACATGTGAAAAGAGATGAAAATGACAAACAGAAAATGTGTTTCACATATATTTCATTTACATATGTAAATTATTCAAATGTGCATCATTTATGCACGTGAATCATTTTTTAGGAAACAAATGACCCCTTTAGATTCCATTACAACAAATCTACTAGAGGTCAAAATCTGAAAAACCCCAATTAGCTCTCAATCATACAAATCCAGTTTTAAACTCAAGCCTAATAGAAATGGGCAGGGGCCAATTATTTGTTTAATCAGGCTTGACTTCGTTTTAACCATTTTATTCAAAATCTACGCTCATGGTTTCACAGACACTTCCAGCAGTCAAGAGCATACTAACGTCACATCACATCACATCACAAGCAAGTCGCCTGTGTACAGATCTTCGTGCTCTCGCAGACCACCAACTGCTTCCTTCTCGGCGAAGGAACCCGTCCACCAGGGGCCATCTTTTCATTTTCCTTTGCTCTTCTTCCGGTGATGAAATGACCAAACTAGCCCCCACTAAGTCGAAGCATTGGGAGGGATTCCTGATATTTCTGTGGACAAAAGGGGCATTGTACCCCGAAAAATAAGAAGAAATCTCCGTCGTCACTTCCATCCGGCTCTACCATATCGACAGCCAAGATTCTCCGGATCTGCAGTACTCTTGTGGGACCGGCAATTGTCGTATGAATTTATCTCTATTAATTTTCTATAAAAATAAATAAATAAATAAAATGAAAATAAAAGTCGGAACCGGATCCCACTAATGTCTTCCGAATTGGTTTTGAATCTAGAAATTGGTTTCAAGCCCGTATTTGACGCAAGTAGCATTTTAAAATTGTAAAAATGTGGAATTCCCAAATGTTAATCTTTACTCTAGCATTTATAAATTCAGTCTTTCCAGGGAGATTTCGTTGCAACACCAGTTATTCCGACAAAGATTGGCGCAACTCCGGCTCTTCCCAACGATGAAATATCATCTTCGCTTCTATGCAATTGCACAAAACTTTGGTCCGATCATCTTCTTCCTCTGCATTCCTTCCACCCACCTGATTTATTTCTCTATTTCTTTTCCATCTTGTTGCATGCGTTTTTTTATGGATTGTTTTAATGGAAATGGAAGCAAAATGATATCTTTTTTTATGGAATGGAAAATGACCCACTTTCTCATCTCTCACACTTATACACAAGCAAGAATCACCAAAAGACCACAAATTTTAGATTTTTCCTCTGAAATAGTAATTCTATCATATTGGAATTCAAGTTAGATGAAATTCTCAAATGGGAATTCCAGTATAAAAGAAACAAGGGATTCAAGAATGCTAGAATTCGATAGCATTTTAGAATTCCAACATCTCAAATTCTGCAAATTCAAGCAAATGTGAATTCCAGGAATTCATGTAGAGAAACAGGTCCTATGTATTTCATTTATCATATCATCATGTAATTTGACATCCATTATTACGTCTAGTGTTAGATTTATTCATTATTAACTGTCAATCTTTTCTTTTTGAATTTAGCTCGTTCACGGATAGGAGAGCTGTGATAATGGGGTCACTCCATCTTGCACTAAAATGCCCGAAAGATGAATTCTTAGGATATTCCATGCATTCATCCATTTAGGCCCTTTTAGCACCTCTTTATTTCAAAATTTATAAGAGAAGAGATTCATCCATTGGCTTTCCATCCTCCTTGCCAAAAACTCTAATTTCCCCTAGATGTTCTCTATGTTTAAGGAAATGACAAAACCGCCAAGACCTTTTTTCGTTTAGGCACCTTCATTCCTTTTTTCTTTGAACTTTTTTCGCTTTTGGTATAATTTCTTTTTTCCTCTTCACTACCAAATCTTGGATCATTGCAACCTATGTGACCCATCTTTGTGTGTACAATCCATCTTTACATATTAAAGTGAAATTTGATACAATGAAATATTAGGACTAGTTGTTCATATGATCAGCTTTGAATAATGAAAGTTGGGCCTTCAATAAAATAAATTAATTATTTCTCCATTTTTTTTATAAAATTTATTTTTTCCCATAATACGAAAAGATATGTTTTCTTAGTGTTAACACCAAAATTCATATACTAAAAAACTGAGTGCCTGAAAAAAAAAAAAAAAAAAAAGGAGCGAATGTGTAGAAACCCCAGTACTCTGGCATACTACCACTACCAACTTCTGCCTTTTTATGATAGCAACAATCCATCTTTCTTTTCCCCTTCGCTTCCAAAACGTGAGAGACAGTGAAGAGAGACAGTGAGAGTGAGAGACAGTGATGCTTGGTGTCGAAGAGATGTTCCCTACTCCTCCTCCTCCTGCTGAGAGCGCGGGCTCATCGACTCCCATCTCGCGCCCAAATCCCAACCGTCTAAGCCCCAGAAATGATCAAACCACCCCAACTAGTCGAAGCACTGATAGAGATGCCTGCTTTTCCTGCGGACACAAGGGTCATTCGATCTCGAACTGCCCCCAAAAATCAAACAAGAGATCCTCGCCGTCACTTCCATCCGCCGGTACCATCATCAATGGCCAAGATGTTCCGGAGATGCAGTGCCCTTGTGGGGCCGGCATCTGTCCTGTTCTAACCTCCAATACGACCAAGAATCCTGACCGCAAGTTCTACAGATGCCCTGATTCAGTAAGCATCATTTTTACTCAAATTTGGACCGACTCTCTCTCTCTCTCTCTCTCTCCCCCAATGAATTGCCATACACATTTTATTACATGGAGTTAGATATCTGTATATTGATTGAGGCCTAGTTTTATGTTAATAACTTGTAAAATGTCTATAGGGTTCCAGTTGCAAGTTTTTCAAGTGGTGTGACACAGTTACTTTTAATGTGGTTCCTAATGTTGTTGAGTCTCCATACCCAACCTGCGATTGTGGGGCTGGAAAGTGCATTCTTCTTACTGAAAAGGATGGGAAAGATGCTGGTAGGAAGTACTTTGCCTGCCCTGTTAAAAAGGTTGTGCTTATTACTTGAATCTGTTTTATTTGTTTCTTGTGATTTGTCAAGAATTTGCCTTCTGTTGTTCAATGGAACTTGAATATGAGGATAATGATATCATTTACTAATAAAGAAAAATGTATGACAAAAGAAATGTATGAAGTTTAGTTGTTATTTGATAGAATCAAAACAAGGAAATGATGTAAGTATTTCATAAGTATTTCCATGTCATCCCACATTTCTTTAGATACATTGAATATATGTAGAGGTGGTGGATCTATGATTATCTTGACTACCATTAGGGTCTAATCATTGCTCAGAGGCAATATGGAACCCAGTTGTCACTAATTTGGGAAGAAACTCTCCACTGGGAAAGGACATGTCTTCTAGAGGTTGGATGACACTTTATTCAGGTCTCAGTTACATGACAGTTGGAAGAGTTTCAAAGAAACTTGGCATCTCTGAAATATGTGCATTTGATAGAGTCAAAAGAGGTGGCAAATTTTTTTTTTTTTTTTTTTTTCCTAAGAAAAAGGGGGGAATGGTGATAAGAGTCTGGTTTAAAAAGAAAGGTTTTCATTAGTCAATGATAGTGGAGTTTCAGTGATCTAGAGCAACATGCTTTATAGTGGAAATTGTAGATATACATATGGAGTTGGGACCTTTTAGAGGTTGTGGGTCTTTGGGTGTCTGGAGTGTAGCTCTCATATCCATTGTTCTGGAAATTAAAAGTGTATTGCAAATCATTCAAGAGGATGAATCAAATCGTATTGTGAATTTTAGGATTTTTCATTCTTCTTATAAAAATAATAAAATAATTAAAGATTAAGAAAAGTGAGGGAAAAAGTGGTTATTCATAATCCATCCATTTTCATGTAATCATGTATGTAGCAGCATAATTACTATGACAAGTAAGATTATGATACAATCATATGAAGAATACCATTGACATTTTTAATATATTATAAATGATGTGTATGAATAATTAAATATGTTTTAAGTGTCAACATTAATGCTAGGATAAATGAACACGGTTCCATGGTTTCTCCCCCATTTTCACATCAAAAAAAGAAAAATCAAACCCAAGCCATCAATCTTACATGGCTATAATGTCTCCTGAAATTAAGAAAATATTCATGTAAAAAAGACAGAAAAAAAATTAGAGAAAGTAATGCACAACAAAACCCCCATACATCTGGTCAAACACTTTAGTCACATGCTTGTTCTTTATTTATATTTAGATACTCCCCGAAATTGTAAAAATTCTTGAGAGATTTTGTTAACCATTGAATATCCTTTTACAACTAGAAATGCTAGAAAAAAAAACAAAGAGAGTAAGAAAAAAGTTAAAAGATTACTAGTGTTAACCTCTCGGGTGTGACTATTCCCGCTTAGTCGAATCTCTTAAATCGTAAGATTTAATAAAACAAATGTTGAATTGTAAGATTTGCATCTGAACCCTAATATTAACTTGTGAATGGGATCGTTGGATAAATACAATTTTTTTTTCTTAGGATTCGATATGAATCATAGGATTAGGGATATGAATCCTAGGATTTTGAAAACAGTGCCCATATATCAGGGATGAGTCATGAAAATTTTAAAGTTGGCTTAGGCCTTAGGGGACAAAGGAAGTTGTGACCCCTAGATGTGTGATCCACTTAGATGCACACAAACAACTCTGATAGGGGAAATTGGATATTGGGGTACACCCTCTACAGCCTTTTTCTTGTCAGTATTCAGTGGTCTATTTTCCCATCCAGTATAACCTTGAGTTTGTGTTCATCTAATTACATATCAGATACACAAAGTGAAATGGTCATATGCTAGTCCCTATGCTGCAGCTCCATTTCGTTATCATGTGGGGCTCACCATCGGACTGATCACACATAAGAACATATGGTGGACTCTATTTAGTTCTTAAGGAGTTAATCACCTGTTGTTCAATAATTAAAACAACGACAGGCCCTGCTCATATTGGAGTGAAAACTTGCCCCATACAGAGAATTCAATGCCCTCAACATGAAAGCTCACCGGCTTATGGCAGCATATGATCATTTTGTTGTGCTACTTCAACACTTACGTTACTGATGTCACATTTCCATTTCCTGTACTATTTTTTTGAACTCTTATCTTTTCCTCCATTGCTGATTATTTCTATTTAAACATTGAGAAGAAAATTGATGCTGTGAATTCTCTTCCAGGGTCAGGGGGCTTGTAATTTTAAATCGTGGCATGGTCCTCTAGGAAAGGGCAGTGATGGGGCAGTTGCGAGAGAGTTAAAGTTCTCTGACACAGTTACTCTTTCTCATCATGGTGAACGAAGGGCATCACTGTCATCAGGACCCTCCAACAGAGAGATTCTTGACATGGTAGCTAATGGAGGTCATGTTGGTGAGCAGCCAGAGTCAGTGGTAGGAGAAGTTTCAATGTAACAACTATGTTTACATTTCTTGATGCATTAATATGTACTCTAGAATCAAGCTTCTTGAATATTTGAATGGGAAGTTTGCCTGCTTTGTTTACAGTTTTTGATGCATTAATATGTATTCCAGAATCAAGCTTCTTGAATATTTGAATGGGAAGTTTGCCTGCTTTGTTTGGCGCAACTGGGAAAGTGGAAAGCAGATTTGGTGTGTATTGCTTTCTGATTTTCCTGCTGATAGTAGTTTCTGCAGTGTTTAGAGCAGCATAGTAATTGAAGCTTGCTAGTGATTATTCTTTCTGAATTTCTCACTTTATGGTAGTTTTCAGAAGGAAAGGTGAAGGGATAGTATCCCGCCTAAATTGGTTTATGATCTCCATGCTGCCTCAGATGCACTGCAAAATGGATGAATTGAATGTTTGGCTATGATCCCATTGAGCTTTTGACTTTTGTGAACATCCAAAGTGGCCCTAAAGAATTCATATGATATTATGGTTTTCTATTGATTTGATTTGCAGCTCGTTGAGGTGTGACTGTTTCTGGTGTTGGGGCATTACAAGGAAGGAAATAAAAGGGAAAGAAAGAACACTAGCACTGTTTGACCAAGTATGCCAGAAAATCGAATACACAGTTTCAGTATCGACAACATAAGTCTATTTATGTTTTTGGATACATTTGGATATGCTCCAGCCTGATGCTTTGTTTTTTTTTTTTTTTTTTTTTTTTTTTTTTTTTTTTTTTGCTAAATGGCAATTGAATTAATAAAGAAAAGAAGAGAACAAAGCAGAGAGCTCAGGAAAGAGAAAGCTCAGGGAGCTACAGCAGCAGAAGAAAAAGAAAAGCTCAGAAAACCAAGGCCAAACCTTTTCAGTGGTCCATTGTCACAAAAAAGCATATGCTGATATAAACTGAGCTTTTTGTTATTTACTTACACATTAGATATGTAAAGAGAAATGGTGATATGCTACTGGTGGCACAGGAATTTCCTTGCTGCCAGCTTCTTAGTGGTTTTATGGGACCCATATTGGATTAATTAAATAAAAGTAGTAAATCACTAATTTCCAAGGTGATTAATCCTAAGTATGGTCCACTCTGATTGGTATTCTATTTTGGTCAGTGGCCACTACAGGGAGGAGGGATAAGGAGGGTGATTTAACTGCTTGGATTCTAGAACCATGGGCCCACATAACAACATTTAGTGCTGGCAACTAGGGAATGCTGATGATGTTGGCAGCATGTGATTACGTATTTGCAATAAAACATCTACTGTATTGATGCTGGTTTTTATTTTCTGTTTCTGTTGTCTATCAGTGCCTCTACTGCTGTATATATATGTTCATCAACTGAAAAGAAAATTAAGGCATGGAGTTCTCTTCCAGGGTCAGGGAGCTAGGAGTTATCTTCAGCATCTTGATGGTCCTGGAAAGGACTTCCAAAGAGATGGAGTCACAAGAGCGATAAATTTTTCTGACACGGGAGCGCAGTCTCAGTATGTTGAACAGAGAAAGTCTTTTTCACCAGGACCTTTTGAGGGTGAGATTATAGACGGTGAGGCTTCTGGTGATCACATTGCTGTGCAATCAGACTCAGAGGTAAGAAGGGTTTCAATGTTAACAACAAACATTTATCTTTCTGGATGCATTAGGATCTACTCCAGGCATCAATCTTCCAGAATATTTGAATGGAATAGATGGTTATCCATTCTCTTGTCTTTGGAGAAACTGGGAAATTGGAAAACAGATTCAATTGAGCATTCATCTCTGAATTCCGTAATGATAATGGTTCTGTTGTGTTGGGAGCAACGTGAAAATTGGAAAGTATATGAGGTGGTTATTGTTTCAGAATTCCCCACTCCTAGTCGAACCAAAGGGGACCCCTTTAAGTTTTAGAAAGTTATATAATTTTGAACACAGAGCCCCCCAAAATTTTCTGAAAAGCCCCCCTATATATTTTGAGAACTACATGCATTTTTTATATGTGGCCCTCCCAAGAATCTTTTACCTACATAGTGCCCCCTTCCCCGCCCCTAAGGAAGAATTACTAGGTCTGCCCCTCTCCCCACTTGTAATTAGGGTTTTGATTTTAAAAGTAAGGCTCGTGCTTTAAATGTTGTTAATGAGTTTTAAGTATTTGTAGGTAGCCACATTTAATTTGGAAGTTTATTATTTATGTTCGGATGAATAGCAATCTTGATCCTTTTAGGTAAAGCAACATCTTCCCACCCGATATGGTTTATGGTCTTCATGCTGTTTGAAAGCCTCAAACACTTGCAGTCAGTGTGTTATGACCTCGAGCAATATCATTGACTTGGTTATTAGATAAACGAATGACCTTGCAAATTTGGGAACTATATTGGTAGCGCATGGATATGTAACTTTTTTTTTCTTTTGTTCACTGCATCCCTCCTCATTGTTTCAAATGATTTGTCGAAAAGGTCTCCGATCAGAGTCTGTATCAGTTCTGTGAACAGATTGAGTCGAGGTACAGCTTACTGTCAGGAGAGCCTTCAGAAGGAGAGGTTCTTGACACAGATGCTTCCGGGGGTCTCATCAGTGTGCAGTCAGGCTCAGACGGAGGCAACTCTTTTGCTGGCCCTGAAGGAGATGAAGGCTATATGAGTGACATACTCTTAAGCACGGCCCGCCACTTTGCTAATGAGTTCCTTAAACGCATTCAGGGGCTACATATTCGATCTTTTCTTCGTCAGCGCAATCAACTAGTAGAAGCAGTTCACTGGGTTACCAGCTTTGGGGTAGACTGCTCCTTTTTTGTGTCACAGATAGATGATCTCATCCAGCTGATTGATGATTTCCAAGCACTATCTTGTTTGGGCAAGAAGGAAGAAGCGATTCACCAATTCAAACACCAGCTGAGCTTTATTGATTATGAAGATGCTCGTCGACAAGCAAGGCTTAATACCATTCAAGGAGACCTTCGGATCATGGCCCAGGCTAAAGGTGAGCTGGTTGCTGAGCAGGCTGAGGTTTTCCAAGCCTTCAACACAGTCACTGAAGAATTGAGTAGGCTGGCAAGCGAGCGGCAGTTATTGCTGGGAGAAGCTGCTGCTTTGGAAGAAGCAGCAGCTAAGTCCCAGCAGATCAAAGCTGAGCTGCAGGAGAAAATTGGGCAAACCGGACAAGAGAAAGCAGAGATTATGGCTGCACTGCAGACAAGTTATTCCAGTAAAGAGCAGCTTCTTGAGCAACTGGAGATTTATCTCTGGACTTTGCAGATGTGGGATTAAGTCTGGTTGAGTCTCCCCTTTTGTATTTATATTTACCTTTTGCTATGTACAAGTTCGGACTAATTAAGTAAAATGCAGTGATCTTAAGAAGTTCCAACATCCAATGATTCCCTTGTGAAATCTACATATGTGAAACTTTGTTACCATGCTTGTTTAGAATCACCATTTCCAAATGAGTTAAATGATATGGGTGGAAAGAGCAAAAACTGATCTGTATAAGTTTCTATACAATTTGGTGCGCTACAAATGCCTCCTTTTACACCATTTTTACATTTCATTTACGCTTGTGATACATCATTGGTGCAAAAGGATTAGAACAATAGAAATATGACACAAAAATATATTACCAAACCAGTCAAGCTACCCTTGAGATTATGTAAAATACCCAGTTTTTAAATTATAAACCTAACTCGGGTCGGGTCGGGCTTCATATTTGTCAGGTGAGCCAGGGTTGGGTCAGATAGTTATGGCCCGATTCAAGATTGGGCCGAGGTCGGGCCTCTAATTTAGAAGTTGGGTCAGATTTGGATATTCCTTACTCAACCCAACCCAACCCAACCCATGAATATGCGTGTTAAGATAAAGTTAGACCTCAAAATCCTCTAAAAATGAAAATCTCCATTTGTCCAATTTCTCGGAGACTTCCATTTGTCCAGTTTTCTAGGACCCTGTGAAAAGCAGAAGATTTTTGTCCAAGCTTTGGTTGCCATACATGATTTAAAAGATTGCTCTGCGTAAGCAACCATTTTTCAAAGCACTTTTTTGTCTCAATTCAAGCACCCCATTTTATTTCATAGACAACCAACTACACTACACCAAGAGAGTGGATTGAATTATACTCAAAGAAATACTTAGTTGAAGGTGCAGAGTTCCATGTAGGACCACTCAATGAAAAATCCAAGCCACTCAAAATACACCTATCCCTTCATATCCTCAATTTTTAAATCAACACGAGCCAGTGCCACTGTAATATTGGCCATTTGAATAAAAACATGATTAACTTGAAATATAATTAACATAATATTAAATAGTATTAATCATATTCAGTAATCACATTTTTAATCAAGTGTTCAATCTTAAGGTGAGATTCATTGGAGTAAAATTAAGAGATACCCGCCGTGCACTGGAAGGACGCGTATTAGGAGCAGGTGGATTTTCAATAGGTGGGCCTGCTTTGGAGTTCCATTGCTCCAACCCATGACTTGCATGGCCCTCAAAAGGATCCGGACTCCTATAAATGGTTGCAGTTGCAGGTGGGACCCACTTCCACGCGTGCTGGTAGCAGGTAAGCGACAATTTCTACTGATTTCATTTCAAAAGAATCCTTACTTGGAATCTCTTGCCCATGCCCATTGGAACTTTCAGGGGCAGGAAAAGACAATGGGACAAAAAATTGAAAGAATAAAAAAGCTTTAAACAAAACAAAATCACTGTTGAATGTTCTATTATATATTATATATTATATTTATATTATATATATTAAAGCAAAGGGGGAGGTGGACTGTGAGGGTGCCACCTCATCCCAAAAAAGTCTCTCCTTTTAAAGAAATATACACAAAAAACTTACATTGTCTTAATGTGCCACCTTACTTTGGGCTACTCTTTCTCTCATAAAACCCATCTCATAAGAGATTTTTTTTAACGTTTGAGTTTGAGTCATATTTCTTGCCATTCTCCAAATTATAATTAAATCTTTACAGTCAGTTTGTTTTCTTTTTCTTAGATCTTCAATCATTAATGGGTCTCATGTTAAATATGTTTTGTGGGACCTACCGATGAATGAAACCCAAACTGTTGCTCATTTACTCTCCTTTCAATTTTTTTTTTTCACTAAATGGATGGATCAAGTAGTGGGCATCAGTTCGTATTAAATAAATTTCAAGATTGGACTCCAGTATTGGATGAAATCCCAATGACCTTCTCTTAACTCATTTTTTCTAAGAGTGGGCCCCACTGATGGAGGGAGGCAAGCCCATTGGCCGTTGCCTGGTTTCTTAATGGATGCAAATCAATTAGTGGGCCCCGCACATTTAACTTATTTTTGTAGTGGGACCTACTCATGGATTATGCATAGATATTAGTTTTCTAAGTCAATCTATATTTATAGTGGGCAATCAGACTGGGTTGGTATCATTCACAAGCTTAATTTCTTTGATAATTGTTAGGATGTGATTTGTGTGCATATGAGTTAGAACTATTAGAAACATACTATAATGATTCATATCTATATCTACATACACTCATCCCATTCAGTGTACATCTTTTATGTTTTTTTTCTTCTTTTACACTTGTTCGGCCCCCTCTCTTTCAATTTTTTCTCTTATACTATCAATCATCCGTGGGGGCCAACTATTCCATTACCATAAATCCATGTGGTTTGTGGCCCATTGAGGTCGAAATCATTTGATTTCTATTTCCTTTCTTCTTATCTTCCCTGTTTTTCTTCTTTGGATGCAGAGCAATCAGTAGATCCCACATGTTAAAAACATTTGAAGGGTGGCCCCACTGATGGATCAAACACGTTGATTTTTTTTATCCCTTTCTTTTGGTTCTTTTTAGTACGTGTGGATCCATCCAGTTTGTTTTCTTTTTCTTATATTTTCAATCATCAATGGTATAATATAACCGTAAGTGAGATGGTCGTAATGGTCAATGCCTTTAAATTCAAGGGGTCATTGTGTTATGTAAATTTACTTTATTTTATATTTATTTTCATACATAGAAAAAATTTTAATATTCAAAGATAAGAAAAAAAATTTATTTTATATTTATTTTATCTTAACAACATTTCAAAAGAATTCTTAAATTTTAACATATTTTTATTTTTTGCCCGGGCTTAGCACAAGCCTTTGTTGCTATTATATATTAAAGTAAAGGGAGAGGTGAGCTATAGGGGTGCCACGTCAGCATTGAAGGAGTTTTCCTTTTAAATAAATATACATAAAAAACTTAGAGTGACTTAAGGAGCGATGTCATCACATTCAATTATTTTTTCTCCAAATTATCTATCCATATCTTCTATCTCATAAATTTTCTCAATCAATATCCCCTAAAATTAAGGTTAATCTTGCAAAAATAATGCAAAAGACTATTCTAAGGGGGCCCACTATGTAGATCTTATAATCCAAAAATATCAGTCTCTTTCACTTATGTGTTACCCCACAAAAGTTTTAGGGAATTTAATAAATCTAACCCATGCACCATCTTAGTGGGACCACCTCATACAACTTATCAACCTGACTCAAATGTTAAATGGACTTGAGCCTTTGTTGAACTGAGGCTTTCAAAGAGTTGTCATATATTTTCGGTACTTTTTTCTCATGTGGTTTGAGCTGAGATGATCCTATGTGCACCCGGACTCAAACCTTAGTCTAACCCCGGCCTTTAAGGGGCAGTTTCAACCCACTCATATTTTTTGAGCAGGTAGGCTCGAACTTAGTATCTAGGACCTGATATACACATGAACTTAGGCCATTCAATCCTATTGATAGTAGAAATGGGCCAGTCCGGAAACCGGCCCATTGAAATTCCTACAATAGGCCGTTAATTTAATGGACTTCTAAATTATACAACTTATTACACATACTTGCAATTAGGTTAGTTTTGATGCTTCAACATTCATGTAAAATTCAGAGCATCAACATTGATGAAAGCAATTAAATTGCTCTCTCTATCATTATCTTACACACCAGGTATAGATACCTTGTGAGGGACCTTTTCTCCTTGGATCTATATATATATATATATATATATATATATATATATATATATAAAATAAATATAGGACATTTATATAGAATAAAATGACTCTACACGTCTCTCTCTCTTAAGTGTTTGGTTGGATGTGGATTTTATTTGTAGGTTCAAGCAAGTGTGCTCTAATGATAAGTAGGCTCAAAACGAGTGGATAGTGTTTTGGGGCATTGGTGTGGGACTCATCTTAGCCACACTCATACTCCACATGATGTACCTAACAGACTGAGCCCTAGCCGGGTATTGATAGGAAAATGGACGCATTTGTTTTTTCTTTTCTCATGTTTTTTTCCTTCTTTGAATGGTATCATTTTTTCTTTTTGCTTCCATCAAGAGTTTTTTCTTTTTTAGTAGGCGCTTTCAACCCATGTATTTTTTCAATTTACAAAGATTCTATAGGTGCGATATTACAAGATTCTCATTATTATTTTTCACGATAATTTCTTCCTTTTACCATAAAATCTTAAGATCTTTTTCCACTTTATTTTCTTCTAAAAATTCTTTAAAATAATAAAAGTGGATTCTTCTTTTATAGTTTTAATTATTATAATAATTTACTATATCTTTATTTTGGGCACGGGCGTTTGTTTTTATATAAATATGCATGAATATATGCTTATATGTTTATAATTAATTTTGATACCTTAGAAATTTAAAATTTAATATCTTACTTTTTTTCCCGGGCTAAGCACGGGGTGTTGTTGCTAGTTTTAAGTTAATCAAATACTTTACTCAATGGCAAGTTGAGTTTCAAAAAATCTATCACTAAAAGAGATTGTAAAACTTTTCGGTTGTCAAATCAAAGGATAGAATAATATGATAAACGCTGATCCTTTTTACATTAGAGACCTCTCTATCCATGCCTCCTCAATAATAAGAATGCATGCAAGTGGACCACACGAGCTGGACCGCAAGTACAATAAATAATCTACTCATAGGTTAAAATCCTCCTCCTCCTATGCTTAAAAAATAATTAATATCCCATCAATAATCATTAAATGGATTTTCAAAACGAACACTTCCTTTAAATTTTGCTAGGAGGGCAAAAAATCACGTACTCTCAGCCCTAACTAGGACGTTTGGATAAACAAAGGATTGCTAAGTTGGTTTCTCACCTAATTGCTAGGATTTGATCACATATTCCTTCAGCCACAAGCAATAGTTGAGTTCTATTAGGAATGTGATTCCATGTTTTTAGAAGGAAAGCCATTCTGCTATAAAATCTACAAAAACCCTATAGACTTGTAATAAAAAAAAGCACTCTCTCCTCTTCTCACAGCCCCATCGACTCCAATTAGCACCTAGCAGAGTTCATAGAGGTTAGTAGTCTTACACTTACACCACTTCTCTTGTTGTTGTTGTTGTTGTTCTTCTTCTTCTTCTTCTCCTTCTTCTTCCTCCTCCTCTTCCTCTTTTCAGTTTGTTTAAAGAATATCTGCCTATATGTGACGGTCTATGCCAATGCATAATTTAGTTTTTGTACTAAAAAAAAACTCCCTTAGTATTTAAAACCCATGTGTGTTTATATCTAACATTGTAAATAAATCATTGATCTCTAATCTTTTTTTTCTTCCTCTTTAATAAAAGATGCCTGTGAGATACAATTAAGATGCGTCTTACGAAACCTTTTTGTTCTGAATATACCAGAAACATATATTTTTTTGATGGTCACAATTTGAAACCCATAACTCTATGGAAAAACTATATATAGTTTTCATTACCTTATTATTTGCCGTTTAGATTGTAATTTAATACATCTAAAGAACTCTAAAAACAATTAGGAATAAATATTTCTGATTTTTTGTTTGATTTTTAAGCAATGATTTATTGCTCTTTTATTTTTCAGTAGTGATTTTTTTGGGCCCTCAGATCTTCCATACATGCAATCCATCTCTTTTTTCCATGTGATACATGTATCCCTCTTAGAACAGCAAAGGCATTCTCTTTCTTTGAATTGGATTTTAGTACTTGGATTCCTTGTATCGATCTTGTGGGGCCGACTTAGATGCCTATTTATTATTGGAATGAGGTACATGGAAAGGTCTCCTTGTGGATAAGGGTCAACAATAAAATCAGCCCGATTGAATCATCTAATAGCCCTTAATGTTTAGTAGTCTTTTATATTTCTTTGAAATTCAATCCAACGGGGAATAGTAGATAAGGGTTTGATGAGAGTGAAATTGGGCCCGATGTGAGATCAAGGGGAATGAGAGTGTGATTGGGCCTGCAGTGGTAAAAGGTGGGCCCCATAGAGCAGACTACATATGTGGGTTTGAGATAAAGCCTCTTCGCGATGCCATGTATCAAATAATGTGAGACTCTTACGGTCAATTATCTTTCCTATAGGAATCCAAATCCTTAATATATGCCCTCTCCTAATGTCTCTCTCAAACTTCTCTCCATAGGAGAATCCATTTTTCTGGACTCGACATTCCATATGAAGGTGGAGATTAGTGTGTGACAAGTTTACAAACTTAATCACAGTTACTAAGGATTTGGACTCTTTTGATCAATTGCATAAAACATGGACTCTTGAAAAAGTTTCCATATGATTAGGATTCCATGAGACGAGACACATCCCTAAAATCCTTCACCCTTCAACTAATTAGATTTCCACTCTTTTGATCCTCCCTCTCTCCTCTCAATTTTATGTCTACACGTCTTCCAGGTTCCAAATTAATCTACGTTTATTTCTTTGTATTGTACAATCTTTTGTAAAGAGGTTTTGCTCCTACAAATATTTTCATCGTCATCATATTTGAAAGTCTTTTGTCCCAACCTATACAGTTATTATCCGACCCAGTATTGGATAGAGGAGGGTTGTAATAGGTATGTTGACCGTTCGCTTGAAATCGAAGAAAAAATATCTTTTCTTGTTGTGAATTAATAATATCTCAAAGAAAAAGTCATCATTTATTTTGGGTCATTCTTCTTTCGATAGTGCAAATGAAATATAAATTTTATATCTTTATTTTTGGGCTCTAACTTATTTGATTTTGAACTCATTTCAAATTTGATTGTAGCTAATATAATTTTATTGCATTTCTCTCCTCTAAAAAAGATTGTTATAGATGGACAAAAATATTTATTTCGTATTATTTCTCTTTCTAATAATATCTAAAGGAATATCTAAATTTCCTTTTATCTTTATTTTTTGCCCGGGCATGTACTGTTGACTTATATTTTTTTTAATTTAGGTCCGGGCCTATTTGGCTAGTCACACGACATGACATGAGAACAGAAATATGGGGACATTTACCAGAGGAAGGAGGAGTTACACAGTTACACTGGTACAATTACAAAGCTATGGCTATAGCTTTGGAAACGGAACCTGTTTGGACCAATGGGGGTGCCGAGGACAGATGTCAAATCAGCTACATTTCATCTTATTAATGAATAAAAAAATCCTCTTTTTCCATGTGGCATTTCTTGATTCGTTCAAATAGGGATCCAGATCCATAGCTGATCATTTCAAGATAATCCAAATGGGCCCCACCTGAGCTCATAATTAAAGCAGGGAACAGGAAAAAGCTACCCCCATTTGACCGAAGAAAATGCAGAAGAAGAAAAGAATGAAAACATGTGAAATGGGCAGTCATGAAACGGTAATATAAAAGGTATTTTGTGTCCTTTTTCAAGTTTACAAAGTATGTAATAATCTAATCCTCCTATTCTTTTTCTAAATTTATTATTATTATATTTTTTTCTATGACATGGAAACTCACAGATTCCTCCTCAGTTGATCATTGATAAATCCACGGATACATAGAATCACCCACTAACCTTATGTATCGGGTAAGGCCTTAAGGGATTCGAAGGCAAGACTTTCATATTAAAATTGGACTTCTTAACCACACCCATATTTTAAGTGTGTGCTCATGGACCAGGTAAACAAGAGCCTGGGCCCAGTCCACATTGGGCTGGATTTGGATTATGTTTTGACCTAGATATTTGTATGTTTTATGGCCCGGCCAAATCTGACTTTTAGAACAAAAACTGTTGTATTAGCTAAATGGGCTGGGCATGGAACTCACTCCTAGGCCCATGGTTTTGGTATGTGCCGGAATAATAGGCTCATTAAGTGAACAGGAACTCACTTCCACAAGCGTCATCTTGGTCCAATATTCTGGCCATGAACACCCCTGTGTTGGAAACTTTCGTAGTATGGATGTAAATGGATATCCAACTATATGAGATACTCAGATCTGCTAAAAGAACAGATACAAGTCAATCACAGTCCAAGTATAATCAAGATCTAAAACTATTTGTGTCCCACCTGAGCATCTAGATACAAATCAATCACAGTCCAAGTATAAATGACTTGAGAATTCGACCCGCAACTGTTACGGGACAAGCCATCATATCATGTCCAAAAATCTCAATATCTCGAATTCTTGTAAGAAATCTAACAAAGAACCATGCCCAAAAATCTCTTTTTAGTAGGGCTGTTCAAGGTCTTTGTTGGGAAAGGCGGATGAATTTTCCGGCCCAAGCCCACTTTAGAAACATAGAAACACATTTGGCCCAGTCTTGATACGAGCACCAATAGGATCGTAGTTATCAGGTTTGAGCGTGGCCCATCCATTTAGTCAGGAGGATGCAAGCCCAATTAAACTCCTATTAGTATCAAAAATCAGAAAAAAAAATAAAAAAATAAAAAATAATGAAGAGGCCCGGCACGCCCCCGGCCCGTTTTACATGCCTACCTCTACGGCTCTACCTGCCACCCCACCAAACACAGTAATGATATTTTAAACTAATAAAAAAAGCTGTTGGGTCATGCAATCATATCCCTCTTTTGACTCTCTTCACCTTCATCCCTTGTCAGCAGAGCAGAGCAGAGCACTACTTCCTGTTGAAGACACATGGAGCAGATACAGCACAAGAACATTGACATCAGAGGCCTCAAGCAGCATGTGGCTGAGATTGGAACTGGTATGTAAAGAGCCTAATTCCAGTGCTGTGATTTTTTTTTTTTTTTTTTTTTGTAAACCCCATGTGTTTTTATTTATTAGAAAAGAGGCCTCTGTGAAGATTTATATGCTTTTGTGTGCAACTGCAGGGCCTGTGACAGTGGTTTTCTTGCATGGGTTTCCTGAGATTTGGTATACATGGAGGTATCAGATGGTTGCTGTAGCCAACGCTGGGTTCAGGGCTATTGCTCCAGATTTCAGAGGCTATGGCCTCTCAGAACAGCCCTCAGAGCCAGAGAAAGGGAATTTCAAGGACCTTGTTGATGATCTCCTTGCCTTGCTTGATTCCTTGGCCATCTCCAAGGTATGAATGAAAGTGATACATGGGTCTAGAACTGGGTGGCTGTGGGACCCACCTGGCCTTTCCTTTTGATCAAATCTATAAGTTGGCAGAGGAGATTTTTCTTAATGGGTCCACAAAGTGAAAATATATGTATGAAAGAAATTTTTGAGATCATGATGATAAAAATGATGGGTTCCTGTTAATGAGATGTGCAATCCAAATGTTTATAGAGAATCCACAATTCATATTTCCTGCTTTCTTCTATGCTCTTGCTAATTTCATCTTTCTAAGAAGATAAATAATGCACAACACATTGTATGGAAAAATGCTATAGTGCTTTGAAAAAATGAATTTAAAGAATGGAAGGAAGAGTGCAGAGGAGTAAAAAAAAAATCATTCAGTGTTTGGATTACATTTGCTTACTTGATTATTGAGTTTTGCCCTCCTCCAAAGAGTTGTTTAACATTTCTTTCTTACTTTTTCCCTTTTTGGTTTTTTCTTTTCAATGGTGATATGGGAAAGGCGTTTTTCATTGGAAAGGACTTTGGGGCTTTTCCAATCTCCCTGTTTGCTCTCCTTCATCCGGATCGGTTGTTGGGATTCGTAACACTAGGCGTGCCCTTCATGCTCCCTAGTCCCCAAGCGGTCAACTATGAGCAACTCCCTGAAGGTTTCTACATATCAAGATGGCGGGTAATATGTTATTTCTTTATCCTACTTTGCAGAGTATGATATTGGTTACATTAGATCTGCAAGATGAAATAAAAACTGCTCAAAACAGTAGATGATAGATTTGATTCATGGAAACAGGCTAGTGTTAGTTATCTATTCTGCTAGTTATCTATTCTGTTGTTTCTTGACGTTGCCTAATTGGTATTGAATCCTAGAAATTCATGGTAAAGCAGGTTGACAAGAGTATTAAAGAGGTGATACTAGATCTAAGGTGAAGATGTAGATGTATTCATTACTTATAGGATTTAATTTACAAAAGGTGATGAATGGGTAATCATTTTAAGAGATTATTTGATGGCTCAATGAGGATTTTCACTTTTCATCACCTATTAGTTGAACAGGAATTAGATTTCTAGGATTTCAAGGCAATGCTTTTCTATCAAAGGGGCTGAAACTGGATTATTAGGGGTGAAGATTCATAAGTTGCCAGCAAATAATCTCCGCTTTTAATACGAAATGATTTATCACCATCACTCTTGTAAATTATATCCTAGGAAAGTGATGGTCTGGGTCCTAAGGAAGGGGCATTGAAGTGTTCAGGAGTGAAGGATATGACGTGGATATGTGGATGAGACCCTTACCTAGTGATTGATTTACAAGGGTGATGGTTTGGTAATTGATTCCTACCAAAATGGAGACTCTGGTGAACCTTTGTGGATCTTCACATTTAGTCCTTTAATTTTAGCCCTTGGATGGGATTCTCTAATCTACATATCCACTTTTGATCCTACACTTCTCGCCTTTTTAATCCTCCTCCATAAGACCCTTTTACCATGTATCACTCTTTTACCATGAACTTCTCTGAAAACTAAGTACCAAGAATCCAAAGAAATCCTGGGTCAGTCACTCAGTCTGTTTGTATAAAATACATGGGATTCGAATACATACGAATTTGTGGTGAAATGAGCTACATCAAAGGATTATTAAAGAGGTGAGGGGTAAAGGGTATAAGGTGGAGATGTAAATGGGACCTTGACTACTTTCCTAGATACTGAATTACTAGGGTGATGGCTAGGTATTCATTTCCCATCTTCCCTTGATATAATTTCCATTGAAGGGGAGGTTTTTTATGGTCATTTTTGGATATGCACTTGGTTCTTCATTTTTAACCGGTTATAAAAATGCAATCCCAGGTATTCAATTACATGAAACAAACAAGCTCCAACTTTTTTCAATATGTGATGGTGCTCGTAATTTCACTTGCATCATTTTGTACAGTAGAAAATTCCTGGTGAAGATCAGCTGGTTTCCTGGTAGTGCCACTTCATGATGGTGGGCCCAGTCTACCCTCCATCCATCCAACCTGATCGCCTAATTGCAAGCCCCATAGTTCAATTAGTTGCTGTGCTATCACTTTGATCTGGATATTATTTACTGTTGAATGAAATGTGTAATTTTACAGGGTGCAAATTTCATCCCGACTTTTCGAGCTTATCACCTTTTAATGTGTTAAATTCAATGGTGAATAATATTCTCATCAAAGTGATACCAAAGTCTTAATTGATTCAGGAAGTTACATTTAGATATCCGGGATTGACTGGCTGGGAGGCAGGTTGCCCCCAAAAAGAGAGGCAAATTCACGCCAGTTAAATCACCCTTTCAGTAAATTGCTGCCTTCCATGAATGGTTCCAAGGTGCTGTATGTGTTGGATGTTCACCAAGGCGGCTCGGTGTTCAATGATTGAAAGTGGGGGAATGTTGCTGGGTTTAGAAATGCATACATGTATTTAACCGTCTGGGCTTGGGTCCTCAGTTCTGATATTACACCCAGAGCCATGTATTTTTTATTCTAGTACAGTAGACCGGAACCCAGGATTGAAAAATAAATGAGTCCAAAATAAGCACCTCTACCTTGTTTCTTGTTTCAGCTCATCTCCTTTACTAGTCTGTAAATTCCTTCTCATGTCACTCATATGCTGTCCACACCCATTTTGCAGGAACCTGGAAGAGCTGAAGCGGATTTTGGACGCTTCAGTGTCAAGACAGTAGTTCGGAACGTCTACATTCTCTTCTCCAAAAGTGAAATCCCAATCGCCCAGCCGGATCAGGAAATCATGGACCTAGTAGCCCCATCAACTCCCCTGCCACCTTGGTTCTCCGAAGATGACCTATCAGCCTATGCAGATTTATATGAGAAATCCGGATTCCGTTTTCCACTGCAAGTTCCATATAGGTATGTCCATAACAATACACAGTCATCATATTTCGATCATCTTCATCATCATCAAAGCTGGTCAAATCTAATGGGGTCAACTTTATGAGCTTTATCTGTCCACACAACTATGTCTGAAGTTATTCTTTTGTTAAGTCATAATGTAGGATGTCTTTCCTCACAATTTATTGTTCGTTTTGTTTTCCGGATTACTTGAACGTAGGTTGTTTTCTCAATCTTTCTGTACATGATGTAGGTTCAAATAGCCTTGCATCGGTACCATAGTTTAAAATAACAGCCGTTACCGTTTCATTACGATCACGGTGTCAAAAAAACAGTGAAAATAATGGTCTAGAACGGTCATAATGGTCCATAACGGACGATATTTTGAAAATAACGTTCAAAATATCAGTTGACAGTGATTTTTTTTTTTTTTTTTTTAAGCTTTCTTTCCTCTTCTTTTTCATTTCTTTCTTTCCCAAACCATCTGTGGAGCTTCTTAAGACTATGTTAGAGCTTACTAAGCTTTTTTTTTTTTTTTTACCAAAACTCAAGTGATTTGCAAGATTTTGTAGATTCTCATATAATGGTTTCTTCCCTTCTCAATCACAATACCCTTGTGTTCATACTCCAATGTTTTAATTAATTAATTAATCTCGATGTAGTAGTAAATGTTACTTGAAAGTTGAAATTCAGGCACAATTTACTTCGTTATTGGATAATTGAGAATTGTACATCTATGCTACTACTAGTATTTTCTTGACTTTTAAGTGTTTAAGACTAATGATTGGTTTAAAATTATGTCGTACTGTAAAATTTATGATATTTGGACTTATTTTAATATATACATGTAAGCTTATTTAATTCATAGCAGTCATACAAGTATCAAATAAGACAGCGTTACGGGATGTAATGACTTAGGGGGGACTGTTATTTTTCTTTAAAGTGTTTACTAATGGAGAAAGATATTGTTTTCTAGCATTTTAGAATATTTTGGGTTTTTTGGATTTTTTTTTGGATTTTTTTGGGGTAAAATAAAAATTATCACCGCAATGGACCGCGAACCACGAAGTGACGTGATGATTGCGATGGCAACCACAACCACGATTTTGAACCATCAGTCCTCTCATGAGACTCTCTGTAGGATATGGACCCCACTCCCCAGGGTCAACTCATTGGATCCCACATACTAGTGGAACCAGGAGTCGATGCTATTTCCTCCATTCAGCATAATTATGCTTATTTCTTTTGTTGAATTATGTTTATTTCTTTTGTTGAGAGCCTTTTCATTAAGAAAGTTCTGTTGGTAGGTCTTAAGACTCCCTAGTTATAATAAAAGTCCAAGTCAGGTCTTAATCAGTTGTCCAGGTGTCTTAGTTAGAGAAGGATGTGCTGTTAAAAAGTTCCAATTTTTATTTTTACAAACAAAACCAAGGGCAATGTTGAGTATGCATTGTCATTGGATTCCTTAGTCTTAGCTTGTGGCAAACTTCAAAGGGTGTCAACATGTAACCACTTTTTTTTTTTTTTTTTTTTTAAAACTTAGATATTCTTTTGGTATGTTATGTTTGATCTAATTCAGAAAATATATATATATATGATAATTATTCAGGTACACCCTGTTCACAATTTATCCCATACGAACCTAGTGTACCGGAATAATTCTCTCTATATTTATAGCCTGATCTTTTGTGAAGTGCTCTTTTTTTTTTTTTTTTACTTTGGCATGTTGATGATTCCATGCAAATTTTGAGGGTGATGATGCCTTCAATAGCTAGGTGGTTATTATTATGGTGTTTACAAGCGAAGAAAGTCTAAAGAGAAGATTCAAAAGTTAGTAGTTTACTCTGTAAGCCCTATTGTTTTTGTTCATAAATAATCAATCTACTCCACTCCCATCTTCTTCCTTTTCCCTTTTTAGTTTTATTTGAGGTCCCTCATCTGTAGGCCAGACTCTAATGAATTTTTTGTTAAAACCCAAAAATTCAAAACCAATCACAACTTTTCCCAAAACCTCACATTTTTCCTACCCTAATAGGTATCCAAAATATTCATTGTCAGTCACCCAACGACCGCCAATTGAAACTACTTCGACTCTTCATTTGTCCCTTTCGATACAGAATAGTATTGATAAGTGGCATCTCGGTTTGTATAGCAGGAAGTGATGGTTGATACCCGGTAGCACAGTTGACTTTCTCTGGTATCGATCAGTCAAAAGAAGGTAATATGGAGGCTCTATTTGACCGCCCAAGCAAAAGAGGAAAAAGATAATCATTGTTCTGTCCTTCTCTTTCTTTCCCCCAAAGAAGGCAAAGAGTCTTTTTGGCTTTTGCACGGAAAGGTTGAAGAACATAGGAACACACAGTCTGCATGTAAGAGAAAAAGAGAACAAGGTACTAGTTGTGTGGCCCTGGTGTTAAATGGAGATGGACGATACGAAAGAGATAACACAATCATGGCCAAAGAGCAAGATCACCTTGTTTGAATGCAAACCTACTTCTGATACCATAAAAAAAAAACTCTTAAATGCTACAGTTTCAATATATTGACTATATTGTTGTATGTAAGAATAGTTTGCTTATTTATAGTATACAATAAAGACCATTCACTTAAATTAGAAAACTACTCAAACCTTAAGATAACTCAATCACATTATAAAATTAATCTAATCTGATCCTAATGACATCACAAATCTAATCTAATCTTAATCACATCATAAATCATATCTAATATGATCCCAATCGAAGATAATACCAACTCATCATTATCATAACATATCTAACCTTCTTAACAATGAACATTCTCTATCATTCTCCCACAACTGCATGGTTTTTTCAAGAAAGGATCATGTGATTGGTCAAGTAAATAGAAACCATTGATTTTGGATGATATCTATCCAAAATGACCACATGCTTTGCTGGTGATCACTGCTTGTTTGTAGAGTCCATCACTGTCACATCTCGCTTTTTTTTAGTCTACCGGAGCCATTGACCCTCTAAATTGAATCTGCCATGATCCCTTATAGAAGCATACGAATGAGGATTAGGCAGATTGATGAAAATTGATGAGATTGTAACTTATGAGGCTTGGATGAATGTGTGGATGTGAAAGGATTTTAGATAGAGATAAAAAGGTTTGTCCAAATCGTCCTTCATAATAGAGAATATTCTATGTTAAGAAGGTTGAATATGTTATAATAATGATGAGTTGGTATTATCTTCAATTAAGATTAGATTAGATTCGATTTATGATGTGATTAGGCTATCTTAAGATTTAAATAGTTCCCCAGTTTTAGTTAATAATCTTTATTGTACTCTATAGATAGCCAAAGTATACTCCGCAAAGAACAATCTATCAATCTATCTGAAATTTAGTCCTTTAAAGATTTTTTATGGTATCAGAGCAAGGTTATCATTTGATTGAGGGGACCTTGTTCTATCTCTGGTTGTGATTCTGCATGATCCCTTTTCGTGCATCCTTTGTCTCTTTATCAAGGCTACATAGCTGCAGTTCATTTCTTCTTCGGCAATATAGCAACTTATCTCTTTCACATTACATTTGTTAAGTACTCTAATATTTTTCTTCAACATCCACCTTCTATGCAAGAGTCCAGAAGGCCGAGAGCCTTCTTAGAGAGAAAAAAAAGAGAAGGACGGAACACTTAAAGGCTACATAGCTGCAGTTCATTTCTTCTTCGGCAATATAGCAACTTATCTCTTTCACATTACATTTGTTAAGTACTCTAATATTTTTCTTCAACATCCACCTTCTATGCAAGAGTCCAGAAGGCCGAGAGCCTTCTTAGAGAGAAAAAAAAGAGAAGGACGGAACACTTAATTATTTCATTTTTTTTAAGCCATCAAGTAGAGCAAGAGCATCCATCACTTTCTTGCACGCAATCCAAAGTGCTGCATGTTGATTCTAGACTTTGACACTTCTTAATGGGGAGACGAGTCATGCTTGGGTGCAAGCACCTCTTTGGCATGGAGCTTGGAGCCGTTAGACCATGTCATGTCAGGATGACAGTGATGATTGCTTGAGGCAGACAGTTGGGCCAAGTCTTAGTTGATCAAGTTTTGGCTGTCCTAACTTGTTTTGTAGTCCACAATTGCGGGATCAGGTTGGTAGGTTCAGTTTGGATTGACCTGACCCAAGACCCCATTCAGAAGCATATCAACAACAACAAACGTGTCAGTGGGTTAGATCCTTATTTGTGACGTATGACTAAATTTGACATCCACCATTGTTTTGAGCTTTTTGGACTCATTCGAACTTTGATTGTCAATCCGTTTTCACCCATACACTTTTGGCAACAAAATGTGCGGATTGGAAGGATAATTAGAACAATCCCTCTTATTTCCAACAAAACAGCACACATCATCCAAGCCTCACCATCTTTTCATTTTCATCAAGTCACATGATTCTCATACATATGCTTCTAGAAAGGATCGCGAAAGATCTAATCTAGTGGGCCACTGGTTCCGACAAACTCAAAAAGAGCAGGATGTAATGGTGATGGACTTTACAAGAAGGCAGTGATCAAAATGGATGTGTTTGCAAGACACAGACCAAGATCATGGGGATATATTTACCGTGAACAATCACATGATCCTTTCTTGAAAGGACCATGTGATTTTGGGAGGATGATAGAGAATATTCTGTGTTAACAAGGTTGGATATGTTAAGATAATAATGAATTAGTATTATCTTATACTAGGATTGGACATAGATTTGATTTATAATGTGATTAGGATTAGATTAGATTAAATTTAAATGTGATTAGGTTATCTTATGATTTGAATAGTTTTCTAATTTATACTCTAATAGCCAAACTATTCAAAATGCAAACAATTTGCAATCTTTGACATTTATCAAAATGTAGTTCCTAAAAGTTTTCTTTACCAATACTACCCCATTTTATACAACTTGACTCAATCAAAATTTTATTACCTTACCAACCCAATTTGCACTTAGTTTATAATCATCACAAATTTCAACTCCTAATTAGTTCTCTTAAGAATCCTTAACGTCGCCTCTTTTGACCTAGTAATTACCCTTGAAACTCCTTTCTAAAAAATTCATCTAGAAAAATGATCGTTGTTACCTGTTTGATGTTGATGGCAGCTTACACCTAACTAGGCTTGTGTGGGACTCACACTTGTTTGATTAAACCCATTCATATCACACTCTTCCTTATATCTTGTCAATGGCCATTTTTTTTTTTTTTTCTTTTCTATTGGAGTAATATGCACTGTTGTATCATTTGTGTGAAATATATCATTATACTTTCCACACATTGATCAATCCAATTGCATCACTCCAACTTGTGTAAAATATGAGCCCATTCCTACACAAAAGGTGTAATTTGTTATCAGCGGCTTTGATCAAGCAAAGGTGGGCCTCACATTGGTTTGCATGAGGTAGGTAGTTGTCATTAACACCATAGTGATAGCAGACTAAGGTCATTTTATCCCTCTTTTTCTACTAGAAATGTCCCATCAATAACTCTTGAAACTCAACCAAACCATGCCGAGTAATAAGTTTTTAAATATGTAATATATTGGGGGTCTTACACTCTCACTGCAAATGCAGTAGTATGTCAATACATATTCATGACTGTGCCCATGGGGTCAACATAGTTCCTCAAATTGCTTAATGGTATCAGAACTCCACACCTCCACCAATCCTAACTCTACTTCTTCACCTTCATTTTTTGGGGTTAACATAAAACATCTCATTCCCATTGATTTCACAATTCCAACTATCTCATCTGGAATTCTCTCCCTCTCTTTGTTCTCAAACATTTTATGTCATCGATCATGTAGATGGTCCCTCTAGATGTCTCCTTTAGTGAAGGATTCTACATGCAAAAGTTCACCTAATCTGACCTATTTCTCTTCAATTCAGAAAGACACCAATGTTTATCTTGGATCAATGCTACCCTCACCATCGGTATTTTTTGAGAGCATCTTAGGGTCGCCTTCAACTACTTGTGATGCTTTGCTTGCCATAAAAAAACCCTTCCTTGGTCAAGCATCGTCTTATCATCTCAAAATCACGCATCAACTTCAAATGCTCCAGATTGCTGCAAGACTATGGGAGCTTTGTGTAACGACTCACCTGCCTTGTCCCTCCTTCATTGAACTTCAACCTCTTCTCCTTAATCAAGAACTTCGTCTTCAACAAATTCATCCTTACTTGGAACTCTGAATTTATCTATGCCTTTTAATGTTTATCATAGGAATGACACAAATTGGGGTGGTGGATCCTCTTCTCATGATAGAGGTCATGGTTCTTGGAATACTCTCTCTAGAGCCCATTAGCCACATCCATCATCTCCTGGTCCAATCCCTTTGTTGCCGCCCTTTCCTAGTGGGGCCACCACTGCTCCTCGCTTGCCAACTGCCTCTTTCCCATATCTGGTGTTTGATGCCATAAGTTCTATCATTATGCTGTCCAATGCCACTAATACTGTAATCATTCATAAACCGCTGAGGAGTTTCCCAAGTCCTTTGCCGTCATGCAGAACACAAATTCATCTGATGTAAGTGGCATTGAATAAAGCAAGAAATCAATTATTCTTCATCTATATTATATTTTCCTCCTTTTCTCACTCTTCCCTTTTTCCTCACCCTATCTTCTCTAGTTCTCCCTCTTATCATAGCCAACCCTCATCAAATATAACAGTATTTGTAGATGTAAATACTTTGTTATGCAGATACCTAAACTCCTTTCCTCTCTGGTAACTTTTCTTTTATGCTCTTTCTTCTTTTTTTTTTTTTTTGTTTTTTTGCTATCTTTTATGCTTTGGGCAGGTCAATGCGTGATGGGGAAGTTCCAGCAGATCCCAAAGTCCAACTTCCTGCGCTGTTTATCATGGGTGAAAAGGATTATGTTCTCAAATTCCCTGGGATGGAGGACTACATAAAGAGTGGGAAGGTCAAAGATTTTGTCCCAGATTTGGAGATTATATTCGTACCTGAAGGAAGCCATTTCGTTCATGAACAGTTCCCTGATCAAGTGAACCAACTCATACTTGGTTTCCTCAATCGCTGTGCTTAATGTAGTTATTGCAGGTAAGTGATCCTAGTATCTTAATTAAG
Source organism: Umbellularia californica (assembly GCA_028538565.1). Taxonomy (NCBI): domain Eukaryota; kingdom Viridiplantae; phylum Streptophyta; class Magnoliopsida; order Laurales; family Lauraceae; genus Umbellularia; species Umbellularia californica. The sequence goes on along the minus strand of JAPQWN010000007.1, from coordinate 14,500,567 downwards.
TACTTGTTTAAGATGCGTGCAATTAGCTTACTGGAGTGTGGAAGTTGTTGCCTTTGTTCAACCATTAATAGAATGGGCATATTATGGTATTTACTTCAGACATTGCATGGACACTTCAACTGCAAAGCAAGCAGAAGAATGATTGCCACTTATGTTATCCAAAACACATTATGTATTCCAGCATTATTGCATAGTTATGGTTCAAATCCTACTGTCAGTTAGAAAGTGCTACTTTTATGTATAACAGAGGTCTTATACATAAGCAAGAAATGGGCATTTGAAGCATAAATAATTGAGCGAGACAATGCAAACCACTAAAGATGCTTTATTAAATACAGTGATTTCCTCATTATTGCAAGTGGATCATTGGCAAGTGGGCTCCTTGGAGAGTCTGTCACAAGGCTACAATGCCTCTACTATTGTCTCAAATGGCCTGCACACCAAGGAGGCGTGAAACTGAATGCCCAATGCAAAAACGACACAATAAACTGAAAGTGGGATTGGAAGAAATCAAAATCAGGTCAATTGAATTCATGTAGTCTCAATGGGATTTTCTTATGTGGAGGGATGTATTGAAAGAGTCACAAGGAGAGATACACCTTTTTACACGGCACTCTTTAATTATTCATGGAAGGTTGTGATTAGAACATGTCTTTTTAGTAGACAGCTTATAAAATGGAAAGACACATGTCATTTTACACCTCTTCACAAGAGATTATTTAAATAATTTCAATTATCTTTTTTTTTTTTTTTTTTATAATTATCATCTTCATACTCATTTTAGATTTGTATCACTGAAACCATCATTCACTAGTTTTGTTTTATAATCATCAATTATCTCATTTCAGTTTTCATTACAATATCAATGAAACCGACACAATATCTTTTTTTAGTTTCTTTTTTCCTCATATCCATCTCCATTCCAAATGTTTAAATACACGACTTTAAAATGGAAACTTCATTTTAGAATTAAAAGCATTGATGTGAATCCACTGGTAGTTGAGTAGCGAGGCACCTCCCTCCAAAGAAACAACCTAGATCAATCACGCTGTAGTGCTAATAGTGAGGGGCTTGGGAAGGGGATGTGTGTGAGTATTTTTCCAAACCAAGAATATAAATAAATATTCATAGAAACAACTAGGGATTAATTTTTGGTTATAGTGCTAATGGTAAGGAACTTGGGAAGGGGATGCGTGAGTATTTTCCAAAACAATAAATGAATATTGAAAACATTAATGACAATTGAGTAGTATGGGATGATATTAAAGCAACTTTCTTTTATTTTCTTTTACAAATTGTATTAATGGGACATCAAATCCCACTTTCCTTTCCAGGAAACAAAGTCCTGACCTTTTTTCTTTTACATAAGTGATTTATTTGATGGTATGCCCAACTCCTGATAGAGTGAGATTTCATGAGAAGGCATTTATTTTAAGCAGATTAGAACTTTTAAGCCGAAATCATGAGAATAAGCCTTAGAGGATTTAGAGAGCTGGATTTGTGAGGTTTTCAATAAGGAGGCACCACATCAGCAAGCATGTGCTTTTCTCAAAATTTCCAAAAAAAAAAAAAAAGAAGTATATATTGTTTGCTAATGACATGCTGGTTGATGGACACCCTTGATTGGAGGCCTCACGCATCTCGTGAGTCCTAACCACATATGAATTAAAATCCCTTTAGGCACTATTTCGCGACGTATCTTTCACATAAAATAAATTGATCCCAGCTAGCTTACAGCATGTTTGAAGTGTAGGCATCTTGATTCTTGATGAGTTGGTTGCTTTCTTATCTGATCCTTTTAAAGTGATGGGATTTTATAACGAGATATGAGGGCATGATGAAAATGAATGGCCTATAAATGTTTTCACATAAATTAATCTTGTTTGGCAACTTCACTAATAAGCTGAAGTGAAGTGAAGCCTTCATTCATCGGACATGAAAATTAGGGGATGATATTAAAAGTATAAAATCTCAAAATTCCCCCATTCATATGAAAAAAAGAAAAAAAAAAGGTCAAAAAGCAATATTCTCTTGCCACTAAAATATAAAAACCCATCTACTTTTTACCCCAAAAATCAAAAAAATTCCTTTTCAAACCACTAAAAATAAGATTTCATCATATTATGATTAGACCCCCTTATATTTTATTTTCGCTTGATTTGAGGCTTAACTTCACTCTACAAGTAGTTTTACCAAACAAAAACTGCAATTTAACAGAGCTTCTCTTATGTGCATCCCCTTTCCCCTCTTATGGTCACATGTAGACTTCAAACCGGCCCTTTGACATGAAGGCCGTCCCAGCCGAGCCTAACAAAGTTCCGAAAATATATAATAAAAAAAAAAAAAAAAAAGGCTTTCTTTCTTGTACATGTAATTATTTGTGGGCGGGGGTGGATTAAATCATTTATAATATACGTAAATGAGTGCAAATAAATATGCGCATGCATGCATAAGTGCCACGCGTGTAAATGGGTGCAAACAAATAATCCCAAATAACCATGGCATTGAATCTGCTATCACTTTCAAAACGAGAACACTTTCTTTGACAAACTTCAAGTTGTGGATACAATTTATTCCAAAAGCGTTGTTGCCCATTTACACATTTGCAAAAACTATTGAATGATTCTTTACATGAACCTTATGAAGCTCCCAGTCTTAAGCCCCAAAAGGCCTCATGACACTCAAACAAATCAACAACATCGAATGCAGGACCAATGGTCATGTCCTCTTTCTTGAGTATATCCCATATGAGCCAAACATTTTTTTACCTTCTATTTATTATATGTATCTGCCTAGAACTGTGAGAATTGGGAGGGTCATAATACAATCATTGAAGACGACTCATTTTCAGCTATTTAGTGGGGATCAGGAAAATCATCATAACCTCCAGGATTGGCGATTGGTGGGGGTGATCCAAGATCTTTCTTCTCAATTAAATGTTACTTCTGTTCTGTGCTTATTAGTTGCAAAGGAATGAATGTTTCAATTATATAGTTCTTTTGAAGTTTAATTATTTGATTGGTTGCAACTTTGTTTGGTTTTCTTTCTGTTTGTGTAATCTGATTAGCTTGTAGTATGTACTTCCACGTTGTTTTTTCTCTTTCTAATAAAATTTACTGTTATAGAAAAAGAAGGGTAAGTTTTCATTGGTCTCATTCTTAGTTGCCATCTAAGCATCACAAGGCCACCCTATTTAATTTGGGACTCATTTTCAAGAACAGCCAGACCATTCCCAAGCATGGAACGGTTTGGCCCATGGAGGATGACAACATGAGGGAAATAGTAGTTAGGGAGGTCTCCACCCACGTCAATGTGCAGAAATTGGAAACCATCTAATCAAAGGATGTACTATTTTTTGAAGGCATTAAAGTTGTTAAAAATCTTGGCCATTAGATAAATGGGATGGGTGCCAATTTGCATGACCAATCAAAGCGCCTACAACAATTGGATGAGTATCAAATTTGTGCCATCACTAGTTAACTGGGGATAATCCGTATTAGAGCGGGGAAAAAGGGGCCAGCCCCATTCATTGATCACCAGCTAATCAAGCAAGGAAAAGGTTTTGTTTACTAGAAAGCACTCACAATGCCCACCAAGCCCTATGACATCCTATCCTACAATAATCACAAGGCAATGGAATACAGAGGCCCTGAAACAAATTTATATCTAAGAATTTATGTGGTCAGCATAACCAATCTGTTTCTCATTCAAGAAATGAGCAATACTTGAAACATCACCGTGCATGACAACCCTGCCATCTTCCATATAGATGGCGCCATCTGCATACTTCAGTTCTTCCAAGCGGTGGGTCACCCACAATGCTGTAACTTCTCCAAGACCACCCAAACAGTTTTTGACCGCCTTTATGACTCCTTTCTGGAAAACAAATGGAACTATCTCAACCACTAATAAACGAAGCAACCACAATACATGTTCTTTTTATGATTAAAAAAAAAAAAACATTTCCATGAAAAGAACCAATTGCCACTAATATATCATAAAGTGAAAGGAAAAGAAAAGGCTTGTGTATAAATATAATGAGCGCACACCACGCACGCACGCACACATAGAGATGTTAACTTTGGCTTTCATTTTCATATGAGCAACGTGTGGGATTTCAGTTTTATTATAGTTCATAAGGTGAGAAAAAAAAAATGAAATGGACTACAAGACTACTTAATTGATGCTTTCTTAAGGACTACAAGATTATATTTGGTTGCCCTTAACAGGAAGGAACACATACAGCGTTTTTTCTTTTTTCTTAACCCTAATGATTGATAAATAAAACTTCCACTCCTGAGTGTTTAATTTTCTAAACTATCGAGTGGTCATCAACTGAGTAACGACTCTTTCAAGTGTGATAGTCCAGTACGCCCAAACTTGAATCTAATCCAATTTAAGCTATGCCAGTGAACCTCTATTCCATGCTCTTCTCTTGCATACCATGTCATGTTTCTTCGCAGTAAATGCATTTGGTAATATTGAGTAAGATACTCAAATATTTTCAAAGCTTGTGTTCAATTTGATAACTAAAATAGAAAGGGGCCCTCACTCTGTTAGAAACAAGAAATCGAAAGGACAGATTTAGATGTAGAGCTGCAACTACTGATTGCTGGTCGATGGGATTGGAAAAGATAAGAATGTACAAATAGGCTGGGATGAGGATGAGAACCAAGTAAATAAAATGCAGGAGCTGGATAATACAAGCGATTATCCCATACACAGTCCAAGCTGGGCATAGTAGATATACATGGCCCAGGTTAAGTGGGGAGTGTTAAGAATTCCAATGGACTTATTTGTAAGTTTGGAAAATTACGGATTGCCTTGTGAATAAGATAACATTTGGGAGTTTTCTGTAAATGTTAAAAATATAATAAAAATATATATTAGAGGAGTCACCTAGTCCAAGGAAACACCCAGGTATTGTTCATTTGAGTTAATCTCCTGTTCTCTCTTAGTTTCTACTTTTCATAATTCTAAAGTTTTTTGACCTTTGAGGAAAGAAAAAACCATAGAGATTGTTAGATCAACCAATTTAACAGGAAAGACCAAACCATTACCAAAGAAACCATAAATGTATGCATTGGTCAACCAATATAAATAGGATGTTTTAGTCTTTGCACTTATGTATGGGTAAACATGATATATATAGAGGCAATAAGGGCAGGCCTGTAATTTAACATAATAGGTTTTAATGAAATATGGATTAGCAACATCAGTCTCAACTAAATGCAAGCCTGGAATTTAACATTACAGGCTTTATTGAAATAAGGATTAGCGACATCAGTATTAACCAAATGACACTCACAACTTAAATCTCCTTATCCCACTCTTTTTATTATTTTCATTCATATTACAGGAGACAAGGAACTGCAATCTGAGGTTACATGTGGATGGAATATCATACGAAGAATAGAGGATGCATAAATCTGTACCAGAGAACTAGAGAAGTACAAAGTTTTCTGTAGATTGCTGTCTAATCCTGTAGGAAACTAATACAAATTCTGTGATCCCCATAAAATGTTCACAAGAACCACTAAAATACATAAATAAAAAACATACCTGATCATTTTCATCCAAAAAAGTTGTAAGTTCATCTAGCAACAGTACTCTACATGCTTCAGCTAAAGCACCAGCGATGGCAACCCTTTGTTTCTGACCGCCACTGAGAGTTTGGACAGGCCGCTAAGAAGTGCAACAAAAAACAAATCCATAAACAATGTATTTTAAGTAAAAAAAAATACAGTCTAATACTTTTACATGGATGTAACTTACTTGCAAGTACTCTAACATGCCCACAGCATCTAAGGCACTTTCAACTTTGGACCTAACCTCATGCGGTGTCAAATTGAACTTACCAAGACCAAATGCCACATCTGCTTCTACGGTAGGCATCACTACCTGCAGAAATACAAGATAAATGGTGTCTTTACAGATTCACACAAGTAGGTCACTAACTGCAGCATAAATGCCACAACTGTACAACTCAAGAAAATCTATTGTTTACTGGAGTAAGGAACCATGTGGATTGTGGACAAGACCTAAACTGTAAACAAAATGAGTTTTGGAGCCAAATTGTATTTGCGTGTATTGCATTTCATTTTCAGCTAGTTACCTCCAACCAAACAAAAGTCAAATTTGGAGGCTCAAAATTGCATTTATGTCAAATGATCTAATTCATTTTAGAAATTTTCAAATCACAAATTCAAGAAAGTTAGAAAAGTTGACTTGATCAAGCATCATCTTAAACCTAACTCCTGTTCAAAAGGTAAATAGTGAACAACTACAAAACTGGACCCAAAAAATTGACCTCACCTATCAGTTTTGGGTTTCTCCAATATAATAATACAAGAATGTTGATTTTATCAATGAGTGGGAATGTCCAATCATTGTGAATATTGAAAGTTTTGACAGTCCATGTTGCGACCAACTGGATGTGCAATCTCAAGCCACTAATTGGAGCTTTGCTTTAATTGAACTAAACCATTCACTTCTCTGAACATTGAAATGGTTAAGATCGCATACTTGTTGAAAGAAAAGGCATTTTGAGTAAAGGTCACAGGCTAGATTGTTGGAACCAATGAGCTGGCCTTGAGATCAATCCCTGGGTATGCCACTCTTCAAACATGTGTGGGCTATCTTCCCACTTGTGTAGACTTCCTTTCCACTTGTGTGGGCTCTCCTTCCCACATATGTGGGCTACCTTCCCACTTGTGTGGGCTGCCTTGGGTCCCAGGCCCCTTGGCTGGGTTTAAAAAACAAACAACAACAACAACAAAAAAAAAAAAAAAAAAGTCGTGTTTTAGAGAACTTACAAGATGGCAGCAAGATCATAGCAATTCTTCAAAGGCATGAGATTAGGGCCACAAAATGTATACACTAAAATATGTTTGGACTACTTCTATCTTGTAAATGTTTTTAAAAAGTTACTTTTTTAGCCAGATGGATAGAAACTGATCAGAGTTATTATAAAAGATTGGCAAACCAAGGCCACCAGTTGGATGGTCCGAGTATCAATGGGCCTTTTATGCCAGAATTGATCTAGACCATCAATTTGATTAGATAACTTAGTAATAATAATACCACAAATATAGTGTGTAGTCCCAAGTGAGGAAGGTAAGTCCAAGGTGAGGATAAAATGATTGCCAAGCGATATCAATGAGTGAATCTTTTCTTAAATTGATCTGGACCATCCATCTTAATGATCATTACTAGAATTGTTTGTCAACAGTTATATTGATTGAATGTCTAGGATCATTCAACCAATGAATAACAAGACACATGGGTAATGGAAATGATGGATTTGAATGTCTAGGATGAAGTTGATGGAGAAAGTAAAATAGAGCAAGGAGAGAATTTAGACAGAAAGAAAGAAAATGTTCATCCAGTTAGGACTGGGCAACCAGCACTGTATATTTATATTAAGTAAATTATCAGAATTACAAATCAGTCCCTGACAATATCTCAACAAAGGAAATGGGATGTATTGATTTGAGTACTAGGATAAACTGATCATGTAACTCCCAAAAAGAATGCAACACTACATTCAGCATTTTCCAACTGGTTTCCTAAGAAAGTGGCTTTGATCCAAGGGGTGAATGGTCGAGGGTCAAGGTGGAGATCTACAAATGACCATCAATTCTTCCCTCATATGAATCAATTTAGTTTGACCATGATTGGGAGAGGGGAACAAGAACTATTTTCTCAGAATATTAACCACCACTTCCTTGGTGTAACCAACCATGGCTTGAGCTTTTGTCAGTAACTGTGCTTCTCTTTTTCTCACCAAAAATGTCCAACCCCTATCCTTTCCTCAAAAATAAAAGCAGTACAAATATTCAATATGTGCCATCAACTATCAACTGAGCTGTTCAACTTTTTCAAAGGCCCTCAACTTCACATGCATATGGCATTCACAATTCATGCAGTTTTTAAGGTGAACAATTCATGCAGAAAGAAGTACCTGGTGATCTGGATTTTGGAAGACAAAGCTCCTGGGTCTCCTGATGGACACATCACCACTTGTTGGATTTAAGAGACCAGCTAAGATCTGCGGATTAACATCATCAGCTTGTAATAGATTTACAACTGAATCTATAGGAGAAAAACAGCATTTGTGGAATTTTGAATGAAACAACATAAGTAGTTAAAAGCACAAGTTTACAGTCGAAGGCAGGACAACATTTCTTGCTACCATATGAAAGGTTCAGAATTTTTTCTAACAAAAGGCCCTCGAGGAATACTGTTGTTGCATCTAAGTAAGCATTATATCTTTCATCTCATATTTTCACTTGTGGGGGCACATCTTTTGTGGTACAAACTAAAAACAATGTCAACCATCTGATCTACTGATGTTTAATTCTTTTGGCTGATTGTCTTTTTTGGTTTTTCTTTTTGTTTCTCTAATCATTGTATTTTGTCCGCTTGTTTCTTTCTATACTTTTTAATAAAATTCACTGTTATAAAATATATATATATATATAAAATTATCCATGGTCTCCAAATAGATATAGTTCATATAATACACCAACAATCTACATTCAACATGAGAAAGAATCAAAGAACTAAAATTCATTCGCCAGGTTCCTCCAATCTGAATTATTATATGACCATGGTCTATCCAAGCCTCCGAGGTGGGGCTCATCGAATCAGCAGTTTAGATAATGAACCACAAGGCCCATATTTACATGCTCAAAGCAAAAGACAACTAGTATTGCTGATCTTTACTGTCATCCATTGGGGATCATAAAATTCCTCTACAGCTCTACTTATAGCATTGCTTATCTTAATTGTTTAGATAATGAACCACAAGGCCCATATTTACATGCTCAAAGCAAAAGACAACTAGTATTGCTGATCTTTACTGTCATCCATTGGGGATCATAAAATTCCTCTACAGCTCTACTTATAGCATTGCTTATCTTAATTGTTGAAAGCAAAGTCGCTTGAGAAATATCGGCTGAATCACTTAAACATCAAATGAAACAGGAGATGTCACAAGGCTGTTGCGTGAAATCAGCAGAACCTGTGTCGCAATTCGAGAAATTGGAAATTTCAGGTTGCTTACAAGAATACCGCACAAGCATTTACGACAATTAAGCAATGGAGATATGAGTGAAGAAGAAAAATCAGCAATAGAAATAAATCAAGCTCACTTGAAAGTTGCTCCCTTAAGAAAGAAAAATTAATCCATGTGTTGCTTCTTCAGCCTATAAAGGCTTAAAAAACATGATACAAAAAATGGGCTTTAAAAAATCTCAATCCCTAAACCTTATATGCCCTTAATAAACAAGTACTAACACTTAGAACAAACAACTTGAATAAAAAATAATCCTAATTTTCATAACTCCTCTATACCCTGTCAGAACATGGGTCATAACTTTCTCGTTGAATAATCAGGCAATCTTATTCATTTGAACCAAATTTGTGATATTCGCCTACAACAAATTTTATGGAAAGGAGCCAACATGCAATCAGAATGAAAATTTTCAACGAACATATTTCCTTCTGCAACAAAAAAGCAGATAGCTCCACGATTGAAAATATTAAAAATCGGAAATTCGGAATGCGACCCAGACACAAATGCCAAAATGTGAACACTATAGAAAGTTTATCATAACAAATCTGTAAGATCTGATGCTGCAAAAAGAAAAACAACCAAACAAGAAGGTAAACAATACATGCGTTGTTCATCACTAACAGCTATTTCCACTTTATCAATAGGAGAAAGAGATACATAGTAGTGTGCATTACATGCACTGCTCAACACCAACAATTCCCACCCCCTCCAAAGTCCAAACCAAAAGTAAATAAATAAATCCCTCTTTCTTAACTCCAGGGAGTAAAACTGGAAGACAATCACATCCTTTTTCTTCTTGAAAAAAAAAATATCCAAAAGGAAGCACTGTCCGAAACCCCTTGGTCTATTCTCAAACTTAAAAGGAAAGTGCCCAAGTGAGATTTGTTGGTTGTTTTAAAAAAAAAAAGAAAAAAAGAGTCAAGAAATGGACTCCCAAGAACTCGGCCACACTTTTATAACAATGTCCACCTTGGTGAGGATCCCAACTGACCTCCATGGAAATTCTCATCAAGTGCATGACTATAGGGTGCATTAGCATCTTTCTTTGAAATTAATCAAAAGCCCAAGCAATGATTAAACTTATCACAAGACTAGCATCATTAACATATTCGCTAAATTGCCCTTCATGTGCAACATTAAGGAGAATTTACCTTCACCAATAACACTGGACAAAAGAGAACTTACCATCATTGACTATCTCAAACAAAGTAAAATGTCACCTTTTTTCCCCTAACATGCCACTTGCCCTTGCGCGCAAGATTTTTCTTCCAACTAGGGATAGAACCCTGACCTGCTCAATGATAAGGCAAGTGACTTGCCACTAGTCCAACAGTGGGTCGGCTACTATGTCACTTCGATATGTTTAGACCCAAAATAATAGCCTTGTTACTCATCTTGTTGCAAACCAAAATTCACCAACCAATCTTGTAAACCAAATAACAACTAATTTGGTGGTTACCGCACGCTCTAATTTAATAGTAGATATAGCAACAGGACAGATGTAACATGTACTTCTCATTAAATGCAGGAGTAAAATCAATGCATGTGATTGGCCTTTCCCTGGCCAAATTACGCACAAAATTAGCAACCACTTTCACATCAACACCTTTCCTAACATTGTTTTTTTATACATATAATGGTTAAATTTTATTACACTAAAGAACAAACCGAGCCAAAATAGCCAATACGAAAAACAACAATCACCTAACCAAAAAAAAAAAAGCAATCAAACAACACTATGCATCAAAAGAAATAAAATCGCAGAAAAAAGCCTTCCTTAGCAAAACCTTTGTCCATATCATTGGCCTCTCAAAAAATGTGATGAAACGAAGCATCAAGTTGCTTAGAAATATCCTACACTTCCTCCACCCAATCTGTCAATCTCCAAGATACGAGGTCCTACCAAACCCCCATTGAATTGCAAAAAAAGAATCCCGTTCAATAAGATATAAATAACCACCCAACTTAAATAATTTCCAACAACCAACTAATATAGCAAGCACTTCAGCTTCATTAGAATCCAAGGCTTCCACTGGTCCAGAAAAACTCCTAATAACTTTACCAAAACGGTCCCTTATGACACCTCCTATGCCACCTCTCCAAGAAGAATTTTGATAGGTTCCGTCGAAGTTAAGTTTTAGGGCACCAACAAATCCAACTAATTGGCTTAAAACGCCTTTCCCCTTCTAAAATAGCCACCCAAGACCTATTAAGGTCATCCAAAGAGATTCCTTCAAATCCATCTATTGTGCTAACCCATTCTGAAACTGCCCTAACAATAGTCACAAAAATCCCTTCCATTATTCTGCTCTTGTTCTTGAAGATCCTATGATCCCACTCCAACCTTTTCCACAAAAAAAGCATACAACATTAACTTCCAAAGAATTCGTGTTTGGGTTGCGACAAAATTTTATGCTACTTGTCAACCTACCTAACGCAACCCTCCTCCTTTACCCAAGCTTGGGATTGGCAATTAAAATTGGCGAAGTTTAATATGATCTTCATCTATCTAGAAAAAACTTATGACATGGTACCTAGAGATTTAATTTGGTGGATTTTAAACAAAATGAATGTTCCAAGAAGTTATATTGAAATTATTAAAGACATGTATGACGGAATGGTAATGAATGAAAACGACCTGTGGAGAAGACAGATGGGTTACCAGTGACGATAGGTTTGCATCAGGAGTCGGTCCTAAGCCCTTCTCTCTTTGCATTGATTATGGATGAGTTAAATGCTCATATTCAAACGAATGTACCTTGGTGTATGTTGTTCGCAGATGATATAGTGTTAGTAGATGGATCAAGAGACGCTGTGAATGTAAAATTTGAAAGATGGCGATAGGCTTTAGAATCCAAAGGCTTTAAAACAAGCCATACAAAGACCAAATATATGTATTGCAACTTCAGTGAGCATGTACAAAGAGTTCAAACTACCGTGAGAATTGAAACCCAAGAGATACCATAAAGAAATTCATTATGTTACATTGGCTCGATAATTAGTAAGGATGGGGAGATTGATGAAGATGTCAAGCATAGGATAAAAGCACGATTGTCGATAATTAGTAAGTACTTTGTGACTGGCGAATGCCAACAAGATTGAAAGGAAAGTTTTATAAGACAGCAATTAGACCAGCTATGACCTATGGAGCGGAATGTTGGCCAATTACTAAGAAACATGCACAATATGAATGTAGTAAAGATGAAAAATCTGGTTGTGCTAGTTGATGGCTCACCAAGGGGAAGGACGAGGCCAAAGAGGTTGTGTATGGAGGTGATAAAAACATCTGAAAGAGTACAACTTATTTGAGTATTTGACTCACGATAGACCGAAATGGAGAAACAGAATTCATATAGCCGACCCCAACATAGTAGGGACAAGGCTTTGTTGTTATGAAGATGATGATGATTACTCCCAAAGAATTCAACCACCAACAAACTTGCATGGTTGCACCTGAAATACCGCTATTGAAATAAATCTTCAGCTGACCAAGGCACTTCAAATGAGCAAAAACTTGCCTTTCCTAACATTGTTCAAAGCAAACATCAATACAACATCATGAGTTTCTTTCAAATAGCAAAAATTCACTTCAAATCTTGCAAGATCATTTTTTTCAAGATTTCCAACGTACCTACTAATCACATTCATTGCACGTGAAATATTAAGCCATTTCCACACCATATCAAACATCAAATACCAAATACAGTAGAATACGGAACCCGTAACAGACACTCCTTATCACTATCAATGCTTGGTGATTATATTGCAAACAAGTTTAAAAAGGAGGCCAAGAAGTACCGGCTGGCTTAGAGTTCTTTATCTCCACGGGCTTAGAGTTCTTCATCACAAACCACAAAAGACCTTTCTTAACATACTTCCTCCGAAACAAACAAAATCTGCTCATTTTTCTTTCTTGATGTATTTCAATGCCAAGAATTATCTTTCAAGCACCCAAATACTTCATGTTGGGCTCCTCCTTTTATTAGAGACTTCAAAATATTATATCAACATGCTTTTGGCAGCAATCAACAAGTCATCAACACAAAGTGGGTAAATGAACTGTCGAGGAGCCTTTTAAAGTAAATGCACCAATCACATTGATTTCTAGTTAACCGTATTTGCCCATGGAAGTCCCAAACATTTGTATTACATCCTCAGAGATTACTTCAAATCAAGCAATAGTTAACTTTCAATTTCTACGCATGAACTTCTTTGCTTGTATTATTTCTCATGTTTCTTCAAATCCTATTCATGAAACAGAGAACTCATGGAGATGTGGAATTCCCTGCTTCCAAAAAAAAGATGAAGAAAAAAAAAACTTGGGTTTCCAAATAGAAGAAATTCCACCCACCAAAATCTCCATGTGAAACTCTCTTTTCAAAATCAAACAAGAAACCCTCCTTTCAAAGGCCTTTTATTAGGACTCACATGTGTCTTGTTTAAGAGAGAGGAAAAAAATCCTAACTGGGGACTCCATTACTTTAAATCAAGCAACTATTAGGGTTCCATTTTCCCAAAAAAAAAAAAAAAAAAAAGACCCAAGTATCAAGTGAGCACCCATTTCAACTTTCATAAAAAAAAAAAAAAAAAAAAAAGGAAGGGTTTATCATATGACCTTGAGAAGTGTAGATTTTCCACATCCATTGGGTCCAAGAAGCATCCACAGCTGCCCCACAGGAATCCGAAGTGAACAGTCCTTGAGAATTGGGACATCCTTCCCACCCCTCCTATACGAGAAACTCAGGTTCCTCCCTTCAATTCCATAACTCGAACTCATCATACTACCCATACCAACCCCACTGCAAATCGGGTAGCCGAAACAACTCGTCGCCATCCTCACCCACAAACTGTTTGATAAATGTCCCAAGAGAAATTACACAGAAATCAAACTCCCCACTATAACAACTTGCTGTAGAAAAAGAGGAAACACAACATGTATAGTAAAATAACAGCTCTAGATGATGATGGGTGTTGATGATACTTATTGTTCTCCTTGCCTTTGCTTGCATTCCAATAGCAGATTGAATCATACCCTTCAATCCATGATCTTTCGCGTGAAAGTCTTACAAACCCATTTTTCTACAGCCCCGCCTTGAAAAGAAGCACTAGTAGCAGCTTTTCTCGATCATTCAAACGGAGGGAAAACGACAGATTCGAGATGACTATCACAAAGAGGAGACAGGACATGACGGGTGGTTCTGGTTTTTTAATGTATATGTAATTCCACACTGTAATTTTCTATTCTTTGAAAAAAAAAAAAAAAACAATGCATGTTATATGCATAAAAAAGGGGAGATTGCAAAACAGTCACGGACTTTAAGTGGTTTTTGAAAAAAGGGTCCAAGAAATTTGATAATTTAAAAAGATGTTAAAGTTTTCAAGAACTATACTGCAATCTAAGGATGTAAAATGGGTCGTTTTAACCTAGGACCAGTCATGCATGGGCCGTGTTTTGTTGTGCCCGTGTTGTCAGGGACTCAGCCAAGCACGGCCTGTATGCATTACAAAGGTTGTATAGTATGAGTTGGCCCATATTTAACTTGAGAGAAAAGTGGGAAGAAGATGCAGGATTTTGAAATGTGTGGCATGAAACGTAGTGATTAAAAGAGAATATATTGATGAATTACTTGATAGCGGGAGAAAATTTAGGAATTTAGTTTCAAAATGGGAATAGAGACACCGAGAATAAAACGGAAATAATATCTAAAAGCTTTGAAAGAGCATTTACATCTTCTATGCAAGGTAACAATTGAATATTATAGGTGCCCGTTGTGTTGTGCTGCGATGTGAGCGTAGGCACCCAAGCACAACTTGATTGATTGTCTACATCCCAACACGGCCTAAATTTACATCCCTAATTGCAATGCAATCGGATCTTATTCAGTGATCTTTATTAGCTACTTGGAACTTTAAGAAATAAAATATCAAAATGAAAAAAAAAAATCTCATTTCATTCGTTCTCCAAAATGTTGGATCTATTATAGGCTCGCTTTTGCTCGACGCAAATCATTTATGAGATAAAAAGTTCATTAATTGTAGTCAAATCTCACTTTAATAATTAAAGTGTCCAAATGTTGGATTAATTGCTACAATGGATATCAACTGTTGTTGATTTCGGGCTTTCAAACCGTCCAATCACTTCTATTCATCAAAGGTTTGCGAAGGAGATAATCAAAAGGAGGAGATTCACCCAAAGAGAATAAAGAGGGAGAGGAGAGGAGAGGAGAGGAGAGGAGGGGAGAGGAGAGAGGTTAAAAATATCTATTCTTATTTACAATAATTTTGACAAATCAAATGACCATTTGGTTATTTTCATAACTCAAAAATTTAATTCTCTTGGATGGAGCATTTAAGAATTCCGCCTTAAAAACAACTTTCGGAGAATTTCAAATCTTACGACATCACATGCAAAATATTTCAGAATTGTTATCGCAAAGAAACACGCCCTTATTAGATATATTTGCTGTCAACCTCGAAGCCCAAATAAACCATCCAAAAGCCTGTTGGTCATTTGTCAACACTATATGGATTTCTATGTAATTAAGAGAAATGGAATGCACCATTCAATAAATTTACAGAACCACCACTACCAGCCCCATCCCTAACCCCACAACGTCTGATCTTTATATTCTATAAATACCCTAGCCGTTGTCCCATTTTCTCTCGTATGCCTTCGTTCTAGGGTTTTTTTAGGGCTTTCTATTTCTCTCTCGTCTCTCCTCCATCTCGCGCTGCAGCAGCTCCGCAGGTAAACCCACTCCCATCTCTTTTGATCTTCTTCTTCGCATTAACATATGATGATCTAGAATCAGATCCTGCTGTAGTTAGGGTTTTCATAAATATGTGTTAGAATCTCTTTCATGGATTTAGATTTCATTTTATCTGGATGTTTTTGTTGATTTGATGCAGTTCTAGATTAAAGTCATGGTTTCTTATCCGATTTACATGCAGGACTTACCTTGTGTTTTTTTGTGGTTTTTCATGTTTTGCTCTGGCCTACTTTTGGATTTTAAATTTGTAGTTATCCTGCTCGTTTTTTTTTTTTTTTTTTGGTAGTGATTAGGGTTTCTTGATCAGGTGAAGATTGATAGGGTTTATTTCATTCTTTGTGTGAGATTCTCACATTAGGGGTTTTTATGTACCTAAATTAGGGCTTTTAGGGTGTGTTTTGCAGTTCTGTCGGGTTCACCCACCTTGTCGTGTTTCTCATTAGGGTTTTTAAAAGGTTTACAAGATTTAGTTTTTCTTGCATTTTCCCCAAAATCAAGAATAATCTTCTCTGGGGGGGAATGTGGAAAGCACTGAATCATGCAGAGTCTGAGCTTGATTTTCTCAATGTAGTGGTATGGTATAGAGCGCTCTCCTTCAACCCAGTTATTGTTCACACTGTATTTGTATTTTTATATTTATTTCGAAGCTAGTCAAACAATACATGTAGATTGGGCTTCCTAAAAACTGGATTACATATTATGACTATGGAATATGGATGACTCATAGCTATGCTGCTTGAATCACTTTTCTTTTTAATATTTGCTTTTGGATTAGGGTTTTTTACTAATTTAATATTTAGAAGTTAATTAAAAACTTAGATAAAGAAGCAGGGTAGATATATTTATTGGATCCATTATTTCTTTTTATTTTTTTTGTAGTTTTTACCATTTTCAATCTCTTCAAGGTTGTACTTGTATTATTTATGAATTCTCTTAATTTCTAGATTTAAACAAAGATTATGAATGATTATTTTAAGTCCTAGACAGACAAGTGTGGGATTTTAATGGCTTGTACCATTTTCTCTTTTTGCAATGCATTTCTATTTTCCAACTTTAATTGTTATTATTTTGTTCAAAAACTACCTTCTTGTGATGCCTATGCACAGCTTATGTTTGTGTTTCACAACTCTTGTTTTGGTCCTCAATTCTTTTTCATGAAAGTTTCAGTCTTCTATTTACACATGATAATATAATTAGGCACCAAAATATGTGACTCTACACATGATTTATTTACATTTTTCTTGGGCCATCATTAAGATGAAATAAAACCAACACATATTTGACTTCCATTTTACATGTTTGAACAAATTTTGGCAACTAGAATGAATGAAATGACTTAGCCTCAATGGATAATTTAGGATTAGACAATGGTACAAGACCTATTGGATTTTTTGGCATTCCTAATCCAATACATACACAATTTCTTATAGTGCGAACAAAGTTTAAAAAATAATATTTAACAATATATATTATGAGCACTTATTTGTTTTCTATTGTTTGTTCTCATATATGTTGGGCTAAGATATTACTTGGATAATTGATATATGTTGTAGACAATTATTTGCCTTTGTCATGACTGTTTGATATTCTTGAATTTTGATACCGAGTATTTTGAACTTTTCTCTCACCATTTTAGTGACATGTGACACTTTTGTGGGTTGATGGACCCATTGTGGTTTATATCATCGAGTGAGTCATCGTGATTCCACCGTGTGGGTGGAAATCAAACATTGATTGGAATCTAGTGGACAACACTTTTCTCCATTGGAGTGGCAATAATTGTGTTAAATTTGGCAAAGACTCTGGGCCTTTTGGCTCGATATCCAACTTGATCCTTACTTGGTCTACTCAATCAAGTCTCATATGTTTTGGTTATGATGCAGCTCAACATAGTTGTATGAGAGTTAGTGGTGAAATAGTCAATCATCAATATCAAGTGGCCTTAGCCAGTTGGATGATGTAATCATTGAATGATGTAAATGGGTCTATTGAATGATGTAATCATAGTGGATACCGTTGATGGCGAGAATCACAATGGGCTCACCCATCCAAATAAAGGAATTACAGTGGCCTTAGCCAATCGGCCTCCTAACAATGGAATCATAATGGGATGTAGGCTGGACCCATCCAAATGTGAAAGTTCAAATTGAGCTCACTTGCCCATGTTATGAGATGTAGATTGTCCTGACTATATTAAGTCCATGCGTCAGAGTGGAGTGATAATGCCACGTGTCATTGTGCATAGATCCTTTTTAATTAAAAAATAGTTGTTAGAACCATTTATTTATAAGGAATTTGTGAGTTTAAGAAGGGGAGCGCTAGGGGTTGCAGGTACCCATCTTGGTCATTTTACAGCATCCAACTATGCTGGCATCTGTTAGTCGGTTTTAACACCAGGGATCTAATTGAATGTAATTGAAGATAAATGTGGTGATTAATTGTTATTTTTTGGGATTCATAGGCGGGGGTGTTCATGGTTCTGATTTTAGCCTTATGGGTTAGATTTCATCATATAATTGTTTTAAAAACTGACCCACTCAATTTGGATGCTAATGTTGGCGAGTCATGTCCGACGCTCAGCCACTAAAATATACTAGAATGAGCAAGTCTGTGATTTTTGAGTTTTCGTGCATCTTTAGTGAGTTAGAGTAGTGCTGAATCCAACTAAAATGTTTATTTGAGGATGGGAACCTCCCTAACTAATTTCTTGAGTTATGTTTCGCTGTCTTTCGACTAGGAGGGATCCTAGGGCTTTCAAAGTTTTTTTTTTAGCTCTCTTTACCTAATTCTTTAGTATCGAGGTTCGAGAGTTGTCATTGTAGTCCCAGCACCCTTTTTTTTTTTTTGTAATTTTCAAGTATTTGAAGAGGTTTCACATATAAATCTAATTTTTTTAGCTTTCAAAACCGAAGCTCGATTTTCTAGTTTCTTTCTCTAGTATTTTAGGAATGTTTTTAGGCTCCATGAGTTTGGGGAAATTTGGATCATCACTCCTTTTTTAATGAAGATTTAGAAATTTGTACTCTTATGTTATCGCTTATTTGTAAAATCCTTTTGTAGCCCCAGTGCTTTTAGCATATATTTTGATGATTCAAAATGTTTGTATTTTGGTTTCTTTATTTAAAAATCTTTCTTTCTTTTTTTTTTGTTATTTTCTGTTCTAGCCTCTATTCATTTGGTATGAGCAGGGTTGGCAATTGGTTGGGTTTGTACAAGTCATAAAAGAGGAAAGGAGGAGTGCTTTAAACAGTCTAGATTTATAATATTTGGGCCTTATTGTGGAGCCCATGAGTAACCACTTGTTGAGTTGGACCATAAAAGAATCCAGATTATTTATTTAATGTTTTCAAGACAATCCCCTTTTACGCTTTGGTAGAATAAGACAACTCATTAGGGCTTTCTAGACAGTGCGAAAGAGAGGGAAGAAAAGAGATAGAGGTAAAGGAAAAAAGGGAGAGGAAGATGAAGGAGAGGGAAGAAAGAGAAGAGAAAAGAGGAGAGGAAGAAACAACAGCCAACAGTTGTAGCCGCACCACGAAGAAGAAAAGCAACAGCAGCATGCAGAGAACCAAGCCATCCCTCCCTCTCTATTTCTCTTTCTTTTCTTCAATCTACTAAAAATCTTTATTTCTATCTTTTTTTTTTTTCTCCAAATGTGTTGTGATGCTCTAAATCAACCCCCCTCCCCCCCCCCCCCCCCCCTCTCTCCCCCCCTCCCCCCCTTCCAATTTTCATTTTTACTCCTTTAAGATATGTAAGTTACTAGAAGTTATCAGCTGATTTTTCAGTGACAACAAATATGTCGTCGATATTTACGCGAGGATTGCGACTGCATCAAGATATCATTGTAATCCAGAATGATGCTAATACATATCGGCCAATACGTACTGGCATCGACTGACATTTTAAAGACCAAATAGACCAAAACATTGCTACGAGAGCAATATGCCTAATGGGAAAAAAACTACCAGACATTAGCAACAAATGGGGAAACCCTCTCTAGCCTGGGCATTTAGCTAGATTATATTTGCTATGTCATTCATTGATCAACCTATATGGCAAAAAATCACCTTGAGAAATGGTGACATAATCAATCTCATTGAAGTAAAATTGGAATTTCCAACGACTAGAAGCATTAGACTTCAACTATGATGTTGCATTAAGTGAGTCACTTTCTAGTTTCTACTACTAAATTCTCATAAAACTCTCTAGAGTAAATCCACAAACCTTAAATGATTGCCAACTCTTCCACTTCATTTGAATCTTTGACCCCAACAAGACCGCCCCACTCGTTGCGAAGAACTTCCCTATACTTGCGAGTCTCGGCTTGCCTTTTACTCTCGTCTACTTTAATCTTAAAGGACCCCAAGACTAGGTGTAAGCCAAAGATCCACTATCCTCTCTTTAATCAGACCACACATCATATACAATCTCCCCAATTTTGAATAATATCATCCATTTTGCTTTTCTTAAGATGATCACAAATGTAAGGTCATCAAAAGATAGCGACTTGCTCCGAAAAATCTTGTCATTCCTCTCTTTCCATAGTGATCATAGAATAACCACTGGATTACACCTCCACATTAGCAAACCACACCTATGAAATGGACATTTGCTTATCAAACTGGTTGAGGAGCTAGGAAGGCGCTATATAAAGCCATTTTCTAAAAACAATGGTATCAAAGCTTTGGTGCATTCTTAGATGAATGAAGAAATGATTGATTGACTCTTCATCCTGCATCATGGGCATAAATCCTCAATGTTGTCCAACAAGATGTCGTTCCTTCTGAGATTAGCTATTGTAGACACCAACAAAAAGCCTCCGTATGAGGTGGATCCAAACTAAGTCATAGTCTCACACCAAAAGGAATCCATAGAAGATGACCTCTTCTAACACTGATGGGGACATCTGCCCTAATTCCCCTAATTCCTTCACAATCTACCAACGACAGAGTCGTAGGGTTGTGGATTGAGCTACTTTATGGACGGATGACACATATCCTGACTTTGATCCTGGAGATTTTGTGAATCCAACCATTGTGTTACCATCCTGATGACATCCAACGGTTGGATCTCATTGGATCTAGCTTTGAAGGTCCTACACCATGAAGTGACACGTGGGAGGAAATAAAAGAGTTACATGAAGTCAAGAGGGGCTCAAGGGAATTTAAAAGAATATTACAAGAGAAGGGGCTCATGATTTAATGAAGTAAGAAAAGGGGGGCCCATAACTTACAAAAACCGGTGAAGTAGAAGTGGTCCACAACTTAAGTGGAATGCTTTGGAGATCTTGCCAAGGGGACTTGTGCACGAGTCCCCATGAGAAAGTCCCACTTTCTCGACACTTATTTTTTTATTTTACTTTATATTTTAATTCTTGTGATTGAGTTCTCCATGTGTCTCCATGGTTGTGCTCAAGGGATTTTTGGTAACGCCTCTGGATCGGAGTTTGGTGAGAGCCCAAGACAGGTATTCCTATTATCTTCCTCTAATTTCCTTTCTTCATTTTCTTTTGCACAAGAGTTTTAGATCTATATCCGCTTCTTAGCCAACCCCAAACTATTAGATCTAGGCGTTTCTTGCTACCCAAGCCAAGATCCAACCTCTAGATTTTTGGATCTGAATTGCCGGCCCTTTGATCTACATCATCCTCCCAAAACCCAAAACCAAACATCCAAGCCATATGGATAATCCTCCCTAAAACCCAAACTCAACCATCCAAGCCATACCCATAATACTCCCAAAATCCAAACTCAACCATCCAAACCATACCCATAATACTCCCAAAACCCAAACTCAACCATCCAAACCATACCAATATTCCAAGTCTAACCATTCACCAACCCAAAACAACCCCAACCCCAAACCATAGTTAAGCCAAAACCTAACTAACCCGGATGAACCTAAATGGTCCCACTTGGCCCAGCCAAATCTGTTCCCACCTATTTTATTGGTTTTTTCATTGTTTCCTACT
This sequence comes from Umbellularia californica, assembly GCA_028538565.1. NCBI lineage: Eukaryota > Viridiplantae > Streptophyta > Magnoliopsida > Laurales > Lauraceae > Umbellularia > Umbellularia californica. The sequence continues at coordinate 14,478,744 of JAPQWN010000007.1, read as the reverse complement.
TCACAAACTTGAAATTAATTAAAATCCCTAAATCTGAAAATCAATTTGAGCCTTTTTAATGCTGTGGGCGAATTATTTCAATTCTAAATTTGTTCAATAAGCCCATATTTCCCACTGAACCAATTACCCACAAGTTGAGCCTAGCTTTTGTTAAAAATCCTTTTGAAGGGATAAGTAATTTACTTGAATTAGACTATCCCTAAGTAGGTGGAAGTTCTAATTTCCACAAGTATCCCTTCGAGAGGGGCTTTTATTGCAGTATTTGCAACATTGCCTTGGAACATTATCAAATGACCGACCTACTTAATTTTCAATGCTAGATATTGTGGATGCTGTGATTTATAATTCAGCATTAATTATTATTTTTTAGATTGATCTCATCATTCCATATTAAGCTAGATTGCATCTTGTCCTACATCAAACACTATTTAGTAGTGGGGCGATTTAGCCAAAAACTTAACTGCGGAAGAAGACCTCCTAATGCGAGTATCCTTCTCTTTCTTGCTAAGAAAAATGTGCGAAATCAAATTCAACATGGAGTTGTACTCGACCCCCTCAATTGACGAAGAACTCATAAAAACACCTCCCAAGCCACCCTCCACCTAAACCTATCTAACACTCTTTCACTGAAGCCTCTTTATTAGAAGCCACTCTATAAACTCTAAGGTATAGACTATAGACTACAAAAGGATCCACACCCACCTGATCATCGATATAAAGCCTAAAATTTTCTATTATTAGATTACCGTGTGGGCCCTAATGAGGGGTGGTGGAGGGTGTAGTCTACACCTAGAAATGTAAAATGGGTCGAGATAGATTGAGCTTGATCTAGCTTGTGATGGAGCTTGAATTGGGTTTTGAAGATTAAGCTATATTCAAACTTGGCTCAGCACCCCCTTTTTAACTCAAGCTCGATTATGAACAAGCTAAGCAATGTTATGCTTGAGCTTGGTTTCATTGTCTAACATGCCTAGAATTTAGGGACTCTGAGTCTTCTTGTTAGTTGGGAAATGGGAGCCTTCTCTCTCCTTCATTTGTCATTGAATAGCTAGCATGAGCTAGACCCTAGCTTGCATTGTTTGGATCTAAGTGCCAAGAGCGTGGATCGGGGTTGGCAGTGGGAGCGCCAAAATGCTAAATTTTAAAATAATTATATGTCCGGAGCGCCTACACAGCGTAGTGCTTGCGGGTTTATAGCAATTAACTAATGAGCACAAATATATCTTATCCATATATTCAAGTATAAAAAATGGAGAAAAAACTTAACTTTGCAATTTGATCAAATAAAATAGACAATAATTAATAAGTCAGATGAAGTTTATTCATTCAAAAAATAAATGTCAAGCTTACAGAAAAAGAAAATGCACGAAAAACCAAAGATTCTGCACGGTTCGCTCCATATTCGGTCGAACTGCGCACCGAGGATGGCCGAACTGCGCGGTTGAACTACACTCCGAGGACGGTTCCGCTCCTAAACCACTGATCCGCATTTTTGAGCGGGATTAGGCCAGAGGGCTAGACTTGAGCTTGTGTTTTTTGGTTCTATAATTTAAGCAAATCAAGCTCGGGCCTAGTATGCACCTAATGTGACATATTTACTTGGATAATTATAGTTGTTCTTTCAAATAGGTTGGCCATAGGCTTGACTTTAAGGTTTGTGTATGTTGGATTTAGGTTTGGTTATGAGGCCCAATTACTAAATGGTTTAGTTTAAGCTTGAACATGCTTTTACCTAGCCGGTCCTACCCTTGAATGCCCAAAATTTAGTTTGTCGTTTTGGCTTTATATGTTGGGTGTAAGTCCGACTAATTTAGGTTTTCAATAATGGGGCATGGATGTTATAGACTTGTATTGGAGCCAATTACTTGGCGAGTATATAAATGTGGACCAAATTTGAACTAATAGTCAAATGGGCCCATTTTTTTTTATTTTTTTTTATTGGCTCCTTTTAAGTGTTTGAGTAAACATGGATATTTTTGGTAGCAAAGGAAAAAAAGTTTCAATTGTTACCTATGATGCCCAGATACGGCATTGGATACGGCAAGGACACGCCATAAACATGGCATGGACATGGATTTTACACATAAAAAGTAAAGTATCGGATACAATACAACACGATACGTTGCCCATTTTGAAGTATCCGTGCATCATAGATTGTTACATCGGTGGCACGAAGATTCTTGATCCAACCTCTGTGTATAGTCTACTTATTTCGTATTCTGACACATTCTTCAACCTTTTTTATGTAGTTCTCAAAATTTTGGCTCTTTCAAGTTTATATTCTAATGATGGTTTAGGATTCCTGAAATTACAGTCTTGACCATGGTAAAAGGAAGATTAGGCAAGAAGTCAAAGGGAAAACCCGGAAAGCCTGCAAAGAAAAACATAAAGAAGAAATCCTTTGCTAAGAAGAAGGCTTTAGGGGTAAATGATGCTCGTCGTCCTGCTCCAGCTTCATTTCTGACTCCAACTCCGGCTCCTGTAGCCGAGGGTGGAAGGGATGCAAATCAAGCAAGCAAGAGAGAGAAGAATGAAAGGGTTGCAACCGATGGTGGAGGGGATGCAAATCGAGAGAGCAAGAAGGAAAAAAAAGAAAGGGTGGATGTTGAAAGGACTTCTGGGTTCATTTTCATGTGCAATGGAAAAACAAAACCCGAATGTTATCGCCATCGTGTTTTTGGCCTTCCAGCAGGGAAGATGGAGGTTGTGGAGAAAATCACGGAGGGTGCAAAACTATTCCTCTTTGACACCGATATGAAACTTCTCTATGGTATATACAAGGCAGTGGGTACTGGAGGGAAGGATTTGGAGCCAAGGGCATTTAATGGGAGATTTCCTTCACAGGTAATTGTGCTCGTGTCCTCAACTTATGGGTACAATTTTCCCCTTATTTATCATGGCATGTTCAATTCCTCATTTTTTAGTATTACTAACAAGATGATGCATTCACATTCCTATTCATTTTTTTTTTATTTACACCCAACTTTCTTAGGTCAAACGCCGATTTACGCGTGTTGTTTCACATTATCATTATTGTTTTATCAAGAAATCTTGAATTGGTTGTGGATGTTTTTAAATCTATGATGCCCATATATGGATATGGGTAGGACACGGATTCAAGGATCATGGATAGGACTCGCACTTACAAAAATCTAGGATACAGATACAAGTGTCCTAATATTTTCTTTAGATCACTTTTGAATTAATGAAATTATCATTGTTTATGTTTCTTTCTCACATTTTTATGGGGATTTTTACGAAAAAATTAAGCTTTAATCATAACTAAACGGTTTTATGAAGAAAAACCATAAAATGATAAGATAATTGTGCATACATGTTTTTGGGACAAAATTACCCCAGTTGACGATATTGTCAACCTCCTGTAACTTTTTTTCTTTTTCTTGGACTTTTCTTCTTCTTCGGTGGTTTTTAATTTTTTATACTTGATTGTCTTATGTTTGGAAGGGATGGTGCTAAGATTGGCGGAAGATGAATATCCATTTCAAATAATGAAGAAAAATCAAAAGGATGTGATGAATGCATCGAAGAAAAAGGGTTTGACAAGTCTTTCACAAATCACATAATGAAGTGTGTTCAATCCATCTACTGTCAAATCCATTCTTAAAGCTGGTGCAAAGATTCTAGATTAACGAAACAAAAAACACTATCGGGATCTAAAACTCCACACAAACAAAACAATACCTAGGAGAAAACCTCACATTCACTATTTGAAGATTGCCCAACATGGCTCCCTACATATTGCTCTTGGACACCAAAACTTATGAAATTCGCCCAAATAAATGGCTTCAAACCCTAAATGTTCACAAAAGCATGCCCAAATTCATTCCTTCTAGTCTCACTCGAAGCCACTGCCAAATCGAGAAAAAATTCTCATTTAGGCATTTCACTGAACACCTTACACTCCAAATCGAACTTTCAAAACTCATGTGAAGGGGGAGCGACAAATGTATATAAACTAAGTACAGGATCCACACACCTAAGGAAAATTGCCAGAACTACTTAAGGAAGACTACTGGGACCGCCAAATCGAGAGAAAATCCTCATTTAGGCATTTCACCGAACACTTTACACTCCAAATTGAACTTTCAAAACAAATATGAAGGGGGTCGACAAATGTATATAAACTAAGCACGGGATCCACAGACCTAAGGAAAATTGCAGGAACTACTTAAGAAAGACTATTGGGACACAAAATGCCGCGATTTTCATAACCTTTCCATCACTAGGTAGAAGAAGATGGAGCAGAATATCGTTTTTTGCAATGAAGATTGACAATATTGTCAACTGGAGTGATTTCATCCAAAAAACTTTACAAACAAGTGTCTCATCATTTTATAGTTTTTCTTCATAAAACCGTTTAATTAAGATTTAAACTTATTTTTTTTCATAAAAATCCCTTTTTTATTTTGAGATTTGAGAAGTAGGATATTCTAAACTTTTACCCTATAAGTATCGGTGCAGTATTGGGTATCAATACAAGTGTTGTGTCAGTCTGAAACGGATACGTGGTGCTTGTACAAGTATCCAGGTACCATAGGTTTAAATCCTATAAGGGTAAGGATATCGATCACGTGGGTTCCGCAAATAGCTTTCTACCCAATCTACTTGTTCATTATGTTGTGTCTCTAGATCTAATATTCCGATGGACATCATCATTTCATGTTCTTTAATTGATTATGTATACTAATCAATTGATATTTTGTGACTAAATGATTACAACTTTCTAAGTCCTTTCTATTTCCCTAGCATGCTATTAGTGCCTTGCAAACAATTGAATGGAAGGCTAAGATCATAGGACCTTGTGTATAACTATGATGTCAAGGTTGCTTGAGGTATAATGTTTTTATTTTTATTTTTTTAATGGTTACTTTCGTTAACTAAAGCAAGTAGTAATAACTAAATACATGAGATATATTGACAAGCTAAGAGGAAAACAAAAAACCCCTAAAAACAAGAAACGACCCCTAGCAAAACTAATTTGGCCCTGCAAAGGAAAGTGCGAACTCATTCCAATGTAACATAATCTGCTCTGTAGTGTATCATTTAAAAGATGGGCTAATGGACACCCAAGATGCAACTAAGAACTTAGTTTTCTCCACCAAGCTTTTGTAACTAGTAATAACCCCTTCAAAGCATCGTGAATTCCTTTCCTTCCAGATTGTCCAGATAACTACAAGGAAGGACAGTCTCCACAATTCCTTTCCTCTTGGAGCTCTAGTAGAAGCTTTCCATGCCAGGAAGAGCTCAGGGAGGGACTTTGGAAACACCCAGCTACAATCAAACCACTTAACCACTGAGCACTAGATATACTGAGCAATTTTATAGTTCACCATCAGGTGGTCCACCGATTCCTCCTCTCCGCACATGGGATAGTCGTTGACCACTATTCTCCCCCTCCTTAGGTTATCCAAAATTACGCTTCTTTTCTGGAGAGAGATCCATCCAAATATGACCACCCATGGAGGAGCCTTAAGCTTCTAGATGCTGCACAACGCATTCCTTTCCATTAGACTTCTAGGCCGCATTCCTTTCCATTAGGCTTCTAGGAATAGCAAAGAAGAAAGAGGAGACTGAGAAGAGACCATCTTTAGAAGCAGGCCACACCCTAGTATCCTCCCCTCCATCTAGGATATGCACCCAATCCAGAATATTAAGAAGAGCAAGGAGTTGATGTCCCTCATGATCCTTTAATTCCTCTTTAATATGGGGCTCCTAACCACCTGATCCCCAACTCTTGACATATAGGAGTTAACCTTAGCATCCTTGTCCACAGCGCAAATGAAGAGCTGTGGAAACTGGACAGGCTCTGTGCTCTCCTTTGACCCAATATGATATTTAATATACTCCATGAATTGTTTTTTGATTGAAAGGATTCCATTCCATAAAGTGGACGATGATTTTGGGGCGTCCTGAATTTCCCACCCGTTTTTAGGAAGGCTAACCTGTCTCCATAGGCCGTCTGACTCTTCTTCCATCCTCCAAAGCCATTCGCGCAGAAGAGCAAGATTCTTCTGCATGAGAGGTCGGAAACCCAAACCCCCCCTCCTTAGATCTACAGATGGTTTTTCAGCCTACTAAGTGATACATCTTTTGCTGGCTATTACCATACCATAAGAAATCTCAGTGCAACTTTTCAATTCTTTTAATAACAGAGGCTGGGCATTTGAAGAGGGACAAGTGATAAACTGACAGCTTGGACATAACTGACTTGATAAGGTGACCCTTATTGCCACCGGGAAGACAATCTTCTTTCAACTCTTTCCACCACTGGGTTCCACAACAATTTTGTGGCTGACTTCACGCACTGAGGCAGCCCCAATTATGTGACTAGTAACTTGCCCACTTTACATCTAGAATCCCTGCGAATTTGTGGAACAAAGATTTGTCCATCCTTATCCCTATCGGCTCGCTCTTGGAGAAATTTCTTTTAAGTCCTGACACTGCTTCAAAACAAAGTAAGGTGGCTTTAACATTTCTGATCTGGTCTTCGTCATTCCCATAGAAGATGAGTGTGTCGTCTGCAAACTGTACGTGGATGATTGCAAGTGTGTTTTTGGCCACACTGAAACCCGTGAATAGGCCCGCATCGACCGCCGTGTTTATCGTTCGACTTAGCACCTCTCCCACAATGAGAAATATGAAAGGTGAAAGACGATCTCCTTGTCTCATCCCCTTTTCAGCTGGAAAGAAGCCCTTCGGGGTGCCATTTATCATAATAGATATCTAGGCTGAAGACACGCACTCTTGAATCCACATTATCCATTTTTCTCCAAACGCCATTCTTTTGAGCATATATGCATATATATATATATATATATATATATATATGCATGGGGCCAGTTCTCCTAAGCTGAAGCTTAGGATAAGGTAAGCTGAAGTAAGCTCAATTGCGTGGTGGAGCCCACTTGGGGACCCATATGGGATGAGGGTGGGGGGGGGGGGGGATTTCAAGGACTCCATAGGACCCTCCTTCTTATAAAAAATCAGCCACAATCGTGGTTTCTATCATCTCCATCTAAGCACGAAAAGTTTAATGGTCAATGGTCCATTCGGATCGGTATATAATCGATCCAACGGTCTAGTAAATTTGGATCTGACCAAAAGTGGGTGGGCATGTGCAATTTAGGGGGGTCGTGTGGATGGACCAAGGATGGGCCCCAGAAGCGTTAGCTTAAGCTTAAGCTTAGGAGAGCCTTGCTCTATATATATATATATTTATGAGAGATGGGTGGGGGCCCTCTCTTCCATATCCACTCTCACCAACTTAAATGCAAGGACCCCCAACTTAAATGTGAGGGCCCCCACCCATCTCTCACCAAGTTGGTGAGAGTGTCTCTCATAGGAGCACTTCCCTATATATATATATATATATATATATCCACATTATCCATTTTTCTCTAGACATATCAAAAAATATATATATATATATATATATATACAAACTGGACCAGCTTCTCGAAACACATCAAAAAGGATCTTAGTTGTTACCCCGGAGAGAGATTTGTCACAAACAATGACCAGCAATCTCTAATCCACCCAAGCTTCGTCCCCATTCTCAGTAACTATGATCACCAATTGCTGCATCCATTCACCATCACAGTTGGTGTTAGGCCGTTTTCCATAACAACGACCACAACGACAATCATGTCCTCCACAAAGGCTATACCATTTGTTTGTCACTTTTTGCCCACATTGCTGTTTGCAAGGGCTGGCCGATCAGGTACTACATCTTGTTTCACATTCTTAACCATCCTATGGCTTTTATCTTTTTGCAACAAGGCAAACACTGTGCCTATGGGAGGCAAAGGATCTTGACTTCTTACTTGTGCACAAATAAAATAAAACTCTGTTAACCACCACCAGCAACCCATCTATTAATTTTCCTTCCTTTTTGGCACAATATTGCTTTGTGCCACAACAAAGTTCAGGACTCATGTACAACACTAATTCTTTCTTTAGAGCTCTGAATTGAAAATAATAGTCGCCAACTGACAAAACGTTATTGTTCAAATCCAGCAATTTCTTTTTTAATCCTAGAACTTTGGCATTATTTCTCTTTTGAGCATAAGCAGTCTTGATTGAATCCCAAAGTTCCTTTGCAGTGTCCAAATATTTGAAACTCTTAGCAATGCCTCCTCCCATGGAATTCAAGATTCGATTCATAACCAACACATTTTTGGAGACCCATTTTTTAATATTTGGGATCATCCTTCTTCAGTTTTTTAATACTCCCATCTATGTAATCAAGTCTCCATGATCCTCCAATAGCCATTTTGACATCTTTATAATTGGTGCCATTGATTTGATCGGGTGTTACCTTAACATTCAGAGTTGTAATGTTAGGAAGATGTGGAGTAGATGCAATGGAACTATCACCCTTGGATTCCATTGCAAGTGTAAGAGTGTAATCACACATCAAATGTAAGAAAGAAGATCAACTTAAAAACATCCAATCTATTTTGCAGCAAATCTGATGTTGACTCAACAAATCAACTGACACATCCAACGACTGTTTTTCAACCTTCTGAATCACATACCACGACCACCAAGTGCCAAGAACAGCACCACAACACATGAATCATTGTGATGGCATCACTAGATCCCTACACGGGACTGTTGAAGCACATGGTAGATGATTGGATGGCTCTTGACCAATCTAGAGCACATATTGCAGAGATGCTGCCAGTGAAAACCATAGAAGAGGCCCCTAAACGGGCTGTTGACAAACCAGGGAAACCACAGACACAGTCAACATCATTGTCGACACTGTTGTTGAGAAACAGCCCAACCGAACATGTATACCTGTTCGGCTGGGGTTAATAAACCTCCTTCTACACCCTTATCTCCTTAAATTTGGTCCACAAGTGTTTGACATCTGTGAGTCTTCTACCACTTTCAAAGCTTTTATACCAAGTTACAAGCCTAGATCTTCTCATATCAGGGTTTCATTGAAGAATGTCAAAGAAGTTTGAAAAGAAAGTGGAAAAAAAAAAAAAAAAAGAAGAGACAAATTGGAGAGGGAACAAAAGATTCAAATAACCAGCTAGGTTAGGCGATCCCTGTAAAGATGTCATTTTACTATTCTAGAAGTTACAAAAAACCCCTCGAGTTTCTATTTTTACAAAAATAAGTCCTAATATTACTCACAAAACCATCAACTTGCATAAAAAAAACTTTTCCTCGAAGGCGCTATTGCTAGCTTGTATAGGACATGTCCAAACCATCTCAAACATGTCTCTCTTGATTTATCACCTATTGATCATATCCCTAAATGCTCCAAAAAGCACTCATTTATAAATTATATTTCCTAGTTTTACCACACGTCTATCTCAACATTCTCATCTCTGCTACACTCATTTTGTGCATGTGTTGCTTCTTGTTAAGCCAACAGTCTGCTCCATGGGTTATAGTTGGTCTATCTTTGTCATGTGTAGTTTCCCTTTTACAATCTTGTTGGTATTATGCCGATCACGGAGCACTCTAAGATAGGTCCCTTCTTCAACCATCTTGTTTTTATCTTATGTTAGACATATTCCTCAGTCTCTTCATCCTTACTCTTTTTTTTTTTTTTTGAATGGCATTCATCCTTACTAATTATCAAGCCAAAGTATGGGAATGAAACTCTTTGTGGTATCTCTTGAGCTTCAATTTTCATATGAAAACCGATCTTGAAGCACTCTAAGAGTAGTGCTCCACTTCAACCATACTACTTTTATCTTATGTGCACTCTAAGAGTAGTGCTCCACTTCAACCATACTACTTTTATCTTATGTACGACATCTTCCTCAATCACTTCATCCATACTAATTATCAAGCCAAAGTATTGGAATGAAACCCTTTGTGGTATCTCTTGAGCTTCAATTTTCATGTGTTAGTTCAGCTCTTTGGCATCCCCAATGAAGTTGCAATTTATATATTCTGTCTTTGTATGATTTATTTTTAGCCCTTGGATTCTAAAGTCTCGTCATCTCCTAATTTCCCGTTTACACCATCTCTTGGTTAAAAAATTAATAAATCTTCTAAGATATTCCAAAGTCTCTGTAAAGTCAAATCTTATGCTTACATGGTGTTTCAAGCTTCAGTCACTAAGATACCATGTGGAGCAGGCAGTCATATAGAAAAAAGGAAGGAAAAGCATAGAAGGGAGAGAAACATACCCTTTTAGTTCAGATTTGCATGTTTCTGAGGGTTTGGATGCTTTTTTATAGATGGCAAATGAATGTAGTGCAATGCTTTGGTAGGAATGTTTCTTTGGGCTTTCAGGAATAAGGAAACTGGATGTGGGCAATCAGAAGCTTTAATTGTTTCTGCTTGAGTCAAATCTCTTAGGACGGTAATTTAGTTCTGGTAATTGACAACCCGTAGCCAATTCTGTCATTTTTCTTTCTTCTGATTTTCCACGTGATGTTGATTCAGCTGGGTCCTTTTCTGTTATTCTTTGTTTTCTATTGTAGACTGTTTTGCCGCTTTCTGTCCTACAGAATAATATACTATTTTTCTGTGGTATTCTCAGCAGAACCACCTGACTTTCCTTAAATATTATTCTCCCTCTTTACCAACTTAACGTCTGTTGGCGACACTTTAATTGCCATCTCACTAGAAGGCGAATGAAGGTTAGTTGGATCATTAGGTCAACTTATGATGAAACTCTTTGCCATAATGTCGACTCTGTCCATGTCGCTGTTTTAGGAAGTGACGAATGTTTATGTTTTTTCTTGGATTCATACTACATTGGAATCCATTTGGCGTAAATCTTTCTCAACTCCTCATATGGCAAAGAACCAAGTTTTATGTTTGCTGTGATCACTCGGGAACAAGTTATGTCGTACATGTTTTTGTTTGCAGGGATCATCTGGCTGACAGTTGAATTATTTGTTTTTCCATTCTTCATAAATTATGATTGCATTTACTTTTCCCACTCCATGCAAAAAAATATTAACTTGTCTCTCTGTTTGGGGTGTGTTCCAACCCAGTTGGTGGCAGTTGCTGTGATTGGATTTTAATTCTTTACGCTGACACCATTGTGTGGTTGGCTTATTGATGAGTGGTTGACGCAGGTGAGATTTAAGATTTTCAAGGATTGTTTACCTCTGCACGAGAGTGTTTTCAAACAAGCTATTGAGGAAAATTATGAGACAAAGTTCAAGTTCAAGCCCGAGCTCAATTCTAAACAGGTGATTGAAAACTTTGCACCTTCCTGATAGTTCAAAAGAAAATATGATGTATAGTGTGAGAAATGAAACCGACAAAACTTAAAAATAAAGCGAGGACTGAAGAGGATCATTTATTTATTTATTTTGGTGCAAATGTTACATGTGTGAAACACATTGCCATGTTTGTCAAAATATCACAATTTTCACGAGAAAGTGTATACATTCAATGGTTCTAGATTTATTTGGATTTTATTTCCCAAATTTCTTAAAATCCATGAAGAATTAAGATATGAAAACTCAACGTCCTGGATATTTACCATTAATACAATATTATTGAATAGTTTGGACTTTGGATCATGAATTTTTGGGGCCCACAGAAGCACAGAAAATTAGTTCTATAGATTGTGACTTTCACAAATTACTCAAAATTTATGAAGATTTGAGATAACCAGCTTAGGTATTCTGGCGTTTATTAGTTTAATAAACAAATTCAACGGTTTGGATTGTGAAAAATGAAGGTGGTTGATGGGCCCCACAAGAATGCTATCACTGTGTAAGTAGTGTTGCGGCACTTTCTTTGCGAGAGGTGCGAATCACTTCCACACTTGTTTTGGTGTGAAGCTCTAGGTGTGCAAATGACCTCAATTTTCCCAACTGGCGTGAATTATTTCCACACTGTTTTGGTGCGAAAATCTTGGTGTGTAAATGGCCTCAATTTCATGACTCATTTACGCATGACATGCGTCAATGATGCGTAAGACTTTGCATGCGAATCATTTACCTATGTAATGACTGCAAACAAATGACCCCTAACATAGTAAAAGTCAAGTAAAGCCTCCATTTTTAAGACAAGATGTCACATCTTAACTCCATCTTTTTCAAAAAAAAAAAAAATTTAAAAAGCAACCACCTTTATCCACTAAAATACAAAAAAACTCCACTTTCCCATATAAAAAATCAAAAGGATTTCATAACAAACAACTAAAAACTAAATACAATCATAACCCACTTATATTTGATTTTTTCTTCAAAATCAACTTTACTTCACTTGACTCTATTAGCAGAGTTGCCAAACTGGCCCTAAACCGATTTTGCACAACTATACTTGGATATCTAAATTCTGATTTTTTGCGACATAAATTTGTCCCACGTTAAAGGCATGCTTTCTTTGCGTAGAATGCATTGAAATTCAAGTTGTATGTGGTTAAAAATGAAGATCCAAGAAAATGACCGTCAATTGGCCCTCTGTATAATGGAAAGTGAATTGAGGGAAGATAGGAAATGAATACCCAATCATCACCATACTAGTTCAAATCCTAGGAAAGTTCATCTACATTGCTACCATTTACCCTTTTCTCACTTCATATCACTCACACTGTACCTCTTTAATAATTTTTCAATGGAGAGCTCATTTAACCATGAATTTCTTATGTTTTCAATTCCTATGTATTCTCATGCAAACAAAGAGGCCCTAATTGTTATTTTCTTTTAATTTTTAATTTCATGCTATCTAAAATGAATGCAGGTCAGGAAGTTATTTGCATTATTTCGTCCGCTTCCAGAAGCGCCTCTATCTTCCGCTGCTGATGATCGGCGCCCAGTACGGGCCCGTCGATCTCCACCGGAGGACCGATATGTAGCAGCACCACATTTGAAACATGCTCCACTCCACATGAGGGCTCATGTTCCACCAGTGACCCATTCAGCCAGTGACCCATATGGATACCCTGCACGTGCTCCACCTGTTGTGGAGTCTCGTCATCTTCCTGCAGTTGCTGCACCACCTCCAAGTGACCCATACAGATACCCTGTACGTGCTCCACCTATTATTATGGAGTATCGTCATCTCCCTGCAGTTGCCGCACCACCTCCAAATGATCCATATGGATACGCTGCACGTGCTCCACCTATGGTGGAGTCTCGTCATCTCCCTTCAGTTGCCCCACCGCCTCCAAGTGAGCCATACTATCTGCTAGATGCTCGGCGATCCTATTTGCCAGAGAACCCCGTCGTGCCTGAGCATGAGCTTTACCGCGGGTAGTTTTTGCATCTGGTTTACTGCTTCATGTCAATTTTTATATGGTTTTGTGGAATATTGTGTGTTGGGTTTGCTTTTATGAACATCATTTTAATCTTCACACGTGCACACTTATTTATTTAATTATTTTCATTTTTTTAATAAGCCTTCGGTCACTATGGTTTAATCATTCTTTTGTTTTATGATACTGTTGTTCTAGCCCTAATTTTTTTCCTTTGACTTGCTGTGTCAGGTACAGGACTGCGACTGAGACGATACCAAGGGAACGTCTTGAAGTTGCTAATCTGAGAGACCACCGGATGCTTGCTGGGAGGGAAAGTGAGGTGCTTCCGCGTTCAGACAGGCTGGATGAGTACTATGCACTGCGAACTGCTCGACAAGCAGTTGATCTGCCACCCCAAACCAGCTATTTGAGGCCTGGTTATGACGACCAAAATCGTATATATGCTGATAGCTATTCGAGGCCAGTGTCAGGCAATGCCAATGCATCTAATGTGCCTGTTTCTTCTCTGTATTCCTTTGCTGGTGCTCCATCCTACCGAGCTCCATGAATCAAAATGGTTGCGATGTTGTCTTCTTGCATGACTTCTCCTGAACTAGTAACTGTAGTTTACGATCGCAATTGCCCCTTCATTTTATTATTTCTGGCTGGAAGCAAGTTTCTCTAAATAGATTGTTGGATATTTCAAGATGAACCATGTATCATAGACAAGTCTCCTCATTGAGTTATGACTTTGTATCATGGACTAGTCTTGCCATTGAGTTTTATGGTTTGGGCTGGAGCTGTGGTCGTGGTATTAGCCCTACAGGTTACTGTATACTGTATCGTTTGGAGAGAGAGAGAGAGAGAGAGAGAGAGGTCTTTGAAATGCCGATGCCTTTTCAAATTAGACTGACCCCATTCATGAGGTGGATTAGGAGATTTCTTTGCACAAAATGAAATTTGGTTCAAGGGAATTGATCTGTTCTGTCAAAACCGTTCTTTATGGGTTTTTTTTTTTTTTTTTTTTTGTTTTTGGATGTGAGCATTTAGTAAATCAGACTTAAACCCAAGGGAGATGGGAAATCATTTTCCGCATTCTGCTGGAGACGTATAAACAGTTATTTTAGGTCAGGAAATTGTTTTGATGCCACCAAAAGTATCATGATTGAAGACAGGGCAATTGGGTAGTCTTTCTTCCCCGTGGATGAATCATTGCCATTGAGAATTCATTACCTTTATTATTATTAGGAACCTCATGTACCAGGTTTGACAGCCTCATACATGGTAAAGCATGTTTATACAATGGCAGAGGCCAATGGGCGCACTTGCATTGGATTGGATTTGGTTATGTTTTGATTAGGTTTTCAAGTTAAATAGAAAAAATGGATTCAACCTGAGCCCAACTAATCATGAGTTAATTTCAAATTGTCAAATTCTAGTATGAAGTATGAACCCCAAAAAAAAAAGTGAAAAGGAAATCCTTTAGGTCAAAATATAGCCCTACCATCTTGTATTTCTACCAAAGCCTCCCGGCAAATCACCAAAACACATGGACGAATGTACCTCTTTTAAGGCAAAATTTATATCAAGGGGGTCAAGAATGAAGGATCAAAGTTGGAATAAGCAGCTGACCGTTTAGTTTTAAATGGAAGATCCGAAGGACATGAAATTTCGCTAAGGTTCCAAGCCACCACAAGGATTAGGGACCGTGTGTTCACATGAATTGAATTCTTAGGAATTCATGGAAAAATGGGTTGCTACCAAGGAATATTAAAGAAGTGAAGTGAGGTTAGTACTGAAGGTGGAGATGTAGATGATGAGATCTCAACTTTTCTTAGCTTTCTTTTCTTTAATAGGTTGCAACCAAGGATTATTAGCTACACCTTCTTTTCTTTCTTTCTTTATTTTTACTTTTTGATAACCCCGGATATCTCCCGCCTAGCCCTAGCCTCTGGCCCCGAGCCTTAGGGACAGCGAGAACTAATCCCATGCAAACCTTCCTATCCACATGCACCGGGTAAAACTATGGGATGTGGCGTAGGTGTCAAACACAAGACCTCTCCGCTTCCGACACAAAGTCCTCTTGCCAACTGAACTACCACTCATTGGTATATATATTTTTGATTCCATGAATTTTAGCCAACTCCGATAACAGTTATTTTCTTTAATTTTAGCCAACTCTGATAACATTTCTTAGTACAGGAAATGGATTCCATGAAAACAAACTGGCCCTCATTGAATCTTGCCTGGAAAAAAACTATTATATACCAAATAATGCAAGCCGAGCTTTAGAGAGAGAGAATAATAGAGCATGAATTTATTAGGACATGGGACACTATCTGCATACATGACTTCTGCTTTCTTTTTTCTTAATGTTCATTTTCCTCTCACAATGCTTCCTTTTTAATGGAAAGGAAATGAAATGAAAATATAACGTATGATTCGAAAAAAAAGGTGACCAGTATGCTTGCGTTAGGGGCCATGACCTTGTTACAAATATCCTTCTTGTGAATCTTCCTCCTGATAGCTTTGGTTTGAAGCCATAAGCATTGAGTTGTCTGGGTCTGGACGAGGGAACAAAAGCTTAAGGCGGAAAGCATCCACTCCATTCAAGTAGTAACGGAAGAGCCTTTTTGCCCTAATAAATCCAAGGCGCCCATACAAAGCAAGGGCTCCCTTGTTTGTGACCTCTGCTTCCAAAGTTACCTGTACCAAAAAAAAAAAAAAAATATTAGCATACATAAAACATTGTGACAGCCATGAGTTATTGAACCTGAAAGTATAGTTTCACCAATGAACGGCAATAAAATCCCGCAGTCAATATTGTGAATAAATCATGGTTCACAACCTGATTTACTAATTTTTTTTCTAATGACTGCTGGATGATGCAAGCAACCATTCATAGATATTCATGCTATTCGCCCACAAGACATTACTTTCAATTAGAAGCAAACACTATGAACAAGTGAGGCTGCTAAAAGATTTAGCAGAAAGACTTTTACATAATTTGGAAAATGAAAAAAGATCAGAATCCTATGTTCTCATAAATACTCCTTAGAAGAATGATGTAGCCAAAAGGAGAAATCATCATATCATGAAAACCGTCAGCAAGTCTTTCCTGAATCCAATGTCCCTCACCCATTCTGCTGTAACGGCGTCCAAACTGCACAGCACCTTATCAATAGGCTTTAAACCAAAAATCTTAGAAACATCTTTTCGCATGTGTGCCCCGCTCCCATATTAAAAAAAATAGAAGAAGAAGAAGAAGAGGAAAAATGTGTTTTTCATTCATGTCCCACCACATGAACAAACCAAGTCAATTGAGCAAGCCACCAATGTGCATTCCTTGAGTACAGTAATGAGTAAAAGGAATATTACTGCTGTGATCCAATTGCCAGGAAGATGTTAAGTTCCAGACAACATGCCCATTTTCACCCATGTTTTAATGATCCCAGAGTATTTTGTAACCTCCAGCAGCTCAGCTACTTCATTGAAAGTCTTAAGCCCGGTGATAGGTGTTGCTTGATGAATAGCCACCCAGTGACTATTAGCTCCTGCAGCTTGCATTATTAGAGCCATTTGGCGGTACAATTCCTCATGCCATATTTTCCTTTACAATGTTGCTCACGTATAGGAAAGCCTCCTAACAAATATAAACTTTCATCTCTTTTCACCACTATTGGTTCAGTTTCTATTCCTTAGTTACAACTTACAAGCAAGCCATTAAAGGGAGGGCACCAGTGGAATGCCAATGCAAGAGAAGTTATTGGCAGCCAAACTCAATAGGAGATCTGCTATAGGAAGCAAATGAGTCAAAAAAATTAGTTACAATGTTCATCTGGTGCCTCAAGGATCAAGTAGAAACATGGCATCTTTTAAGAGACATTTGCAACAGTTCCAAAGATGACCACAAACCAAAACGTACTTGCCATTGCAAATGTACAGTAATGGCACTTCTATTCAAATGAATGTCAAGAATGCATTCTCACACAGAGATGTGCAAGAAACTGTCTTTATAACTCCACCCTTATGTCATCCCTGTGATTCAAAATCGGGATGCCAACTGAACTCTATATGGTTTGAAGCAAGCTCCTCAAGCCCGATTCAATAAATTCAAGACGGCCATCATTGAAGAAGGATTTCACTAACGCTAAAACGAACATTGAATTTCCTTAGAAAAGAAAAATCTTACTCATCACCATTGGCAATGACTCCTTGGGCATTGAAGAATCAAAACCTATCTAATGAGCAATTTCAAGATGAATGACCTAGGTTTTCACACGTATTTCTTAGGATTTGAAGGTCACTTTGTCAATCAAAGAGAGTACATTGAGGAATCACATGTTGGTTTGAGTTGGTGAAAGATTAGAAGGATATTGTATTGTAGATTTGTAGTCCAGTTGAATGCAAACTGGTAAAAACAATCTAATCGGAGGTGGAAACAATACATTGATGACTTGCAGTCAGAAACAAATTTGGATTGATCCAGAGAGTATTCTCATATTACAGGTAAATAAAAGGATGAAATGAGAAAAAATTAATGATACAAGAGGAATTGGGAATTTTTGCATCTTCCTTTTCTGCAAACTAAATCTCATTTTTTTAGTGCTTTTTCTGCAGACTGAATTAGTAGATTTCGACTTGATATAAAGTGATTGGTTGAGTCTCCTTCATTTTCCATGATACTTATGATATGTGATAGGAAATAATAACTCACTGACAAGTATTAGCAAAGAAGTGAATGAACACATATATTATGCATGCAAGTACCCTATCATTTTGTATGAATTACTACAATGGTTGAGTCTCCTCCATTTTCCATGATATTTATGATGTGGGATCTAGGAAATAATAACTCGCTTACATGTATTAGCAAAGAAGTGAATGAACACATATATTATGCATGCAAGTACCCTATCATTTCGTATCAATTACTACAATAAGTTTATAAAGCAAATATAAGTAATTTCTTCCCTTCCAAAGTTTAATTAAATTTCCCTTAAGCAACAGGATACAGGACAAGCAGACCAAAGAAGAACATGATATAAGAGTTCAACTTGTTTCAGGTACAAAAGATATGGATTTGCACAAACTATTGTGGACATGAGTCACCAAACGCATAGGATTTGCTCAAGCAGATGCAGGAAAAACGGGAAGGGAAAAAAGGTTATAGTTGGCAACCATGTTTCAAGTCGAAAGAAAATTCTTGAATACAACTTGAGGCAACCACTGATTTCAGACGAAAATAGAAGGAAATTGCATCAATTCAAAGTTCATATTTCTTGCACACTTTGTCAAATCAGAAGGTTCTACGCACGATTTTAGTTCTAGGGTTAGGGTTTTAAATTAAGAAAGAAGAAGAAAGCAAAAAAGAGAAGTGGAAGAAGAAGATCGCACACAAACTGATCTGATGTTCGCGCATAACCTTTTTCTGCTACTGAAGTATGCAAAATTTTCATAAAAACCATTGCACTTCTCATAAATTACATACAAGGACAGAATATTGAAATCTTGATAGAAAAGTCCTTTTTACTCGTAACAGCAAGCAATAAAGATCAATAGTTAAAAAGTTTTATGAAAGTGAGGTACCTCTTCGCAGCCTGAATTCATCATCACTTGAATGGATCTAGTAACAAGTTCCGTAGCTGAAAACATCAGGAAATTTAAAAATAAATTGCAGATAAAAAATAAGTACTTTTGTTCAGCAAATGACATTTATTTAAAACGGAAAATGGTAGAGACCAAAAGTCATGGTCATATGCCTCATTGGTTGCAGGAATGCTTCAAGAAAATAGGCTAGCTTCACTTTTGAGCGTGGTTCAAAATATCGGTTGATATGTAGCGCATACCCTCAATTTATACGGATCTTTTGAAAATACATAAGCCATGTCATTTCGATTTATAGATCATATCGGCTGAGAATTTAAAATTCTTGGGTTATATAATGTTTTCTTCCCCCTTCTTTTCCCTCTTTAGGTTTTTTTTTCCCTTGTGAAAAAAGTATCTCTGAGCTCTGTTCCACCTTGTGAGAGTGATTTTGTGCAAAAAATACTAATTGTATTGTTTCAACAGGACTGGACATGGTGCGAGGCCTTTGGCATGAGCAACATGTACAAAGGTATGTGCAGCCTTGTTTTTTGCGATTTTCTTAAAAAAATTAGTTAAAATGAGTTAGTATTTTGTTGCTTTAATGATTATATATGAAAATTTTGGCAATCTGAATTCAAAACTAGGGAGATATAGTAATTTTTTAGGATGGATGTTGGTTAAAGATATTTACTGTCTGTGTGTAGAATAAGATTTTTATTTTAATATTTCTACAACTTTTAGCAGACATACCACACAGTCATTATAAACTCGAACAACAATATAGGATGCATATGAATTTGGGGGACCGATAAATCGCTCCATAATGTTCCCTTCTGGGGGAAAAACCATCAGAATCCAACATTTTGCAATGTTACAGATTTTTTAAATATTTTTTCTTTTTGCGTCGATTCTTTTCAAAACCGTGATAGATCTTGAACAACAACATATCGCCACAACATATCGGTTTTCGGGGTCGACCACACAGTGCTCACCATGACCATAATTTTGAGGCATGCTTTTGAGTGCAGATATCATGCAGAAAAGCCATTTTTCATCAGCATTTCTTCATAGCATAACATTACATATTTAGTAAAACTGAAAAAAAAAAAAATTTTCCGATAAACCTACGTCGAAATGAATTTTGCTAAACCTACCTGCACATGCTCATCTTAACCATGCCTATCCACTAGTGGTATGCACGCAAGAACAAAGCAGCTGTAGTTGGGCCCCGACATGAAATAACTTATGACTGGGAAATTACCACATTTTAGTCATCAGCCATAGGTGCATGACAACATTGGACAGTTTAGTGAAAATGGCCTGCAGCCCATATTCCACAAAAATGATAGATCACCTGATGAGCAAACTGGGTCAAAGCAACTCAAGGGGGACCGAGTTGCCCGCCAAAGTTGAGTTTTAAAACCATGATTTGAACACTTCTTTTACTGATGGCTGTAAGTAAACTCATGTTGGAAAAGTAAGAAGTGTTGAGAGTTCTCCATCATTATCTTTATCTTTGGTCCTTCAATTTTTTTTATTGGTAACTTTATGAGCCCACAACCCTTAAGTTGCAACAGTGAGCACCTGACACTGTGCTAGGGGCCTCTGTCTACATTTTGTCCTTCATATCCTTACTTTATCTACAAATTTGCTATTTATGAGTACTATTACTAGATCTCTTAATAGTAGTGTCGCATTTTATCCGAACCATGGTGTTTTTCAATATTTGGCGAATAAACAGAAGATTGGTTGTGGTTGAGCAAGTGGTGGATCGTATAATTCAGAGTGACTTGACTTTTCCACTTTCCAGTCTACCTGTAAAACCAATCCTAGGTAAGATCAAGTCATATATTAGCGTTCTCGTCTCGGTCACATTCCATTACCTAGATTGAAACGATTACTTGATCTCTGCTGGTGAGAGTAGTATTTAGTGTGGAACATGTTAAGAGATATAGAATATGTTAACGGAGACACTCAAAAGGCAAAATGAAAGAAAATAATACTGCTCCGCCACTCCAAGAGAAAAGAGCAACCATTAACTATTGTCCCCAATGTATATGCTCCTTCAATAATTACTATGGAAGATAGTCCTATAGTTGTAGATTATTTTGAGATTGCACCTGATGATATCCCTATTGCCTTACGCAAGGAGGAAGTGCATGCACTGAGCATTCTATTTACAACTTTATTTCATATCACTCCCTTTTTCCGTCACATTGTGAATTTTTTTGTCTTCTATTTCCTCTGTCCATGTTTCTAATGGGGTCAATGAAGCTTTCTCTTATCCTAAATGGAAAGAGGCTGCGATAGAGGAAATGAAAGCCCTTGAAAAGAAGCAAACTTGGGGTCTTATTGAATTACCCAAAGAAAAGAAAGTGGGATGCAAGAGGGTGAAAACCTTAAAGTTTAAGCCTGATGGAGAAATGGAGCGATGCAAGGAAAATTGCTGGCAAAGGGCTTCGCAAACATATGGGGTTGACTATCATGAAACTCTTACCTTTGAGAGTTTGCAAATAAAACGGATGTCGTTGTTTGTCTTCATTGTATCGAGTTTCTAGCAATTTATAGTAAAGTGGAATCTAATGAAGGAAAATTAAACAAGTGACGAGTGAAGGGTATAAGGTACTGAGGTAGAGATGTAGATTACACCTCACTTTCCAAGGATTTGATTTACTCGAACGGTGGCTGGTATATCATTTCCTGTAAGAAGAATTGTCCTTGGCGTATCTTTGAAGTTCATCACATTTGATAGAAAGACACTGCTTAGAATTCTTAGGTACTGTTTGTTTCAAATTGAATTCCCACAAATTGCAAGAAAAAAGTCCATCCATTCATCACCCAGTAAATCAAATCCTAGAAAAACCAAACTCATATCTACAACTAGAATTATACTTTCTTCCAACCCATTTTCAATTCCACGAAAACAAACCCAACAAAAACGCGCATAGCGACAAGTTTCCTCCATTCATTCTCACTGCAGCTACTAACCCAGAGGCTAAAATGCTACCAAAGCAAAAACCCAGAAAGGAAATTCAAGGGATAAAAACAATACCAATTCCTTTCCCTCTATAGGGCTTGATAACAACAAGCATTGCAATGTACCCTCGGAACGTATTCCTATGCTCCCCCATCTTGCAAACGACAGTTCCCACACAATTACCCTTGTGGAATGCCTGGATTTACACACAACAACAACAGCAAACAAGAGGAGAAGATGAAGAACACCATCTGGGGGGGTGAGAAGAGGGCATATAGGGAGGGAAGGAGGGAGGAGGAAATACATACGAGGAAGGAGAGCTGAGGCCAGAGATAGACGAAGTAGCGATAGGTGAAGATGGAGTATGGCTCGCTGAGCTCCTGGTCTACGAGGCGCATGATAAGGGGTAGGTGATGCTCGCCTCCGTAGCTCACGTACTCGATCTCTTCTCGTGAGAACTCTACGGTTGATGCTGCTGCTGCTGCTTCTTCTTCCTCTTTCCCACTCCTCCCCATCTCTCCTCTCCCTTTCTCTCTCTCTGCTATTCTTCTGCTCTGTGTCTTTTTTTGTCCCCTCAAACAGCCTCTCTTCTAGTTCTAGGCTTGGATATAGAATTTGGGTCCATTTCATATTTGAGTCAGACTTGATAGGAGACCCATTTAGTATTTGGGTCTTTTTTTTGGTCCTCTGATTTGGAGGAAAACAGCCTCCCTTCCAGGGTTGGATGTGTAATTTGGGTCCATTTAGTATTTGAGCCGGGCTTGGATTAACTACGAAGAAAGCCAATCGCATATTTTGGTAGAAGCCCACGGCCCCACAAATATTTTGTTTTTTTTAACCCTAGGTCCCTAGTCAAGGGCCGGATCCCGTGAAAGAGCCCACACACGTATAAAAGGTGGCTGTCAAATTTAAAATCCTGAACAGATAGATGTGAAGTGATAAGAAATAGTTCTTTTGATAATAAGGCCAATGACAACCCTCCGCTCGCAAATCGAGCTAATGGCTTAGAGGGATTAATGCTCAAAAGTCTATATACTAGTTATAACTTCTGCCCCAAGTATAGGTGAAGAAAAGAAAAGGGCCATATTGGAACAAAATATTATATAAAAAAAGATTTACTGTAGTGGGCCCACCAGTTGACAATCCAAATTCACAAATCATACAACCATATTTATCATCCGAACATGCTAGATTCGATTTTAGGCAAACCCCAAACCAAGTTTTTATTTTATTTTATTTTATTTTATTTTAACTATCTAACGTGATTTGTTTATGTGTGTGTCAATTATAAACAGTTAATAAGAGGGTTTTGTTTTTACAATGTCATTGTACAGACTAGATACAAATTGAAATTTAAAGGGGTTCCCCTATGTTTTTACAATGTCATTGTACAGACTAGATACAAATTGAAATTTAAAGGGTTTCCCCTATGCTGACCATTGGCTCTTGTGGGGCCATCTCGGGCCCCACCTATTGATGGAATCAGGGGATCAAAACATTTTTGCGAAGCTCAAATCGTCATCCTAACTACTTATTTTACGATGAATACGTTTTAACCATCCCAAAAAAATAAAAAATACACAATCAATACAACGACCCAATTCATTCAAACTATCCAGTTCTCTATTTTATGACCTATACTCTTGTAATCATAAACTGGGCCCCACCAGGTGACGGGATCCCGCCAATATAAAGCTCTAACTTCTCGTTTATACAAAAACCCTCCTTCCCTCGCGATTTCTTCGTATTCTCTTTCCTTTCAAGAATTCGCGTCAAAACGAGCAGGGAGAAGAGAGAGAGGAAGAAAGGAACGGCAGGGAATCCAAAACCCTATAAAACCCTAAACCCTTAACGTCTTCTTTCCAACCTAGAAAGCTCCAAAGTCTCCATCTTTCCTGCAGTCATGGCGCTCTATCTCCTCTTCCAAAGCGCCTCTGGTTTATCTCTATTCCTCGCTCACGGCATCGACGAGATTGGTGAAGACATTGAAGTGGTCAGGAGCTCGATCCTTGATCTCAAATGGTTTAAGAACGTCGTCAAGATCGTGGGTTTTCTGCCATTCTCATCGGCTTTATCCGCTCTCAAACAATGCAAACAGATATCCAAAGGTGAGTGATTTTGATTTGATGCTGATGTTTTGGGTTCTTTTTTTCTTTTATCTTCCTTTTATGGGTTTTGATGCTTTTGTTTGAAGTTCGTGGCTAGTGTATGTGTCCCCCTCGAATTGAGTTGTTGTCCGAGTCACATTCGACTCGGGCCGAGTGCCAAGTGAGTTTGAGGGTGTCTGACATGAGGCCCTGGACCTTGTGGCCTTTTTTATATTGGGGAGGAATTTTGTATTATGGTATGATCCGTCTTGGCCTGTAATGGCTGTTATCAGGGCTACTTCCGAGCTCCTTGGGTTGAGATTTCCTCCATAACCTTGCCATTGTTTGCAGCAGCGAGAGCAGAAGATTCAGATCCATGGTTGGTGTTGTTTTCTTCTTAGGTAGAAAGTGCCATCTCTGTGTGGTTGTTTTTGGGTTCCACCTCAAGAAGCTTTTATTGGGTTTTTTCTGCAGTGGGGAATGCAAGGGAAGGAAACAAGGAGAATAAAATTGAGAGAGAGAGAGAGAGAGAGATAGATGTCTCTATCTAAGAATTCGACAATTTAAGATTGAGTCCAAATCGAATTGGCTGAGGTTTTGGTGCTGATATATTATTGGGAATTTTTATTATTTTTTTTTTTCTGGATTTTGGTGATGTGTTAGATAATGACCATATGGCCATACTCTTGTTTGTTGTTTATGAGTAAAAGAATTAAGCCGACCCAAGTTTGATGGATAAGAGTAAGATGCTGCTGCTCGTCTCAATGATGATATTTTGATGTCGATCTTTTTTGTTTTCAATCTTGGGTTTCATTGCTTTTGTTCGAACTCATTACTTGTATATCCAAACTGATTAGAAAGATGTTATATCGGTATATATGGTGATGCAACCTCGGATCCTCGATAAAAAATATATCAATATCCCAAGGGATTGGTCGAATCCAAAGATGAAATCGGCCATTAGAGCACACTCATAATTATGGTAAACACCATAACTGAAAGAGGAAACTCAGATAAATTGATTGATAATTATAAGCATTAGCAATTACAATGGGGACTCATCTATATCTAGATGAATAGAATCGTCCCTCTCTTGGACTCTAAGACTTTCCTAAACAATAAAGGAAACTAAATCACTAAACTTTCTTAACAATCCAAATTTAATAAAACTCCTAATTTTAAATATTTCTAAATAAATCAACTATCAACATAAGATTCCTAATTAAATGGATGTCCCGTTGGGCCTATGGACTGGGTCCAATGGGTTGGCCGACCCATGGTCTGGCCTGCATCACATGTTCATGAGTTTGTTCACCTTTTTATGAGCGGACCTTATGGTCGACCCATGGTTTTTGTAATAAGGTTCTGATGAAGATGGTGATGATGATGATTAATGGTATGTTTGGTGTTTGTGGTGGTTTGGTTTTTGAATGTATTGTAACTACGGTTTATCGCCTATGATTTGGCCCTGGAATGGAGCAACAAAATTCATATAGCTGACCCTAACATAGTTGGGACAAGGCTTTGTTTGTGATGATAAACTATTGTCTGTTGTGTTTTTGAGCTTGTTTTCTTTTTGAGTAATAGAACAGTGGAACCATTGAGCAAGCCTCAGATTGCTGTGATAAGACTAAGATGATATGATTAAGGGTTTCTTGATTTCTGTGGTGGTTTGGGGTTTTCTTAATGTATTGTTAATAGCCCCTGTTTTTTTCCTGCCTCTGTTTTTGTAGGTTGGTGAAGCAAAATTATGGCCACTTAAAAAAAGAATGATGATGTCATGTAGATTTTTGTGATGATTGGAGCATTTCTCATTTGATTTTCCTGCTTCTTCTTCCTCCTCCTCCTTTGTGTTTTGAGCGTGTTTTTGAAAATTGTTGTAATGGCCAGTTTAGTTTAACGGGAGGGCATGTTTGCTGCAGCTTTAATGCCATCTGTGCAGAATTGATTTGGCTCAGACCGCTCCCTTTTTCATGGGGTTCACTTGTGCTGTAGTCTTTTATCTAATTTTGTTCCTTTGTTTGTTGGGAAGGGATTAAAACTAATCAAAATACCTTTTTTTTTTTTTTACTGTTTTTCTTCTTTCTATGTGAATTTGGGTTCAGGTAAGAGTTGAATCCCTTCATGACTTGATCACATAATAAATCAATTATATTTGATCTATGTCTGATTTATGCACCGTCAATCAATTGAATCTTGTACTGATGAGTCGAGAAAAGAAACTATTCTCAGTTTTGTTATCACTATTGAATAAGTTGTTATGCCGGCTATTGTTTCATTAGTCCATTGCAACAGAAAACCAAGTCTTATCAATCAATGATAAAAGAAAGAAAACCTATTCATGGATTAAACTCAGGTCATTCAATAAAGCCTGAAGATGCAGGTAATGTATTCAAGCGGCTTTTATTTGTTAGAGCCCAGTAATGTGTATATGTGAGGTGCATTTGATAACTTTATTGCACTTTATACTCTTTAAATGGATTGCTAGCATCGGAATTCGCCGTGCCAAGCTGTTCTGTTGGTTCTAGCATTAACTCCATTTTAACATTGTTTTGTTTTGGAGAGAAAAAAGGAAAGTAACCTTCGAGGTGACATGTCGTGATATTCAGTTGCAGAACCAAACACTGGTTTTCTTGTTGACAATTGACATTGTGAAGGCAGATCCAGCCATCTGGTACCTACTGAATTAACCCCTCTAAAGGCTCTACTTTTCCTTACCTCTTGAGTTGTCAACACTATGCAGCATTATTTTTCTGTTTTGTCTCGAGTGTTTTGGTATAGATTCATTGATTTTTCATATGAATATCTAGATTTTAGAAGATAGATCTTATCAAATTTTTACAAAATAGATATTGGCTTTCAGATCTGTTTTTGTTAGGATTTGGTACATTTTTATCGTGTTATTGATGACCTTTTCCAAGTTTCAATTAGTGCCTTAGCGGGTACTACTTTTGTCAAATTATTTTGCAAAATTCGTTTGGAGTTATCAGCGGATATTTTATTTTGGAGGTTGTGCTGTTTCTGTACCAATAACGCATAAGCGTTTCAGCATTTTGGATAAATGCATTCTGCAACAAATGTTATAAAAACTGGACCTGCAAATGTACCAGTGTCTATTCCTATCAAGCTGTGACATCAGCATGACATCATATCATAAAATAAGTAGATTAAAAACAAAAGGAATTTGAAAAAAAAAATGAAAGCGAATATATCATAAAAAAATGTAAAACGCAAGTTTAAGGATAATGTCAAACTTTTTTTTAAATTTGTTGAA
Organism: Umbellularia californica; assembly: GCA_028538565.1. Taxonomy (NCBI): domain Eukaryota; kingdom Viridiplantae; phylum Streptophyta; class Magnoliopsida; order Laurales; family Lauraceae; genus Umbellularia; species Umbellularia californica. The sequence continues at coordinate 14,451,622 of JAPQWN010000007.1, read as the reverse complement.
ATAGTAATTTTATAGTTGCCCAGTATTAGTTGATGACTGCTGCTTTAAAATGTGGCTGATTTGTAAGGTTTAATCGGTTTGGTGGTGGAATCACATGGTTGACATGGTTCAACACTTCAACTCAACTGAGGTAACTGTTTTCATTGAACCAAACTGTAACTTGTAGTGGTTCCAGTTCAACCGGCTTTGACCCCTGGTCTTGTAATGTGATTTCCTTTTCTTCTTCTTCTTTCATATTTTGGTGTATGTACAGTCAATTCCAATATCATGAGACACTTCATAGAGGTTTCATGAAGTAAGACTGTGCCTATTGAAGAGGAGAAAGTAGCCGATTTTATGTCAGCTCACCCTGCTTTCTGTTTCCTCTCATGATGCATTTGCAGGTTCACTTATGAATTTGGGTGCCTGATGATTATATCATCATTGTTCTTTTCGTCATGATTATATCATCAAGTAAGACTGTGCCTATGTCGTTCTTTTTGTTGGTCAGAAAAATGGAAATTCTTTTTGTTTCAAGTAAGACTCTGCCTATGTCCTTTTTGTTGGTCAGAAAAATGGAAATTCTTTTGTTCCATTATTTGCACTTTTCTAATGTTTTGGATTATCATTTGTCTTATACCTTCATTGGTTTCAAGATGTTCCTTGAGTTTTTGTTGGATGAATTCCCATGGAATTTTTTTTCATTTTTTATTATGCTGAAAGATAATATGGACTTAGCATCATAATTATAAACTTATTTTGAATTCAGGGATGTCGACTGAGGAATTGAAGAATTTTTTGGCGCTTAATCTTCCAGTAGTAAAGGAAAGGAAGAAACCTAAGTTCAATCTTGGAGTTGCAGAGCCAAAAATTGGGATGCAGATTTTTGAAGCTACCAAGATTCCATGCCAAAGCAACGAGTTAGTTCTTGAACTCCTCTGTGGTGTACGGTTGCATTTTCATAGGTTTATCAAGGACCTTAAGGTTTGCGATTTGGGTTTTTCCCCATCTAGATTATGGATTTTTTAAGTCTTCCTTATGGACTGACTTGTAAAGCATTTCTCACCTTCTGTTTAAAGGAAGGAGACTTAGAGAAGTCTCTACTGAGTTTGGTGCATAGTTACAGCCGAGCTAATGTCAAGTTGAATGTTAATGAAGGGGACAAAATGGTCATTCAAGCTATCTCCGGTCTTGATACCTTGGACAAAGATATTACCTACTCCTCCGCTAGAGTCAGGTTTGTTGACATCTCAACTGGATTTTCTTTTTCTTATTTGTTGCATATATATATATATATATATAATAAAATCATGATTCATTTTAATCTGTTACATGCCAATTTATTATCAGCATATTATCTTGTCACTGTTGTTGATTTGGACACAAGTTTTACTGGGTCATTCTCATGAATCAGTGACCCAAAAAGAGTCTTGCAAACTCAAAGCTTCCCCAATGTCATAAATATCCCACTCATTAGAATTTCTTACCCCCACTCAGACCAGCTCATTTAGCGCTTTCGAGACCATTCAGGGGTAGCAACAATTGGGGATAAAATTAGAGAAACCCGTTTGAGATGGTTTAGGCACGTCCAACGTAGGCTTGCAATGGTGCAAGTAAGGAAAAGTTTGGCTATGAAGGCTGATGACCCACCAAGGGGAAGGGGTAAGCCAAAGAGGAAGTGGATGAAGGTGGTAAAAATATATATGAGGAAGTGTAGCTTATCTGAGGATTTGGCTCAAGATAGATGGGAATGGAGAAACAAAATTCATGTAGCCGACACCAATATAGTTGGGACAAGGCTTCAATGATGACGACAACGACTCAGACTAGCTCATTTATAGTGTGGGATAATGGAGTTGTAATTTGAAGCAACTACTAGTTAGAAGAAAACCCTTCTCAATCGGTAGTGCATAAGTTGTAAAAAAAAAGTTCAAGTCTAGAGTTTTTATTTGGTGACAGTGTAAAGGTTTAATATGAGAAACTTACATGTTTGGTACATTGTTTAACTACTCAGTGAATTAATTGGCTAGGAACTGGACCAAGTTGGCGTGACTTGGTTCAAAATCCACTAATCTAGACTAGATTATGTAACGCTTGATTTATGAAACTAGTATTGGTTCCGGTTGAGTTGTCTTAGTTTTGAGCCAATTCATTGAATTGTCCAAGTTCTAAAACACTTTGGTCGAGTCAGATTTTATTTTATTTTATTTTTGAAGTATGGTTAAGACCACAATCACTTAGGGTAGTTCACAGCCACACACTCTTAACATATTCTAAATAGGTCATGTCAGAGCTGAGATCCAACTAGACCTGGTTTGAAAAATATTGGGTCTCGCTCCAAGTTTAGATCTGACTGGATAGGTTTTTTGTAAAGAAACATGGCTCAACAAACCCAAATGATGTGATATGTATGGTTAAGACAATTATCGCTTAGGGTAGTTCACAGCCAAACACTCTTAACAAATTCTAAATAGGTCATGTCAAAGCTGAGATCCAACTAGACCTGGTTTGAAAAATATTGGGTCTTGGTTCAAGTTTAGATCTGACTAGCTAGGTTTATTGTAAAGGAACATGGCTCAACAGACCCAAATGATGTGATAATCTGACTTAGAACTGAATATTTTTGTGAGACAAATATTTAAATTTTAATCAGGTCGCTACTATGGATCCAACCTAGACCCAATTAAATGGCGTGGGCTATGGGGCCCTAGGATTGGAACTGAACTTGACCCAGCTTCATTTCATCAATGTTCTATACTGGGCCTGGCTAGACTTTATCTAAATCCGACTTGTTTACAGTCCTATTTGTTATAGTCTGTTCTAATAGTTCTATGTTAAATTAGGATACAATTATGGACCTGACCTAGACCCGATTAAACAGCTCTGGGGCCTTGGGATTAGGACTTGAACTCAATGCAGCTAAATTTAAACGGGTTGTAGATGCAACCTGACTTCCTTATGTATCACTGAATTGTTTTTAGAGCCCTGTTTGTCACTCGCAATAAATATGGGAAGTATACTTTAACAATCTCAACTATCCTACTGATCCTCAATGTGGATGGATCATAACCAATAGTTAACACTCAGATCTTAGGCAGTTGGTTTTGTCAAATGGATGGTGTGGTTAAAAATGAAAAAAAAAAAAAGAAGGAAATTCATTGTCTAATATTGATCTATTTAGGTGGGGTATTCTACTGTGGTTCTTCCACGAAGGAGCCAAAGACACCAAAAATCATGCATAGCTAAGATATATTTATGCATGCATGCGTGCCACATTTACAATCTGTTGCCATACAGAAGACAGACGCATTATTGGCCGTAACACTCGGATTGTTTTTGCTAGAATGCATTGAGCTGTTGCATTTCATGAACAATATAAAGATCCTGACTGATACTTACCTTATCCTAAGCTGAAATAGTGTTGGTCTGACAAATCAAAGTCAATTATCGTTGTTTTTTGCATGATGATCGTCTCCAAAATCAAGATAAATCCAATTAGAATTGGATTTTCCAGTTCCATCATGCAAAAAACAGATATAATCAACTTTGATTTGTGGGACCAGCACTATTACAGCTTAGGATAAGGTAAGTTTTAGCTTAAGAGAGCCTTGCTTATATATATATATATATATATATATATATATATATATATATGGAGACACTCCTATGAGAGCATCTCTCACCTTACTATGAGAGATAAGGTGGGGACCCTTACATCCATATCCAATGCCAATTACTTAAATGTGAGGGTCCCCACCTTATCTCTCATAGTAAGGTGAGAGATGCTTATGGGAAATGATCCTATGAGAGTTAACTCTCACACTGATATGAGAGTAAGTGTGGAGGACCCTTATATTAGGCTGTTGGAATAGGATATGGATCCAATGGGTCCCCAATTACTCTCATAGTAGTGTGAGAGTTAACTCTCATACAAGCATTTCCATATATATATATATAGAGATATATATATATATATATATATATGCTCTTGTGAGAGATGCTCTCATCTTACTATGAGAGATAAAGGTGGGGGCTCTCACATTTAAGTTGTTGACATTGGATATGGATGTGAGGGTCCCCCACCTTATCTCTCATAGTAAGGTGAAATTGTCTCTCACAAGAGCACCTTCTATATATACATATATATATATATATATGGAATATGCTCCTATGGGAGTAACTCTCACCACCTTACGGTGAGAGACACCATGATATGCCCCACTTATCACCAATCTGAACCATCCACACACACGGGACCCCTTGAATTACATTAGAGCTGAAGGGTTTGCACCCACTTGAATGGACTTAACCGCTAGATCGAGGGTCAGTTTTTTTCTTTAATATAAGTCGTTAAACTTGTGGGCCACTGATCAAGGGGTTAGAGGCATGAGATTGAACCCAAACTTGATAGCTAGGCTCATCAAAGATGGCTCTTTCCATCCCCCTAGTCCTAGTGAGCAGTGGAGCACCGGGTGGGGCCCATCACGGTGTCTTTCACTGTAAGATGGTGAGAGTTACTCTCACAGGAGCATTTCCCATATATATATATATATATATATATATATGCATATACTTGGATTTATCATATGAGTATTATATAAATTTTCTCGTTCTGTTGATATAAGACGTTTATACCATTGTCATTTGTTTTTTTTTAATGTAAATTTGAAAATTACATTAAGTCTACCTTGCTGACTCCTCAAAGCCAGGAATGGATGAGTCTAAGCCGAGTCGTGGGTCAACTATGTGGCTCGACTGACTTTTGACCATACAAGTCTATACTAAATTCGAACTAATCCAGGTGACGTTTCTTGGCTGAGTTCCAAGTTGACTAGGTCAAAAACCATTGAATTTCCTGCAATTTTCTGTAACATCCACGCTTGCTGGATTTTTTTTCTAGTTTATTCAATTGGGTCCTTTGACAGTCCAATTTCATGAATTGGGACTGCATCAACCATAGGGTGGAGTTTTGTAATTGGAGTCTAACAGCCCCAATTAAGGTAGAATGTTATGGCATGTATGCATGCATGTGACAATTACCTTTTATTTTATAATACATATCGATGTTACTCTTCTCCCTCTTAATGGATTTAACTAATTTATGCAGAAAATTGTATTCTTGTCATTTCCCTGAACTGGAGAAGATTGTCGATGATGACCATCTTTATGCCAAAGTTGCAAAATTTGTAGAGAAAAAAGAACAGTTATCTGGTGATAAAATACCAGGTTTAGCAGACATTCTCGGTGATGAGGACAAAGCAGATGAGATTGTTGAAGCAGCTAAAGCATCAATAGGTAGTTCTTGAGAAATTGGGTTTCTTCTTGTAGTTTAAGTAGTTTACTTACAATCTTCCATTTTTAATCTTCCATTTTTCTTTTTCAGGGGAAGATTTGTCTCCTGCCTACTTCAGTATTGTACAACAGTTTGCCCAGAGGGTACTGGACCTCTCTAAATACAGGAAGAAGCTCTATAAATATCTAGTCAAGAAAATGAATGACATTGCACCAAATATGGCTTCTCTAGTTGGGGTAATTGTTGGTGCCCGTTTAATTTCTCATGCTGGTGGTCTCACTAATCTCGCCATGTGCCGGTCTTCTACCATTCAGTTCCTTGGTGTGAAAAAAGAAACTTTTAGGTATTTTCTTCTGGCAAAGAGAGAGAGAGAGATGATAGAAATATATATACATATTTTATTTAAGAAGAATGGTGTTTTTTTTTTCTTTTAATTATTTGATAAACATATTTCTGTAAAGAAAGATAATATCAAGGGCTATCTGGATCCCCATATTGTAAACAAAATGTATTGAATATAGGTTAGGAACAACACAATTGTGATCATCTTAGAGATTTATTAGGATCATTGCTTAATTATAATTTATTGTTTAAGAGATTCTAATTACTGGATATCGTGTAGGATCTTACACCCCATTGAGCTACCACTTATCCCAAAACCAATTGGTGATAGGAAACGGCACAACAATAGTGTTATGGTGAGGGCGAGGGCTCGACCATAATTATGACCGCTCAGGAGCGAGGGTGGACGTTGACCTCAACATATCGCTCAATGAAACATTACAAACGGGGGTGTGATAGAAAGTGATGACTTCAATTTTCCTCAATTTCTTTCAGGCCATTGAGCAGGGGGCCAAGGAATCATTGTTCATCCATTCATTTGTCTCACGATTATCAGTATCAACCTTTTATTGAAAAATTAGCAATTTTCTTCTACAAATGTGAAGACTAAAAAAATGGTTAAGTTTATTGTAGTTTCAATGGTTGAGCATTATTTGGGGTCTGTAAGAATAACTTTACTGTATTTTCAAATTATGTCATGGAAGAATAGAGGCTGCTAAATTAGGCATTAGCGTATGAGGTAAGACTTTATAATTATATACATTAAGTTTTACCCTTTCTTGTTTTTATTATGTTCTGTGATCAGGTTATTTAATGAAACAATATAAAATTTAAGCATATGCATCTTTGTATCAAGATTTTCTAATTTATTCTAAGCAGTGATCCTATGCTGTTGTCAGTACCATATACTGACAGTAGCTAATTTATGAATTTCCATTAATGGGCCCAACGTTTGCTTGATCTCACCTGCTCGCATTGCATTCTCACTAATTCCTAGGCAATGTGTAAGATCACTCCAATTGAAGTGATATATATTCCCTTGGATTTAGATGCATTTAATAACTAGTTATGGTTTGTATACATGATTGAAGAGTATGTATTGCTCACGTTAAATTGAAATTTGGGTCGGTTCCTGTACAGATGGAAACATGTGATATAAGTAGGATTTTCTCAATACAAGATGGGCCTACCATGGAAAATCACTATTCCTTTCATGAGTATGGTTTTGTTGGCACCATTGGTTCATTACTCTTTATTTATTATCTTATAAGGTGATCATCGGCTCCTTTCAACATTTCCAAATGCTCAGGACTATTTACATTGACAATGAAAATCTTGCAGCTGCATTTGTCTGCTTTTAATTTGTGGAACCAAGAAAACTTTCTTCTGTTCTCTGAATTCAAGAGAATGTCTTCTCCTGAAATGAACAGCAGCCAATCATTCATGGAGCATATGCATAAGCTTCTTCATCATCATCAAAGCCTTGTCCCAACTATCTTGTGGTCGGCTACATGAATTTTGTTTCTCCATTCGAATCTATCTTGAGCCAAATCTTTAATTAAGTTGCCTGTTTATATTATTTTTGTCAATAGGGCATCAGAATCCGGAGAGAGGACGATAAGGGGTGGACTTATTTACCATTCTTCTTTCATTGGCCGAGCATCTGCACAGAATAAACACCATGTGGCTCACTGCCTTGCAAACAAGTGTACAATTGCATGTCGTGTTGACTGCTTTTCAGGTTAGATCTTTTTCCTGTTTTATGAATTTAAAAGAAACTATTTTCCTCTCTTTATTTTCATACATTTTTTATCCCTGCTGGGATAACTGGTTTCCTTTGGTATTTACAGAGACAAACACCAATGCTTTTGGAAAAAAACTTCGTAAACAAGTGAAGGAGAGACTGGATTACTATGAGAAACGTCTTGCATCTCGTCGCAAGAAGATTGATGCGAAGAATGCTGCTATTGATTGTATAATGAACAAAGGTACGCCCAGAGATAAAAGGTTTGCACTGCTCCTCTTCCCAGCACCAATGCCACTGTAGTCTGTACCTTTATCACTTTGATCAATATCTAACCTACTTTTATGTCCAATTTTAATGGAGATGCCACATCTCCACATTAACAGTAAATAATCTTGTAGCCCCCATGCCCAGTTCAACTTTAATCATTGATTTACTAATTTACACATTATACCCACAGTTGCTGCGACTATCAGCTATCTAAGAGAAACATCTCATATGTTGTTGGGCAAAGTACCTATGCAGAACACATTGGCTTCCGCAGGGATTTTTACCCTTTAATATGGAAATGCACTGGTGTTGATTAGTCTGTCAATGGGTTGGTTGCTCAGTTGGCAGTTGTATCAGTTGGACACATTGTGCGTGCATGTGGTTTTGCTTTGAGCACTGTGAGTCTGACTGCTACTGTTGGTGTCATACAGCAGTGCATGCACCCGCGTTCAACCTCAATGGTAGGATAAACGTTCTGGTTGCATGTTCAGAAGAAGTTCAGTTGGCTGCTCCCCAAAAGAGCATTTACTCTATGATTGCTAACAGCTTCTCTAATGCAAACTGTAGTTACATGCATGTGTCACGGGCTGCAAGCTTTAGTGCACACACCGTGCGGCCTTAGGCTAGAGACTTCACTCTTGTATGCCTAAGTCAGCCTTGAACCTTGCTCACCAAGGGTTTGGGACACAACTAGCAAGACTAGAACACAAAGGAAGCAAGAGAGTTTGAGAGAATGCTAAGAATGCTTTGTATTGCTCAAGTTTGGCTTGTGTACAAATGAGGGGTGATCACCCCTTTATATAGGGCAAGGCCCTTACAATTTGTGGCTACAATTATGTACAAGTGTGTGGCTATTATTAGCCTTCTAGAAAATACAATGGTCTAGAGACTTCTTATGTGATCTACACACACTATGTCTCTAGAAAGTTCTAGTGTATGCTCAAGATCTCTATAGTGTTCCGGGGTTCTCTAGAATGTTCTAGACCCGAAGGACTTTCCACATGCTTCCGGAACCTTCTTGAGTATTCTAGCATGTCTGTGTGCTATAGAGACACAGATTGTCAAGCTGCTGATTGGGGGACTGTGACACTCTCCCCCACCTAATCTCGCGACGTCCTCGTCGCGTCTTCATCGTGGTACCGGCCAATCTTATCTTGGAATTGCCATAGTGCATCCGCCGGTTCCCAACTTCTTTCGCTCTCGGGTAGCCCCTTCCAATGCACCAAGTATTCGTGCCTTGGTCTGTAGTTCTTTCGCCTGACCACCCGATCAGCAAGGATGCTCTCGACCTCTTTGTCATAAGAGGTCTTAACTCCCACGGGAGCTCGTATGGAATCGCCTCTGGCTGGATCATCCTGGTCTTGATGGAAGGGCTTCAGCATACTCACATGGAAGACTGGATGAACCTTGAGATTGGGCGGTAGTTCAAGCTTGTAAGCCACCTTGCCTACCCGCCGAAGAACACTGAAAGGGCCCTCATATCTACGTACTAGCCCTTTATGGATCCCTTTGTGGCGCAATATCAAGTGCAGCTTCACCATCACCAAGTCCCCGACTTGGAACTGCACGTCCCGCCTCTTTCGGTCTGCCCACTTCTTGTTGCGCTTGGCTGCTTTGTGTAAACAAGCCCGAGCTAAGTCCGCCTGCTCCTGCCATCCCTTGGCGAACTTGTAAGCTGCAGGGGTTGGTCCCGTATATCCTGCAGCAATGGTACCGGGTGTGAGCGGTTGTTGCCCCATCACCATCTCAAAGGGGCTCTGGTTCGTGGCCTCACTCCTATGCAAATTGTATGAGAATTGAGCCACGTCCAGCAGTTTTGGCCAGTCCTTTTGTGAGGCACTCACATAATGCCTTAGATAAGACTCCAACAAGGCATTTACCCTCTCGGTTTGCCCATCAGTCTGCGGGTGGAGACTTGTAGAAAACCTTAAATCTGACCCGAGCAGTTTGAAGAGCTCTGTCCAAAACCGTCCCGTGAATCGGCCATCTCGATCACTAATGATGGATTGCGGTATGCCCCAATACTTTACCACATGCTTGAGGAACAACCGCGCTGCTTCCTCTGCTGGGCATTCCTTAGTTGCCGGAATGAAGGTGGCATATTTTGAGAATCTGTCCACCACCACCATGATGCTCCCATATCCTTCCGACTTGGGTAACCCCATCATGAAGTCTAAGGAGACGCTTTCCCACGGGCGTTCCGGGATTGGCAGTGGTTCCAAGAGACCCGCCGGCAGCTTCTGCTCGACCTTGTCTTGTTGGCACACGAGGCAAGTTTTAACATAAGCTTCGATGTCATCCCTCATATGTGGCCAGTAGTAGCATTCTTCCACAAGCGCAAGGGAGCGTTGCACACCCGGGTGCCCAGCCCACTTGGAGTCGTGGCACTCCTGCATGACCTCCTTGCGTAGCTTCCCGTACTGTGGCACATAGAGTCGGTTCCCCTTGGTGTATAACAAGTCATTCTCAAACCAGAACCTCCTGGTCTTGCCTTCCTTGGCATACTCGATCAAACTTTTTGCGGTCTGGTCGTGGGGCAGTCCCTCCTTGATGCGTGCTACCAAGGGTCCTTGTGGTCGGCTGATCGCAGCAAGTTCTGTCTTCCGGCTTAGAGCGTCGGCCACAAGATTTACCTTCCCCGGCTTGTACTCCATGATATAGTCGAACTCAGCAAGGAAGTCTTGCCACCGAGCTTGCTTGGGAGAGAGCTTCTTCTGGGACTGGAAGTAGCTTGTGGCTACATTATCAGTTTTTACCACAAATCTGGAGCCTAATAGATAGTGCCTCCATGTGCGCAGGCAATGAACCACGGCGGTCATCTCTTTTTCTTGCACCGTGTACCGCCTCTCGGTATCATTGAGCTTCCGGCTTTCAAATGCTATAGGGTGGCCATCTTGCATTAGCACCCCACCAATGGCAAAGTCAGATGCGTCCGTATGTACCTCATACGGCTTGGAGAAATCTGGCAAGGCTAAGACGGGCTCTTTCGTGATGGCACGCTTTAGTTGATCAAAGGCCTGCTGGCACCCCTTACTCCACTCCCATACTCTTCCTTTCTTGAGCATGTCTGTCAATGGTGTGGTGATGTTGGAGTAGCCTTTGATAAAGCGCCGGTAATAGTTTACCAACCCAAGGAATGATCGTAACTCGGTGACCTTGGTTGGTGGCTCCCAATTGACAATAGCCTGCACCTTACTCCCATCCATTCGGATCTGGCCACCCCCTACAATGTGGCCTAGGAATGGTATCTCATGCAAGGCAAAGGAGCACTTCTCCTTCTTGACATAAAGTTGATTCTCCCTCAAGACCTGGAACACTTGTCTCAAGTGTTCCACATGCTCATCAAGCGATTGGCTATAAACCACAATATCATCAAGGTAAACAACCACAAAACGATCAAGGAAAGGTTGTAGTACCTTGTTCATGAGAGTGCAGAATGTGGCTGGCGCGTTGGTGAGTCCGAAGGGCATCACCAAGAACTCATACGACCCATACCGTGTGACACAAGCTGTCTTGGGCTGGTCCCCTTCTGCTATGCGCACCTGGTAATATCCCGATCTTAAGTCTAGCTTGGTAAACCATCTAGCACCACCAAGCTGGTCGAACAAATCTGCAATGAGTGGGATCGGGTATTTGTTCTTGACCGTCAGCTTGTTGAGCGCCCGGTAGTCGATGCACAATCGCAATGACCCGTCATGCTTGCGTTGGAACAGCACTGGTGCACCGTAGGGCGCCTTTGATGGTCGGATGAACCCTGCCTCTATTAGCTCCTTGAGTTGTTTGCGTAGCTCTTCTAACTCCGGGGGTGACATCCGATACGGGGCTCTTGCTGGCGGTTGAGCATTAGACACCAGCTCTATTTTGTGATCCACCTCCCTCTTTGGTGGTAATCGCTTGGGCAGCTCTGGGGGCATCACATCCTTGAAGGACTCCAGCATATCTAGCACCTTTGGTGGAGTCTCGTCCCTGGGCTCCGGGGCCTCATCAAACTTTAAAGCTGCCAAGTAGGTGTCTTCGTTCTTTGACAAGCCCTTGGCTAGCTGAATTGCTGACAACACCTTGGCAGGTTGGCCGGATTCCCGTCGTACCGGCACAATACATTGGCAGCGGGGGTCGAGAATGCACAAACAATTGGCAAAAGGTACAAGAAGAGCATTTATACGGTCAAGGAAATCTAAACCCACAACAAGCTCATAGTCATCAAGTGGGATTACCTCGACTGCTTCCTTGCCCGTCCACTGTCCAAGCTGTATTTCTGCTCCTTGTACCCTGCCCATGGTCGGGACCTCTTTGGAGTTAACGGTTTTGATCCACCCGTTACCTTTCTCTATCCGTAGTCCAAGCTTCTTGGCAGCTGTCTCGGACATAAAGAGATCGGAAGCTCCGGTGTCCACGAGGGCGTTCATCTTGTTGCCTGCCACCATGATGTCTACAAACATCAATCCCTTCTGCCTAGCCGACTTCTTGGTCTTGATGGAGCTAAGCATGATGGAGCCGAGCTTGAGGGTCTCCTTCTCTGTCTCATCCTTTTCAACAATAGCTGCGAGCTTACCTCGCTTTGGGCAATCACGCATCCGGTGTGGCCCATCACATAAGAAGCATGCTTGTGGCTCTCGGTCTTTCTTTTCCCCATCCTTGGAGGACTTCCACTTTTGGAATGGCGGCTTCCCACTGCCACTCTTGGATGGCCTGTCTCGGTCCCTACCCCTGTCCCGTTCCTTGTCCCGATCCTTGTCTCCCCCACCTTTGCCCTTGTTCTTGGAGGAGTCGGGCTTCTCCGTCTTCTTGAACTCGACAAGGGACTCGGCCACGGTCATGGCTCGTGTGAGGTCTTGGACGCCCCTGCGTTGCAACTCCATCTTGACCCATGGCTTTAGACCATCCATGAAGGAGAAGAATGCCTCCTTTTCTCCTAGATCCGAAATCTGGAGCATGAGCTCGGAAAACTCCCGCACATACTCCCGCACCTCACCACGTTGTGAGAGCCTACGTAGCTTCGCTCGAGCTTCATCTTCTGCATACTCGGGGTAGAACTGTTGCCGGAACTCTTTTTGGAACTCTTCCCACGTGGTGATGGCAGCACCGCCAAGCTTTGGGTCGTTGCACCTGCGTCGCCACCATAGCAAAGCAACATCAACTAAATACATTGAGACAGTGCTTACCTTAGTGGCGTCCTCCACTATGCCCATCACCCGGAAGTATTGTTCCATTCCCCACAAGAAGTTGTCGATGTCCTTGGCTGACCTCGTGCCCTTAAACTCTTTCGGCTTCGGCACGTCCACCCGATGCGTAGGTACAGCAGCAAGCACACCACCACTAATGGCTGCTTTGCAAGTATTGAGCTCCTTCTTGAGTTCAGCCATCTCTTCTCTTAAGGCCACCACCATGGCCTCTAGGGCAGCATCCTTCTGGTTGAGAGTATCCAAGCTCTCATTGAGGGCACCTTGCATCTCCCCCTTGAGCTCCTCACCCATTGAGGCCAGCTCTTCGATGCGTGAGTCGGTGTCCTCGAACTGATCTCGCATTCCCCCAATGGCTAACTCAACCTTAGCCAAGCGGGCCTCCATGCTAGACATCACGTCCCTTGATCCGCCCTTCTTGCCCTTGCCACGGGCCTCCATTCCTTCCGCACCAGGATTGCAAACGTCAGAAGTGGAAGTCATGTCTTGCCTTGAGCGTAGTCGAACCGACTTGGCTCTGATACCAACTGTCACGGGCTGCAAGCTTTAGTGCACACACCGTGCGGCCTTAGGCTAGAGACTTCACTCTTGTATGCCTAAGTCAGCCTTGAACCTTGCTCACCAAGGGTTTGGGACACAACTAGGAAGACTAGAACACAAAGGAAGCAAGAGAGTTTGAGAGAATGCTAAGAATGCTTTGTATTGCTCAAGTTTGGCTTGTGTACAAATGAGGGGTGATCACCCCTTTATATAGGGCAAGGCCCTTACAATTTGTGGCTACAATTATGTACAAGTGTGTGGCTATTATTAGCCTTCTAGAAAATACAATGGTCTAGAGACTTCTTATGTGATCTACACACACTATGTCTCTAGAAAGTTCTAGTGTATGCTCAAGATCTCTATAGTGTTCCGGGGTTCTCTAGAATGTTCTAGACCCGAAGGACTTTCCACATGCTTCCGGAACCTTCTTGAGTATTCTAGCATGTCTGTGTGCTATAGAGACACATATTGTCAAGCTGTTGATTGGGGGACTGTGACACATGCGGGTTGATTTATTTATTTTTTATATTGGCTGGTATGACATGCAGATGGCGAAAGAATCGAGATGGATACTCAGGAAGTTTCAACAAAGAGAAGAAAACGAAAGTTGAGTGAGGCTGTAGACAGTTAACCTATGCAGAAGATATTGAGCTCGAAACAGAGGACGGAAAGAAAAATAAAGAGAAGTGGAAGCACAGGTATAACTCTGAGCAGGGGACTTTTCTGAAGATTGTCCATGGGAATATTATAGAATTGCAGGCAAAAGGTTTATATACATAATGCTTCATTACATGGAAACAAGGTACAACAATTAGAAAGAACATTGGCTAAAGGAAAAGGCGCAAAGATGGCAGGACAGTTTCTTTTATTTGGAAAGTTTTTTTTTTTTTTGGGATTTATGACAGGAAAGTGCAAAATTTTCATGAGAATATAAGCGGCCAATTGCGGCTGCCTTTTTTATTATTTATGTGCATCGAGCATGATGCATTTGGGACTGACTTCTCATTTTGTGTGGACACGAACTATTTTCCAATCTGTGTAATTTTGATTTCCAGGTTAATGATTTCTGTAGAAAGCAGAACCATCCTCTCTATGAACCGAGAGATTTATAATTTCTCATGAAAAAGTACGAGGCCGCATTCATTATCTTGACTTTTCAGATCTTCATTATGGTGGAAATGCTTTGCGGAAGCACTCATCTGGACCATCCCCAAAGGTGCCTCCCCTCCGCTCCCCCACCCTGAATTTCACAGGGCCCATAACAACTGGCACAGACTCAATACACTGCACAGGGCAGGAGAAATCATCCCATTATGTATTTGTAGGCGCACAGAATTCACAGACCCGGGGGGGAGTGATTTTGCGGCCCACTGGAGGAGGATGGAGAGTGCAGCTCCTCGATGATGATAGGAAAACCGCTGCCTCGAGCCTGAAAGGGGAAAAAGGATAAGGTCAGAGGACCCTGGCTTGGGCAGCGCAGGGCTCTCCGATGCCTTTGTTAGTTACAGGTGCAGGACTAGAACAGAGGTAGGAGATGTAGTTGGAGAAGAAATGGCATACCAGTGAGTGTGGTGTTCATTGGCCATCATGTTTCTGGAGCTGTTGCTGTGCTCATATAGAGGAAGAGAGGGGATAAGAGGGAGGCTCTGTCAGAGTCTGATCCCATCACAGCCCACTCTGCAGTCCCATCGGGCCTGACTTCTGGGCCCAGTCCCATCAGGCCATTTTGAGCCATGCACTTGGCAAGGGAGGATAAGGGGGAAGAAAATATCCCCACACAGTATTACTTTCTGCTTTTCTGCTTTCATTGCTTTCACAAATCACCAGTGACCCCAGAAAATTATGTTTACATATATGGTACATGTACAATAGAAACATTGTGAAAAAAAGGGGCACATGGTAGCTTGCCATCATCTGTACAGCGCTTGTGAAACTAAAGTAAATTTCTCATGTTTGGTGAAGAAGCATGTTTGATCAGAAATTATTTTCCTTGACATCAATTTCTCACTTCTATGCTTTGTATCTTTTCGTATTCTTAGGCCCTGTTTGTTTGCATAAAATACATAGTGAATACAACGTAGTTTATTGTCAGATGAGGGATGAAGGGCATGATAATTAGGGGTGATTCATTTACGATCGAAGGAGAGGTTATTTGATTGTCATTTTTAGATATTCACCTTGATTCGTCTTTTTAACCAGTAGAAATATAGTGCTCTAAATTCTCAGAAATTCAATCACATGAAACAAACAGGTCCTTTTAGCCAACACACTCTCGCTGAGTGGTATATTGGCACCTTAGCATCACTTGCATGCCTCCAAGAGTTAAAAGTATCATTCCTGACCGGTTGCCTAAAAAAGGCCCACATCTTTGGCCAGAAAACTACGTAAAAAAACCCTAAGAAATATGGAAGAAGTTGACGATTGAAGAGTAAAAATAATGGAGATTTAGGATTGTTGATATGGCAAGCGAAAGCATTGATTACCTGCTCCTAATATTCACACTGAACTATCTTGATCAACTGATCATTTGGAGCTTTGCAAGTTGAATCATCATCTTCATCAAAGCGTTGTCTCAATTGATTCTGCTTTGCTCCCACATTGAATTTCAAGATTTTTTTTTAAAACTCAATTTAGTCCCATAAAAATTAAGGGATTTGATCCTTTTCGATTGATTGAGCCCTGATTTAAATAGACCAAAAGCCCATTTGGCTGATCAAATTAATTAAAAAAAAAAAAAAAAAAAGAAGGCTCGATCCAACATAGGATCCATGAATTTTGGATCTTCCACTTTTGCATTAGGGATTCATTGACCATCACAAATGACAATATAAGGAGAATAAATTAAACTATCAAACAATAATTAGAATGGTTACTTGGACAATAAAATCCAAAATATTTTCAATTGAACACTAAAATCTACAGTCAATGGCAGACTAAAATCCAAATTATTTTCAATTGAACAATAAAATCTTCGGCTAATATGATCCCACAATGATTATGTTGTTTAGGTGCGACCACCTTAAAATCTAATTCATTAATAATTTAGGACTCATTTTCTCATACAAATAGACTGCTTATAATCTATAAGTCAACATTAACTAAATATAAAAAAGGCTTTTGATAAGTCTACAATCAAGGACAGACTAATTTAGGCTTATTGTAAAGGAACATGACTTAACAGACTCAAATGATATAATCTGACTCATTCGTCCTTGGGACATAAATGAAGATGCAGATAACCCACTGACAATATATACAAATTTTGGTCACTAAAACCCCAACATGCATGCATGTAAATGGATTGAGTTTTAGGGCTAATCCACATGGTGTACTATATGTCAATATTGGTTTTAAGGGTTTAAGGCCTTATTAAGCTCCAACTTCTTCATTCATTCTCTCTGCTTAAACCTCTCCCCTGAGAAATGGAGCTCTATCTTCTCTTTGAAAACGTCTCTGGGTTTTCGCTATTCCACGCTCTCGGCATCAATAAGATCGGCGAAGACGTCGAAGCGGTCAGGAACTCGATTCATGATCTGGAACGGTTCCGAAATGTGGTGAAGATGGCGGGTTTTCAGCCCTTCCCATCTGCTTACTCTGCGCTCGTACAATGCAAGAAGATGTCGAAAGGTAACGTTTTTATACATGGGTTTTTGGATTTGATTTGATGCTGATACTTTTTTAAGGTTTTCTTTTCTGGGTTTTGGTGCTTTTTGTTTGAATTTCATAGATTTCGGTTTAGAGTAATGAATGGGGATTAAAAACTCGAACTTGGGGTCGACTCGAATCGAGTCGACTCGGCCGAGTCGGGCCGAGTGCGTCCTGAGTTTGAGGACCGTCTCATGAGGTATGAGATTTTTTTTTTTTTGGGAGGAATCCTTTCAGGTGTGACTGACTCGTCTTGGCCTGTAATGGCTGTTATCATCAGGGCTATGAGGTTTCCTTCCTCCGTAACCTTGTAACAGCGAGAGAAGAAGAAGATCCGCGGTGGGTGTTGTTTTCTTCAGACTCAGAAAAATGCATCTGAGATTCTGAGTGCGTGTGAAGGTCTTGTAGGCTTCCTTTTTTCCAATAACTCATGCGTAATGATTACGCACTGTGTTTATGCATGTGGGGCATAAATGAGGTCTTTCATTATTTAATTTAATTATTGTGGGCCCCATATGTATAACCCAAGCAGTTCAGTTTGTTTATTGAAGTGGATTATCTTCAATTTTGTGTTAGTCTGTGAAAAAATCTTAACCCGTAGATCTAATTTTCTAGACTCGTTGGCCCCCCAGTTCATGATCCGAACCGTTAAACATTAAGACGTAGATGTAGAGTTTCATATCTTAATTCTTCATGGATTTTGATAAATCTATGAAAAAGCCCAAAAAAATCTAAATAAATCTAAAACTGTTGGGTATTCTCATTTACTCACGTGGAAATGATGATTTTGACAAACGAAGTAATGTGTTTCGTGTATAACACTTGCATATGTGCAACTGTTATATCTGTATAACCCATTTTCCTATCACACGCGTAAAAGGCAAACAGCTCCTTGGTGGGGAAATGCAGGAGAAGGGAAACAAATAGAAGAAAATGGAGAAAAGGTGAGAGAGCGGAGGAAGTCGGAAGATGCTGGTATTTGTCACCCAGATTGTATCTACTGGGTGAGAGATGGTATGTAAATGGATCTCTCATCTCTGTTTGACATTTTAATAATCTAAAATCGAGTCCTGAGTCTACTCGGCCGAGTTTCATACCATGGTTAGATAAGATATGCTTTGGAGTTGTATGCTCTGATGTAGTTTTAGCGTAGTTCCTAATGTTAGACTTGATTTGTGTGACAATTTCCCAGTATTATTACTTTATTCTGGTTCTAAAAATCTGGTTTCTTTCTTCTTCTTCTTCTTGGTGTACGTACAGTCAACTCATGCATTCTTGAGGACAATTCATAGAGGTTTCAGGAAGTCTGGCCTACTAAAGAGGAGAAGGTGGTTGATTGAATGTCAGCCTGCCCTGCTTTCAGTTTACTTTCACGAGGCATTTGCATGTTTGCTTATGAATTTGGTGCCTGATTATATCATCATTGTGTTTTCGTTCATAGCACTATCCCACCATCTGGAGTTGCCTATATCTTTATTTTTATTGGTTAGGAAAATGGAAATCTGTTGTTTCTCTAATGTTTTGGGTTTTCGTTTGTCTTATATGCTTTCATTGGTTCCAAATGTTCCTTTATTTTTTCTTTCATATGATGAATTTCCACGGATTTATCCTGTTTCTTGTGTTTTTGATGATGCTGAAAGACAATATGGACTTAAAATCATGATTATATCAACTTTTTTTGAATTTTAGGGATGTTGACTGAGGAATTGAAGACCTTTTTGGTACTGAATCTTCCAACAGTAAAGGAAGGGAAGAAACCGAAGTTCAATGTTGGAGTTGCAGAGCCAAAAATAGGGTCTCAGATTTCTGAAACGACCAAGATTCCATGCCTAAGCAATGATCTTGTTCTTGAACTCTTCCGTGGTGTATGGTTGCATTTTAATAAGTTCATCATGGACCTTAAGGTTTGTGATTTGGGTTTTTCCCCATCTAAATTACGGATTTTATAAGTCTTCTTTCTGGAATGATTTCTAAGAATTTCTCATGTTTTGTTTAAAGCAAAGAGACTTAGAGAGGGCACTACTGGGTTTGAGGCTTAGTTATGGTCATGTTAATGTTGAGTTCGATGTTAACAAAGTTGCAAAGTTGAGAATATGGTCATTCATGCTATCTCTAGTCTTGATGCCTTGGACGAAGATATTGCATACTCCTCCATGAGAGTCAGGTCTGTTGACATCTCAACTGGGTTTTCTTTTTCTTTTTCTTTTTTTTTTTCTTTTTTTTGATTGGTTGCTGTTTTTATATATTAAAATCATGATTCATTTTAATGTAGTATGTGTCAATTTATTATAAGATATTTTCACTGTTTTTTCTTTTTTAATGGTATGATCTTTTCACTGTTGTTGATTTGGACACAAGATTTAGTCAGTTATTCTCAAGAATTTTAATTATTATGTTAGTCTCACTATCAATGAAATTTGTGACACCTTTTACCTCTGTGCAAATGGAAGTTATTGCTCTGATCATTCCTTTGTCAGTATCAGATGATTTAGTGTTTTAATAGCCTACCATTGTATAATAGCTGATAAAGGTAATTCTGCTGTTTTCATGGATCAGAAGCAGACAACACTGGTGAAAACAAAGCAAGGAGCAAGGGTGCATCAAGAAAGACATTGAAAGGAAACCAGTACAAAAGAAATATACTCTTATAAACAAAAAGGAAAACCCCATCTGGCACAACAAAAACCAATTCACTTGAAAGGTCCCAAAAACATGATGCCACTAAATTCTTTGGTTCAGTAGCAAATTCCTAACTTCTGGTGCAGCACCGGATTCACCGGATTCTCGATAAAAAAATAGATCAATCTCCAATGGGATTGATCGAATCCAAAGATGGATTCTGGAAACTAGAACACACTCACAATAATGGGAAACGCCATATTGAAGAGAAAACTCAGAAAAACCCTTGATTAATTGAAAATAAACATGAATTACAATGAGGATGTCCATCTATGTATAGAGTAGGATCAGTGCTCTCTGTTGCTTAGACACCAAGACTTTCCGAAACAATAAAGGAAACTAAATCACTAGGCTTGCTTAACAATCGAATTTAAATAAACTCCTAATTTTAAATACATCAACTCTCAAAATACGATTTCTCATTAGATGGATGTCCCATTGTGAATATGGACTCGGCTCAATGGGTTGGCCAACCCATGGTCTCGCCTGCATCAACTTCGTGAGGGGCCCACAAAATATGAGAAATTCTACATACATGATCTTGCAATAGATATATTTTTGTGTTATATCCATAGATTATTGTGGTTTTTTAACACCCAAGTTATTGCATCCAAAGAATAGCTTTCCACAATCAATGACCCAAAAAGAGTCTTGCGAAAACAAAGCTTCCCCAATGGCATAAATATCCCACTCCCTGGAATTTCTTATCCCCATCAGACAAGCTCATTTACCATAGGATAATAGAGTTGTAATTTGAAGTAACTAATAGTGAGAAGAAAACCCTTCTCGATCAGTAGTGCATAAGGTCAACAATACAAATAAAAAAACAGGAAGTTAATGTTTCAAAGTTGTTAGTTATTGATAGTAAGCTTAATATGAGAAATTCACATGTTTGACGCAATGTTTAAAATTCACTGAATTGGCTACAAACTGGACCAAGTTGACTTGACTAGGTTCAAAATCTGGATGAGATTATCTAAGAATTGGTGTCTGAAGCTAGGCTTGGTTTCAGTTGAGTTGGATGAGTTTTGAGACGATCCATTGAATTATCCAAGATCTAAAACAGTTTGGTCCAATCAAAATTTATTCTATTTTATTTTCTAAGTTTGGTTAGGACCACGTTCGCTTTGGGTAGTTCACAGCCACACACTCTTTACATATTTTAAATGGGTCATTCAAAGTTGAGATCCAACTAGACCTGGTTTGAAAAATATTGTGCCCTGGTCCAGGTTCAGACTTGATAGGTTAGGTTTATTGGAAAGGAACATGGGTTAACAGTTCAAATGATGTGATGATCTGACATATAACTGAATATTGTTGTGGAGCTAATTTTTAAATGTTAATCAGATTGCTATTATGAATCCAACCTAGACCCGATTAAATGGTGTGGGCTCTGGGTCTCTAGTATTGGGACCTGAGCTTGATCCAGCTACATTTAATAAGCATCTGAGACTGGGCCTGGCTAGACCTTAACAAAATCCGACTTGTTTACAGAGCTATTTGTCATAGAATATTTTAATATTTATATGTTAATCAGGGTACAATTAGGGACCTGATTTAGGCCCGATTAGCTCTGGGCCCTGGGATTGGGACCGGAACTCGACTGAGCTAAGCTCAAATGGGTTGTAGACTGGACCCGGCTTCATTATCTAACACTGACCTTTTTAGAGCCCCATTTCTCACTCTCAATAAATATTGAAAGTATACTTAAAAAAATTTCCCTTCCTTATTGTGAACCTCAATGTGGATGGATTATAACCAATGTTTAACACTGAGTTCTTAGCCAATTGGAGAGAGAAACAGAGGCATGACTAAGATTTATGTATGCAAATGACTAAGATTTATGTATGCATTCATGTATGCCAAATTACAACCATTTGCTCTGTTTGCATTTCACCGTCTATATAAATATCCTGACTAATGATTTATTGTTTTTTCTTGGATTTATCATATTACTATAATGTTATCCCTTAAAATTTCTGATTCGTTGACGTAAGACTTTTGTACCATTGTCATTTGTTTTTTTTATGTAAATGTGAAAATTACAATCAAGGAACTGCACCGGCGGTACCTATGGTTTGACCATGCATACAACAACATGCATTATTGTCTCGCGTGTTTTGTCGTCCGTCCGCACACCAATGCGGTGTCGACATTTTAGGGGCTGACACTAGTCACCTATGTGCGCGAGTGACTTTTGAACAGTTTAGTCCATATTAATTCAAACTAATCCAGGTGACACGGCTGAGTTTACTTGGCCAAGTTTTAAGTTGACTAGGTTGAAAACCATGGGCTGGACTTCTGTAAATGGAATCTAAGAGCCCCTATTAAGGTAGAATGTTATGTGGGTTTGTGGCAATTACTTTTTTTATTATAATAAATAGCAATGTTACCCCCTCGCTCTTCATCTTTCTCATAGTAGATAAATACTTTCTGCAGAAAATGGTACTCTTGTTGTTTCCCGGAACGGGTGAAGGTTGTGAATGATAATTATCTGAATGCCGAAGTTGCAAAATTTGTAGAGAACAAAGAGCAGTTATCCAATGATAAAATACCTGGTTTAGCAGACATTCTTGGTGATGAGGACAAAGCAAAGGAGATTGGTGAAGCAGCTAAAGCACCAATAGAGGGTTCTGGACCTCTCTGAATATAAGAAGAAGCTCTATGAATATCTTGTCATCAAAATGAACAACATTGCACCAAATTTGGCTTCTCTAGTTGGGGTAGTTGTCGGTGCCCGTTTAATTTCTCATGTTGGTGGTCTTGCTAATCTTGCCAAGTGCCGGCCAAAACAACTCCAGATCCTTGGTGCAGAAAAAGAACTTTCCAGGTGTTTTCTTCTTTGATGGTGGAAATATATTTATTTATTTTATTGAAGAAGAATGATTTTAATTCTCTTAATTATTTAATAAGAATATGTCTTTGAAGAAACATAATTTCAAGGGTCATCCATATCAGGTCCCTATATTGTAAACTAAATGTATTGTACTTTGAATACGCCTTAGGCGCACCATAACTCTAATTATCTTGGGGATTTATTAGGGTCATGGCTTAATTGCAATTCCTTGTTTAACAGATTCTAATTACCAGATATAGCTCATTGAAACATTATAAAAGAAGGTGTGATAGAAAGGGATGGCTTCAATTTTCCCAAAAATTTCTTTCTGATTGGTTACTGTCAATTTCATGTTAACTATTATAACCTTTTTCCTGTCAATGTGGGTAAGGGGTATTTCCAAGGAAGCTTGACGTGAAAGTTTTTTTTTTCTTTTTTTGTGAGTATTTACAGCTGACGGCATGTCTGAGTCAACGTTCCTTTTTCCAGTCTTGGACTGGCACATGTCAAGCTTTAACACATGGAAGACGAACTATCTGAAGTGGGAAAACAAATCAATGAATGCAAGTTACTCATGCTAATGCCTGCTCAATGTTTTGCTAAGAGAAAGGGAATCGGGAAAATAGTGTTTTTTTTTTTAATTTTTAAGAAGCGGCTACCTTTCACTTTCAGGCAGTTATATGAATGGATTAAATCTGTTGAAAGGGATATTGAGGGATCATTGTTGATCAATTCACTTGTCTCACGATTATCACTATATTGAAAAAAAAAAAATAGCAATTTTCTTCTACAAATGTGAAGACTGAAAACCATCTTATTGGAACACTGAAAACTATGTCATTATTTTGTTATTCAATGTTTAAGTATTGATTGGGATCTGTAAGAATGACAGTACATATTCAACATGGAAGAATAGATAGTACTAATTTTAATATTAGTGTGCAGTGTAAAATTTTCTGTTTATTTTCATGGAAGAATAGAGGCTGCTAAAGTGAGCTTCAGTGTATGGGATAAAATTTTATATTTACTTAATTTTTTTCCCCTGTTTCTATTATTGTTCTGTGATCAAGTTATTTAATGAAATATTATAAATATCGGCATATGAATTTTGTTTCAAAAGTTCCTTTTTTATTGTGAGTAGTGATCCTATCCTGTTGTTAGTACCTAATTTAGGAATTTCCATTAATGGGCCCCATCTTTGCTTGATAATTGATATCACTTGCTCACATTGCACAGCCACTAATTTATAGGCATTGTGTTACATCACTCCAATTGAAGCGATGTGTTCCCTTGCACTTAGATGCGTGAAATATCTTGTTGTGTTTCGTATACATGATAGAACAGTTTTTATCGCTCAGGTTAAATTGGAATCTGTTTCAGTTCTTGTACAGATGAACACATGTGATACGGGTAGGATTTTATCAATATAAGGTGGGCCCACCATGGAAAATATAAAATAAAAAAAAAACTTTCATAAGTATGGAACTGTTGTCACCATATAATTATTACTCTTTATTTTTTACTTTTTTTATTACTCTTTATTTATTACTTTACTAGATTATCATCGGTTCCTTCGACATTTTCAAAAGCTCTGTTCTATTTTTAACATTTGACAATGAAAATCTCGGGACTGCATTTGTCTGATTTGAGATTCTTGGAGCAAAGAAAACTTTCTCCTGTTCTTTGAAGTCGAGAATTTCATCCTCTCCTGAAATGGACAGTTGCCAATCACTGACTGAGCATATGCATAAGCTCTCTTCTTTATGTTATTTTTTGTCAATAGGCATCAAAAACCAGAGAGACGACTCCAAAGCGTGGACTTATTTTCCATTCTTCTTTTGTTGCCCAAGCATCTGCACAGAATAAAGACCGTGTAGCTTGCTGCCTTGCGTGCAAGTGTTCACTTGCATGTCGTGTTGACTGCTTTTCAGGTTAGATTCTTCTCTCTCCCCTGCATTTTGAATTTAAAAGAAACTCTCTCCCTCTCTATATTTTCATATTATTTATCTCCTGGGATAATCGGTGTTCCCTTGTGTATTTACAGAGACGAAAACCAATGCTTTTGGGGAAAAGCTTCGCAAGCAAGTAAAGCAGAGACTGGATTTCTATGAGAAACGTCTTGCATCTCGCAAGATCGATGTGACGGTTACTGCTATTGATAGTACAATGGAAAAAATTGAGAGATGTGGTATTAATTGAAAAAAAATAGTACAATGAGAAAAGGCATTCCAGAGATTAAAGGTTTGCACTACTTCTCTTCCCAGCACTAATGCCACTGTACCTTTATCACTTTGATCAATATCTAATCTACTATTATGTCCCATTCAAATGGAGATGCAACATTGCCATATTAGGACTAAATAATCTTATAGCCTCTAGCCCATTTCCTAGTTTAACTTTATTCATTGATTTACTAATCTACACATTCCATGCATAGTTGCTGCAATTGTCTGCTATGTAAGAGAAACATCTCATTTGTTCTAGTGCCATGTACCTGTGCAGGAGCATTGGCACCAATGGAGAATTTTTCCTTTTAATGTTAAAATGCGTTGGTTTTGATTAGTCTGTCAATAGGCTGGTTGCTCAATTGGGTTCATGGTTGTCACACTTAATGACTGTTCTGACTTCTGACAACCTTTTTTTTGTAAATTCCGATGCCAATTATTATTTGTTCGTGTTTGTATACAAAAGTCTTTACTTTCTCTGACTCGCCAACCAAAATATATTGGACGCGATTCTTGTGTATAGATAGATACAATTGTCCATCCACTTAATAGCAACTAATTTGGTTATATGTGGTTCACAATTTCAAAGATCTAGAATTTAAACTTCTGTGTATTGCCAGATACATGATGGATGGGCTGTCATAAAACCCTGCTTCTATTAAAGAGGTAGGAAATGAGTTTGAATTTTAAATAAAACTGAATTTGAATTAGAGTTTGTTGGGTTTGATTTAGTTTTTGACAAGAATTTTTTTAAATGGTAAATTTTATTACTCCAGAAAAAAAGAAACAAAAAACAAAGCCAAAAGCAGCTTTACAAACATGAGGCAAAAAAACCAAACACCGACTGAAATACAAAAGAAATATACATCAAAGGAAATAAAAGTTTGAATAACTTCCTCCTCCGCTAGATCATCCACCATTATATTTGCCTCTCTTAAAACATGACAAAAAGTAGGCCCTAACTGTCCGGAAATATCTTAATCCTCCTCCACCCAATCTGCCATTCTCCAAGGATAAGAAATCTTCCCAGAGCCCCACTGAATAGCTGAAAAAGAACCACCTTCAATAATAGCCGAAAAAGAAATCTTCCAAGGACAAGATTAATTATTCTGTTTGATGTTATTCACTCTCATTTAAATAGGGGTTTGTTCCATTAATGTAAAAAGGCTGATTCATGAAAATGTATCCTTTAAAGTTTCCTTAGCTTTGTGGACTACTGAAAACAGTGGTAGGTAAAAATTTTCAGTATCATTATCTTTCAGTAGCAATTGTATCAGTTGGACAGAATATCTTTCAGTAGCAGTTGTATCAGTTGGACACAATGTGCGTTCCTGCGGTTTTGCTCTAAGCCTTCTGACATCTCTTGGTGGTGACATACACGAGTGCATGTACCCTCGCTCAAGCTCCATGGTTAGATAAACATCCGGGGCATACTTTCAGAAATTGTTCAGTCCATTGCTCCCTAAAAGATTGGCCCATCTACTTTTATGATTTTTATCTGCTTCTCTATTCCAAACCCAAGTTATATGCATGTGGGTTCAGTTTTTCTGATATTGGCTGGTGTGACATGCAGATAGCAAAAGAACCCAGATGAAAACAGATCATATTCAGGAAGCTTCAACCAAGAAAAGTGAAAAGAAAACAAAAGGTGAGGCTGTAGGTAGTTAACCTATGATCGAAGATATTGAGCCCGGAGCAAAAACTGAGTACAGTGAATAAAAATCAAGAGAAGGGAAGCTGGGTATCATTCTGAGCAGGAGACGTCCCATTTTTCATTTTCCTAAGATTAGCCATAGGAATTTGCTAGAATTGCAGACAAATGTTTTGTTTTGTGTGAATTCGTTATATCCATGAAAATATACCTATTGGTCATTTTTGGATGTTCACCTTCATTCTTCATTTTTAAAAGGCTATAGCTCACCTGGTTGGGAGTGTGATTGGGAGTGCATGCATTCAGGTATGAAATTCCTAGAAATTCAATTACATGAAAAAAAGAGGCCCTTTGTGTTAGGTATTTTGGGCTGGACAGGGCCTTTTAAGTGAATCATTAGAATTGTATGTCTAGGGAAATAAATTACTAGGGCTATGGCAGATTTATTCATTTCTCATCTTCTTTTGATTCTATTTCCCTATAAGGAAATGTTATTTGATGCTCATTTTTAAATTTCACCTTTAATCTTTCTTTTTAACCACCTTTGGTATAAATCTAATGCATTCAATTCTTATGCATTATAATGTAAATAGATAGGTGGTTAAAAATGAAGAATGAAAAGGTGAATATCTGGAAAAAAAATATATATATACCCTCAAATAATCTCCCCCTAATTGGAAATGAATGGAAGACCAAAGATGGGAAATGAACACCATGCCATCACACCCTTGTAATTCAGTAGCAAGGAAAGTGAGGTCACTACATTTCTGCTTCATCCTTTTCTCTTCGCCTCTTTAATACTTCGGTGGAGCTCATTTCACCAAGAGTTCCTAGCCATCACCTTTGTAATTCAATATCTAAGGAAAGTCAAGGTCCCCCCCTATCTAGATCTCTACCTCATATCCTCCGCCCTTCATTCACCTCTTTGATAATTCTTTGGTGGAGCTCATATTAGTATGTATTCAAGTTCTCTGTATTTTATGCACACAAAGAGGCCCAAGTCTTATAATTCCTGGGAATTCATTTACATCAAGAAGAGGTCATTAGTAAAGTCACCGTCCATGCCCAAGATTTCTTTATTTATTCATCATCATCATCATCATCATCATAGTTGCAAGATTGATAGATGGGCACGCAGTTGGAGTTGGGTCCGCTAATGTGATCAAGTTGTTTAATTGTGTGAGTCCATTGAAAATAAGAATATGTGGTTTGTGCAGTAATCTGATGCTAATTCATAGGTGATCCCAACAATCCGGGGGTCCATTATTAAGTGACAGAGCCCGTGGTACAGTGAAAAAAAAAGGTGCAACCTTAGTCGGGTTTTGGTCGAGTTGAACACTATGGGTAACAAGCATAGGGCCAACCTTAAGTCCATTCATTTGTTAACTGCCCAAATCCAACTTGGATATGAAAGGTTAAACCTGAACCATAATTATTAGGTCTTTTTTTCCCCTATGGTTAGTGGGTCGAATAATATGAATGTGCTCAACTTGAATCCAACCGTTTTATTATTTAGATAAACAAATGTCAAATGTAAGCTCAACTTAGAAATAAGAAAGGGTCAAACCAAACCCATAATTACGAAGTTGACTTTAGATTAGGTTGGCAGGTGGAGCCAAGGAATTGCTGCCTCTAAATTTATCTCCATAGTCAAACTCATGCACAATTGACTCTTCTTGTACCAAAAGGAAATAGCTCAAGCTTGAAATTGTCCAACTTCAAAATCCAACAAAACATGAATTAAAACACCACAAAAATCAGTTACAATAACAGCATGAACAAACAAAATTAACAACACCAACACTTAAACATTTGGAAGGGTAGTCAAATTCATCACACAGTGACTACTTATTAATTTTTGCAACCTGCAATATTATTCCTCCACTGTTTTCCATTAATTGATCCTCCTGCAGTTCTTCCTAATCTCTCCTTTGGAACCCGTCAGAGGAGAAATGTTTCCCATCTTAACCATAGATTTCGCGAACTGATCAAAGAAAAGGTGCATGTTCTCTGCATATTGCTTCACCAATGCCATGGTGTCTTTGCTCCTTGTAAAGAGACTTTGGTCTGAACTCAAGAGGCCCTTGGCTCCAATGATGTTCTTGTAGTAGTTGTTATCGAATTTTGCGGGGGTGAGAAGGTCCAAAGGGAATAGGTTTTGATCCCCACCGGATCTCGGGCAACCTGACCGGAGCCTGGCAGCGTAGGTTGGATCGAGCGTGAAGTCCGGCTGGC
The DNA here is from genome assembly GCA_028538565.1 of Umbellularia californica. Classification (NCBI taxonomy): domain Eukaryota; kingdom Viridiplantae; phylum Streptophyta; class Magnoliopsida; order Laurales; family Lauraceae; genus Umbellularia; species Umbellularia californica. The sequence continues at coordinate 14,423,003 of JAPQWN010000007.1, read as the reverse complement.
CGTTGCCGGTTTGATTGTAGAGCCTCTGCCTGAAGCTGGTGCATCTAGAGAATCCAATAGTGTGGCTTCCTGCATGGGAAAAGAAACTAAACATTAGGATCCAACCTTGACACTCAACTGAGTTTTGCTTTAACCCTGCATTGATCATGCTAAAAATTATGCTTCTACTCAAGATGGGATAAGGCCCCGATAATGACAATTAAGGATAGAAAAAGTCCAATAATTTACCTGAGAGCGTGACCACATCGACAACGTCAAGCCCGACTCGCTTGAATTTTGTGATGATGGTTGGGAGGGTGTTGTTTGGTGCAGGAATTCCGTTGTTTGAGCCGCTCAAACTTGCACCCCTAGAGTCTCTTCTGCCCAATGGAACCACCCAGCTTGGACCTCCAGCCTGATTAGCCATGATGTAAAAACCAGTTAATTTTTTGGTCCGTCTTGATTCGATCATTGAGATATATGAATGGAAATATTCATGCGCATCTATCCCTCACCATGTTATTGTGAGGTGGCCATTGCTAAATGGGCTTGGCCTAGAGATATGTCTGCCTAAAGGATCTAAGAAATGAAATTGTAATGACCCAAAATTTCTACTAGTGTGCTGGGCCTGGGCCCAATGTTTAGACCTGTGGACCGGGCTTTGTGCTTTGTCGATTAGACCTTCAATTTAATTGGCTGGGCTTATGACTAGTTCCATAAAAGCCCAGTCAGGCTCATTTGCGACCCTGATAATAGAGCATGATCCTACTTGTCCATCAAGCACAAGCAAATCTCTCCAGTATAATTTCCTATAGATGGACATGATCTTCTGGAATCAGATGATCCTGGTCGATCATCAAGAAAGCATGGAAAAATAGACAGGATCCAAACTTCTGATCAACGGTCTAGAATCGAATGAATAAGGTGGCAGAGGTCACAGATCCATGGTGTGGCCCAGTTGTGCTTCACAGGTGGGGCCCACTTTCCAATACATAGAAATTTTTTTTTTTTTGGGTTCTTAGAATGAGAACCTTTCACTTGATCACTACTCAGGGTAAGATGGGTGTATATATACCAGAACAGTAGAATCTCTAGCAGCAATGGCCAAAGCATCAGCACATGAAACTGTCTGCGGGCAAGCCTTCTCCAGCTCAGATTTGATCTCATCAACGACTTCGAACCCTCTTGCCGAGTTGCGGTTAGGGTTCGACCCTTTTTCGCTGATTATGGTGCTACTGTTATCCAACAGCAGTGATCCATCACAGCCCTGTTCATCAAGACACCAGTGAAGAAGTTAAAGACTCAGGTAGAAGCAATGCTACTGTATTAAGTCAAGACAAATAAAACCTTGCTGTTGGTCCTTAAAGAAAAAGAAATAATTACTTCCAATCCTTTTCAGTCTTAGTGCTAGACGTGTACACATTCCTAACCACACTCGTCATGAAAAGTTTTTATTAAAACCATTCTTTTCATTGCCTTAGATTAGACAATCTATAAAAATTCTTTTTTCGTAGATCTCGCTAATCTTCAAAAGCTCTACTATAAGGATTGGTGGGTCCAACAAAGATGTCACAACTTTTTGTGAAAATTAAGCTGGAAAAAGCTTCTTGCATGAAAAATTGCAGAGCATCCTGACTAAAAAATCATATCCTCATTGCTCAAATGACTACCAATAATTTCTAAAATGAAGATTCCATTTTGTTCACAGAAAACAAAATCACTGTATGACTTGACACCCCAGTAATAAGACAAAGAAAGAAAAGAAATATAAAGTCCCACCCAACTGACCCCATGACAGTAAAAGAAGCTTTTGTAAATCAAAATTTCTGAAAGACCAAAAGTGCCCTTGATGATAAGAGTATGCCTTGAAAAAGAGTGTTTTGGGAAGACAGACCTTAACAAAGCAGTCATGGAAATGGAGCCTAAGCAGAGAAGCTGCCATTCTTGTTTCTCTTGCCACAGCTTTTGCCACCACAGATTGCACTATCTCTAGTGCTTTTGGGCATGAGTGGTCATAGTAGTTGGGGCTAAGGTTGTTGTGGCTAAGGTAGTTACCAAAACAGAGAGGAGAGAAAGCTACAAGTGAGAAAACCATGACTAAACTCAGAGAAGGAGCCATTTCTTTACTACTACACTGACTTCTTCTCTCTATTGATGTATCTTCTCAAGGCTGTTTTGTATGAAGTCTCAGGCTGGCTTTGGGTATATATAGATAAAGAGGACATGCTTTGAAAAGTATGTGAGTAGTAAGAAAATGGAGTTGGTAGGCAAACAGCTGCTTCTAACTAATGCTTCTATTATTGAGGTGATTGATTAATTTACTAAAATATCCTCTTATATTGACCAGGCAAAGATTGGGAGATTTGACTTGAAAAAGTCAGTTGTGGCCCACATCGATGATGTGCAATTAAGGGATGTAGGGGATGGACATAATTGGATGTTGATTAGGGGTGGACCCACTGTTTCTTTTATAATGAAATGATAGTAATCTTTAAATTCTACGCCTAGAAGTTCAATGGATTTATCTGAAGTGCAAATTAATCTACGGGTAATAGTCAATAGTCAGATAATTAGGCGTGCGTGAAGTGATAGGATCAATCACAATCGCCCCATCCCACTTTAATGATACAGAAAGGGGCATTATTTGCGGTGCCCGGTTTAAGTACGTGTTAAAGAAGCCAATCATTGTTGGGTAAATTAGTCAAAAGTCCTTGAGCACGGTCTTCTAAGGCATCAAGGACAACTACTTTTTCTCTAATGTCTATAGTCCAGACAGCTGGAGATACTTTAGTGAGAGGTCCCTAATATGCCACGTCATGTATTTTCATGACTATTTTGCCCCATTCAACTGTGCCAGAAAACTCTTTCATTCTTCTTCTCTCATTTTCCATTTTCCATTCCTTTCCATAGTTGCAGAATATCGTTGCAGAGCACCTTCCGTCGCCACCATGACTTCCGATTCTCTCTCTTTTATTTCTTCAAAGATAGACACAGTTTTACTTTATCTTGCTCTTTCATCTGAAGTCTCTTCCAAATCTCTCTTTCTCTCTACAACTGATTTGAAAGAGAGCATTTTGCATTTTTTCTTGTTTCCTCCCTCTCTTTTCTCGATTGGATTGTGGTCATCAAGTGTTTTTGTTTTGGATTTCGATTTTTATTAGAATCTGATTTTTCGTATTCTAACTTTTGGTGTCGCCGAGCTCAGATAAATTTCCCAGAATCTCTGATAAACTGGACAGAAACTCAGATAAATTCGTCGAAGTTCTGCCAGAAACTCAGATAAATTTATCTGAGTTTCTGGCAGAACTCAGATAAATTTTCCAAATTTATCTGAGTTTTGGCAAATTTATCTGAGTTTCTGGCACAACTCAGATAAATTTATCTGAGTTTTTGGCAGAACTCAGACAAATTTATCTGAGTTTTGAAGAACTTTTCTGAGTTTCAAACAAATAGCTATGTGAAGTGGTGCCATCCGACGACCCACATCCATCTCTCCTTTCTTATTGCAGTGGTTGTGATTTATGATTCGCGTTTTCTTTCTCTACCAGCAGACAGAAGGAGAAGAAGGAGCAGGAGATGGGAATTATGGGAGAAACCAAACATGTTCTGGTTGTTGTATTCACAAGGTATCCTGTGTCCTAATTTCAAGAAAGCCCAAGTCAGTCAATCTGTAAGTGGTTTTAACATGTGAAAGGATGGTCCAGGACCACAGTCCACAGGCTACATATCTGATCATAACCATGGTTTAAACAGTGAGAAGACTGCCTTAGAAGATTGATAAATTTATCTGAGTTTTATCTGAATTTTGAAAACTCAGATAAATTTGTTTCAGTTTTGCTTTTGCTGACATGTACAAGGGCGTTTTTGTCCTTTTCTGTTACAAGAGGACTGCTGTCAGTATGATAAGGTATTGTGGACCGCTTGCAATAAAAATCACAGTTGAGGGACCTCCGCCCAAATGCCCCATCATTGTTTGTAAACAGGACTAAAATATGATTGTGCATGGTCGGCAAGTTAAAAATTTCCAAAACACCATTTCAGATTGCCATGTTAGGTTCTAGAGAGGAAAACTGGGTCAGGTTCAGCCCAGTGGACCACGTAATTTGGGTTGGGTTGGAATTTGGTTGGGCTTGAGTCTGAAATCCTTAACTTGAAGTTGAGTCGATCTCCAGTTTACCCTTCAACCCGACCGGGCTGAGAAACCTTTTTACCCAGTTGGACCTAAATGGGAATCAACCTTGAGATGCCTCAGTGGCAGAGGCATCACTTCTCATCCGGTGTGCGAGTGCATGGAAGAAGCTCGCGACCACTAAATTGACGGATTAGGCTAGTTTAGGATTACGATAGTTTTTCATTCTCACCCATCTAAGGCTAAAAGAAAAAGGGCAAGCTCAGGTTGTATCTTAGGTAGGGTAAGTCTGAACTTAAAAATTTACAGTTCATTTAAACGCGTTTGCTCTCTAGATACTACTACACTCTGAGAGGTAGTCTAAGAGGGCGTTCAACATAAGATTCAGAGGGACAGAGAGTCATAACATAAGTTAATTTTATCAATAAAATCAAGTGAGATCAAGTCATATATACACTTTGGTTACATATTCTGAAAATTCAAACCCCTCAAAAGATGCATCTTTATGGCCTGTTTTACCTATTCTTCATCACCACTGGATCATTGAAAAACAGCAATTGAACCCCAAGATACATGACTCTGAAAGATTCGAAAACTTCTGTTTTCTAAACATTCTTGTAAACTATTATTTTCTGGGGGGCAACAAGCTGGCCAAAACAATCTAAAATCTCATTTGATAACTAACAAATCCGCCGACACCAACAAGTTTCAGCATTGACTGATACAGAGTTCAAAGAAAACGTGTTAATCCTAATTACACCCCTAATTCTTGGATGGGAAGTTTAACATACAATAATACATATGTTTTGTTTTTTTTTTTTTTTTTTTTTTTTTTTTTTTTTTTGGGGGGGGACTAAGCCAAAGAGATGACATATTCTAAGTTATCATGAGCAAAGCAGGTCGATTAGGTAGTGAAATGTTTTCTTTTGGAGAGAACAATGCTGGGTCAAGCCACTTCCTTGTCTGTTATCCAACATTGAAAACCTATTTGAGAAATGAATCATGTGAACTGTTATTTTTATAACTAGGATTGAGTTGAATAGCTATAAAGAAAGGTTTTGAGCCCCTCATGCAGGAGTAAAGAAAGTACCTGCCCGGCTGCCCCCTGACAAATGGCACACGCCATCTCTCTACTATTACTTATCAAAATAATTATGTACTTTACGTAGAGTTGACTGTTGAAGTATTCCTCTCAACTCACAATTGTATTCTTAAATTTTTTGACCGAGCAGGCACCAAGAGTCACCTGTTTATTGTGTGAATGGTTTTGATCCTCTCAACTCCCAATTGTATTCTAGAATTTTTTGACCGAGCAGACACCAAGAGTCACCTGTTTATTGTGTGAATGGTTTTGATCGTCGAAGACCAAGCCTTGCCTTTGATGGGTCAAAAGAAATTCAGAGATCGAGAAGCATTGATGGTTCTCTAAGCAAAAGCCTTAATTCCTAGTATCAATTTTGATTATGAATCCAAAAGTTTACATTAGGGGGACTATCAGAATCGACCTGGTATAGTGGTATTCATTGTTGGATTGGAATGAAGTGGTGGGGAGTGTATTTCTCATTTAAGTAATGATTAGGCTAAGGACACAATGAGACATTCCAATTATTTGATCCAACAGTCAATGTAGTAAAAAATCTAGCATCAAACTCCGTCCACAATCCATTGAAGTTTAGAGGCAGAAATAAAGAATTGAATAAAAACATAATCCCCTTTTTTTGATGCAACCTCGCAACAAGTGAATTCCAAGGGATAGCTCAATTGGTTTAGGACCACGATTTGCACCTAGAGGTTGTAGGTTCGAAACTACACTACCACACTAGGGCTACAGGGGAATTTATCCGGCTTCCCTCTGGGCCTGGAGGGATTAGTCCAGCCCAAAGGGTTGGGAACCCTCCGACTACACTACCACACTAGGGCTACAGGGGAATTTATCCGGCTTCCCTCTGGGCCTGGAGGGATTAGTCCAGCCCAAAGGGTTGGGAACCCTCCGGTTGTCAAAAAAAAAAAAAAAACTCGCAACAAGTGTTAAAAGATTTAGAGTGTAAATGAGCCAACTGCGGTTGTTGGGCTTGATTCATTTGTTTCATGAGCCAACTTCAAGCTAGGCCCTGCTCATACATGGAGGTCATGCTGGGTAAAGGGATGAAGGTTCTGTCCATCTCATACATGGAAATCATGCCGGGAACAGGGATGTTAGGTTTATGTCCGTGGAAGTGAGCTACCAAAAGAAACAAAAAAGATTCGACCTATCAAATCACTGAAGAAATAGATTTTGAGGCACTGAAATTAAGAGTGAAAACATATGAAAAAAAAAAAAAAATGGATGTTACAATCCAACAATGAGTAATAGTTGGATAGTAAGGTGAGTGCTAAATCATTTCCGGGGTGTGTTATCGAGTTTCTCAATAGTAGAATGATCAATGTTTTTTTCTTTTTTCTTTTTTATCGGTAACAATAAATTATATTAAAAATTTAGAAAAATTATAATGACATTACCTCTGATTAGCATGAATGAGAGAAACTTAATGGAATCAGAATATTATATCAAACAAAAACAAAAGAAACCAGAAAGACACATACAGAGCAGCCAAATGAATAGACCTGGATCCCCTTTTTAGCCAACACCTCTGTAGAACTCCACTTTAATAGACGAAAATATAGCCTTTAATTCATTAAAATAGTCCTGAAATCTCCCATGTGCCATAACAGATACGACACTTAATAAATTACATTAACCAAATCACTTACCACCACCAGCTTGACTCTGCTTTTTTGGGTAATCTAACCGAGGTACAACTATTATATATTAGGGAATCGACCATGGATCAATTCCCCTTTCATGTGGAAGTATTGAATACAACCATAATTCTGAGCTTCGTATTCCTCCTCCGAAGATACATGTCAGAGTCAGGGGCATCCCCATCGAATTGAATGGGATGACAGTTTCTCGTTCCGAATCTGTAAAATCCTAATTTCGATCAAATCACACATCGCAGCATACTAGGCCTTGGAATTCCTTAAAGGGGTTTATCTAAAAGATTCGCGATATAACAGATTGATACAAAATCTTGTTTTGATTCTTTTCTTGGGAAGGGGTCAAATCAATTCAAGTTGGGTCGAGTGAATAAATGGATAGAGCCCTATAGCTCCAATTATAGGGAAACCAAAAGCAACGAGCTTCTGTTTGTTCTTAATTCGAATGATTACCCGATCCAATTAGACGTTAAAAATATATTAGTGCCTGATGTGGGAAAGGGTTCTCTTTTGAGTGGATCATCAATTCCTTTTTTTTTTTTTCATGAATCCTAACTATTCTCTATTATGTAGTGGAGACGAATGTGTAGAAGAAATGGTAAACTGATCAAAATTCATTATTCCAAAGTCAAAGGAGTGATCTGGTTGTAAAAATAAAGGGAATCATGTCGTCGTCCGAAAAAAGCCCACATAAGTAGGAAGAGAAAGCCCTCACCATAGGAAATAGAGCTCACAAAAGTGGAAAGATAAAGCCCACATAAATGGAAAGAGTGGCATATATAGGGGTCGATCCCTAAACAACCAAGTGATATTCAGGGTTGCCAACTAACAACACAACCCCTTGTTGTCTTGAAAAGAATAAGACAAATATATGAAGTTCCACTAAAATAGCTGAGATTATTGCGATAATAGGATTGTCCATGTGTTGTTCACAAACCAGTTCTTAGAGCATTTTTTAAGGACAACTCTTGTAAAAAAAAAAAATCACCACTTCTTTAAGGGATACTAAACAGATAAGGTGGAAAATTAGTGCAAGCCTAGCTTGTTTATGAAGCAGATGGAAATGTAATTATTGTGCTGACCTATATGGATGATCTCAATATCACTAGTGATGACATAAATGGGGGTGACATTAACCTAGGAAATTCTCAGTGAGGTTTGAGATGGATGAGCTTTGGGGAGATCAATTTTTGCCCCTTTTTCAAGAAGTAGATCAACGAGATTAGGGAGTGCTTTTGTGTTAAGAATTATACTACGAACTTGGTATGCAATTTTGGGATGGATGGCTGCAAACCAATTGTGACTATAACAGAATTAAGGAGACATTAGAATATGAGGGGATTTTAAAGGATGGAATAATGTGCTGAAAACTAGTTGTCAATCTCTTTTTTTTTATCAGTGTTGTTAGTATAGTTTACTTTGTATTATTGCTCACGAAGTTGGTCTGTTCACTTTTTTTTTTATATCATAGGGTTTCTCGGTTTTACGGCTAAACTAGTTCCTATAGCCCTGAAATCATTATGAGCGGATAAGGGCGGGGGGCGGGGGGCGGGGGACGAACTCGGGACCTCCAAGTTGATGGTACGTCCCAAAACCACTTGAGCCACCCCTTGGGCTCCTTACGCAGTTGGTCTGGTGAGCATGTTTACGCATGAAGTGGGAAAGCCACACTTGAAAGCAATTAGACTAATCTTATAATAAGTGAATGACACAATGGGTTTTAAGATTCTCTACATGAATAAAGCCTCATTTGAACTAACTTGATTTTGCAATACCGAATATACAGAAAATGTGATGTCAAGCAAAAAAGCTTGGAGACTCCAGCTCAGACTTGCGCAAATTAGAAAACCTGGCTTATGGAGTTAAAGTGGTCATTCAGGAGAGTCATTTTTTGTTACTACTTTTCTAAAAGCATTTAAAAATAGATTAAAGCATTTATACAATCTAAACCTAACCTATTTTTCGCGATATTAATCCAAATCAGTAAATTTCTATATAAAAAGTGCAAAAAAAAAAATGTAAAAGAAAAAAAACATACAACTTTTTTTTTTCTTAAATACCGTCTCCCTAATTCAATTTGATCCTTTTCTAAAATGCAAGGGCGGCGCTACATGGATCCTAATGGGGTCAATTGACCCCACTAAGATCTGAAAAAATATTTAAAAAAAAACTGTTTAATGAGTTGAAGTTATGGGAATCTTTTGACCCCACTCAATCCCTAAGTTAATGGGACATTTGTCTACAAAATAATAATAATAATAATAATAATAATAATAATAGGCCCAACTTTTATTTTTTAAAGAAAATTTCATTTTTTAGACATTTTTTCGGTAAATCTTCATTTACCCTAACTTAATATCTAACTACGATATTCTCCCCGTATTAGAAGGAGAAAACCCTAATATTATTAAAAGTAGATGACAGATATTTATAAAGATAAAAATAAATTTATTTGATTGGTGGATGATAAATCTCTTACTGATCCCGCTTACTTGAATTTCTACTTACTTGAATTTCTACAGCCGCCGTTGTTAAAATGCACATGTCTGTGCAACTCGATGACTTTTCTATCCCTGGTCAAGAAAGATATACTAGTAGATATGTCCAATTTGATTTTTGGGAGTGATATGTTGGCGTAGCAACTGCAATAGTCAACTACTACTAGTAGTGCTCTTGTAATAAATATAGAAGTTGAGTCTGCACAAGAACGTGGGTAGCTCATGCAGTTTAATGAGACATCAATCATGAACAAGGCCCTTTTGTCAAGCTCTAGTACTGTAGCAACGAGATGGCACTTCCATTGGTAGAAATTCATTATTCTACCCTCTCAAGCATTCATCACCTGCCACTTTATCCATGAGAGGATACTTAAAAAAAGATGATTTGTCAAATCACAAACATCTTCAAAAACAGTATTGTTTGTTTTTTCAATGTTTACAACTTTAGAATCTCTATAGTCTTGGCCCAAAGGTGTGTTAAGATCAGTTATCACTAACTTGAACACGAATGTTGAATATGACTAATATCGCATAAGATTGTATTAATCATGTCCCAATCCACTTGTGCCCCAAGCAGGAGGCATGAACAGAAAATCAGGAATCGATCTCTCAGTCTATTGGATAGGGATTTAGGTAGCATGAGTGTCTGGGCGTGTGATTAGCACATACTGGAGATTAAAAAAATAAAAGAAGAAAATCATGTTCCTAATAATATGCTCAACTTTATGGCGGAACAAACTCCTACTTAGAGTAAAATTTGGGAACATCCCATTTACGGGTTGGACATTCACTTCGAACTACTTGATTTTCAATAGGTAAGGCGCCCCCATGCACCATAAACTCATAAAGTACCACTTCTGCCAAATCTGTTAGTGAGTGAGACACTCCACAATGAGACACAGTTTAAATTATCTGCTATGATTTCTGAGGCAAACATGCAGGAAATGACAATCAGATGAACATTTCATAATACCCAAAACCTAAAGTACAATCCATGTTAGTCATGGAGCTATTATCTAAATCAGGGGCGCGGCAACCGGAGCTTGACTTTTCCATAGTGGTTAAGAATTGAGATTAAAAAACATGAAGTGGTTGAAAGAGATTTGATCATGTGGTAGGAGACCTACCAACTCTTTCTATTGTCAAAAGGCCATGACTAACCGCTACACATGTTTTTTTACCTCACTGCAGTGGACCTTCAGCCACTTTCTATTGGCATAGGGGGCAATGGATTTAAATATGGGTACCGGATTGTTTAGGTTATTTCTAACTTTATTCCTTCCGGCTTTGACCCATTGGGCTTGCGAGAAAAATATACGGCTCAGTCACGGGTCATGAATATTCGGCCTGTATTAAATATATCGAATTAGGATCAACCTATATAACCCGCATGACCTGTACCTAACCTTTTCAAGCTAAAGACTTCAGCCGGAGAGAGACATGGTCGCCCGCAATTAGTTGTTTTCTAGGACGACTCCGGTGTTCGATTAAGGAGAGCACTGGGATTTATTTATTCTTTAATTTATTTTCTTTCAAAAATTGGCTTGAAACAATTTTGAACATATTTCTTCAATTTTGGATTTAGGGTTAACTTAGAACGAGTAGTGCTTGTTTTGCGTTTATTTGACCTGTATCCAAACCCAAATGTAGCCTTGACACTTCAAAATGGATTGGGCTTCAATAGGTTGGATTGGGTTGTCTGGTCACGTTAAACAAGTTAAAGTTATGTGGGTTGGATTGAGATTATGGGGAATTAAATCTCTGTTTCATTTGCTAGGAAAATGCATACATTGCGAAAACTTTGGATAAGTTGCAGATATTGGTCTCATTCAAAGTTGGCCTACGACCACGGTTTGTACCCGGAGGTTGTAAGTTCGAAACTGCACTATCACATTTGGACTACAAGAATGGAAACCCTCTGATATCATAAAATAAAATAAAATAAAAAAGTTGATAAGGCTCTTATGGACATAAATCTGGACCTGTTGAAGAGGCAATATGCCAACAATAAATTCATGCAACTTAGGCAAGACGAAGTCCCTAATATTGTTCTACCCCAATAAAATGCCCATGTATTAGAAGAATTTAAAGCAAGATTTAGGAAAAGTATGGAGAAGCAATGCAGAGCTCAAGGCATATAAACTTCATCATAATTTTTTTTTTTTTTTTTTTTTTTTGTAGTGAATCTGGTTTGTATACCTGTGCTGAGTGGAATTTGGGAATTTTATGTCTCCCTCTATTGTGGGTTAACTCAATAATATTAATTTCTTCATGAGTGTTGAGCGAAACTTATAGAATGCATTTGTGCATAGTCGATAGAAATGAAGTTGAGGAATTCCAAAGAATGCTCTACCTTTCCTATACCCTTCGTTGGAAAGACTTTTCCGCAAATTCTCAACAACTCAAGTCAATAGGGGCGGAACCATATATGAGCTGGGGGTGGCCATGAAATTTGAAAAAAACCCCTAGAATATTGAAAATTTTCACTAATTTACAGTGGTCCTCCAAAAAAATTAAAAATGTTATAGGAATTTTAAGTGTTTTTTAAACAGGGGATCCTCCAAAAAAAAAATTCTTACGTAGTAGCCCCCCAAGGAAAATTTTCTGGTTCGCCCCTGCAGGTCAAGAAAGTCGCTTTTCGGGCATAAAACTGTCAGGTGTCAAACAGTGGAAATTGAAGTCCAATTGTCTCATTCCCTTTGTTGTCTATTGCCAACGTTCCCAGAGACAGACAAATGTCAAATAAAATTTTAGTGATCTACTTGATTAAGTTGGACTATTATCCAACTGTAATCCAAACAATCTAATTTATGTGGTTATATTTTTCTTTTCTGCTCTCTCATTCTCTTAACCTCATGTAGTCATGTCACTCTCCTTTCCTTTTCTCCCATTCAGCATTTTGGCCTTCACTTTCTCTACCTGCTCTCTTCTTTCTCTGTCTCCTTCTTTTCATGCCCATCTTCCCGAATAATGCTAGGGACAGTCGGCCCAAGACAGTCGGCGGACAAACGCTTGAAGCGCGCACGCTTCTCGAGGCACCAAATACACAGGCGTCTGTCCGCCGCTTGTCCCAGCCGACTGTCCCTGGAATTTCTCCATCTTCCCTTCAAGTCTGGAGATCACAACCATGAGAAATTACCACCATCACTCCTCCTCCTCCTCGGAGAAATCTGAGAAACTTAACTACATTTTGGTAAAACTCACCATAACTTTATTAAGAGGACTACATCCACAGTATGCAGAAAGAAAAAAAAATTTTCAAATTCTGATCTTCTCGTATCTCTATCCTCATTTCTCTCAGAAGCTCTCTCTCCTCAATCAACCTCTCTAGCCTTTAAATTTATAGCAGCAAGTTATGATGTCCTGCTTTCCGGGGCTAGTGGATTGGTCTTGCTTGCAAAATTGGGCCATCATCCACAACGTTCTCTGTTTGGTTCTCTCTCATTTCTTCTCTTTCCTACTGTACTTCCAAAACACTCCAACTAATGCACCTTTTAGTGAAGTTGGCTAATTTATCCTTTCTGGTTTTCTCTCTATAAATGACAAATTGTTTACTTTTGTTTTCTCGATTGAGGAGGGGGCTCCACCTAAAGGGATATCAACAAGTATGAAAAAGTGCATATCCCAATTTGGGTTCAGGGGCATTTTTGTAATTTTACTAACTATAAACATCCACCAAAAAGAACGTTTTATGGTAAAGAAACTTGTCGGTGCGGCCACATAGCCGACAATCATTCGTGGCATGAATCACTAAATCAATAGATTAATTAGGATCGTAAACGAGATGGTTTAGGAACGAAATCATAATGGACCCGGACCCAGACCCATTTCTAAATAATGGCTTTGGATCTAATTTCAACTCAGAACCTGCTTCGTTGGTTGCATACCCGGTATCGATAGGAAGACCTAGATCCGGTTTTGGAATTGAGTCCAACTAGAGGATCGTAATTTAGTTCCAAAACTAGTTCTAACTTCTTTACATTTTTTTTTCTTAAAATAGGGATACCATTAAACTTATAACGGTGCATCAAGTCTACTAAGTCCAGGATTAAACGTAAAAATGTCCAATAAAAGTTGATTTTGAGCTACAGTTTGCAACATTAAAGACTCGCATAACAATTCCCAGGCTCACGGGTCGGAACTTGTATGGATCCAAAACTAGACTTATTTATTAATCGGAACCTAAATTGGATTTCGGACCCAGACCAAACCTAAAACAAGTTCCCAACCTAATTTTTCACAGGTTGGAACCTCCGGATAATCAGAGTATTGGATACCCGTTTGCATCCCTAAGATTCATATGTAAATTCTTCAAAAACTGTTTTGAAGAACTTTCATATCTGGTATAAATTATGGAAATACCCCTAAAAAGCTACTGCCTCTTTGGTGGACATCTATCACTGTAAGGGCCAGTTTTGAGAGTTCAACGGTACTTTGATTATCAAAGCATATCATTCTTTATTCTTTTTTCTTTTACATTGGAGGGTGTTCCAACCCTTTGGGCCGGACTAATCCCTTCGGGCCCAGGCTGAGCCAGGTAAATCCCCTATAGCCCAAGTATGGTAGCTCAGTTTCGAACCCTCAGCCTTTAGGAGCAAACCGTGGTGGTCCTAGGCCAACTGAGCTATTCCTTGAGGTTCAAAACAAATCATTCTTGAGAGTCACTGCTGAGAATTTTGAAGCCTGAAATGTTATTTAAGCCTAGGGTTACTAAGTGGCCAACAGTCAGATAGACTATGTTCCCCTTTTATACAAAACTTATGTGAGTTGCACGCAAACCATGCAAGATCTATATTCTTCTAATTCATGAACTTGATGTAATTTTAGGGTGATCAGTACAATCCCGACCATCATCATCAATTCAATTGCGTAGCTCGGCAATAATCCTCACTTCGGCAGAGGTCCAGTTTGAAGATGGCAATCACTTCAATGGGCTTCATTGGCAGCACCAAGATAGGCTTTTTGATATTTGTAGATGAGAATGAAAATGGGACCTAAACTCAGTCTGGAAGTGACAAATGGGTCAAGTCAGGCTAAACGGGCCAGGCCCATTTATTAAACAGGTTCAGTACTGCTAATCCGCATCCCGCCTGTTTAAATCAACAGGCAGGAAACTCTTAACTCGCGCACATTGCGGGTCAATCCGACAATCCGCATAACCATTGTGGGTTGCTGCGGGTTGGGTTGACCCGCCCAACCCGCATTCATCTAGTGGATTAATTGACCCAAATACAGTTCCCTATTTAACCCAAACTGACTTATAAGCTTAACTTGAGCCCAATTTCATTTCAACAATCATTTGAGGTGTAGTACCTTGCTTTCCATCGGAAAAAAGTGAGGCAAAGGGCAATTAACTTTTTTTTTTCCATACATTGAAGCAATTTGTGCAAACTCCAGCCCTTTTGTGAATGATGAAGCACAACTTTGATTCAAGGTCATGAGGCTGGTTACTTAGTTTTTTATCCATTAAAAGGGGGTTGGGGGGGCGCTTTTGGCCAAGGCCCATTCATCCTTTTCTAGACCCATGGATTGAAACAAACCAATTCAATTTTGGGTCTTTTCTTATTTTATGTCATGTCCAATGTATTCTCTTCATATCCATAATCCATATCCTAAGAGAGAAGACCATACAAAAATGTACTTGAGTAAGCCAACAAAAGGCATACTTGAGGGGAAAAAGGGGAACAGAATTATTTAAACCTTGAGTATATTATATATATTTTAAATAATGACTATAGAAATAGAAATGAAATAAAGTTATCGTTAAGAAAATACCAGAATAAAAAAGATACTGTAAAATTGAGTGATAAGTTCCAGTTGGATAGTGGAGGCTGCAATAGAAAGTGGGCATCATTAGCGTCTTTGCCTATTTGGGGTTTGGACCAAGAATTAAAGTTTAAAAGAAAATTAACATGGGTCATGCGGGTTAGGTGGGTCAACCCTAACCCAACCCGTTCATCCATGGGTTAGAAAACCTTGACCCGTGACTGACCCACATATTTTGAGGGTCGGGCCGTGTTTTGCCACCTCTACGCAAAACTAGCACTTAACCGCTTTACTAGGTGTCTGTCTAGACCAGCTTGGCACCAGTGTATGGTGTTGAGCTAGCTGCATGTTGGTCCAATAGCCTGGGCCAGTAAGGCCACAGCTGACTTAGGGCCCAGTGGGTTGGTCCTGCACTACCCCAGCATGTCTTTTGGCCCAAATTCATCCCTCATGCTAGTTCAACTCCAACTTCTTCCCTGTGGATCCTATTTGACCTCCTGTATTTATTTTATTTTATTTTATAACTGACACATACATACACATCCAAGTTACATATTAATCTATAAAGCCCTGCCATTACCCATTACCTAGTACTCATAAACATAGTTCAACCCAATATCCATCTAAATCCATGTAACCTTAGTCTACATTCTTTACAGTTATGGAGATGTTGAATCTGATAGCTTATAGGAGGATGAAGTCGAATATGGATGGAAGTGAAAAAAAAAAATGGATGTGGAATATGTGCTGATGAAGATTGGTTTGGGGGTAGGCTCAAATTTGAAGCTATCCTAACTTTTTTCAATATGTAATTTCACAAAACTTTGTGATCCACAGTTAAGATTGGAAATAGTAAGGCTCATTAGAATGAATTTGAATCGCTCAAAATAATTGTTTTATTATCCCTTTTTTAAGATTTTGAGTTATATCTCACTCTAACCAAAATAGCCACGATTCAAGAGAGCAACATTCATATTAATTCGTTCACCATGTCATGAAAAGATGTATTTTAAATATGTGATATGATATGATAATGCAAAGTTAAAGAGCCAGGATCCTTTGATGCCTCCTCGCTCACACTTTTCGTTTGGGATGTGAAGCTCGCCTAATATTGAATATTTGAATCACTCAAAATAAACTCAATCCCCTAAATGGGCTTTCCCCATATTATTATCCAATAAGAGTCAAATCCATCGTAAGATCAAGCAGCTAACAAAAATGTCATGTGCTCAATTTTATAGTGAGACCAATTCCTATTGGCATAAAATATAGAAGCCAACTGCGAGGGTGTTTCATTTTAGTGGTTTAGATTTTCAATGGATGGTCTCCAGTGTGAAGTTCCATTTCTCTAAATTGCCACCCTCTCTCCTTTGCAGAGAAGTTCTTTTTTTCTTTCTTCCCACAGGGAGGTAAAAGGTTTAAAAGTCTGTCCTCTTTCCCCCATGGAGATGTAAGAGGTTTAAAAGAACTTTCCATGACCTTTTGATCATGAATGGTATTTGCATGTTGGGAGCTCAAATGAGTATCAATTAATTTGAGTGAGTGTTAATCCAAAGGGGTTAGTGAGTATGAGGGGGTATAGACTGATCATAGGGTCCTGGTGGGGCTCAAAGGGCATTTCATTCATCCCTAAAACACCATTAAAAAATTATGGTCCACTTTGGAGGCTGAGAAAATGACATGTGCTCCACCTCCAATTTTAACAACTTTTATGAGGACACTTTAGATGCAACACATTTGGATGTGGTGGAGAAAGTAGGTGTGGGCAACCAATTTTCTCTTTTGACGGTTCACTCAAAACTTTTCTACTCACCAAAACCAACACAAAGAGCATGTTTATGTAATGCTGGAACTTCGTCCTTCCCATGGTTCAAAATTTTCACTTCCCTTACTAAAACCATCTCACCGAGTTTTGCATTGAAAAAATTACGTGTATGATAAAAGTGAGATAAAGTATGAAGTGAATTAATATTTATATAAAGTAAAGAGAGAGAGAGGGTTGTCTTGAGTTTCTTTTACCATATGTTGTCTCAGTTCTATAGAGAAAAAAATGTGAGATAAAGTTTATGGTAAAGCAGATAGCTAGTGGGCTGGAGATTACTTTTTCACTTTATTTTGACAGCCAAACACAAGTAGAGACAGGTGGGTGGTGGCTAAGATCAGGGCAGACCCACATTGTAAGTGCATGGGGCAAATGGCCTCAGGTCGGATCATGGCGGCATCGATTATCTTTAATATTTAATAGATGATACGTCTATCATCTCTAATTTTCATGTTAGGGCTTCTAATTTAGATATGCATTTATAGAAATCTTACACAGAGAATATTGTAGACTAAGACCTCCACGATGTAATGACAAATTGTGGTGAGGTCTTAGTGATGGCAAATTGCACTAAGAATACTTGTACTGCTCATTTGCAAGGCATATTTCGTGACAATATAATTCGAATAAAAACTATTCTTTTGAAGAATTGGGTGTTGTAGTTAAAAAAACTTTTATAGAAATTGAGCTCTTTATACATAATTTGTCAAAAAAAAAAAAAAAATCATGTCTTGAAATCATGCAATCAATGGAGATTATTTATCGTTGGCATTGATGATTAGTAGTTGGCGATGATTTTGACCTTTTTAACCGAACATCCTCTGCCTGCTTCCCAAGATTAAATTTAACATATTTTTTACTTTACCACATGTAAACAAGCCTACCATTAAAGGGTACTATAGATCTTGAAGACTCTAAAAAGACTTAAGCCCAAGGTTAAGGGACTAACCAAAGAAATCCTTCTTTGAAAACCTACATAGCATCAGACAAACAGGTAAGAGGGAAGCCTCAACAGCTTTTTTTTCATGTATTATGAGTTTGACTTCTCATCAAACAACAGAGCTATAGGAAAAGCTTCCACAAGAGAAAGCAAGAAAAACCCCCACACATTCCCATTTCTTTCGTATCACTCTCTCCAAATGAATACAAAATCCCTCCTCTTCTCCTTTCTTTAAGCAAATCCTTCCTATTGAAAAACCCATTTCATTTTACTCACTAACATTCCGAACCCCAAGAAAACTCTCTCCCAACCTTCCAACCACTTCACAAATGACGTCCCAACGGATACCCTCTTTGACAAATAAGATAAAAGAGCCTTCTACTCATTGCATTTGAGCAAATCCTGAAGAACCCACATCTGTTTTTCCTCGATCAGACGGAAAGTTGAGTTCTTTGGGCCAGAAAATGAAGTTTGGGAAGTGGGTTCTCTGTGCTTTGTTTCTTTTCCTTCTGAATTTGGTTGTTGGTGGGGAGGAGTTTGAACAGAGCCGACAGTCGGAGAGGATTTCAGGTGAACTTATCTTTTTTTTTTTTCTTCTTCTTCTTCAATGTTTCAATGTTTCTTGATTTTGCTCTGGTTGGGTTGTTTTGGGTCATTTTTATTCGTGCGTTTAGAAGTATCTAATAGTGTGTTTGTGTGAAGCATTTTGCATGGGCAATGAAAATGGTTTATGAAGAAGAATGATTTTTAGTAGTTCCGCGGTGACAGTTCTGAGGTGAAAGCATTTTCTACAAACAATGGAAAACGAAAAAGTGGATTGTGAGGGATAATGCTATTGACCATTTTGCTTTCCTTTTCAGAAGTGAAAGCATTTTCCATGAATTTTGTGGAAGCAGATTTAGACCCAGAGGTTGAAAATCATTTTTTTTTCCCTTAATAGTAGATGTTGAAACACATTGGACCAAGGAAAATATTTTTCAGCACAAAGTCATAGAAACTGAGGCCTCAGTAAATGAATAGCTCAGATTTCATTTTCTACAGAAAATGAAGTCACTGTGGAAATAAAATGCCAATAACATCTGTGGCATGGAAGCATCCCCCAAGCGTTCCTTTTTCATTTTTTTTTCAGTGAAATGTGGAGCCCCAGAATCCCTGTGAGCAAATGTTTCTATATAGTTGTTTAATTTCTTTTCCAAACCACATAATACAGTATTTTTATTCCTCTGCTCCCAAATCACTACAGTTCCTGGTAATGTTTTTTTTTGGTGGGGAATGGAGAAAATTTGCATCGCCTCGAATGTCCTGCATTGTTTTGAGGATGCCATGCCACTTCCAATGTCTGGTTGTCATCATCATCGTCCCCGCCGTCGTCGTTGTCATTGTCTTCTATCATCCATGAGTTACGAATTCCTGTGCTTCTAGGTTTTTGCTTGGGATTGGTTTGTTGTTTAACTTAACTGAACCATGGAGCTTAGCAGTTGGCTCTTTAAGCTTTATATTTGATTAAGTTAGTTGAGACGTATTCGTCACGTTAGGGAAGGAGCTACCCACTGCACAAGCCTAGTGATAAGACAATTGGCTTGCAGATTGGTGGTTAAGAACAAACAGAGCTTGTTCAACACCATAGAAAAGGTAAATGAAAAGCCATATGGAGGATGTAGATTGTGTAATTGTTGTGTAATGGAGGGTCTTTTGTTTCATTACTCAACAACCATGGATCACTTGAAGGTTGCCCCACATTTACAGAATGCTTGGCCAAACAAACTATTTTCTATTTCAGGCCATGAATCGGACATATATCTCATTTAAAGTTTGTGTGTTTTGATTTAAGATTCAAAATATGGTTCTTTTACTATGTTGACATGTGATTGGAGGTTAAATTTAAGTTTCTCAAATTAAGAAAAAGTAAGTCTGAAATGATTTGGTTGTTTACCTAGGTGAACATCGAGTTACTTATGGATATTTCTAATTGTCATTTTGAGATTGTATGGTTGAACTTTTTGGAGCTTTCAGGTTTAATTGCGCAGTTTTTCTTTTTTCCTTTATTATTATTGTATTTTGAAGTTTGGATGTGTGGTTTTTACTGTTGTGGCCTCCATTGTTGGAACAATACCTTGGGCTGTATCAAGTTAAGATGCGTGATTTGGTAAACTTTTTCATCTTGCAAAATAGAAAGAAAAGATGCGACTTCTTACATTTGGTGTTCTGTTGCGGGAGTGGGGTTTTTGTTCACTTAAATTTGATTTGAGGTTGAATATGGCACTTCATTCAGGGAATTGTGGCCAAATTTATTCGAAAAAGCTGTGGGTACTATATATCTTTGTCAGTTTTCATTTTGGATTGGAAGTTAGGGTTCTTGGGACAGCGCCATTTGGATTATTGAAGTGTTATAGATTAAAGAACTACGGGAAAGTGAGACCAAGAAAGATGACATGTTGGATTGTGTGAGTTCCACAACGTGGCACTGGCGGCTTTAACTGGGATCAAATATTTTACCAAAAAAAAAAAAACCCAAAGGATTAGGTAGAAAAGTAGTGCTTTCAAAAGCTGACCTATATAGATTGGATATGGATTTGTTGTTGATGAAATCCCTAGGCCGCACATATGACCTTTTCATCAAAAGGTTCGTTATCATCACTTGAAAATTGAAATAGAACTTCATTAATTTATATTTTTTGCTCACATAATATTAAAAAAAAAGAAAATCCCACATCATTTTGGCTGTCATTTCAAATGTTTTTTTTTTTTACATTTTTTATGTAATGAAGTTTATCTCTACGCTTTTGACTATGGTGCATTTTCTTAAGTAATATGTGAAATTGAGTTCACAAATGGTTGTTTTTACTTAGTACCATTTTTTAATCATTGTCATTTATCAGTCATTTAGCACTAAATTCACTATTTCATGTTACTCTAATCTTCTATCACCATTGTTTGTTGGGATTGAAATTACAAAATTATATAAATTTTAAACAATCAAATTGCTAATTTTTGTGACATGGCGTTGACCCTGGAACATACACGTAGGTAGCAAGAAAGATCTATCAATTCTTTTTTCTGCATTCATGTGATGCATTGGAGAGATCTGTCATCAATTCTTTTTTCTGCATTCATGTGATGCATCGGAGTGTATGCCTGCACAAAAGTTTTAGGCTCCTGGGCCCTCTTAGCAAGTGCACATCTTGTCAAGTGACCAATTTCTGCCTAAACATATGGAATCCATTCCATCTAGAGAAATGGTTTGGTGGCCCCTAAAGTGAATTGGAGATGCCTAGAAAATCTTTTATGCCAATCTAGGAGATTTATGCCATCCTCATCCATGGCGGAGCTCTAACCTTGGTCCTACAAGTATGGAATTGGCTCCCCCAACAATCTCCATCTTTCTAGACCCTATATAGTTCATCTGATGCTTAATGTTATTGATGAATTTTGTCATTTCTTGCAATTTTGCGTTAGAATATTGTCTTGGCTATATGCTTGTAGACTAGTAGTAACTCTGCATTGTCACCAATTGTAGGAAGTGCTGGTGATGTTCTAGAGGATGATCCAGTTGGAAGGTTGAAAGTGTTTGTTTATGATCTACCTAGCAAATACCACAGGAAGATCCTTCAGAAGGACCCCAGATGCCTTACTCACATGTTTGCTGCTGAGATCTTCATGCATCGGTTTTTGCTGTCTAGTCCTGTCCGAACACTAAATCCTGAAGAAGCTGATTGGTTTTACACCCCTGTATACTCTACCTGTGATCTAACTCCTAATGGACTCCCATTGCCTTTTAAATCACCACGGATGGTGCGGAGTGCGATACAACTTATCTCTACAAATTGGCCGTTCTGGAACAAAACAGAAGGCGCAGATCACTTTTTCATTGTTCCACATGATTTTGGTGCATGCTTTCACTATCAGGTAAGAAGTTTGCCATCTTCCACTGTAATTTCTATGCTTTATATAGTTGAGGAATTCTATAATTCTTGACACAAAGGGTATGTGTATTATCCTTCAGCCCTGAGTTGTGTACATGTCATGACCATGACCGACCATCTAGAATATTATGATCTGTCGGGTCCTTAGGATAGAACATGCCATAAAACATGTGCTAGTCTAGGCAATGTTAGCCCTTTCTCAACAGCCGTCAAATAAATATTGAAAAATACTCCATGCTCAACTAAGATATAAAGGTACCAATAATGGTGGTTAGGATCTTTTGATGTGGATTTTTTGGGGTTATTTTCGGTCCATGGTGCAGCACTATTAGATCAATTTTATCTTATTTTTTATTTCTTTTATAAAATTTATCTGATTTTTTTATTTGGGACTATTTGGGGGTCATTGCTTTGGTGCAATGGTAAAAGTCTCGGTTGCTATGCGTGATAACGCAGGTTCGAGACCCGCGAGCAGCTACTTTGTGCAAAATTGTCAAAGGTTAGGTCTGTCGTCGGTCTAAATCCTCCCAGGACCCTGCTTCGGTGGGACTAGCACTGGGTAATGACCTTTTTTTTTAATTTTTATTTGGGACTCTGGTTTCGAAGGAAAGAGGGGGGCAAGGGGATAGGGGAATTGAGTTCTCCTCAAGGGACTCACTTTCTGTCATTTGGCATTTTATAGGGAAAGGGAAGTGGTCCTCACATTCTCAATTCTTTGAATATAGGGAGGGTTTTAAAAAAAATCAAAACTACTCTTATGATATCCTTCAGCATTAGCTTTGTACAAGAGAGGTCATCCAGACTGTCATTGATCTCCTCAGCCTTATTGTGGATAGATCGAACTCCCAATAATCTCTCCGGTGGACCCAAGCACTGTGGTTGACAGTCTGAAACTAGATGGTCAATAAAGAAACACGATTATCGTCCACATTCAGCAAATGACATTTTAGATGTCTATGATATTTAGATTTATGTGGGCCCCTTTTAAAATAGATATGTATTTGTAGGTAGACAGGCGCACATTGTACATTATGGTAAATGATACTGATTCTGTGATTGGGTCCAGGAATTAATTGGCAGAATCTTCCAAGGTAAAATATATATTCTTATTTTTCTTGTGAAAGATTAGCCGACAAGAACCTGTAACTTGTGGTTGCAATAAAGAGCACAAAAGCATTCTCTTTTCTTGGTGTTCTATTGATGGCAGTCCATTAGATCAATAATCCAATGGTCTGGATAAACTAATCTAGCACCCGCTTGTACAAAATCAATGCTTCAGGATACCTTTTGTATTCTTGACTGGAATATCATATTATCAAGTCAGTAACTGATGTCTTGCCTGCTTGTTTTGATCAATTCATGGTTTTTTAATATTTCCATGACCGTGTTTCCTTGATTCCAGGAAGAAAAAGCTATAGAGCGTGGGATTCTTCCTTTGCTTAAGCGTGCTACTCTGGTTCAGACATTTGGCCAACGGAACCATGTTTGTTTGAACGAGGGTTCGATCACAATTCCTCCTTATGCCCCTCCTCAGAAAATGCAAGCGCACTTGATCTCTCCTGACACCCCCCGATCCATCTTTGTTTACTTCCGGGGTTTGTTTTATGATGTGAATAATGATCCAGAGGGTGGTTATTATGCCAGGTAGATTCTCGTAACTATAACCATAATGGTGTCTATTGATGTATCGTGTATTGCAATTGGTTTTGAACATTTGAGCAGAATGTTTATTTACTTATACTATGTTTTGTTTTTTACTTCTTTTGCTAGCACTGATTGGGGTGGAAAAGATGAATGATTGCACCACCTTTTTCTTTTCTGAATTGATTACCACCATTTTCTATTATGCTGAAACTGCCTGTGATTTCATTTGTGGTTCATCCAAGTGTATTCTAAAGTAATCAAAATAAATTAAAAGTTGTGTCATCATTTTAGGAAGCAGAAGGTTATCTAGATCATGTGCTGGTTAAATTGCATGCTCATTGTGTTCTGACCCTGTTCTTTATGTTTAATATCAAAGAGGTGCACGAGCATCAGTGTGGGAAAACTTCAAGAACAATCCACTCTTTGACATCTCCACAGAGCATCCCACGACTTACTATGAAGACATGCAGCGAGCTGTTTTCTGCCTGTGTCCTCTTGGGTGGGCTCCTTGGAGCCCGAGATTGGTCGAAGCTGTAATATTTGGGTGCATACCGGTGATCATCGCAGATGACATTGTGTTGCCCTTTGCAGATGCTATTCCATGGGAGGAAATTGGTGTATTTGTAGCTGAGGAGGACGTCCCCAACTTGGACACAACCCTCACATCAATATCGCCTGAGGTGATACTGCGGAAACAGAGACTGCTCGCAAACCCTGCAATGAAGCAAGCAATGTTGTTCCCACAGCCTGCTCAATCTGGAGATGCTTTCCATCAGATATTGAATGGGCTCGCCCGCAAACTGCCCCATGATAAGAGAGTTTACGTGAAGCCTGGTCAGAAGATTTTGAACTGGACTGCAGGTCCAGTTGGTGATCTGAAACCTTGGTAGCATCACCTCCCAATCTCTAGATTACAAATGTGGATTGTGTTTATGAATTTTGGCGCTTCTTGTTAAAGTTGGACATTTACAATCAGGGTGTTGCCTGCCTATCCTACCTAACATGTAAATTCTTGTCAAGAAGCTGAAAAATATATTTCTTTTTTATTTTTTTTTAATGATGTAAAGCTATGATTCATGATAAATGTTTTGTGCCGTGTCTTTTGTGCATTCTAATTTGATCAGTAGCAGGGGCGTCTTAATGAAGTGCCCTTTGTTAAATCCACTCCCAACCACGCCCATATATAGGCATGCCTTATTTGACACTCAAGGGCTTGACAATAACCATTGATTTAAGAAGCAAGTACATTGTTTAAGGAACCATGATTAATACAATCTGCTCCACTATGGAGTTCCAGTCCTTCAATTATAGTTTAGGCCACAATTAGATTGGCTTCATGTAAAAACATAGTTATGATAAAAACTCAAGTAAAATTCCATGTTTTATTGGTAATTAATCTTTATGTGGGGCCAACTCTGATTGGCGTTGGGTATGGATTAGCACTCATACATCAAGGTGCAATGCTTTTGAGTGGCTTGCGTCTTTAGGTAAGCACCATCTAGATTACATGATTCACTTAGAGAACTATGTGAAATTAATTCGCTAGTAGTTCATGAATCAAACTGTGAATTATTTGAAATGAATTATTCGCAGTTCGAAGGCATCATGAACGAACTAGGTAACTATGTTCCAGGCCTTGAATTTGAAGCATCCAATGGGGATGCAGGGATGCCACAAATCATCTGAAGCTGCTGTCAGTGAACCTGTAACCTGATTTCATCCTGGCTCCAGCAAGGATCCAGGTCTGTTTAGGTGGGCCTGGACACACATCTGGACCTGATGGGTCAGACCTTGATAATAAATATTTAGGATTGGAAATCCATAACAAGCTAGATCCTGGCCTGGGGTCAAAAGCCCAATCAACTCCAGTAAGGGCCATTTGTATTTTACAAGCATATCATGTACATGCTGCATATATCTTTCCAAAAAGTTATAGCTTAAAACATACATTAACCATATAAATGAGACTCATGATTTCGTTTTTCATTCTCTATAAGTTAATAGTCAGTCCTAAAGCTCATATCCGGGCCAGAATGTATTAGTGGGCTCTAAAATTGTTGGACTTGGTCCTGCTAGATTCCCTAATAGGTGGACTTGCTTCCGACTTTCATCCAAATCCAAACTTGAACTTCTTAGTAATAAATGGAGTTGGGCCTAGACACAGACAAATGGGTCAATGGACAATCTTGAAAAAAGAAGTGCAAGAGTGTCATCCAGAAAACCAATCATTACATATTGACATGGAATTTTCATTAAAAGAAATGTAGGATACCCTCTGCCAATGTTTTTATGTTTTTATTTATCTAATAGTTTACACTTAATTTCTCATAAAAAAATCCATTCTTTCTTTAATTCATAATTACTTTGTATGTGCTTTTACATTTGAGTAACATGGACCAACTTGGGCCTTCATGAATGGGCCCAAGCACTAGGGGCCAGCCCGCGTTAAAAAGAATTGACATCTTAAAAACTCTAACCTCACTTTATAAGCTATAGTTTAAAAGGGTCAGTTATTGACTTTGATTACCTTTAGATCATTCATTCATTATTCAAATTCTTCATCAACGACATTTGTTGATTGAGATCCACAGTGATTCAACCTACCCTGCGTCCCATCGACTCCATCTGTTGCTTACATCAAAATAAGCAAGAATATAAGGAGAGTGGAAGGCGTACCTAACCAGTTGAGCTACGATTTGAAACCTATTTCGGTTCAATTTATAAGTCATGTACACTTCCTTAGATGGATCTTATTCTAGTGTTACTGGATATCATTTGTTAATATCATTGTTTCAAGCAGTTTATCTATCATCTTTGGGTGTGTGTTGACTGGACTTGAAGAAGTTGCTGGGAGGGCTAGTTTTATTAAAACCCACATGAACAATTTTGATGCATGATGGAAGACCTTCATTGTTGACCTTGTTTTAAAAATATTGTATGCATGCTTTTTTATATCAACTGCTGTATCTCCATGTAATATAATCACTTTATTAATGTCAGTTCATGTAATATAGCAATCATGTCTAATAGTATGTTAGAAGTGAAAAAATGGTAAAAACCTTCTAGATCACTGAAAACAATTCACTCCCACAAGATCAAGTGCTGATTCTGAATATTGTGCTGTATCAGTAGCTACCATTGAGAAATGATTCAGATCTTTATTCTGCAGAGCATTACTATGCCAAGTGCACCTATTCTGTGTTGTGATAGTAATGGAACGATGAATCTCACCAATAACCCAGTCTTCAATGCCAAAAACCAAGCACATCAAAAATGATTTTCATTTGAAAAATTGACCCACAAAGATTTGGCTGTCCAATTTACCACCAAAGGATCATATAGTTGGTATCTTCTCCCAACCAACTGCTCCTTCAGTTATATTCTATATGTGACAAGCTCACAGTACATGGTGGATGGTTTCACTAGAGGCAGACATGATAAGGTTAAAGTGATCGTAACAACAAAACCACTGAAATCTTTTGTTATTCAGCAGTACAAATAGCACTAAATGTATATTCATAAAGAACAAAAACATAATTTTTACTAGATGAATCCAAATAATCATTAAATCAGAAATGTGGTGTGTTGATGGGGCCAGCAGCGCTTCCAGATACAAGTGGTGTTTGAGTCAGCCAGATCAAATGAAAAACCAGTAAATGGTCATCACTGTAGACTATACAACTAGCAAAGTCCAATGGATCAAATTTCTAGGGATGGCTAATCCACTTGCATCTTCTGGAACTCACTTCATACCACTTGTCCACTTTAACCCATTTTAACTAAGTTGTCCCAACATGCTCTCAATCATGCTTGATCAATTTAAATGTGCATGCACATTGGAAGCTCATAACATATACAATATATTCGTTCTCTTACACTATAAAAAAGAAAAATATGATAATGCTATTTGATTGTTGATTTTTAGCAGCTAGGCCGAAAATCAAGCCTACAACTGACTCCCATGCGCTTGATAAGAGGAAAAACAAGCGTCTTTTTTCTTCCATATTTTTATCTCTCAAAGATGCCTTTCACGTATACCATTCCTTTCTCACTAAGCTGAAGCTCCTTTCGCATTTGCTCTACCTGTTGGTCATCCCCTTGGACGATGACCTCTGAGAGTCTACCGTCATCCCCAACTAGCATCTTTACTTTGATCTGCTCTTTCCGTGCTGCTCGTTTCCAGTAATATGCTCCTCTGTGTCAAGAAATCAATCATTTGTCAAAAAAAGGAAAAAATAAAGTGAATAAAAAAAATGCAGTATTGAATCCAAAACAAATCATTCCCCAAGCAACAATATTGCCTCAGGCTGTGTTGGGCTAAATGGCACTTTGGAAACACAAAAAATTCTGTCATTTGGAATTCTGATTTTGTAAAAGTTCCAATTAGTATGAAAGAGTGTTCCAAATCCCAAAACTGAATAGTGCCAGACAAAGCATTGAGTGTTGCTGAATGAAGATATAAAATCATCACTTACGCCAATGGGCTTAAAATTGTCAGCCAGTACCAGTTATTGCCTCCTTCTGGAACAGTTATGGTGAGTACAAGGGCAACGCTTGCCAAACTAATGCATGTGCAGAAGGTGAGCAATGCAGCTTGGCCTCTATTTGGAACCATTATGCCTTCAAAACTTCAATAAATGAGTGGGTTATAATCCAATGAAAAGCACTTTATCAACAGAATAAAGTTAAACAATAATTGTTAACAGGTGAAACCTGCACTTCAGCCCAGTGCATTATGCATGGCTGTGGAATATTAATATCATAGCAGTAATAACAATGACCCGCGGAACAGAATGAAATTTAGCAGTAATGGAGGGTGACTGTATGCCCCTACTCCCCTGTTTCCCTCTATTTATCGTGCTCAGACCAAGACCAAAGAAGAAAATAGACATGAGATGACAAGGGGATAAAAGGGGCAGGAAATGTACCATATGGATATAAAACCATCCAAACAGATTTTTTTTTGTTTTCTACTTCTGAAAATGAAGTACATATCCATGGAAATCAAGATAGCAAAATGCTTTCTCAAGCTGAATGGGTCCAAGCTACTGTTGAAGATATTTAAAGTTAAAGAGATGAAGGCCAACCAGTTGCACTAATATACTACCAGTCCAATCCAACCTCATTGTGGAGATGCTTGACAGATGACCTAATTGTTAATTATATATGGCCTTGATTTTAGTTCTTTGTTATGATTACCATTAAATCAAGAGTCCATGTGCTAGTAGAACGGCTCACATTTATGCCATAGTGGAAGATATGACGAGCCTCTTTTCCTTTTTTCTTTTTCCTTTTTTCCTTTTTTCTTTTTTCTTGTTTCTTTTTTCTTTTTTTTAAATGACTAGCCTTGAAGTCCAACATAGGCCGGTAACAACGCTGGTAAGGAAAAATTTGGTCATGAAGGTTGATGGCCCACCAAGAGGAAGGCGTAGGCTAAAGAAGATGTGGATGGAGGTGGTAAAAATGGATATGAGGAAGTATAACTTATATGAGAATTTGGCTCAAGATAGATCGGAATGAAGAAACTGAATTCGTGTAGCCGACCCCAACATAGTTGGGATAAGGCTTTGATGATGATGATGATATGACTAGCCTCGAACTTGTGAAGGAGATATTGCTGCCCTCACTTGATGCTATTGTGTTGTAAGTGCAATAGGGGATACACAGAAACAATCAGGATGAAAAACACACACAAATGCCATGTCATTCCTCACAACTGACATGATAGCAAAGGCGTCCTAGCCCATGTGGGAGCCATGATGTACTGGTTTCCGTCCTGCCTCAACGGTTAATCTAACCTCTTATCTTATGAAAAAAGAAAATTGCAAAACACAATTACGAAGTGGAGATGCAAGTTAAGAAAAAGTAGAATTCTCTCAACCTTTTCTCTCTTTCCTATCACCAAATTCCTTGAAATTGGTTGCTCTACTATTATTGACACCAAGACCTTCAAACAACAAGGAGAAGGGTGTGCTAACTGACGCCGCCACAATAAAGGCCGCAGCATTATAAGTGTGCCCCTAAATCCTATACAGAAAAATGGAAGGATAAAAAACAAAACGATACTTGTGCATCACATGGCCAAGCATAAAGAGCAAGCATAGCTAGCATTTCTCTGGAATATATCCCTCTTTACTCTGATGAAAAAGTACCCCATGTTCTCATTTCTATCACTGTGTTATCATATTTAGTAATCACGGTTGATTAAGAATTTCCATGCCCTCATCCTCAATTTCTTAACACGTGGATCTCATTATAAAAAATCAAGTATGAATAGTTAAACCCTTCAAATTTCTAATCTACAATATATGGTTTGAAATTTTCTTTTGCACTAGGAATTTTTCAAAGAAAAATAGTTTCTTAGAATCAATGCGGTAAAGTATCAAGGATCTACAAGTGACCATTCTGACATAATTTGACACAAGAGAAATGAAGCTCTTCCAACCACCATTACGAGCAGAGAGTAGTGTACTCAGAGGAATTTTACAAGAAGATACAATGAATGCAGACTCCCATACAATACAATGAATGTAGACACCTATTCGAGCTGTAATATCCTAACAAGTAGGATCAATTACATGGAAAGGATAGAGACCAAACATGGACTATCCATTAGGCAGTCCCTTGATTATGAGAGGATCCAAGATAGAGTGGGACTCTTATCTTTGAAAAGATCTTACAAGATTTGCTAAGTGTTGTTGGTGCACTTCAATGTGTCAATTTAACCCGACCTAATATTGCCTTGCAGCTACCCAAGTCTGCCAATACCTGCGCTCACCTTGGACTTCAAAATTGCCAATGTAAAAGATATTATTGGTTTCCTCAAAGGAATGATTTATGATGGTCTGCACTTTAGGTAAGGTGCTCCATCATTAGCTACCTGTTCTGATGTAGATTGGGTTGATGATCTTGTCGACAGATGTTCCAAGTTGTGTTATGGTGTCTTTCTTGTACTAGTTTAGCATCATGGAGTGCAAAGAAGCAGATATGATTGCTTGTTCTGGTACAAAAGTGGGACTCGTCAGCACAAAGTCCGCAGAATTGGCATGGATATGCATGATCCTACCTGATGAGGGTGTCTTCCTAAAATCTCCACCATATAGTGATAAAATCAGTGCTATTGGCATGCGACCCCGTTTTCATGCATGCACAAAGCAATTAATGCTTACCACTATATTTGTGAAAAGGTGATCAACAAAGACATTATGGACGATTTATTGGTTCCACTGATCAGGTAGCATATGTCTTCACTAAGGGTCTTATAACTACCCGTTTCAAGCTTCTACGGTCCAAGCTCGACATCAACAAAGTGTCTCTAAGCTTGAGGGAACATATTAGCAGATCTTATAAGGTCTCCTCAAAGATAGAGTCCCATTGGATCTTAGATCCTCCCCCACAATCAAGAGATTACCTAACAGCCAATCCATATCTTTGATATGTTTACTTTCCATTTAACTGCTTTTACTAATTAGGATACTAAAGTTGTATAAGTGTCTAAATTCCTTGTATTGAATAGATGTCTACATTCATTGTTTTGTATAATTATTTACTTTCATTGCATTATACTGGTGTCAACCTTCATTGTCTAGATCCATTATATCATCTTGAAAAACTTCTCTTTAAATAAGCGACTCTCTACGCATGATGGTGGGTGGAAAAGCCAATTTCATTTATCATGATATATTTTACAATCATGACGTTTCTCTACCTTCATATGTTGAAATGTGGAAAGTCATTTTCCTAAGAAGTCATTTGTTTACAACTTTCCTAAGAAGCCCCTGGTCCGCACATGTCCTAAGAAGTCCTTTGTTTGCACCCATTTACATATGTAAATGCTATGCATGTGTAACATTTATGCATATACACATTTGTTTCCCTCATTTATGGATCACATCCAAAAATGAGGTATAAGAATGATGGGCAAATGCAGCCATTTTCAGCCCCCAAACTTTCACACATCTGCTCCCACCTCAAAAGATGCCAACATGCCATTGGAGTTCACTGGCCCATCGAAAAAGAGTAGTTTGTAGATTAGGCATCAATGTGAAGGATATTGAAACAAACAGCCCAAAAATATGCAGTGTGCCTCACAATCACAGTATTAGATCTAATGGGTAGAAAACGTCTAACGGGTCCAATGTTTCACAATTGCCTAATCCACAGAACTCTCTTTTTAACAGGTGGGGTGCTCCTGGGCCATCACCATGCACTTGTAGTCAATTTGAAAATGGTCATTAGCTTGGCCAAAAAAAAAAAAAAAACATGGAATGAGATTTTGGTTCATACGTGACTGTCTCTCCTCTGTCCAAGACAACAAAATTATTGCGAGTGAAGAAGGAGAGTATCTCTCCGGCTGCCTGATTTGGAGCTTTCTTGTCGTCGCCAATGAATGTCTTCTGCACTATCTATATATGGCTCATGCCAAAAAAACATATAATTACCACAAAAGTTCTACAAACAGCTAAATTAGAAAAGCCATTTCCATGGAATTTAATTTCCAGGCCATCTCATTCTTTTCTCAATTTCTTTGCATTTTCATTTCCCTTTTGTGTCATTCCAATGTAGTATGGGCACATTTGGGTAGTGCTGGAACCCCAATGAAAAAGCAGTTCCGACCTCATGGGAAATTGTCTTTCGCATACTCAAGGAAAAATAGCTATCTTTTCCCTGCTCAAACCCTGAGTGGAAACTCACTACACCCAATTGCAAAAAGGAG
The DNA here is from genome assembly GCA_028538565.1 of Umbellularia californica. NCBI lineage: Eukaryota > Viridiplantae > Streptophyta > Magnoliopsida > Laurales > Lauraceae > Umbellularia > Umbellularia californica. The sequence goes on along the minus strand of JAPQWN010000007.1, from coordinate 14,390,829 downwards.
CATTGAATAGAAAATCAAATGCTTTTCTACAAAATTGACGCTACACATACATGCCCAAAGTACAGTAAAAAAGGCACTTGTAATAGTTTGTGGATCATTGGCCTACCCCATTAAACAGGGTTAAAAAAAAAAAGTTAGGTCCATTTATTGTTTCCTGTTACCTGATGGTTAAACTTTTTTTAAAATTTTTTTTACTTATCATGCATAAAATCAGCCGGCGGAAAACATTTAGGGCTCATTTGTTGCATGAAATTGAATGAATAGGAATTCATGGTCTGATGGGCTCCAACAAAAAGGATTATTTGGGAGGTAATGATGAAGGATATAAGGTGAAGGTGTAGATAGGGCCCTCACTTTCAGGTCTAAATTACTAAGTGATGATCGAGTATTCATTTCCCATCTCCCCTTGATTCATTTTTCTTTGAAAGGAAGATTATCAATGGTCATTTTTTTGGATATACACTTCAATTTCTTCAACTTCAACTAGTTTTAGAAATACAATTCTTAGAAATTACATGAACAATCAGGGCCCACATAAATGGGCTGTTTGTTTGAATAGAATATATAAGAATTTGTATCATGAGTGGTTAAAAACCAACATCCAAAGTAAATATACCGAAATTACTATCAAATAACCTCCCTTTTAATGAAAAGTGAATAAAGGGAAGATGGGAAATGAATACCCAGGCATCACCCTAGCAAAGTCAATGTCTCATCTACATTGCTACCTTATATCCTTCATCCTGCACCTCATATTGTTCACACTTCACCTCTTTTGTGGAGCTTATCAAACCATGAATTCCTATGTATTCTCATGAAAACAAACACGCCTTTGTTAGCATAAATATACATAGAAATCGAATGCTTAGGGTAGTTGAAAAAATGATGATTAAAGGTTAATTTCCAAATAGAACATCATAAAACATTTTCTTAATTTTCAAAAGAACATGCTATTTGATGCTCATTTGTGGAGATTCACTTTTTGATCTTCATTTTCAACAGCCCCATGTATTCAATTCTTATGTATTCTAATCCAAACAAACAGGGCCTAAGAGATTGTTTAAGCAAATATATCCTTTAGCCCACTTCTAAATCAACCTGACATGCACTGAGGTGGGCCCCATATTATTTTTTTAACCAAAAATAAAGTTTTTAATCTGTTTTATAGCTTAATTTCCCACTTTCTCTATGGATGAAATGAGATTCCATGAAAATGCCTCTGCCCAAACAAGACAGTGAAAAGAGAAAGAGAAGAAGCCAAGTGCATATGCAGTAGGAGTCTGGTTTACCTTGGACTTCACAGAGCGCTTGATGAGAGACCAGAGCCCAGGAACGGAGATGACGAAAAGCCCCAGAGACGTGTAATAGCTAGCCAGAGAGTACCCCACGTTCTCTGCAACTGAGAAAACTTCGGCAGGAGTTGAAGAAGATAGAGGGTTGTGGAGCGACAGACACACGACCGGCCTTCTGGGTCTTGAGGCTCGACCCTGTCTTAGCCATGGCTGCTGGTGGATGCACCTGAAATGGCTCCTGGGTTTGGATTGGGAAGGTAGAGTGATAAAGGAAGATAGACAAGAAGGCGAGAGAAACTTGGCCGCCATTTTTTATGGACGGGAAAGCAAGCAGCTCTGCTGATAGTACTCTCTCTATCTTTTGAATGGTGGGTGGTGGTAAGGCCACTGCATTTGGATAATATTACACAGGTACCCCACTAAAGAACAGGTGTCTACTGTCTGTATGTAGTGTGTAAATGGGTTGGATTTAGGTGTCATGGACTTGGGTTTGGTTTCTGATGTGAAATGAATTTGAGGCCCCAATTTGAATGCTGGATTATATATCTTGTATGTCCGACCCAGACCTGCTTGTGATATCCTAAACTCATACCAAGAGTTCAATTATAGGTAGATTCAGGTCTTAATTTACGAGTGTGTGTAGCAAGATGATGGATTCTATTTTCATAAGAGGAATTCATTTTCATAAGAGGAACCACGTATTCTTATACCTCACATAGGAAATAAATAAATAAAATCTTTATCACGTCCTTTTTTTTTTCTTTTTTACGAGAAAAATATGTCACACTAAATAGTTAAAAGATGGGGGGAGGCAAAAAATAACAATAATTTTCCTCTGTATTGCAAATTTCTCTCAACACAACCACACCCTTCAAGAGCTGAATGAGTGAAGGCATTTATTTATGTTATTTATACCATGTCTCGTAATTTTGCCCAAATGGATGTTGTCTTGAATTCACCCTATAGTATCCATTGATCTATCACATGGTGCCCTGGGGAAGTAAAATTTGGACCAATTCATTTGAAAAATGAGAATAGGATCAAGCAAAAGTGACCCTCATTCTCATGGTAAGATTTGTAATTTTTCCACAGTGGTGAAAAGAGCCAAAAGACTCGTTTGGAGAAAATGACTTAAAACAAACTTGGCAAATGACTGCCCCTGGAGAAGAAGATAAGAGAAGGTGCAGGAAAAGGGGGGCAGTGGACTGGTGACTATGTGGTAACATGGCCACCACACTTCTTACTTGTACACATATTTCATCTCATAGACACTAAACTCTCTGTCCCTCATTTCCTGCTCTCTCTTCTTATCTTCTACTCTTCTTCTTGTAGATCAGTGAGGTGTTCTGTATAAGAGAGAGAGATTATAGCAGCTGAAATGGCCATTCAAGCACCAACGAGGCTAAGCCTCACCACTCCACCTTCCTTGTCTCCCCTAGGCCATGCAGGCCTCCGCCCACCCCCAGATCGTTTTGCTCTGAAATCAAGCTTCTTCTCTCCCTCTCTCCATCTCTTGCTCTCTCCCCCTCCACAGTCTCTTCCCCTTGCACCTAAATTCTCCATGCGTGTTGCCTCCAAACAGGCCTACATTTGCCGGGACTGCGGGTGTTCTTCTCCTCCTCCTTTTCCTGCTGCTTCTTGTTTCTGTTCTCCTTGTTTCAATGTTCTTTTAGTTTGATGAAGTTGCTCACATGGGTGTTTTTTCCCCCTCTCGTACAGGTATGTATACAATGAAAGGACACCCTTTGAGAAGCAACCTGACAAGTATTTCTGTCCTGGTATGTACCACCAACGAGAATTTAGCTCTTTTGTGAGTGCAATTTGCCTAAGTTATTTTCTCTGTATTTGGGTTTTGAGAATTGGGTCTTGAGTTTTCTTGTACCTGGAGGTTCTGGAATAGAGATTTTCTTTGAGTGGGATGGAATGGTGGTTTTTGGGTGGCTTCTGTTTCAATGCTAAAATGAATTTTTTGAATTTTTTCCAGAGGATTTGAGGTAGTCTGGAATACAGTGTCCACACTAATACTACTTAATACTATGATTATGTGTGAAATAATAAAAGGAACCCCATGTTTTGCACCATAGAAAACTCAGCAAATGATGCAATTACAATATAGAACTCATGAACACATATCTGATAATCGATGATAATAGAGAAATAAAAGGAAAGGCAGAAGAAAGAGAGAATATTTGAGATAAATAAGCAAATAAGGCCATTGTTGGCAGAGTATTGTGCGATAATTCAGGTGACTATCATTTCTTTCATGGGGTCAAACAGGGCTAAAAATTCCAATGAAGCCAAAGTGTGTGCCAATAGAGAGAGAATTATCTCCAATCCTTCTTTAGAAACCTTATTGTTGGGAGTGATTCCTCTAACAAGATTGGTTGGGTTTCTAAAGCATGAGTACCTTAGAAGCTGCAGTTTGTCATGGCACAGATTTTTCATATTTCAGCTTCTATCTATGGTTCCATCATTTTCAACGTGTTTGGATGTACGCCTAATTGCTGCTGGTGTGAATATTAGAGCAGAAAAAAGATTGTTCATCTGCAATGCTTTTTGGGTGTTGAGGAATGCAGAAACTGCATAAGCTGGGATAATGAATTCCTGTCTTTTCCACCCAGATAGTTATCAACACTGATTTATAGCTGAACAAGCAGCTATCCATTTTTCTATAATGTATTTGGATTTTTAACCAGTTGCAATTTGGAGTGCATCCCCCTCACTATTTTAGTTTCAATGTGAATTGAATTTTTTTATTATTATTATGTTTGATACTAATGAAAATCTAGCAGAGTTTCCAAAAACATCTTCATATCATACAGAAAGTTTGAGTTGTTTTAAATCTTGTTTTTGTTTCATTACATTAATGGGCCCATGGATTATCATTCTGTTGGAATGGAATTAATAGTTGAATTTAGACTTGACTCATTAAGATTAATACAATGATTGATTTATCCTCTGTAAGTGCAGTTTGTGGTGCCCCAAAAAGAAGATTCAGGGCTTATGAACCAGCTGTAACCAAGGATGCCAACAAAACAGATGTTCGTAAAGCGCGGAAGGCGCAGCTTCAAAGAGATGAAGCAATAGGGTAAGATCATACTTTTCCTTTTATCTGAAAGAATTTAGTACAAATGTGGACCTAGTTGTTAGAGTTTACATCTAACACAATTTTAAATCCTATATTTTACCCAGACAAAAATTATTTAAATGTATGCCCTATTGTTTCCAACAAACCTATTGATCGTAGTGAGCTTCAATGAAGATTATCCTTTCCTTTTCAATTGTCAATCATTGTCAATTATGAACTGTTGTTTGCTTTAAATGCATAGGTAAGGCTTAAACATCATTCAGAATCCATGTACTCAATCAAAATGAAATTTTTTGAAACAAATCCCTTAATTCAAGATGCGCGAAATTCCTCTTCTATTGGGTATTAGTTTTGAGCATAAATGAGATGGTCAACTTAACTAAGACTTGCCTTTGAAGTGATCAGATGCATGCATATAGTGCCAACAAAGACAACCCAAAGATCAATTGAACAAAATCTTATGCCTTCTCTTTTCTTTTCTTTTCTTCTCTTTTCTTTTTTCTTTTTCGTTTCCCTTTTTTTTTTTTTTTTGAAAGCTGATTGATGTCATTTGATTTGCAAACTAAAACTGCAAGAACATGAATATGTTGTTATTAAATTTTCCTATATTCATGTCTAACTTAGTCAATCGCACCGACTGGTTTTGAACACAGAATAAAATGGTACTGTTGTTCCATTCATTAGTTACTACCAGCAAAATGGTACTGTTTTGAACACTTATTTTATGCATGGTGCAGGCGAGCTTTACCCATTGCCATTGTGGTTGGGATTGCAGGGCTGGCTGGTTTATACTTCTTCCTCAACAATCCCTTCTAGGGCAGTAGCCAAGACATGTCATGTCATTAAGGCTTCTTAGGTTTTTCTTATTCCTGTAACTAGCTGTACTTAACATGAATCTTCTTATAAATTGTTCTTTGTAGCAGAAATTTATTTGCAACACTGTACCTCTATTTCTGTCTTTGAAACATTGAACATCAATTTTCTATACAAGTGATGAGTAAATTCCTATTGATAATGAAAACTAATCCAATATCACAACTCAGACACAGCTAACTGCATGCTAAAAATACCTCAAAAACAAAAGTTATACTAGGAAATCCTTCAACTGGGCCTACAAAGGGAATATGTTCACATTTTGATATCCTGAAGATTCATTGATAATTCTAGAGGCTAAACATCAAAATGAGAACTACCAAGAAAAGGAATGCTTGGAAATCTATCCTGGAGATGGATTTCAAGAGATTTACAGTCTATGATTAATGATCAGAAACCTTCCAAAATTCTCTTGGGTCCCGAATGGTATGGATGGCAAGCTCAAGAGAGAGGTACTAATGCATGGCTTTGATGAAGAAGAGAAGAAAAAGATAATAGAAGAGGAAGAAAGCTCAAGAGAGAGACCCACAGGGACGTGAAATGGAGAGTTTCTGGAAGTGAGGAGAGGAGTACACACACATTTGCTATTGGGAAAGTCCTACATCCCATATCGCCCGAGTTATGGGTTTGAGGAGGCTTCCTATACCTGTTTGGCCGCTTTTGGGTTGATAGATGGTATTTGCTCATGGTATCATTGCATGGTTCCTGCCATGAAATCTGTTGGCTCATTTGAGCTCGAGCGATAGCTTGAAGGCTTGAGTTGAGTTGCTAGATTCAAGCCCAACTTGTTTTTTCAATGTTTTGGTAAATACAACATAATGTTGGTAATTTGAGATTTTTGTAAATCAATTTAATCAAAGTATGCTACTGCATAGATATAAAATACAATAAACAGCCGAGTTTATTTGTTGATCAACATTGCTGCCTTTGCGGAGCCCACTTTGGCCCCACCTTGTGATCCCTCCCCCTCCCCTAATGAAAGTTCCCCACTCCACCTTCTCTCCTAGATGGCCACCATGCCCAATTTCAGCCTCGTATGGACTGATCTCACCACTGGATCCAAGTCCTAGGACCAATGGTTTTATGGCTGTTTATATTTGGAGGCCTATATCATCATCATACAGAGCCGTTGAATATGAAGTTGTATATCCATTTAGTTAGTTTCAAAAGTTGTATATATGAAGTTTTGTATGTCTTTTACTGGCACATGCAGTGAAGGAAATCATGGTAGAGAAATTAATCACAGTGGGACAATCATGCTGGACAACAAAACAAACACACATGGGATCAAAGAAGAAACGGCTCAGGCACTCATGAATGACTTCAAAGAGGCCATCAAGAATGAAGCATCCTTCTGGACCAAGAGAAACATCATTAATCAATCCATTTGGGCCACTGACTCGAATCTGAGTCGACATGCTAAAAAGTAATTACAGCATGAACCGATCCTATTGTCCAGAAAATTCATATCCGAGCTCAAATCCAAACTAGAATCCAAATCCCAATGGTCCCATTTGAGTCTAAACAACAGTTAAAATGGGTCCATTCCAATTCTTCTACTCTAAATTGTAAATGGGCAACAGGCCACCACAATCAATGGGCCCAAGTGCCAAAGTCCCAACCATAGCATGAACCCTCATTTCTAAAGTGTTGTAATCGAGACTGAAACTCAAATTCAAATCCGGGATACAAATATTAATTGTTCCTATCTGGGTAAAAAAAAACTCTAAATTAGCCCTTTCAATTTGACTCTATATTCTAAACAGGCGGGCCCAAGTGCCAAAACCAACTCCAGCCTGCCAAGAAAGTTGGAATTTGAATTTACCCTGATACCCAGCATGATGAGCTTCTTGACAGCTCCAATCCTAATAAGATCAAATTCATGGAAACACCTCCATAATTTTACCTTGAGCAGAAAATCTGGATGCTAATGTCATGTGTTAACATCCATTCTGTCTATATACTTAAAAGCCCTCAAATTAAAAGGGTCGTATGTTTCCTGCTATCATGGTTTTTTTTTTTTTTTTTTTGTTAATAGTCCATAAGAGGTAGGACCCACAAATTAATCTGCTTTGATCTGATACCCATCATGGAAAGTCACTGATAGGCTTAAAAAGAGTCTAGCCCCCATGAAAATCACTTGAGCAACTGTCAGTACAATGCACAGGCCCTACATGAAAAATAAGAATTAAACCACAACAAATATACCAGTTACAGATAATGTTTACAATGAGTTTACTAGCTCTCCAACAAGCCCATCTCTTAAAAAATCTAACTGATAAAAGAGGATCTTCAGTAACAGTCTCTGGTTTGAAACCCACGTAGGTTCCTTGTTCATGTATCCTGTCACTGCATTCTGCAGCTTAATCGAAGAAAAGATGTTCAACTTTGTTTCCCAACAACCTAGCCTCTTAAGTTAACTGGAAATGCTTCATTCTTAGTTTTTTATTTTGTGCAAAAATGTATATAATTACTCCCCTGCCTTCTGTTTCTTCTTACTCCCCTGCCTTGTGTTTCTTCTTCTTTGATTTCCTCCCTTGAGAGTTATCGTCTTCAGAGTACCCTAATGAAGAAACAGAGCTCTGACCTGCCCTTCCCGAATCTCGGGTGGAACGATCCATAGATCTCATAGTTTCCTCAGAAGGGGTTGGGCTAGCCTCACGTTTTCGTTTAGAATGCTGGGAGGGCTCTCCCCTAATAGAGGACGCCTTACTTATGACTGAACTCTTTTGCTGGCTACTATGCATTCTACTTGAAGTACTGCGGCTACTCTTTGTTAGACTCCGCACTGGTGTTGCAAACTGGTCAGAATTTCCCCTCAAAGACCCTGATGAAAGCAAAGAAATTAAAAATCACCAAGACAATGGATGGAGTCGGAAATCAATAGCCAAGTAATAACCGATGATCATTAGCACTAGACAGATTACTAATTATACACTGATGAACAAAACCACTTGCCCAACCATACACACAAAACTGTCCATGTGGGACTTAACTTTTGGTGATCTAACCGTTCATATAATAGGCTACTTCACGCACAGGTTGCAGGTGACTCTTTAGATTAGATTGTGCTCCACACATGATGGGATCCATTGCATAGAATAGCAAAGTGCGGGACCCATGTATACATGTCAGTTGGAAAACACATTCCTCATTGGGATAAAAAAAAAAGAAATGAAGTCAAAGCATGGTTACCATCAGATAAAAGAGATTTTGCAAGGGAGCAATTACCGGATAATCCCTGACTGCTTCTAACACTGCGTTCATCTATACTCCCAGGTTCTGGATAGTGGACTAAGCAAACCCGACGTGAAAATTTTCCAACTGTAAGACAGAAAATAGCATGACAAGAGAAACTTAGGAAATAATGATCGTTTCCTCTGGATTTAATATAACAGTTATGTTCAAAAAAACTACTAAGTTGTGTTAATCCTCCCAATTACATTCCTTCGATATAGCTGCCTCATTATTACTTGCAATTTCAGTTTTAGAGCACTAATCTGTACAACTAGCCATTGATAGGTAGACATGGGTTTGATGTGACAAATAAGAAAAAAGAGATGACAAGTCATAAGGAAGAAGAAAATAACTATGAGATAAGTAATAAAAATGACCATATCACAGATAACCATCACTACAGTCACTATGCAGCCTTGTGAAGTAACTGTGTTCAAAGTCATTAACAAAATGAAAATAATGATAACAATACTTTTAGTTTAAGAAAATGATGTTTATCCTTGACAATAAAGCAAGCTATGATACCCAAAAGCCAAATTCTTCAAAATAGGAAAAGTATCATGTCATATTGATACGTTACTTTTATGTGCAAAATCCATGTCCTTGTTGTCTCCATAGCATGTTCTGTATCCATGCCGGGTCAGGCATCATAGATGGTAAGGTTATATGGTCATAGCCAAAAAAATAAAGAAGTAATTCAACACTCACCAACTTTCGACTCAGAGGCAGAAGCCAGAATAAATGTTGCGTCTGGTTTGTGAGCTGCAAAGCTAACAAGATCATATGATTTCCCTGCCATGAAGGAAAAAATGATCAATATTCCACACCGTTTCAGAAAGTTAAGACTAAATGATAACATATCAACAAAAAAATCATCTTTTTATACAACAATAACCACAAATAAGGCTAGAGCGTGACTAAGAATGTTATTATCACAACGGGATAATTGAAAACAACATCTTTCTTGCACATGTGAAAAATTGATGTAATTGACCAGCTATGGAGAACCTTAATGTTAGGGGTCACTTATACAAAGGAAAATCTGATGGCTGTAGAAAACTCTATAAGCATTCCGACAAAAGATCTAGTTGCAAACAACAAAGTCAAAATAAATGTCCCACTGAGCATCATATGGTTGCAGAAACATTGGATAACAATTCCCTTGATGAATCAAATAAAGAATAAACAAAAGGATATTGATCTCATTATGAAAATGAGCTGAATGCCGAGAATAAAAATTTAATTGTTCTATTCTTGGATAAATGTAAAAAAAGATACAAAATTGTTAGATGAAGGAACTCTGCCAGAGGTAACCAATCCGGTCACTCCTAAATATCAAATGAATTCTATTGGAGAAACAATTTCCTGTCCTCCACCACTCTTGTCAAGCTATGAGAGAAGATCCCACCATCAATCTCACGCAGCCCAGCTATCTGACTGATTTTTTCACCAAATACTCATCATGGTTCAAATCAAATTTAAAGATTTTCAGATGAATGGCAATTGATCATTAGTCTAATAGTTCGATCAAGGTTGTTTAAAGATCCAACAGTACAATTGAGATCCCTAGTAGATTAAAGCCACAAAAAAGGCCAGTAACTCCATTCTACTGCCCCGTGAAGGAATAGATACACATTATAACAAGGCAATGGCAAATGGATGATATCTAACCATTACATCAAGGATGTGTATAGTTGATCTTTGATCAAAGTGGAACCTCGAAATAACCCAGGATGAGTTCTTTTTCGACCCAGGAAGTGTGATGCAATCTGAAGCAGTGGAAGAGCCCAATGGGAGGGCCCAAAGGGACCCTGTTACATTTTTCTTAGCCAAGGAGTAGGTGACACTCCTGTAGATCCCTTGTGAGGAAAACATATTGATGAGGAGGTTTTTTTTATAGATAATGGGCATATACTATATAACTATGACAACCCACCATTGGAAATCCACTTGTTGGCCGAGGTTAGGAGTTTCTCTTAAATTACAGTAAAAGGAAGGCTAATGGCAAGGTGGATTGTTTGGCTAAACTTGAGGGCACTATGACCAATCTGATGCTTGATGTTTAAAGTTTAAACTCTTACTATTGCCTTTTGGCCCTTAAGTTGCCTATTGTATATGTGCTCATATTTTTTTGCAATAAAATATTATGTTACCACTTTAAAAATAAATTAAAAAAAAAATACATAAGCCATCATCTTACCAGATGAGCTCTCAAAAGTACCCAATGTTCCATCATGATGCAGCTTGAGTGATAGTTCCTTCCCCTCAAATTCATCAGGCTGTAACTGCACCCATGAAAGGATCTTATAAGTTTGGCACCAAAGCCATAAATGGTAGAGAGCTCATTGATAATGAGCATTCTAGACGTACGAAAGAAAGAATAAAACAGATAATGCCTTCATTAAACAAAACGAAAACCAGTAAATACAATCTCCACTCGATATAATAATGACAAATTGGATTCTACTTGATTGAGGGGCCACTGCATGAGCCAGAGCTCTGTTGAATCTGTCACAGATATTTCGGCAAGCGGCTCTTTTTTGTCCTCTTTGTAATCTGGTGGAGGTTGGTACCTTTAAAAGAATAAATTAGAGAGAGAGGCGGGGAAAAAGAACACTGCATAACAGAATCAATAACAAAATTGTACTAGAGAAACAATGGCTAAACAGAATAATTTTGTATCATATCTTCTGCAAAATAAAAATGAGAGAAACTATCAAAACGAGAACAATTCATTTTCATTTCCTTCTGTTATGTAGTAATTAACAGTGTATATATAAAAAGATAAAGTAAAACCCTAGCTTCTGTTTATAAGCAACTGAAACATAATGGAAGAGAGTGAAAGATTGGAACCATTTTCTATTCTAGCTTTCATAAAAGCAATAATGTAAGAATTAGTATATAATCAAAAGACAACACTCAATAACTTGTGTTTATGAACAGATAATCCAGTATTGGTAATAAAAACTAATAATGCATTAACAGATGTATACAAGAAGCAAATTCAAAGAGCCCAAAAGGGCTAAAACAAACGATAACTGCAATTTATTTCAGAAACCAACCAAGCAATACAAGCAACCAACCAATTAGCATAACCATTAGCCTCCTTACCAATGAGGCTACAGCAAACAATACTTCTAAAACAGTAAAAACTGTCTCAGCGAGGGAATGGACAATGAGATTCATTGCAGAAAATGAAATCATAAAGATCAAGGCAAATGAGTACAAGTTTCTTTAATGAAATTCTAATATCAAGAGAAAACAAAATCAACAGTAATCCAAACAACAGCACATGTAAAATCATTGTCTACTTAGTTTTGCGTAGCATCATGGATAGGATGCTGTTCCAACAAAAATAACCCATACCTGTTGAGAACTTAACCCACCAACAGTGGGGAAAATTTTCTCCCACACAGCACTCCCACAGAGCGCTAATCCAGACCATCTCCAAAAGGCGGGGCCCACCTGAATTTATGGGACCCACCTTGACAACTACCACTAATCCGAATGGAATGCAAAGTGCAGGAGCGCAGGAGAAAATCATCCTCGACAGTGGATGCTGCTTTGCACAAAGGTCAAAAACAGAAGCCCGCAAATGCAGTTTCAGATTTTTCAACCCACCAAAACTCAGTGGAAAATGGACAAATATATAAAAGCTTCAGCAGTACAAAAGGATTATACTGAAAGCAAGAGGGAAAGACCCCCAAAAGGACAAATATAAGCATCAACTTTTTGCAATTCAGGGCACGTCTAAATGTTTTATAGTACTCCCCATTTTTTGAATGGTAACTGTTATATAATGCTCAATGTGCAAAAGAGAAATATCAGGAATATTAAGTAACACATACCCATCTTGAGATGCAGCCATAGCAATGGTTTGAATTAAACAAACCTACGTTCTGCAAAGAAAAAGTAAAGCATCCAAATTAAAACACCCCGGATGAAAAATAAAGGAAACAGAGATTTTATTCATGGTGGAAACAGAGAAACTTCATTAGAGGGAAATCCAAGACAAACAAAATTACAATTCAACTAGAGCTTCAGAACAATAAAAAATTTTGGAAAGTTAACAACATGATGTTTTAGCAATATTTTCACCTACAGGACGTTCCGCCATAGCTCTGTTTGAAGAATTTTCACAATGACTCTTCCACATCATCCAACCACCGATACTAATCCAAATGAGTGGCTTAGGGGTAGAAACCGCCTATGAAGATGGGGAACAGCGGGTTTGTGGATAAGTTTTGGCAGTTGGATGATGTGTAAAAAGTTCCGCGAGTAGTGTTATCCGGAACAACACGTAGGTGAAAATTCTCCGTTGTTCGATATCATCAAAGCACCCGGATAATAGGAATCGTGCCATTTCGTTCAGAAATTTTATGGTGTGCAACTTCAAAACCACAAATTCTCATTCAAAATACAGATTTTAAAAGAGATGCATTGAGGGAAGCATAGACAAGAGAGATACTTTAAAAATGATTAGCAAATAATCTATGCAAATTGAAAGACCCTTCATCTTCTACATTTTTCCTTTTTTTTATCTGAAAAAATAGTTTATAATTTTTTTAAAAAATTGGGGTTGGATATGTTTCACATGGCATGTGTATAGTATATCATGTGAAAAACTTGCATGGAGTTAGGATAATTGCCATTGCTTTCCCATTTGTTTAATCTTTGACAATATTTGTATACCAGCAGGTCTTCATGTCATTTTCATACAATTATTTTACATGTTTACTTTCAATAAATGTGTAAATGGATCAAAAGTGGGCATGCACATCCATGGGGCCCACTAATGCAGTGCAGAATGGCCCAAACTATGAAAGCTATTAACAGGCCAGAAGATATTGTCTGAGCTTGACACCAGCAAAACAAGTGGGCCTCACACCCAAAAGGTTATGGATTCACACCGCCAAAAAAGCTTCACACAATGGAAATATCATTTCACATTCATCTAGTATATTCCCTAAAGAATAACATCACCTGCTCATACTCCAAATCTTTATACAAACCTATAGACACGACCCACGCCATCCACTATTAATTCCTTTTACTATACTCCTTTTACTTATCCTAATTGGATCCCAAAAGAACTTGCTAAAGTAGAACTCCTAGTGACAACAGAACCCTACGCATTAATTTTATGATTTCTATTCACAAAAAATAGGCCAAGAGATCCACGCAAAACAATTCTTCAAAAATAGTTTCACATGATAATTTTTTTCCAATTATTTTGTAAGTCGCTATCTGCCTAAATCAATTCTTCCCATGTTGGAGGAAACTGGCCTTTCAGCTAGATGATGGTGGCGTCCTCTTAAAACAAGCAACAGATGAAGAAAGATGAAATTTGTAAACGTATAATTATCAATCATTTGTCTCTGTAATTGCCAATGAGCATGTTTATTTCTAAAATTAGATGGTTAAATCTGATTGCAATTCCTGCCTCATGAATAAGCCACATCCGTACCATCAAGATTGGCCAACTGGATCAACAGGTCTCAAGATTAGAGCTGGGCAGGAGGATCATTCTTGTAATTTGTGTTGCTGGCCAGGTAGATTTTCCACCACCTAAACAGGCATCTCCAACCGCAAAAGAGGAACCAAGTTTTGATCAAAAGCTGACCTTAGATCAATGGGGTAAGGCTGTGATGATGATTTTGTTAATATTTCTTGCATATTAATAATTTTTCTAGATTATCTTTTGACAACTAATTTCCTTCTGATTTCATTACTAGGTAATCAGAAGGTAATAATTTCCTATCAAAGGCTTTTTATGTCCCCTTGTGGATATTCACTTTTTCAATCATTTACCCCTTTGGATAAAGGAAACACTTACACTTTTTGTTCTTTCTTGTTTTTTGTATGGTGACACTTGGAAGTTCTTGGAATTCAAAACCAACTGAACTACTGGGCCCCTTGATCAAATGAGCTAAGCAAAATAATGACCTAGTTTTTTCAAAGGTAATTGTTAAATTGGTCATATTCTAACAGATTATTATGTAGATAGACCCATGGAAAGGTGGTGTTAGTAATTGGATATAAAAGAACAAATTTATTTAATTATAATTTGCTTAATTTCTAATTTTTAAGTATCAAAACCATGAGCTCGACCTGTGCAATCTTCACAAGTAGCAGACCACACCAGATTTTGCTCTGTTCTACAACATTTCTAAATTAAATTTGTATAGTTTCAACAATAAATGGTATATAATAAGCATGTCATAAACAGGAAACCAAATGAGGTGGGTAAGTACAGCAAACTGTAAGTTGATTGCTTGAACAATTACTAAGAATGCATAACAAGCATTCCCCTCTGTTCTCCAACATGTATTTAATTGAACTCTGATAGTGTCAACACTAATAACAGTGTATAACTAGCAAGCCATAACACTAATATTCAACCAAATGAAATGGGAAAGCACAGTAAATTGTAAGCTGATTTATTAACAAATATCAGCACATAACACAGACCTCACTTAGGTACCACATGTTCTAAGCAAATTGTGATAGTCCCAACACTGCCCACTTTATAATAATCAAATAGTACCATTCAAGAAAAAAAAGTCAAAAAACAAATATTCAACCGAATGAAATGTGCATGGATTGAAACCGTATAATCGCTGTCAGAACAGATATTTACCCCATAACACATTCTATTATGCTCTGCAACATCTTCTGAATTAAAGTCAGATAGTGACACCACTAAATAGTATATAGTAAATAGGTAACCAAGTGAAATGGGCAAGTGGGAAAATTAAAAATTGTTGTATAAACAAATATCAGCCCCATAATACAGATTTTCTTCAGTTCTACAACATGTTCTGAATTGAAGTCTGATAGTGCCAGCACTGAACAGTATATAGTAAATATGTAACCAAGAGAAATGGGTTATTAGGAAAAATTGTAAATTGATTGTATGAACAAAGACTAGCCCCAAAATACAGTTTTTTTATTCAGTTCCACAACATGTTCTGAATTGAAGTCTGACTGTTCCAACACTGAACAGTCTATAGTAAATAAGTAACCAAGAGAAATGGGTCACTAGGAAAAATTGTAAATTGATTGTATGAACAAAGACTAGCCCCAAAATACATTATTTTTTCTTCAGTTCCACAACATGTTCTGAATTGAAGTCTGCTAGTGTCAAACTGAACAGTACATAGTAATCATTCAACCAAGTGAAATGGGTAAATGGGAGAAATTGTAAACTGATGATATGAAAACACAATAGCTATTTTTTTCATCCCAAAAGAAGTCATATTGCATTGATGAGGGCATCTTGAGACCTATTGGCATAAAGAATTCAAAGGTTTATCATAATCTTGCAGGCAGGCAGATAGGAGGGTCATTTTCTCGTATTAAATGGCCAACTGGGTCGATTTCATCAGAGATGGTGGGATTGATTTGAGAGAGAGAGAGAGAGCATACCTTGCAGCAGCACGGAGAGCGAGATCAAAAGAGGGAGGGAGGGAGGGAGGACAGTGTTGAGATTAGGGTTTGGGTTGAAAGATAATGAAGAAATGTCGGGCTTGGGCCAACATGAGTAAGATGGGCCGAGCTGGGGCCATGGGCTGATATGGGATGTGTTATGTTTTCAAAGTCTGGAGTATGCCTCAGCTAGGCCTGGCCTGGATCATGAACACCCCGAGCAGCCGTATGGTGCTACCAAACTTGGACAGGTTCCACCCTAGGGTTTTAGTATTCAAGCATACAAACCTAGTCATACAAAAAATGTGCAATTATTATATATTATACGTATAGGATTTGATTTCCTAATTAGAGTCCGATTTCGCAATTGATTTTAAAATTGGAGCTCAATTTCGATTTCAATTGTGAAATTGAGCCCAGCCAAGTCAAAATGAATATTCTTTAGTTGAATTAAAATTCTTAATATATCTATTATTATTAAAAAAAATTTAAAAGTTTGGTTGGAACTTCAATTTCGATTTCTATTTTGATTGAAGAGAAATTTCAAGATTTACATCGAGAGCCCACTTTTGCTAATCTTTTTTAAAGTGAATTTAAAATTTTAATATATCTATTATAGATGGGAGATTAAACAATCCAGATGATACAAGAATTCCATCTTGCTCAAGAACTCTACCCAGCCAAGTCAAAATGAATCTTCTTTAGTTGAATTAAAATTCTTAATATATCTATTATGATTAGAAAATTTTAAAAGTTTGTGATTTTAAAAATGTATCATAGATAGTGATTTATACATATGGGCTCCATGTACAATAACATTTTCTACGTGACCTCATATTCTAATTCCTAAAGTGGGGCCACATGTTGTAATTTCTAAACATAGCCCTCCACCCAAATTCCTAAAGATGGGTCCATGTCGGAAGTTTTAAAGTTGGCCTCATCATGTACAATAATTTGTATATCCTTTTTTTTATATTAGATTTTGGAGAATTGGTTTTTCTTTTTTATTTTTCTCTCACGATTTTCTATTTTTTCTCTTTTTATGATGATTTTTTTATTTATTAAATAAATATAAAAAATAAAAAAAAATGAGATTACTTTAAGCTATGATGTAATTTCACAAAAACAAAATTTTATTTTACCCTTTTCCTTTGCCACCCATTTTCGAAAAAGATTTTATGACTGCAATATGAAAATGATTAGCTCCCCCTGACCCTATTTCAGCCCAAGGGGCTAGGACACCCTCTGTTATTAAAAAAAAGTACCATCATGAAAAAATGATAGTCTAAAGATAGGAGTTAATGATTGGCAAGTGTCATTTATCAAATTGTTATAAAAGAATCTTGATTACAAATATCACCCATCTAAATCATCAAAAGATGATAGACAAAGGAAGAAAAAAAAGATAATTTAAAAGATAGGGAGATGGAATTGAATGTGTTAAATAGTGCACAGTAGTATGTGTGCTCAACCTAGAGTAGTATGTGTGCTCAACCTAAAGTTTACTCATTCATTAATTATGATAAAGATGTCAATCTAAATATTTTTTAAAGTTACAATGGTTAACTCAACATTTAATTAATAGATTGCATTCAAGTTAAATTGTTGAAAGGTCAAAGTAAAGTTGGGTTAGGAGGTCATATGTCATAGATTAACTTTAATCCAATCCATTGATTAATTGGGTTAGATAAATTGTAGTTCAAACGTATGAAAAAAATGAACTCTAACTTTGAATTACCAAATGAATTCAAGTTTCCAATTCACTGGTAGTTCAGTGGTGAGACACGTCCCTTCCATAAAAACAACTAAGGATCAATATCTTACTGTAGTACTAATGGTGAGGGACTTGATTGAGTAAGTGAAAGGGATATAATTATTTATATTAAATGGGAGGAGTTCAAGTTAGGTTGGTAAGTTTGTTCAAAATTGCTACTCCTATCAATTTTGTCCAAAGCTTTCTCCAATTAAAGGATTATAGCTATTTTGCCAACTGCCTCATGACCAAGCTCTTATTAATTATCATAAGTTAGAAAAGTTTATAAAACTATCTTACTTTTGTTTCATTAAAAGGTAACTCGCACTTGACCTAGGCCTAACATGTTTCCATCAACCTAATTTTTTTTTATATTTATAAGTTTGTAATGACCTCGGCAGTTTTTTATTAGATCTAGAGATTCATCCTAGGCCAATCCATTGCGTATGATTCAATTGAGTTTAAAACTTGATATTTTGTTTAATGCATTTATTACAATTGGATTGACCACTATAGTTTTTACCTTCAAATGAATAAAAATTTTATAATTTATTTACAAATGTGAATGTTGTGACCATTTTATTCTCAATCATTATTATATTATATATTAGAGTTGTTACCGAACCAACTTCAGTTTCAATCCTTCCAATTTCAAACTTAACATCTAAATTTCAAATTTCTGTAATCTAAGATTTTTTTTTAGTTATTAAATCATTTAAGGGTGATTGTAGTCATTTTTTATTTTTAAATATTATTAACATAATTGCCTTATTTAATTTATAATCTCGTTGATCAAAATATACCTACAAGCGAGATTCTTCTTTTTTGATAAGAGAGAACGTCATGTCATGTCCATTTCACTCGACAATTCAAAATTATGATAATATACTTTCTACATTTATATAACTTTTCCTTCACCCAAAATAATCTCACTTTATATTTTATTTTTTCTCAATTTGTAAATGGGGCTTTTTTTTAGGTTTATACTTAATAAATCTCATTATGTCACTCCAATTGAAATTAGACCCGTAAGATTGATCATGCTTAAAATACTTGATCATAAATAAAAGAAAAACCAAATTACTTGATATGTAGTTAAAATTAAAATTTATATTAATTTCTTACTTCTCATAAATTTTTATATTTTTTATTACCTTTTATTTTTTAACGTTTAAACATTGACACCAATAAAATTTAAATATTATTTAATTCATAAAACTAATTACATTTTTAAGATTTTGACCTTGATCAATGCTACTATGACAAATGTCTGTGCTTCAAGCGCGGGTGGTGAAGCTAGTATCACACTTCACACATAGGCCTGTCAATGGGACGGGCTGGGCCCGGGCCTGGGTTGTCCAATCCCGTCTCGAAAATGGGACGGGCCTACTAGGTGTTGCCCAATCCAGGCCCTAAATTGAACGGGCCTACATCTAATCCCGTCCTTTACGGGCCCGAGCTGGGACAGGGCCGGGCCTGGGATTAGCCAGAACCTGGAGATAAGCAAAACATTCTCCAATTGAGACATTTTCATTTAGTTATAGTTGATGCTATTTTATAATGGTTTGGACACTTGATTTGAGATTGAGCTCAGGCTTCGTCAAGCTTGCCTCGGCTTGTTTACATCCCTAGATACCGTTGGTTTATATATATATATATATATATAAAAGAAACATCTGAATAACCTTTATAGAAACAACAACAATATCAGTTCACGTTTTCTTTTCTCAATTCTTTTCCTTGCCCTTTCTGTTGCTTGGATCCTTAGTATACTTAATTATTTCAAAATCCCGTCATTCCAAAAGTTGCTCATTCCAAAAGTTGCTTAATATGCCTCTAGACTGCCAATACCATAGGGAAATTTGCTTGGTACAAGTTAGAATAGCTGGGTAATTGCAAAAATTGTGAGGGGCTCTTTTTACTTCATCTCCATGCAGCCACAGGTTCAATTCATCAGCCAATGCCAGCTTAGCATGTAGGCCAGCTTGCCTAAAGGCCAAGCCTGTCCACTCATCTCAGTAGTACATATAGAATTCAAAACTACTTAACTCAGTAGTACATGCATATAAAATTCAAAACAACCAAAAAAGCAAAATCAGTGGAGCAAACCATCTTCTGTATTTCAACCCTTGTCAAGCCATCCCAATTCCATTTTGTAGCGGGCCGAGCCGGGCTGGGTTGTTTCTGCCCAGTCCCAGTCTCATTTTGGCCGAGCTTTAAAATGTATTGTCCAAACCCAGCCCCGTTGAGCTCAAATTTTTTTAAAAGCCCTGTATTTTTGGGCTTGGGACGGGCCGGGCCGGGCTTTTTACCCGTTTCATCCCATCCCATTGACAGGCCTATTCACACAGCTGACAGCCCTAAGATATCGGATAGTGCAATATGTGTAATATCAAAGTGCTTGAGTCAAAGTGCGATAATTAGATATTAGAATAATGAACGTAAGAGCGGGCACACTGAAGGGATGGATTAATTAAACAGACTTATAAGAAGCCCATGTTTGGCATCTCTATTTCATGCCTCTATTTCTCTAAATGTCTAAATTGGACAGAGATTTAAACAATTAGAACGTTTGGCACAAGATTCTAGACTCTTTAGACATTTAGAGGCAAATCCTCTAAAATCCAAATGCTCCAAAAATGGGTAGATGAGAAATAGAGTTTTTGGGTCTTAAAATATAGAGGCGAGGTATTTAAAATAGATTCGTGCGTTATCAAAGGCGTTTTTTTTTTTTTTTTTCTAGCCTCTTTCTTTTATGGCTCTTTTTTTAATGACTCTATTTTAGATGTATCTATAAAAAAAAAGAGTAAAGATGCCAAACAAAGTCTTACCAAATCATGACAAGGCCAACACTAAAAATGCATGCATTCAAGGGTGTTTTTTTTTTTTTGTCTCTCATGACATGGGGTACTCTTGAAGTCTTTTTAACACGAGGACTAATCCCACAGATGGTGCCTCTGAACTCATTCAAACGCACACTAAGCAAACTTGGTGGAATATCAAACATAAGATGTGGGAGCAAACCCATGCCTTATGCCACTCCAGTTGGTAGGTTAAGTCTAGGATTATTAGATGAGCTCTATAACCGTCCGATTAATGACTCAAGACTTTTTAGTGCATATATAGCTGAATGTTACGTAGACCATGGGTTGGAATTGGGAGGTAGGATGTGAGTGTGACTCATAGGTCCAAAATATTGGTAGAACATGCAATCCGGGATTTTAATCATTGTTATCATCATTTTAATAGAAGATTTTTTTTGTTTATTCCAGCTAAGGAAGGATAGTTTGTTTTTTTTTTTTTTTTTTTTTTTTAATAACAAATGGCCAAGTTTTGTATTTTCCTTCACTTAACTTCATTATATTGATGAAATTGAAATTTAAAACATATAATGTAGAACAGTTAACTAATGAATAGTTCATATGCAAATCATATGAGTTTGTGGCCTTGTATCCTGTAAAACTGAAGAAAAGTTTCTAAATCCCAATTTCTTTTCTAACTCACTGAAAGGTCCAGGACCTTCTACTTACAACATTACAATGTGGTGCTTCAGATAAACATTCTACATCCTGAGATCTCTTATTTACAACCACCACCACCTTAAAACAGATTCAAATTTTGAAAGTAATCCCTCCATCTGGCTGTGAAATGGTAGTAGTACAGCTGCATTGGCTATATCCTTCAACCTTCCAACTGTTGTGATCCCATTGGGTACTCATTGGATGCTACAAGAAAAATCTGAGACAAGTAGGCTCCATCTGAAAATAATGATGGTCAAAAATGTGAAAAAGTGCATGCTTTGGCAATGATCTTTATATCCATATCTTTTCAGCATATGTGAGTGAAAAATGGTAAACACCCTTCAATTTTTCATAGAGATGACAGAGTCAAACAAGATCGGCATGAATGATTGCTCCCACCATGTTAGATGACTTGATTCTTGGATTACCATCCCAATGCAAGTGATTGATGCAAGCCTGAGCTGGGATTTATGTAGCTCTGATAATATTTGGCTTCGAGTAAAGAGGACCAAATTCACACCCATACTTAAATCTTCAAGTTTGGAGAAGAGCCAAGAGAGGGGGTGGCAGGCATGAATCCAATAGATCCTTGGAGACCCCCATGTACTTGCAGAAGTACATCAGCCAAAATGCTGATTTTAACACATCTGATGATGGGTCAAGAGATCCTTTCTCAGGTTCATAGAGTGTCCCAAATGCTGCTACTGTAGCTGTTCGAATGTACTGACCAATGTACTGAACATACTGGGCTGTAACTGTAGTATCGAATTGCCTAAGGAATGTTCCAATCCCTATGACCATAGGAGAAAAATCCAAGACCACTTTCTTCAGCCGACTTGTTAGCGTGCCCAAGTGAGTGTCTAGTACATATCGAGATAACTGTGAGATACTCATGATGGAAGCACATCTTGCAAGAAAAGGTGGAGGGTCATTTGAAATATAAACAGTTTGGAATGTAGAGCAGAAGCCGCAAATTGTTCCTTGCCTGGTTAACTTCTGGAGAAAATGTTCTATTGTTGCATCATCCTCATTTTTGACTTTTCTGTTGACCACACTCTGCATGATAGTCTTTTCTCTGTGGGAGGAAATGGATGACATCATACCCTCAACAGCAAATGAAACTACACCTGCCTTAACCCTACATGCAGACTTTAGCTTTGATGAAATGAGGCATCGTAATAATTGCAACTGTCCAATATGTGCCAGACACTCAACCCATGGTTCCCATGCTATATCTATGAGCTTGGCCATTTTCTTATATGGTGAGCATCCTAATAAAGGAAGGGATGTAGCATGACCTAAGTCATTATCTAGTGTTCTTAGTTCCTCCAAGCATCTTGAGTCCAACAGGTTATTTAAAACTCGCAGTGAATGCTCTAGATTCTCCATGATGAGAAAAGATAGTAGAGAATCCATACATGTCATTCCGACAGGTCCTATGCATGATTCGAGTAGATCAAAGAAACGTAGTCCCAGTAACTCATGCCCTTCTGCATCAAACCAACCACTCATGGGCTCTATATACATTGAACAGGAAGGATTTGACAGGCGAAGTATCTGGTGTAGTAACTGGCCTAGGAATGTTTTTGCATTGGAGAAGTCACTTGATTGAACAGGCCTAACAACTGGATCTTGTTGTCTTTTTTGTACATAATCATTATGTTCTTCTCGAGCACAATGCCTCAATATATGCAAGAACTCTTCCTCCCAAATGCAATGCCCTTGTATATGTATTAAATCCTGACAGAGCTCCATTAAACTCAACTGTGAAAGAACATACTTTGTCATGCTCTGCACACTTGCCTCCAGTTCTTCTAATCCGACATTGGGTGACAACAGAAAAGAATTCAATTTCTTTCTGAATCTCTCTGAAAATTCCTCCCGCACTACCTTCTCTAACCAGTTCTTCATGTCCAAATCAATGATGCCATGGAAACTCCTAGATATTATTTGTAAACCCTGAGAGATAACAGATATATTGTTGACTGCTTTTGCCAAATGAAATTGTTGATCCAACTGCATAAAATCTTGAAATTTCTCTCTTTCTATACGGTTTGGTAAGTGACATGGTTGTAGATTGGACACCACATCATTGTTAAGGATTCTGAACAGAATCACAGGCATGATCCTTAATATTTTGCAAATACGACTCACATACTCCGAGGAATAGTAATTAGAGACGGAGAGAAGATCCAAACTGTAATTATACAAATAAAAAGTCACTAAATTAGAAATTCAAAGATAAATTAAAAAGGAAATGGAAAGAAAGTACAACTTCATAAAATATACACCACAAAAAGAAATTACATGCTACGAATGAAGCAAAAAATATAGAATGTGTGACAAGGAAAACTATTAGAAGAAAATCTTAATGCATAAGAAAACATATGTTTCAGTTCTCCAAATTACAAGAAAGCAAGGCCTCATAAAGTATGTGGCATGAGCAGATACAAAAGCTATAAATAACCACTATTTCAACTAAAATAACGTAGAATAACTTGAACTGGGGCAGCAACAGCCCTTACAGTGGATCCCAGAAACAGTCCAGCAATGTCCATATCTTGTGGGACCAAGCTTAAAAAACTGATCTTGTAATAAGGGTTTGTGGAAGTACAAAGAACAAGGTTTAAAACAGAGAAAAAAAGAAGCAGCAGAAATAACAATAAAAGAAAGAATGAAGAGACAAATGGAAAAAGTTGGAAAGAAAGTGTGGGCCTCAAGGATAAAAAAAGCAGTTGTGAAGGGCAGATGCTACGGAAAACAATATCGGTAAGAGTTATCAGATATTAATGTCAATTTTATTTTATTATTTTATTATTTTATTTATTTTGGCTAATTAGGATACTGGTCGACAGTGATAATTTCAACTAGAAGACCTAGGAATTGATCCCTGGCTATGTGTGTGATACTAAGTGGCAGCACCACTCAACCATAAGTGTGTTGGCAGTGCAAATTTTACTTGAGGTTAAAAAATCTAAAAGAATATCCAAAACAATTAAAAATATTAGAAAGTGTTAGACTTTTAAATTTATTTTCATTAACAACTATAATAAATAATGCATTGGAACCCATCAATGTCATACAAGTACAGTGTCACTGTTATTAGAGCTACTGGGTAGTGCTCTGCAGTCTGGACGACTATGCACTTTGTTGAGGAATAAAATGTTCAGTGTACCTCTAATGCTTAAAAAAAATTCCAAACAATCTTCAGGAATGGGGCCAGGTGATCTTCCAAGAAGAATTGCAGAGAGGATCTCTATGTGGGCCCAGTGTCCCAGGATCACATGCTCGGTAACGAACAACTGCTCATCAAAGAATGATTAGACAGAGATTGCCTCGCTCTAATAACATATCAGACTCAACAAATGACAGAAAACAAGAGATATTGGATCTGAATTCAGTGCCCTTCATTACGAGGTCACCACTTATTATATTAGACATATGGGAGTGATTACAACAATCATCCTCCCTTAATTACAGCAATCATCCTACATCTTCCCTCAATCAGGAAATTACAATAAATTACAATCATTACAATCCTACTGGATATTTTCTAAATTAAATATTGTATGGTACATTACAGGTACACTGAACATTGTATTCCTCAACAGAGTATGGTAATCCAGAGAGCAACCCAATAGCTCTGTAGCTGTATGATTTGGAAAGAACAATGCTAGTGTATTTGTTCAATTATATTCATCTTACCCAGGTATTTTAAGTTAAAACTCAGTAAAATGTTGATGGACAAACAGTTGAAACAATTTGATTAATATTTAGTTTTAATTATATATGTGGTATCAATACTTAGCTATGGTTTTGAAGTCAAAACTCCCCAAAAGAAATGGGGGAAAAAAAAAGAAATATTTTAGAACACCACACCTGACCAAACATTCACCAACCCACCCCCACGCAACACGTGCGCGTGAACACACCACCCAAAACAAGAACATACAAACACACACAAGGGCTCACAAACAAACAGACAGACAAATGATTAACTAGATAGAAGCAAACTGCAGGTCTAAAATAGAAAACCTGTGATTTTGTGAAACCCGAACAAATGGTTTATCCAGCATCGACCGAAATTTGAGAAAGAAGGAATGAAGATCGAGCATCATTGACAAATCTTTCTCAATTATTTTGAATAGAATTTGGTCGAAACATCCAACAAATTCCCAAGCATAGACAGCATCAGTAATCTGCATGAAATAATCTGTTATCATCACAAATAGAGTTCTTTCAAACATTAAAGTAGGGTAGTTCTAATTGTGAAATGATCCCATGCTGCTGTCAATATGGTGCTGACGACAGATAAAACTGGATTTAACCTTGGTGAGGGCCACCTTTATTTGATCAAAATCATTCATATCAGGCACACTATGTATAGACAGTCTTAAATTTCGCATTTTCACTTGAACACTTGCGTTTTGTACACCATTGGATTGATAATATCCACAGAACATAACAATATATTTCAACCATATCAAACAGTGCATAACATCAGGCGCTAATTACATAACATGAGCCACCCATGGAGAGATTCCATCTACCCGTTGTTTAGCTAGATCATCTGCAAAAGAGTTGCCCAGGTAACATGACAAGTTACATCCAACTGGGACAAGTCCCTAATTTCATAAAAAAGAAACTGAAATCTCCATGATCTCAAGTCAAAAAGGAAATAGATCACAAATTGTGGGCCCACAAAATTGCGGAAAATTAGATCTATAGGTTGGAATTTTGTAGACCCTTTTTCACAAATTACTCAAAATCTATCAAGATTTACGATAATAAGCTTCAAGGTTTTGAGGTTTATCAGTTTAATAAACAAATAAAATGTTTGGATTACAAATATGGAGCCCACAAGAAGGAAAGAATAAATTTGGTTGATGAGAATTGATCACCTGACCATCTGCATAACCAAATGCAATCCTATGTACTGGCTGTATGGCACCTTTTTGCAAGTGGCAGCTGTGCAAGTGTTTCACACCTATTTTGGAGTGAAGATTTTGGTGTGAAAATGGCCTTATTTACACACTATTTTTACCCCTCCTTAATTCCCACACGTAAATGGCCGCAAACAAACATGATGATCTGTTACCGCATGTGAAACAGTGATGCGTCAAACAGTTACATACATAAATGAGTGTTAACAAACGACCCCCTAGGGCTTTTCTTTTTCTTTTGGAAGGTAAGCTGAGCCCTAAAGCAAAGAAATAAACTTCTTTTCGATTATTTTGGAACAATGCACTTCAGAATGAGTTTGAGCTGATTCCAAGTTAGTGTTGGTAAAATTTCAGTCTCTCTGTTCAGTGTTACAGTAATCAATTTGATCCAATTAGATAAGTTTAAGACTTGATCTAAACAAATATTGCAGAATTTTATCCACAATTTTCTGAAGAAAAGAAAAAGATTGTGAGCAAAATGAAAACAGTGCCATGGAAGGAAAAATTTTCACGACAACAGATAAATTTATATTGTACTGTACCATTATAGGGTAACATCACTAAAAGTTCACATCAAATATACAATGGCAGATCTTTGAAAGGGCATTAGAAAATGTTCAAAGAGCACTTAAGTGAAAAGTTTGAACAGATCATTTAAAAAGGAAAAAGTTTCAACAATTGACATTTCAAAGCAACATTAGATTATTAGTCTATTACCAACAGATCAGCACAGGATGAAATTCAGGCAGCTTTTGACTTTTAACATTGAGAAAAATGAAGTTAATAGCCATCGAAAAACTTCATTAGCATTCCAAGCAAAATCAAATAAATCTTAGGAATCCTATTCACCTAACTAAAATAAACTTGTATCATCAAGCGTTTAGAGCTTCATAAATACCACAGAGAAAGTAAATGAAGTGTCATTGTGTAAACTGAGAGCTTTAAGCATATCTTGAAGATGCTTTTGAATCCCAAACAGACGTCGCTTGATTTGCAGATTTTCTTCTACCTGAAATATTAGAAAAGGGAATGAAGCAATAAGACTTCAAACAAAGTAAAATTCAAAAAATAAGATTAAACTCTGCAATTAGGGTCTCTGGAGTTGGATTAGGTGTCAGGCTGTTGGGCTTTATAGGTAACTGGATATCTTTTCATTTGTGTTCCATTTTTCTTATTTCAAAAGTTACACATTCGTTTTTGTGGTCAAAACTCAAATAAAATCCATCCTTAATAAACAACCAGCACAGGCTTTATTAGCTCCTAACCTGTTGCCCTTGGACCCTGATCCAACTGACACAAACTGTTGCCAACCTGACATGGATACATCATGGATATGGCACAGTTTGAATCTGAGAATTTGGGGCAAAAGGAAAATCCATATCAAAGAAAGTCAAAAATTTCTCATGCCAAATACTGGATTTCAAAAACAAATCAACCATCACGATGACATGATAAACTATTTGGACATCATTTCGGCCATTGTCACCATGTCTAGAGCACTCCAGAATGAAACTAATTAACACATCATCTCGTCAGCCAGTTACCACACTCCTTTTCTCAATGTATGTTATTACATTCACTTGTTCCAACTTGATCAAATGGGCCTTTCAGGACGAAAAACTTCATGGGGCCTCAACCTACAACCTACATAGAGTTTGGTTGGGATCAATCAATAGGCTAAATGAAGTTGCTCAACAACCAGTCAGAGGAGTTCAATTCAACCTCCTTAGAGGCTCCAAGTTGAATGTGGACAGGATCTCGAAACGGAATCCAAGATCATCCAGAACGGCTGGTGTAATAAAGAAAGGAGATATAGTTGTCTTTTCCGGGCAGACAGGTATTGGTTGTTCACAGAGCTGAAAGAGCAACAGTTAGGGAGTTAAGGACAGCTCAAGCTTTTTTCTGCCCAGTTGGGGCTGGTACTATTTTGTGGGAATTCAGGAGATGCTATCACATAGGCAAGCAGTTAGGTCAGGAGGCATGGCAATTTATCTTGAATGAATTTGAAGTACCTAAACACACAAATGCCACTTTGTTGCATTACAAGAGAAACTGACAAAGAAGCAGATAAATTGGCTAAATTAGGGGTTAATAAGGATACATCATTGCAATTGGCAGTCCCACAAGGTAATCTTGTTCTCCTTGTTTATTATGGGTATCCCCACTAATAGTTTGGATCCAAGGATTTGGCTCAGGATAGATCTTGAATAGAGAAACATAATTGACCCCAACATAGTTGGCACAAGGCTTGTGGATGATGATGACGACGACTATGCTCTCATAAATTAAAAATTAAAAAATGACAGATCAATATATTCTATATAAAGAAGGACCAATATTCCATCTCAATAGTGACAATAGCTCACTGGCCATTCAACTCATTCTTGGATTTTAAAAGGCTAATTAGTTGGCAACTATATCTGGTCAGATTGCGACCTATTTGTGGAAGGAGCTCACTTTTGCAACCTCAATGTTGTGGGTTCAAGTCATTAGTCATGAGATGAAGAAGAAGAAGACAAAAATGAAAAAAGGAATAATGGAATGTTCACAAAAAGAATGAATACAATACACAATTAACACCTATGAGCTTTAGGTTTTTTTTTTTTTTTTTTTTTTTTTTTTTTTTTTTTTTATTTAAAAAAACAATACCTGTTGAAAACTTTCAATTTCTCTCAACGCAGATATCACATTATAAAGTTTCCGGCCTGCAGTTCCAGTTTTCATATGGTCCAATGAGCAAACCTGCCAATAAAATTTTCATTGGTATGAAAGTTGCCAAGTATATAGGAAAGAAGTTACACATCAACAACTATAAAACACAAGAAGGAAATGAAAGAATGCCTGTATTATAAGTAAAAGAAATCAAGTAAAAATCTTCCTTACCATATAAAAGTAAAAGCTCCTGAAGAGAGAAGATTAATAAGAGCCCATAAGATCAAACAGTAAAGAAGCTAACATACAGAACAAATGAACAAAAAGGGACGTGTAGGAATTAGGAAAGGGTCGAAAAGCATTAGCCAGATATTGTACTGTTGACGTCCTCATGAAAACCTGAGAGAACAAGACAATTTCAAGGCTTTCCAACTGAAAGAAACGAATGAAAGAGATAATGGGAGTTTGAAAGATCAAAAGGTCAAGAACTTAACATAGAGAATAAATGAATAAAATCGGATGCCAAGAAAGGGCTTCCCAGACATTAACAATATACTGTACGGTTGATGTCCAGACAAAAATCTGGGAGAAAATAAGAACCCACAGCTTTCAGACTAAAACATCAAGCTGAATCATTAGCTACACAACAAGTAAAGATTTTCCACTTTCAGCCACCAAATAAGATTCAGCACAAAAACTGCTACCCTGTATACACTGAAGAAGGATAAGATTGAAACGAAACTTAGATTTCAGATTCTTGCACTCAATTTAGCAGATGACTTCACCACTCCCAAAGGTTTGACAAGGTACAGGATAGTGTTGTCCTCTCCAATGACAATCCAGACAAGGATAACATAGGGTGTCCACAATTTCCTAAATATAAGTCAGTCTCCTGCAACCAATAGAAGAGGGGTTTATGAAGTAACAGCTTTTATTCACCTTCGCACAAGAAAGTGAGAAACTGATATTTGAAAAGCGAAGAGAAACCACCAAGGAGGGGAGGTTGACCTCTTGGTCTCCTCCTTCGATGTGAATGTTGAAGGTATTGGGAGAGCATTGCACAACGATAAAGGGTGATCCTTTATATGTTCTCCAAAAGTGTTTGGAGTGAGGGATTCCAATGAAGCGGAGGTGTTTGCTATTTTGGAGGCTCTAAGGATCTTCTCTCGCTCTTTTCAAGGTCGTTTGACAATGGAAAGTGATTCTTCTAATGGTATCTCTTGGGTTGCAAGGACGACGTTCAAGCCTTTGAAGTTTCAGTTTTTTCTCAATGACATCAAGGAGTTGGCTCTTTCTGTAGTTTTTCCTCATGTGATTAGATCGGCTAATAGATTGGCAGACTCCTTAGCCAAACAAGGGTCCTAAGGTCTTCTCATTGTGAGGTTATTCTTGTGTGATTTTTGTTTTGGATATAAGTCTCTTATACTCGCGTTGGTGTACTTTGGTGTTTTTCTCAATAAAATTTACCGTTACTTTTCCAAAAAAAAAAAAGTAGGGTAGTTAAAAAAACAAGAGGAATCTAATATTGTTGATATTGTTAGTTAATTCAAATCTTGTTAGTGTTGCTAGTCAATTAATGCATGCTCCAAGAACAGGACACCTTAATGTTGTACACAAAATTTTGAAGTATCTCAGGAAGTCACAACAACAAGGGATTTTGTACTCTAGACATGGTCATTTACTATAGAGACCTATATAGATGCAGATTGGACAAGTCCAAAGAGGCAAAAATAGATAGAAGGTCGACAACCAGCTACTATACCCTGGTCGGCAAATCTAGTACTGTGGAAAAGCAAGAAATAGCCTGTGGTATCTAAACTAATTTTAAAGCTGAGAATCAAGCAATGGCTCTTGGAACCTGTGAATTGTTGTGGCTACAGGTTTTGTTATATAAGTTGGGATATTTATATAAGGGCCCTATGGTGTTGCTTTCAAAAAGTACTTCAATACCATAGTTATCAGAATCCTACGATTCGTATCCCGAATCTTAAAGAAAACGATTCATATCTATGTAATGAATCCCATTTATAAATGAATCTTAGGATTCATGTATGAATCCTACGATTCGATACTCGTTTCATTGAATCTTACTATTCAAGCGATTTGACTAAAGCGAGAATAGCAATAACCAATAAGCTAATATTAATAATATTTTACCTTCTTTTTTTCTATATTCTCTCTTTCTTTTATTGCTTGTATTTTTAAAAGGTTGTTTAGTAATTAAAGACATAGTTATCAGAATCCTACGATTCGTATCTGAATCTTAAAGAAAACGATTCATATCTATGTAATGAATCCCATTTACAAATGAATCTTAGGATTTAGGTGTAAATCCTACGATTCGATACTCGTTTTATTGAATCTTACAATTCAAGATATTCGACTAAGCAAGAATGGGTATAGCCAATAAGCTAATATTAATAATCTTTTACCTTTTCTTTCTTTATTCTCTCTTTCTTTTATTGCTTATATTTTTAAAAGGTTATTTAGTAGTTAACGAAACCTTGTAAGAATTTTTTACGGCTTTAATAAGGTTTTAAAGATTAATAAAGAACATGCATTTAATTAAAGCATTCGAGTGTACGTATGGTGCTTGTTTGCATTCAAGTGTACGTATGGTGCTTGTTTATATGTTCTTTTTTTAATCTATTTTGATTTTTTTCTTCATGAACACTTTTTTAACTTTAAGAGATATTCTACCGTGTAAGATTGATGGTTTGGATTTTATTTTATTTTTATATTTTGATTTAAAGATAATAAGAATTATATATATTTTGATACTTTAAACTTATTTAACAATTTACACATCATTTATTTCATAAATATATATAATAATATATGTCATGATGTTCTTGATATGATTGTATGAAAGATTTACTTGTTATTATATTTATACTACTATAAATGGAAAAATGGATGGTAATGAATAATTACTTTTTTCTTTTTCTTTTTCTTTTAATTTTTAATTATTTTTCATTTTTAATAGAAAAATAAAAAATCCTACAACTCATGATACGATTCGCGATTCATTTCGATTTATGCGTATGAACGATTTGCGATACGATTCCGATTTTGAAAACTATGGTTAAAGAAACCTCGTAAGAATTTTTTACGGCTTTGATAAGGTTTTAAAGATGAATAAGAACATGCATTTAACTAAAGCATTCGATTGTCCGCATGGTGCTTGTTTATATCTTCTTCTTTTTTTAATCTATTTTGGTTTTTTTTTTCTTCATGAACACTTTCTTAACTTTAAGAGATATCCTACTGTGTAAGATTAATGGTTTGGAATTTATTTTATTTTTATATTCTGATTTAAAGATAATAAAAATCTATATTGATACTTTAAACTTATTCAGCTATATGTAATAATATATGTCATAATGTTCTTAATGTGATTGTAAGATAGACTTACTTGTTATTATATTTATACTACTAAAAATGGAAAAATTGATGGTTATGAATAATTACTTTTTTCTTTTTCTTCTAATTTTTAATTATTTTCATTTTTATTAGAAAAATAAAAAACCTTACAATTCGCGATTCGATTCATGGGTATGAACGATTTACGATAGGATTCCAATTTTGAAAACTATGTTCAATACTTAGTTTTCCAGGAATGTAAAAAACATTTTGAAGTTGATGTTCATCATATCAAAGTGACTATTTCACACAGATGAGCAATCGGCAGATTTTCTTACCAAGATTATTTCAAGAGGAAAGTTGTCCAATCACAAATGCATTGTCCAAGCAGGGCATAGTATACATCTTACTGCAGCTTGAGGGGGAGTGTCAAAAGTTACAATGACATTGTAATTATAGGCGTACCGTGGATTGTTTTTAAATATGACAAAAGTCAGGGTTTTTTTGTAAGTACTGACTGGAGGTGTCACCCAACCCTAAGCAACACCCCATAATTCTTCATTTGCAATATTTCCCCCTCTTCCTCAAGTTTTTCCTCATCATATGTTTAGGGTTTCTTGACCTTTAAAGGAAAAAAAAACCCTAGATATTTTTGGATTGCTTAGTTTTAACAGAACGTAGGTTGAAGAAGAGCTCAAGTGGTGGCAGTGCAGACAAGCCAGTTGCAAGGTGCAGTAGTTTCCAGGTGAAGGAGGAAACAAGCAAAACCCACAACATCACAAGCTATGTACATTCAAGTACAGAATGGTGGTGATTCAAAGATCTGGCATGGGATCATATGATGGATGGCAAACACTGGACTTCACACCTCCACAATCCAATGAACAAATTGATCACTATATGGGGTACCTCATTATAGGATGGTGGGTTGGGACAGCGCAGTCTAACGATCCAACAGCTAAAATTACTCTATTGCCTCTAAATGATGGAGCTAACATGATGTTATAGATTGGATGTTGTAGAGTGAATTGGATTGTCTAAGATTAAATGAAAGAGAAAAAAGGAATGAGAGGATATAATGAAGGTATTGAGGAATTTCGTCTTTGTTGGAAGAGAATGAGAGAAGCCACTGTGGCATGCAATTTTTGAGGTGGCTTGGAAAGAGGGAAACGGAAGCTGTCATATAGGCTAGGATTTGTTGACGGCTTATGCACCCATGGTTTAATGATGTCCAAATGGTGCATAGCCAGCCCAACATGTTTAGCATTTGACCCTAATTGAGGAGGCTCTTGATTTATTCCATCTCTACAAATAATCCACAACAATGTCTTTGACACAATCAAACCCCACGTGATCCACATCAAAGAAATTCAAGAAGGCTACAACACTTCAACAATGGAATAAGCAGTCGTAGTTTGTTACAAAATGAACCTGACTGCATATTAGATGAATTGACTGTACATACATAAATGAGTAAATGAGGAACGCCAAAGGATAGCAAAAAGTAGGGTTCTAGGTCCTCTTGTTACAAGCAGTCAGATTTTTTAAACAGATGATTTTAGAGAGAAACAGGAAATATACAAGCATCGAACCACTACAAGACAAAATAGCATGATGATATGATAACTATATGCAATGACAAGCACTCTTATCATTCATAATGAACTCAAAAACAAGAAAGTAGAGCTACAAACCTCTTCAGACAATTTCAAGAACCAATCCTTCAAACTTGCATCCTTGACCTTCCACGACAAAGCCTACAGTAACAATATAAATATTTGCAATTTCAGGAAACATGTCGAAGAAATAAAAGAAACACATGTTGTTGGTTCTGCTTGACTCCATAGGTGAACAGAATGAACGGTCAAATTACCAACCATAGCAGAATATCTATATTGGAAATATTAGAAAGTGCTTTTGATAAGACCATAGAGGAACTTTTTTAGTAAGTTGCAGTTCTCCTTTGATCATATTAAATGAAGCGCCAATATGGAGGCAGACTGTCAAGCTAAAGAAGGCATTTGCAGATCAAGCTTGCTCATATCTTCTGACTCAACCACTATTATGTGATGATTTGGTTTTGGTTCAGCTGTTAATATCTGTTCTGTGTTGTCATTTGGTTCAGCTGTCAATTCCTGTGCTGTGATGTATTTTGGGTTCAACTGCTTTTTAAGTCCAGCTGTTCTTTTCTTTTGGCCCTGCTGTTTTTTGATGTCCGGGGTCTTTTGTTCAGTGTATGCTCTAATACTGTATGGTTTTTGAGATATCTATTATAATTAATACAGTCAGTCTTTCCGAGTTACTTGTAGAAGCGCATTAACTCTTGCCAAGTTACTTGTAGAAGCCATTAACTCTTGCCAAGTTACTTCAAGAAGCCATTAACTCTTGCCTAGTTCCTTGTAGAAGCCATTAACTCTTGCCTAGTTACCTGTAGAAGTCACTTGTTACCTAAGAGCCTCTTGTTGCCTATTTAACCAAAGGGGTGGTTGTCCTTGGAAAATTTTAGTTTTGCTGGAATTCAAATTACCCATCTTACTTGGGATAGCTAGGCCTTCTTAAAGCCTATTTTCTCTCTCAATTTTCTTGCTTATAATTAATAGGTGCAATCCTCTTCTTTGGATTTTACCAGAAACACTAACAAAAAAAGTAAATTAAAGAATTACTAACAATAACTATTTGGCTATAGCCATTCCCACTGAAACAAATCACCTAAATCGTAGGATTCGATAAAACAAGTCCCGAATCATAAGATACAGCGTAATTGCATAGATATGAATTATTTCCTTAGGATTCAATACGAATCGTAGGATTTTGGATACTAATACTAGAATTTTAACAATAATG
Organism: Umbellularia californica; assembly: GCA_028538565.1. Taxonomy (NCBI): domain Eukaryota; kingdom Viridiplantae; phylum Streptophyta; class Magnoliopsida; order Laurales; family Lauraceae; genus Umbellularia; species Umbellularia californica. The sequence continues at coordinate 14,355,835 of JAPQWN010000007.1, read as the reverse complement.
GCTACATCAAACACGATTTCTACTAATTGATCAAGGAAGACCACTGAAATCATCATCATCATCATTGAAGCCTTATCCACCTATATTAAGTCAAATCAAAGTAGACCAATTCGGCATGAGATACAAATATACAATGATAACAGTTATAGATTCACTCAGGCCATGCTTTTGCTGTTTTACGTTTTCATAGAAACATTTGAAAATCCTATAACACTCCACTAGCTTGTCTCCATTTTGCCCACTCAATATTAATCCGATCTGCTAAATTTAAGTCAAATCTAGGATCTAAAATTGCCCCTAGATAAAGAATCTATAATTTTGACCGTCCCAACTTTGCTACTCCAAACCACAAACCGCAAACTCAATATATTCTGTCTTGACCTCCTAATTTTCAACCATTTGAATCAAATACCTTTCTCCAATGTCATTGCTTATAACTTATCCAAAGCACTCAATGGAACATGCTAAGTGTTACTTTACTATGAAAGGAACTCCACATAATGAATCAAGAACACAGATGATAAGCATGGCAAGTAAAAGAATTCTCACAAAATAAAGATTAAGTGCATTTGTAGAGCTGTGGGCTCAACAACTAGGAACCTTCTTTTTTTAGGCAATAGTCAGAAAATTATGCTCAATGACGGCACAAATTTTATACTAACCTGTGACCCATTGTAGTATTCAGACAATTCTAGCATGCAATTTGAAGCGATGTTTCTACTCTCTAGCCATAGAGCTGCCTTGCCATCCAAAAGTTCAATGTAGAGTTGCTTCAGCACAAACTCAAGCTGTAACGAGCATCCTTTTTTGTGATCAGATCAATCATCTAGAAATTATTTTCAATCAAGACAAATAACTTTACCATATCAAAGAGAAATAAACATATTTATGTAATGGAGTCATCACTTGGGAGGTCTTCAATAGTAATGATAACAACATTTCTTCTTCAACTTGATGAATTGTTCCTGCGGAAATAACTATTTCTCTTAACTTTTTATCTATACTCTGCAATTTGGAAAAAGAATAGCAATAACAAAAATAAAAGTCAATATAAATTAGAACAAACCGAAAAACTAAACAAAAAAAAAGAAGCAAAGATTAGTAGTTGTACTGGAAGAAGGGCTTACTGATCTGTGGAGCACAAGCCAGTGCAATGAAACATTGCAATTTCTAACCAAGGAAAGAAGACTCTGAGAGTTACTTAAGACGTAATCTCTAGTTATAATACCATCCAATAACAGTGAATCTAGTTCAAGCAAGAAATCTTTAACCTGCATTGCAATTGTATCTAGGTATGATCAGGAAAATGTAAACAAATTTGTATATGATAGTCAAATATATAAGAGTCTGCTATGAATCTGACAGTGCCATTAAGGGTAAAAAAGGTGGGCACTACTCTAGATGCTGTCTCATGTGAATTGTCTCTGGTGGTTTCCCTTTGCAAGGTTTCTTACTGGGGTATGAGGTGTGATTCTTTGTAAAGTGTAATTTTTTTCTTCATAAGAGTTTTTTAGTCTATTTGATCCTCATTTAGAGGTTTTTCCAAGCATGTTGGTTGTCTAGGAGAGTTGCGTTTTTCCTTGGGAATTTCCTTCTTATTTTCCCCCCACCGATTTGTTACCATTTATAATAATAATAACAGTAACAGTAAAAATAATAATAATCATTGTAATATAGAAAACAGTATAGAAGTCATGCTACTTTTGAGCAGTTAACTAGTCTCTGCATACATTACTAACCTTATTGCAGTGGAACTGGCTGAGATCGCGAATAAATGGTGGAGAAAGAGAAGATAATAGTGATGTTTTTGCAACCTTATATGCATCCCACGAAAATGATAAATCTACAGTAAAGTGCATGAATATAGGAATCACCCAGCGATTTTTAAAGAACCGGTCAACAACCTCTCTCATGACAAAGCCATTATGGATGAAGTCCAATGAAAAGAATAGCATAATATAGAGGCACCCGCCTTGTGCTCCTAATGCCACAGTTCGATGTTCAGGGTCAGGATAATGGCGAAGTTGATTGTATAAATCATCATCCCTCAAGCGACAGATAACAGTATCCACAACCAGCTTCGGGAAAGGAAAACTAGCAAATAGCTCATCAGGCTTCTGGATCAAAACCATAGATGACAAATGCACTTGACCAACAGGAACAGAGGTAGACAGATGTGCACGGCAAAGCAAGCAAATTTTGTCTAGATTAGGAGCATCAAAACAGCGATCATGGCGAACATGTGCAACAAGCAGCTTTTCTCGTAAGGTACCACCCATACAGTGCTCCAGCAAGAGCAGCAGACATCCAAACAGGACTAATGACTCTGTAAGCAACTGCCTGCCATTTTCGTTCTCCATCAATTTATCCAGCATGTTCCGTACATGCACTCCTTCCTGCAAAACAGAATTTGGATTATATATCCTATCAAACTCAAACATAAAAAGGCAGAAGACAACTACAAAGACCATCAATTTTATTTGCAGTTTGACTAAAGTGAGAAATGAGCAGCAAAAGCTCAACATCAAAAGAATGCATACATTACAAAAATCGGATTTGATAAAACCCAAGACAGAACTTGGAACTAAAAAGACATCAATAAGATTAACCACGAGGACAGAAAATCTGTAATTATATTGCAAAAAATTTACACAAATAATTTTAAAAAAAAAAATGATGCATTCCCATTCTCAGATCATAACTATTATGAGACCTGAATGTCCCTTGCTGAAATTGCAAAAGAGGTTCCCTCTAGCCAATCGCATGGCAAAACAGTAGTGGTTTACTGAAATCCAATGTCCCATGGTTTTACAGTCATGGTTCACCTGTTTAATCGGGCCCACCACTCTGGTGTGCACACCTGGTTTTCCACGGTAGAAAAATCATCCAAACACATAACATAATCCAAGTAACCAGAGTTCTCAAAGACAAGAGATGAATGCCAAAAGGGATTGAGTTTCAGATTTATGATGAAAGATATAAGAATCTGACAAACAAGATTCGTCAATCAATGAAAAATCAATGTGGCCATTTGGCAGTGGGCTGTCCAAAGGAAGACTTGCCAATTAAATATCATGATTCACGAAAAGCACATGCATAAAATTTAGAACCTATGATCTTTAAAATAAAATTTAAGCATAGATAAAATCATCATATAAACTATTTTAAGAACTTCCCACTCCTGCAAACATAATATGCATCTATACAAATCAAAAGGCGTAGCAGTAGAACTAAATAGAAAATATCAACACAGAAGCAGATCAACTTGCACTTTAATAGCACTGGTTAACATAGATTAACATAGAATTGTGTAAGTGTTTGTTTGATAACAGAACAGATAATCATCATTTCCGTATAAAAGAATTTCGATGGTTCCCAATGGAGAATGATTTCCCATTATTCCTGGTTAACATTTTGTGGGGTTCTCTCTTTCTGACTGGAAAGCATTTTCTGTTAATTCTGCACAAAAGCACATACACACGCGAGAGGTGAAAAAACCATTTTCTGCAGCAGAAACACATTTCACCAAGAAAAATGTTTCGCTGCACCAAAACATAGAAACTAAAAACTGTACAAATTGACATCTTCAGTTTTCATTTCCTGCCAAGCATAAAACCAATTGTGAAAAACTATCACATACACAAAATGCCCAAAGGAAAATGCATGGATAAAATCAGTCCACACATGCACACCTACATAAACAAATTTCCTCTCTGTCCCACAAAATCAGTTTAAAAATCTGGCTTTTCCATTCAAACCTAGCGGCAGAAAATTGAGCCGCATGGGGAATGTATATTACGGGGCGGCTTGTTTGCATGGAATCGAATTCCTAGGAATTCTAAGTTCTGTATTGCTGAAAGCGGTTAATAGCTTAAAATTTAAGAAGCAAAGGTGAAGATGAACATCAATTAAACCCCCTGGAAAATGAATACCCATACATCTCCCTAGTAAATCAAATCCTAGGAAAGTCACATTCTCTTTAAAAAATCATTTGTTGAACTCATTTCACCATAAATTCCTAGGAATTCAATTCCATGCAAACAAACAGCCACAGCCACAGCCACTACCTTTCAAGCTTACACTCCTCACCTGCAAATCATTCAAGTACTTGAAAAGCTCCTGATGATACAACACCACACCATTCGCCAGCAGAAAGAATCTCTCCATGAACTCGGCGCATGACTCGCGAAGCTGATCTTCTAGCTCTTCCAATCCAGCATCTCCTTCAATTCTCGCCTCGAAATCGTCCGGAGAATCAAAATACCTAAAACAAATCCAATACAGAGTGATGTTTCTGTTTCTGTTTCTGTTTCTGATCGAATTCAAACAAGTAGGAATCGAGAGAGGGCGTGCCTGAGATCGAAGAGGACGGGGTCGTAGCGGCGATCGCGGAATTCGGGAGGGATTCGATTGGATAAGAGGAGGAGCTGCGAGATTAGGGTTTGGGCTCTGCTGCAGAAGTTGAGAAGATCAGAGGCGTCAGGATCTGGATCTGGATCTGGATCGTGTTTCTTCGACGGGTCGCCTTCAGAAAAATCCATGTTGGAAGGGAGAGAAGAAGGATTTCAGTTGTCGGCCTCAGAGGAGAAAATGCGGGTGGAAACAGAGAGGATTGCAGAGAGAGATTGGGTTTTAAACCATGAGAGCCGACAGCATGGCGCCGGCACTTCGACTCCTCCCTCGTACAGTCATGTCATGTATCATGATCCAATATTTATCGGACTTCCATGGCGGGTCAAGAGGAACCGGGATGGATCTTTTTCTCACCTATGGCTCCGTATCCTTTGGGCTGGACTATTACCTGCCGGCCCAGATAAGTCCGGTAAAATTTTTGTGGCCCCTAGGTAGTAGCATAAGTAGACTCAACCTTCAGTTTATGAATAGGGGAACAGAGGGTCGATATCAAGACGTCTATCTCCAGAAGAGGGAGGAACTCTCTGCCAACCCCTTGGATTTGGATGGATCCTGAAATTGAGTTTTTAGTCTTTTTTGTTTTTTTGTAAAGAGAATTAAGTTTTTAGTTATATATGAGAAAAATAGAGATGATGTAGGTGCAAATTCGTAAAATTTGATTTATTAGGCATTCATTTTAAGGGAATCGAATATTTCGGTACCACCACAAGGGTATGTTTGTGAGGCTGCATTTACGTTGATAAAAGGCATGCAAAATCTGGCCAGTTTTATGTGGCATAAATTTTTTATTTTGGTGTGTTGTTTTTCGTAAGGTTGAAGGGGCTGAAATTCCCTAAATTCCAAAGGTTGGTTGGAACTTTGAAATGTTTGTTAAGATACATGACGTTTGGAAATGCCAAAGGTGAAGATGCCACATCATGTCAAAAAAACAAATCTAATATGGCAAGTTATTATCCAAAAAAATGGACTTTTTTCTTTACTGGAATTCATGGAATTCCTTATATACAGTGGAATTTCCGAATGCTCCCTTGTACTTGAGCATTAAGAAATTCCACCAAAACAGTGGCTGAAAATTTGAAGGGCTCATGAAGAAAAAAGGTATTTAAAAAGGCCACGAACAGGATATTACATCATATAAATAAATTAAAAAATCAACATGGCAAATTATTGTAAGATGTTCTATTAAAGAAACATGCACTAAATTGCAGTCGTCTAAATGCTCTCAAATGATATGGGAATTCCTAAAACTCAAACCCCTTTGCTTTTTTCGTGGAATTTATAAATATTGGAGTATCAAATGAGAATTCAAGAATTCCACTATATCTAATAATTTCAAAACTCTCCAAAGACGAAGAAGAATTCTCTTAATCCCGGGAAAGAAACAGGTAAAGGTCAATGTGCCATCCTATCTCATGGAGCTTCAGAGAAGGAGCAACCAAAAAAATATATGAACTCAGCAAATTTAGGAATGCTAACTTGAGTCGAACTGCATACTGCAGACTCTGAATAATAAAGTGTGAATTGTAATTGATTATCTGATGAACCGGGCCTTTAATATGAGGTAGAAGAGAAATTGTGTTGAGAGCCATTGGTATCCAACATCATTAACCACTTAGTAAGAACCAAACCGCCTCTTACTACTAGGGTAAGAGGCATTAGTTCTCACCTAGCTGTCCTAGATTCAAACTTTCGCAGACAGCTTTCCTCGCCAGAGGCCCCCACCTCACCTCATTGGAAGTTTACTCCCTTCACCCGAGGGCCCCTCCCCAGGGCTAGGCCCCCAGCCCCTCCTAAAACTATAAATGTCAGGGGCTCTAACCATTGGTATTGAGCTGCTCATTGTACACATGTACACAAGTTTGTTAGAGATTAAAAAAAGTCATATATAGAGGGAGGAAAAGAGATCTCCCATGACTAATTCTTTTCAAATGTAGTCATCTCCATTTCCATTTCCATTTCCAGTTCCCACTTTGGGTGAGAGAGTACCTCCTTCAGTTTTTCCATTTTTTTTTTTATTGGGTACTAAAAATAGCTCCAACATATGGTCCACAAGATTGAAAGCAATCATGTAAGAAATAAATATCTCCATTAGATGAGAGGTATAAGCACTTTGCCCTCCCCATAATATGATAACAAAGTCCAAATCTGATGAAGGAACAATGTCAATTAGGTTAGAAAGTACATTGTCTGAATTAGCAATTTCAGGTACATGAACCTCAATGTTAGAATTGCTTTGGTGGAGATGATTGATCAGCATGTCTGTGAGCACTTTGAAATGGCAAGCCCTTATTTCTTATTTTCACAGACCTTTAAGATTCTGTCTTCTTCATCTTCTTCTGGACAGGTATTGGCAGACTTGGAAGGTGAACAAGTAATTTGATCACAAGAGACTATGATCCAATTTGAATTCATTTCCTGTAAGACTAAAGTTCTGTTTTACTTCCTTGGAAAAGCACAGAGTGGCCTCAAGGAAAGCAAAATCCAAGCTTGAAAGTTCTAGTCACATTAACAGTCAAAAAATAAATAAACAAGAAATAAAAATTGTAATAAATTAAAACCACTATCAGTATGAACACTTCACATATATCAAGATAACAAGCAGCAGAACAATATTTTTTCCACAAAAATTGTAGCCTACATGATTGCATTACTAAATAAATATCACATTTGACATAACTATAATATTGAATAGTCTATAAACTCTTAAAAGGAAGCTACTATTGATTCATAACCTTCCTTGTAACCATGATAGACGTGACGAATTGATGAATCCAATAATGTATAAACACTCACAACCACGATGGTATCATCAATTCATCATTCTAGTTACCTTCTTGAGTACCGACTAGCTCATTCATACCAGAGGTGTTTGTTTCTGATCGATCTCTATATTTATACCTCTTTGCTGAATATATAAATGCAAAGAAATTTATCACACTTAAGACTGCAAGGAGCCAGTACAAGTAATCGAATCTCGCCATGTTTACGTTTTGGGCAAGCCAGGAATGACGTCCCTTTTTATCGTCTCCAGTAATCGATTCAATGATGTTGTTTAATATAGTGGCTATGAAACAACCTAAACCCCCAGCTACAGCAGCATAAGCAGATGCCACGCTTCTCATGGCATCAGGGGCCTCTTGGTAGAGAAATTCCAGAAGACCAACAATACAAAACACCTCAGCTATGCCAATTAGGCAATACTGAATCAACAGCCAATATGCACTCAAGTTTGGCATGGCAGTTAGGAAAATGGATTCATAGCCATGTTTAACTGCATAGTTTCTTCTATATCTTTCAAAAACACCAGCCCATGCCGCGGACAAGATCGACACTGCCAAACCCATTCCTACCCTCTGAAGTTGAGAGGCTCCATGAGGGTGACCTGTGATGCGGCGTGATAGCGGGACAAAGATGGAATAATAAAGCGCCAAAATAAGGAAGATGCTCAAACCAGGAAAGACAGGCATGCATGTAACAGGAACTTTTAGGTGTCCGATACGAGTGTTCAAGGTATACGCTTGCTGGACAGATAGTGTGAGATACTCTGTTAATACTACACTCAGTGTTATCGTGCAAGCAGTAACTGGAACAAGCTTCAAAAGTATCTTAACTTCTTCTACTTGGGTTACAGTACAAAGCCTCCATGGGCTTGGATCTGTACCATCTTCTTTAAGTTGCAAGGCTGCCTTGTCCAAAAACCTACAGTAAAAAAATAAAAATTGTGTTATTTAAAGCTGCCACATAAATGGAGAAAATCATACAGTCTTGCATGCAGCCCCACCATGCATAAAGAATGTTCTTAAAGTCTCCAGTTAAATGATTGTAACCCTTCAATATTTATGCTTCTATTGGACATTAAAGAAAAGGGCATGTTACATATTAATAAAAGAAAAGAAAGTGCTTGTTTGTCTTAACAGTTTAACAAGCAAACTAGCATACAGTAACCCAGGCTATTCATCGATCTAACCCCGGTATTAATGGAACATGTAACAAAAGTTTCACTAATGAGATCACCCTTTGGTCCACATTTAGATTGAAATAATTCCAACAAGCTAATTCATTTATGGCACGTTCAAAGTGTTTTCCGCGGAAGCGGAAGTCTTATTTCTGTGTGATTCTATTTATCGGTGTAGCAAGACTCTCTCCGCAAAAAATCCCCATTTTTGTGGGATTTTTTCTGTGTAAGAGAAGAAACCTGTGTGCGACCCTCCCCCCTCATACTTCAATTTTCATGGAAGAGAAAACACAGATTTCCTCTTCTGCAGCGTTACACAAACAAGCCCTTAATTTTGTGTGGAAATCCAATGATGCAAGGTTTTCAGGGCATAACACGTGATAGGCTCTAAGGAAAAAATGATAAGCCAGACAGGACATGAATGGGAGTAGTAAAGATAGATCTGCAAAAGTGCAGCCTATCCAAGGATTTGGGCCAAGATCAATTGGAATGTAGAAACAGAATCTATATAGCTGACCCAACATAGTTGGAAAAAGGTTTGATGATGATGATGAACACGTGATAGGCTCCACCAAATGAACAATTTGAATTCAGATACACTCACCTTTTCCTGGCTAAACCAAGTATTTATGGCCTGCCTGAACATTGTACCTTACACGAGCCAAATTATAGATAACAAACAACTCCAAGTTTTTATTTTATTTTATTATTATTTTTGAGGTTGGATGGTTTGGGTTGGGTTGGGTTGGGGGGGGTTCATGCAATGTGTGAAACTTACCGTTCAGAGTCTATACCTCCAGCTCATTCTCAAATTAGTGCTCAAAATGTTATGTCTCCGGTTGTAGATAACTTTGACTTATCGCTCCTTGCAAGGGTGAGCCCTTAAGTAAATATTACCCAATTTAATGGTTTGAGTACTATCATGCTCTTTCATTTACCCATAAACACTATCTAAATGCAATGTTCTTGCTAAACTTTGCACAGCTTCTAATGTTCATGAAGCTTTTTCATCAATTCCTTGCTGGAGTGATACAAAGGATGAAGAGATGAATGCTCTTACAAAAAAAAAACCTTAAAACTTGGGTACTCATGCATTTACCCAAGAGAAAGAGAGTGGTTGGATGCAATGACAATTCTCTGTAACCTTAATTAAAAAGGCTCTATTGATAGAATACTGGAATCAACTCGCTGCATCATGTTTACAGACTCATGATGACTTCAACTACAAGACATTTAATCGTCTATCAAAGCTAAATCCGATCATCAGTTGCTAAATTGGTACTGTAATAGTTGGATGGTTAAAACAGGCTATCTATAGTCACAATCTCTGTTTGTGAAGACTGATGTAGGGACCACAACACTAATTGTATGTTGACAATATTTATCATTTTCTTAATCTAACATCTCTTGTTTACCTTTTGTTACACCCAACTTATATTACTAAGGAGGCTAAGAAGTTCAAATAAAAGTAATGCATCTGCCCAGCCTTCCTATTAGTGGTTCTAAATGGTTCATCTCTAGACATTCAGGAATTTCAGAAATCCTTTTGCCATCATTTCTTTTTACCATTTTAGTTAGAGGGTTTGAAGACTCAAAGAGAGTGATAGCAGTAAATAATTAGCTAAAAGGATTTGTAATTGGTGGCGAAAAGGGCCGCTTATTACTCAACTTCAATTTGTGGATCTCTAATTTTCCTTGATGCATCAGTTGCAGATATTGACGTGATTAAAAGTATTCTCTGATGCTTTGAAGTTTAAAAGTTAATATTCGTAAAAAATACAACAGAGGGGTAGGGATCAATGTGGAGAAGATTCATGAATTAGCACTCATTGTGAATGGTAAAGAGGATAAACTCCCCATTTAATGCTTAGGACTGCCGCTGGAAGCCATCTCAAGGTCAAAGGAGATGTGAAATTCAATGATTCAAAGAATGAAAAGAAAACTTGCAACCAATATGGAAAGGCATCTGGGGATGATATAACACTGAGAAAATTCTTGGCAAATCTGCTTGTGTATTACCTATTTACATTTAGAATCCTAGTTGCAACTAGAAAGAAATTAGATAAGTTACAACAAATCTTTTTGTGGGACAGGAAGAAAGAGAAGAATATGATCACTTTGTTAACTTGGAAAAGTTTTCAAATTCAAAAAAGTAGCTTTGGGGCTACGATGGATAATGGAAAGAAATTGGGCTCTACCAACTACCAAGCAAATGAAGGTGATGGATGCTACATGACCAAGTGGATTCCTTAGTATTATGGTGTCGCTAAGTATGGAGAAAGTTGAGCTAGAGCATAGTGGAAGAGTCCAAGTCAAGGGTGGGAAAGGCTTTTCTTGAATGGAATCCGATTTTCAGTTGGGATGGGAGCAAGAGTCTAGTGAAGGAACACATTGGGTGGAGAATGATTCCTCAATGTTATGTTCCTTTTAAGGCTTTAAAGTTTTTGGAGTTGCATCTAACCATTGATGATTCCGATCATTGGATCTACGGACTTTGAAGGCATTAATGTGAAACATAGATAATTCTCTCCCAATAATTAGAGTGTCCAATCACCTGAATTTTTATTTTTATTTTTTACATGGCCCATTTGTGTTGGACCAAATGGGTGAACCATTAAGATCACATTGACACAGATACGTCGATAGCTAGAGATATGGACTAATATATATCTTCCTCTTAGCAGAAGGTCCAACCCTGTTTCCTCAAACTTCAAGTAAGATGAAATGATGAATAAGGTCACATACCTAAAATCATCAGTGTGCGCTATCTTCCCACTACCCTTAATGGCAGAGTGCTTGCCAGGAACCTCATACAGGCCTACAAATTCACTGCTAGAGAATGAAGCTTTTCTCTTCCGAATAGCAGCAACTAGAACTTGAGCAACGCGTGTCAGGGGACTACCTCCTGGTAACCTATGTCTGTATAATGGCGTGCCAAAAAAGAACATCACGTTTGAAACTCCCATAGCTATAGCTAATGAACCGAAGGCTGATCCCCATCCATGCTTCATTTGAATGTACACTACCATAGTGAAGGCTATGATGGCCCCAACAGTAACCGAAAGGTAAAAGAAATTGAAAAACCTATCCAAGTGAGATTTATAATCTTTACTCTTCTCATCAAACTGATCGGCTCCAAAAGACGAAACACAAGGCCTTATGCCTGCGGCTCCAAATGCTGTTATATAAAGGAATGCATAAAGATATAGCATCTGCCATGGTTTTGCCTGCTCGCAACCACCCATGAGTAGAGATAACTGGTCACAATGATCTTGGCTAGGCATAAGTGTAGTCATGGTGGCACATAAGGTTACTCCCACCAATCCCTACAAAACAAAACATAAATATGGCAATATTATATTTATCATGCAGTTAGAATGTTCCAGTTGATGTGAAAAATAGAAATGCAGCAAATCCATTCCTACTACTGGAGATAGAAATATAGTTGACATTCTCAAGGAGGAGAGCACTGCTTTTTTTTTTTTTTTTATCACATGGGCCCATGTCCGGAGCAGTAAGGATTGTAGGGCCTATCTAAGACTGTGTTTGACATGGAGCCAGCTGATTAGTGATATAGGAGGATCGAGCCAGCCCAATGATGGCCCAAGTCCATTATCAGCCACAAACCTGATTCTGATCAAAATACAATAGTGGGAGGATCATTTCTGTTTTCGCTTTTCAATTCTGGATAACATATATGGGGAAGTGCTCTTATGAGAGACACTCTCACTAACTTTATGAGAGATGGGTGGGGGCCCTCATTTCCTTATCCACTCTCACCAACTTAAATGAAAGGACCCCCAACTTAAATGTGAGGGCCCCCACCCATCTCTCACCAAGTTGGTGAGAGTGTCTCTCATAGGAGCACTTCCCTATATATGGCATGTTATATGACATATATGTTAGGCTACATACTGTTGGGAATGGATCCTTCGGCTCAAATACCACCCAATAAGAGATTCGGATCCCCTAAATTGGGTTTAGGCTCATTTCATTGGGCCATGGACAGTGTAAATTAATCCCCTTTGTCAAATTCAAGGCTCAACCAGATCCAGGCTAGAACTTGGTCCTTTGACAAACCCATCCACAATAATGGTTCAGTTACTAAGTGACAGTCTCAACATGGAGTAGAAAGCTTCAACTGAAAACAACTACAAGAAAAGTGGTCTAATGACAGAATATAAGTTCTTATGGATGAAAGATGGAAAAACAAAGGATAATCTTATCATTCATATTACCGCAAGATAGATGGTTGTGAAGATAGCTATTGTCCAGTATCGACCGAGATATGCATCGGCAAGAAACCCACCAATCACAGATGATGCTTGTGATATGCCAAGGAAATTGTTAACCGCATTTGCGGAGCTAGCGAAAGGCCGATGCATCACGTAAAACATAAAAGAAACCATATTAACTGCAAGCCCAAAATATGCCATTCTTTCTGCCATCTCATTACCTAAACAAGCAACAACCGACACTTAACAGCCAAGACCTTAATTCCATAGCAAGCAAAATAAATAACACTTTGTCTATATGGACAAACTCATGGACAGAATTTGGGACAAACTGTCACGTTGCTCCATATGGACAGTTTGTCCCAAATTCTGTCCATAGAGTTTGTCCAAATAGACTTTTTGAATAAATAAATGTATAAGCCAAGCTGCAAAGTTTTGTTCTGTAGTTTCTGCATACCAAAAATGAAGAAGGCGGCAATCCAACCTCCAGTCCTTGACACATCAGGAATAGGTTTCCCAAAGATATTGACTGGTGTTGTCCCTCCCACGTAGCCCCCACCAATTGCTGTTCGTCTATCATCACTTTCAGCAAAATAAATTCCAAGCTTCTTCCTCCGAAATGAGTCAGAATGACAATCCAAACTTGTTGATTTCACGGGGGAGTCTTCCGATGATTTGATTTCTTGAGATCCCATACCTGACAATGAATTCCAATAGGAAATCTTAGTTCCCTAGAAAAAATGAAACATCTTGATTAAGATTTTAAAACCTCTAAATCTAATGATTAAACATGATAGAGCATATTGGCTTTTGTGACAATTCCCAGTCAGTGAACACCAAAGTTCTTAGACTGCACAAAACTCCTCACTTATGGTACAAGAATATTATCTGGTAACAGTGAACTTTACAAGGTAAATATATAAGGAAACAGCACCACATAAAGGACCATTGGTAGGCTAGGGACGGTTGGACAGCACCACATAAAGGACCATTGGTAGGCTAGGGACGGTTGGACCATCCTGAAGTAGGCTAGGGACGGTTGGACCATCCTGAAGAAGCCTCTCTCTCTCTCTCTCTCTCTCTCTCTCTCTCTCCAACCCCAGGGAATAAACCATAATTTCTGCAAGTGCACAAGGTATGCTGCTTACATTTAAAACTCTAAAAGTCCAATAAAACCCCCACTTCAAAGACATTCATAACATACGCTGAAGGCCTTTTCATTTATTCCATAATGAGTTCGTAGGACTTCTAAAGAATGATCATCAAAAGGGGTTAAATATGAAGTACTGAAGGTGAAGATTCAAAGGAGGCCTTCATACTTCAAAATAACTCTTATTTTCTCCTTTAGTAGGAAATGATTGCTCAGCCATCACCCTAGTAATGGCCTTTCTACTTCACCACCTTGCACCTCTCACCCCTAACCTCTTTAATATCTTCCACTTTACCAAGAAATCATAAGACTTCAATACATAAGAATTCAATACCGAGTAGGTAAACGGGCCAGAAAGAAATTCAAATTCTAACACCACCCACTCTCATAACAATCAAAACACCACCAGTATTGTTACACTGGAAAACCTCAAAATCTAACAGCAGTCCACTTCAAAAAGAACCAAAAACAACTCAAATTACAACTCAAACTAGATAGCTTGAAAATCCAACAACAACCCACTTAAAGAAAAACCAATATCCCCAAGCAAATGAACCCCAAGACCAGTCCTCCAAAATAAAAAATAAAAAAAAATTGAAATCTGAGATTTTACCTTGAAGGGCCAAAATTAAGCAGACAACCCAGTTTTTTTTTTACACTAAAGTCAGTAGAAATCAAACAAGAACCCAGTTGAAAACCACAAAAAAGGGCTCCTTGGGGAAATATCCAAGTCCCCAAGAAAGAATGCCAGCTGAATCTCCTTCATGCTGGAAACCACTCTACTTAAACAGAAACCCCATGACTCCCAACAGCAGATACTCACCTACTTTTTGGCAGACTCACCCATCTCTCATCAATTCCTGTTGGGCCACAATAAAATGACTTCCCAACCGACACGTGAAGTGTCCAATAGTAATGAACAACGCATTAAATGTATGTGTATGAGAGAGAGAGAGATAGGTATTGAATTCAAACACCTATTTAGGAGGCTGGAGATGAAGTGGATTTCTGGAGAAGGCGATGGAAGCATTGCCATGGACGTGGCAAGAGAGAAGAGAGAAAACACTAGTAGGAAGTAGAGAGACCATGTACTTTTCGACTCTCTCTCTCTCTCTCTCTCTCTCTCAACATGCTACGAGAAAAGAAGCTACAGTGGAGACTCTTTTTTTTTATCACTACGTGACATTTCTGGTCCGATGGCTAAGTGGTGTTCATTGCTGTAAATTAAAGCTGCGTTGGGCACCCTGTAATTCTAATAAGGTTGTGGAAAACATATTTGCTATATATAAGTTATTCTTTTAAATTTTGATATCACGAGAAGAAATTTTAAAATCTTAACCTGCTAACGTAAGAAAGTAGAAATGAAAAAGCTTAAATACCAGAGATTGAATTTAGAATTTAAGCCGTTATACAATTATCACTCTTTTATAAGATCACACATTTGTCTGTTAATAATTGAAGTTTAATAAACTTTTTGTAAAGTTATCCGTGCGATATCCTATGGTCGCGAAAAGTTGTACATATCTAGTGTGATAACTCATATTTATTTTACAAGCAGTAGGCAAAAATCTGTTAACTTTAATCATGTGTGGACAAATTTTAGATTTTAAGGTTGAATTCCTATTTAATTTGATTTTTTATTATCTACTCTTTTCACCCAATCATTGGGATTGGAAGCATGAGTACCCGACCAGGGGCGGACCCATGTGTATTTGACTTGGGGCGTCCAAAAATCACAAAGAATTAAATTGGGGGTTGTGCCATGCCCCACGAAAGCTAAAGCAATCGCCCCACGTCAATCATTTTCTTCTCTTCTTTGGTGGATGGGAAAAAAATAACATTTTCTTTCCATCTTTACAGGAGAGTAAGACTACGCAGCTCGTTTTCATTCTATGACAGAAGAAGGAAAATGAATACTTTTGCCTGTTTTTCTATTCTTTTATGCGATCTTGACCTTTTCTTCTTAGATGATGTCCCTTTTTGTTATTGGTTTTATCATTTGCTTTTTTTTAGATTCGCTAGTTTCTTAAGAAATTAAAAAGGTTTATTTATGAATTTGGTGTTGATAGTGGGTTTCTTACAAAAAAAAATTATTCAAAACTAAGTCTTTAACCTATTCTATTGATTTTATCTTTTAATTATATATGGGAAAATATAACAAAAAAGATCAACAAATCTATTTAAATGTAATTTTTTTTCTCTTTTTCCATTGTTAATGTGAAAAAAAAATTTAGTAAAAGAATGATTGACGTTTTCAATTGACCATTGTCCGCCCCACCCAAATGAAAATCCTAGTTCAGCCACTGTACCCAACCATGGGAACACTTTGGATTTTTAAAAGATGGACTCTCCACACATGTCCTTAACTCGCTCCTTGGGTTGACATTTTTTACACAACCAATAATGGGTTGGGTTTGGATTTGGGTATATTCTTGATGCTAGATGCTAGACATACCAACTGAGTGCACTATACCCACCAACCTGAATTGAACTTATCCTCTTATAAGTTAAGGGTCCTGGTTTAAATTTTTTCACTCATTTTGTAAACGGATCAGGTTTAGGTTAAGCCTATAAATGCTGTTCTCAGTGCTCAACCGAACTCAAACCTAGTCCTAGCCTTGACCCAAAGCTACCCCTAGCTAGAAGGCTTTTACACAAAAGCCCAATAGCCCAATCACCTGATGGCTAAACATTAAAAAAAAGTTGGGGGCTTACATGAATATCGGATCCCCCGTTTGGTCCAGGCCACTGGCGGGGTGCCACATGGGGGAGAAATATCATTGATATGACATCTGATCTCCTTCACGTAAAAAGAAAAGTTTTTCCTTCCCTCCAAACTGGGGATTCTTTTCCCATGGAAACATGCCACATCATCTGCAAAAAAAAAATAAGCTTTTTTGAAAATTTTGAAGACTGTCGTTCTCTCTTGCAAAGTTGAAAGCACATTTGTAGATATGGCAGCTGTGGTCAAGGGATGTGACGTCACTCTTACATCATACTCCTATAAAATCAAACTAGCAAAATACGCCGGTGCTTAGCTGGAGCCGCGAAATAAAGTTTATAATATATAAAATCTTTAAAATTATATAAGAAATGATAAACATGATATTTTCTATCTAAATTATATTATTATGTGAAAATAAAATTATAAGAGATATACAATATAATATTTTTCTAATAGGGACAAATTTGTTATTGTGTTTGTCGATATTACTTAGTAAACTTTTACGTAAAAGATTATTCATGTGAAATCTCAACCCAATATGGGGCAATTTAGGTCGGGTTAAAGTCAACCAAACATGAACCCTGTTTGAGGCGGAGAAATGATAAAAAAAATTATAGTTATTCTCATATGAATTATCTCACCAAAGACAAATATGTTTGATCAAGCAATTTCCAATATTATCGTATTGAGCATTATAAATCAATTTCTCAAAACTAGCATTCCCAAACAAAACCACATTTGATGTTAATCAGCCTAAAATAAATAGAAGAACAAAAAAAATTCAAATATGGATTACACATGAAAAAATAACTTATTTAAAAATAGTATTACAAAAGAAACAAACCCAAATCAGTAAGAAAAAACTAGTTCTTGATATATGACACTTTAATATTAATTGATGTAATTGAACTCTTTGAACTTTGGAAGGCCTAATGGAGGGAGAGCGGGAGACCCATTTGTCTGAGGCAACAATGGCGATCTGGGTCTTTCATACTCTATGAAGATAACCCAATCATCCAAAAACTTTCCATCTATAACCTTCTGCTGCCTATTCTACCGTAGCATATGAACATGACCAACCCTTTTTTTTTTTTTTTTTTTGATAACATGGGAACCCGCCAATCCCCTTCGTATGATCATTGGTAAACCCTTTTGAATATGTTGAAACACGCACAGTTACCACTCCAGCATAGATAAGTAGGCCAAATCCTGAAAAGGGTCTCAAAGGACTTTTGTTGTGGTCCTTTTTTTTTAGCTCTGAGACAAAAATGTTAGTGGAAGAATCTGTAAGAGTAACTTGTTGAGAAGAAGTAAAATGAAGGAGAATAACAAGTGTGTGAGGCTGTGTTGCTGCCTCTTATGACTATTAATTTCTATCCTTATGTGACCCAAATTCGTCAAAAGTAATAAACTGGTATATATGCAGCCATCGAGCATATAGTCTACAGCATACAAGAAGAGTAAATAAATGATAGCATGAATGATAACTATTATAGAATTTAATCTTTTATAAAGCGGCTTTTACAATTTAAATGTAAATTTTGAGCCATGTCCGTTACAAAATTTAAGCTATTTTAATAGCATGTATAAGTGCCTGAAAATAACGGACTTGGTTTAGGTAATGATGAAGCTTTTAATGGTGCTGCTTATCACTGAAAATCCTGAACCTGAAAGAGAGGAGACAAGAGTCAGGGCCCCGGGCTGCTGTCAGCCGAAGGTACTCAGACTCTTGAGTTAGTGCTATCACTGAACAAAGGGTGAAGTAAGGAGGAAAAAGGTTCAGGCAAAGAGAGTAGTTCTCTATATTGTGTAATGCGTACATGTTCATGGTTCTCACCATGCATAGATATAGATGAAAGTGGAAGGTTCCTCAGTGGAGGTAGGTGAGAGTAGTCCCATCAGCCCATACCTAGGATCCCCAGTGGGGGTAGGTGAGGGTACTGTCCTATCGGATCTCTCCTCAATCCCTCACATAAATACGGACGTAATCGCTTGATAGGGACGACCCCTTATCAGTATTCGGCAGCCACCCTATCTGCCAGTACGTTCTGCAACGTAGCTGTCCCGTCGCATAATGAGGATTCGACGTTCAGTGTTCACCTCGGTCAACAGAGTCGAACTGAAGAAGTCACCGAAGTCGTGGCCGCAAGCTCGGATACTGCTGCCGAGATGTGAGATGCCGAACTCAATGGAGTGTGCTCGGTACTCTTACCGAGGCGGGTTTGGGTTCGGTGCCTGGCGCTGTAGCCAAGCCGAGCAAGAATGGGCCCAAAACAAGCCCAGATGGTACTCTTACCTAAATTGGGACTAATTTCGAGGATCACGGAAATACCCCGCACAGCATGGATGATAATTATTATAGAATTTAATCTTTTTATAAAGCAGTTGCTCTAGAATTCAAGAGTAAAATTTAGAGTTAAATCTGTAATAGAATTTAAACTGTTTTGAGTAGCTGTTACAGATCTAGTAATTAAGAGTCGATCCGAATAAAGAGGATTAGTCAAAATCAAAACCCAATTGATCTCAATTGAAAACAATCCCTTTCATACATAAGAATGGACTTGACATTTAGGTAGTTGATTAGTAGGCCTTTTAATATGGTTTTAAATAGAGTTCGAATCTCACGCAAACTCTCTCTTGTATCGTACTCCTATCAAATGAAATGGACTTGACATTTAGGTAGTTGATTAATAGGCCTTTTAATATGATTTTAAATAGAGTTTGAATTTCACTGAGAGATACCGTTTCATCTGATCCACATTCGTCGACTGTGTAAAATCTTCTTGTAACTAACACACCCTCTCAATTGCCTCTCAATTGCTTTCTTGGAATGAAAAAAATCAATAAAGAGATTTTATACAATTGGCGAATGTGAATTGTATGAAACAGTATCTCCTTGTTTCTATGAAACAGAGGATCCGGATTCTTTTAAATATGAATCAGCCTGTGAAATCGGAGGTTGTGGTTTCAAACTCGAGCTTGAAGGATCGGGATATGAAAGGTCTATGGTGTTCCTAATGGTGGAAAGTATCTACCGATCTCCTACGTCTTGGATCTCAATGCAAAAGTGCAATACCTAGGGCTCCCAACCCCCTGTATAAACAATCCCATGGAGCTGGCCTTTATAGGGATAAGATCCAATCTGCTAATCTATCCAATTATTGCGTATTCATATCTTATTTACAATAGACAAGTCTTTTATTTTATTGGGACTCTTATTCTCCATTCGTAAATGTCATCTGCTTGATCTGACATGGAACCCGTGGCACGCGAGCTACATGATTAACTACAGCTTTCTATTTGGGGCCACTTATCTAAGCTTCATGTGTCCTGAAAATAGTCGGTTCTCGAAGAGGCCAGGCACCCGGAGCGGAACCAAGATATAGATAATGGGGAAATATCCAAGTCCCCAAGTAATAACCTGGTATATATGCAGCCATCGAGCATATAGTCTACAGCTAGCATACAAGAAAAGTAACTAAATGATAGCATGAATGATAACTATTATAGAATTTAATCTTTTATAAAGCGGCTGTTACAATTTAAAAGTAAATTCTGAGCCATGTCCGTTACGGAATTTAAGCTGTTTTAATAGCATGAATGATAATTATTATAGAATTTAATCTTTTATAAAGCAGTTGCTCTAGAATTCAAGAGTAAAATTTAGAGTTAGATCTGTAATAGAATTTAAACTGTTTTGAGTAGCTGTTACAGATCTAGTAATTAAGAGTCGATCCAAATAGAGAGGATTAGTCAAAATCAAAACCCAATTGATCTCAATTGAAAATAGTCCCTTTCATACATAAGAATGGACTTGACATTTAGGTAGTTGATTAGTAGGCCTTTTAATATGGTTTTAAATAGAGTTCGAATCTCACGAAAACTCTCTCTGGTATCGTACTCCTATCAAATGAAATGGACTTGACATTTAGGTAGTTGATTAATATATAAGCCTTTTAATATGATTTTAAATAGAGTTTGAATCTCACTGAGAGATACCGTTTCATCTGATCCACATTCGTCGACTGTGTCAAATCTTATTGTAACTAACGCACCCTCTCAATTGCCTCTCAATTGCTTTCTTGGAATGAAAAAAATCAATAAAGAGATTTTATACAGTTAGCGAATGTGGATTGGATGAAACAGTATCTTCCTGTTTCTATGAAACAGAGGATCCAGACTGTTTTAAATATGAATCAGCCCGTGAAATCGGAGGTTGTGGTTTCGAACTTGAGCTTAAAGGATCGGGATATGAAAGATTTATGGCGTTCCTAATGGTGGAAAGTATCTTCCGATCTCCTACATCTTGGATCTCAATGCAAAAGTGTAATACCTAGGGCTCCCAACCCCCTGTATAAACAATCTTATAGGGATAAGGTCCAATTTGCTAATCTATCCTATTATTGCGTATTCATATCTTATTTACAATAGACAAGTCTTTTATCATATTGGGACTCTTATTCTTCATTTGCAACTGTCATCTGCTTGATCTAACATGGAACCGTAGCATGCGAGCTACATGATTAGCTACAGCTTTCTCCTTGGGGCCACTTATCTAGGCTTTATGTGTCCGAAAAATAGTCGGTTCTAGAAGAGGCCAGGCACCTAGGGGCTGGGACAGAACCAAGATATAGAAAATGAGGGACCACTGTGGACAAAAAATCTTGGGAGGGCCATTTCTAAAAATGGCTTTAGAATCTTAATTAATATCGGGGGTGGGGCGGCGGGCATCAGCAAAAGGAAATAAAAAATGTATTAGTCCCCATGAGAGAATTTTTTTGTGAAGTTGGTAGCGTATGCATTGACTAATATGAGGCAATGCATTAGCAATTTAGCATGGACCTTGCTACTTTTTCCTCGTTGAATTAAATCACATCAATCTATTCCAGTATATCCCACCAACATCGGTTTTTACGTCTGGTCAAGAGAAGACCCAAGATTGAAACTAGCACCTATAAATTTTAGTATGGCTTGCTTGTAGGTTGGTCTTTGACTTATCCTTTGGATTTCTATTATTCAAGAGAGAAGAATCTTATATTCCTCTCCATTTTTATGGAAAATCGAAATCATCTCTATTTATGAAAGTAAGTCTAATTAGTTTTATATTTATAAACAAAACATATAAAGAATGGTTGTCCATAATTATATATTTTATCGTAGAGTCCTCTTCCATCATAGCCAAACATCTTGTTATAGTTGGTCTGAAAGCCTACTTGGAACCAGTCCGTTAAATAAAAAGAAGAGAGACGACCTAAACTAATAAAAGAAAATATAATTTAAATTTGTAGGCTCAATATCTAATTTCTTTGGTAGAAAATTCTTTTGCTAAAAGTAAATATTTTTTCCGTTGATTAGTAAAAGCAACAAATAATATTAAAATGGCAAACAAAACTGAAACACATTTTAAAACTCCCCACCCCCCAATCTTTGTCTCCCTTGTATTAGCTTTGATTTATACGACTTTATATCCTCTAAAACATAATTTACATGTGATCAATCTAACAGAGACCTAAATTTTTTTACATACTAAAATCTTATTAGAGTCATCACACAAGAGAGACATTTATTTCAAGCAATTTAAGTTTTAATAGATAGACACTGTTGGATATATGTATTGCGACAATAATGGATGTAACTTATTTTATTAAGGGATTTTGACATCTATCCATTTCAAAAAAGAAAAAAAAAAACCACAAAACATATGTACTGACCTTAGATAGGATAGGCCAAAGTCTTGGGCCCTGACCTTTTCTTTTATATTATTTCTTGAAGATTTTGCATTCCAAAAGTCCTCTTTCGTCTAATAAAGCAATGGGCCCATAAAATTGACGACTCAGGCGATCCGGAACCATTTTGGGTCTTGCCAATTCTTATAAGTCTCATCTCAAAAGGGAAAGGCTTAAAAAACAATTTTGACTAATCAGATCAAATATTAAATGCCTGCCATAACTGTGGTCCCAAGTATTTTGAGTATCTGCATCCAACTTATTGTAGTGGTCCACCCTATGCCATGGTATTGAATGGACCTTTTATCAACCTTAAGCCATGATTCAGATAACCCATTTTCAACAAAATAGTTTTATCTATATAAGTAGGGCACTTTCTGAATTATTTTATCCATGGGACCCAATAGAGTTTTCTTTTAAATTAGATAGAGGTCGTTAAGAATTAGGAGAAAATTCGGAAAACACGAGGTGGATAGAGATTAAACTAGACAATATATAGGGCATCTAGCTAGGGATGCAATTCTCTAATTAGCTAGAGATTCTGATCCGTTAATAATCGGGTTTGGGTCTTAATTTAGGTACCGATAAATAAACGGGTTTTGGTTCGGTTCCAACTTGATTTCAACCCATGGACATGAGACCCAATATATTACCTCAATTTTCGAGAAATCCTCTTAAAAGCTGGTTTTCTTTTATAAATCACTTAACCGGTTTTTTTCCAAATTATTCTCTAGTAGGCCGAACTCGTCTCAGGAACCGGTTCTAGTTCTGGTCCCATCTCCACATTATCGGTATCGGGATCCGGAAAAGAAGAAACTGGTTCCGAACTGGGTCCGGATTGTGTTCCATCTTCTTATTAATGGTTCTGGGTCCGTAGTACGCCAAGGAACTCGACCAGAACCGACCCGTTTACATCCTTACATCTAAGGTTGTTCATGGGCTGGCCATCCGGCCTGATTTGGGCCCAAATTGCTTTTGGTTTGGATTAAGTAATAGAAAGCTTTATGCTCGGCCGGCCCAGCCAGAATAAGCAGTGCTTGCAATTTAGTGATAATTTGTAAAGACTAGTATCAACACAACGGTGGTGAGATTTGAAAAATGGGTCCTTTTTTTTTTTTTTTTTTTTTTGAAATATCTGAAATCATGACACTTTAAAACCCTCAAACCTATTTATTTTTTTTAGAAATTATCTGCCTCGTGTGTAAGAAATGCATTTTGGAGAATTTGCCAAGTACTATTAGTTATACAATAGTAAATTATTAAAAAATAAAAATATACATATATACATACATACACATACATAAACAATGGTTTGGAAATTAGAGTGCTTGGAAAATATAATAGCTCATATATTTGAACCCTCTCAATTACATTTGATGCAACTTTTTTTTTTTGGGATCCTCATTTGATGCACTTTAAAAGCCCCCAAAGTTGGTGTATCTGCATGGTGCATCCACTGATACATATGCGAGTCGAAGGCACATGCAATGTATGTATTGCATTGGATCAAGTTTCAGGTAGCCAAAAAATCTCTCTCTCTCTCTCTCTCTCTCCCTTTTTTTTGTTTCAAGTTGCCAACAAGCTTAGAGAACATCATCATCACAACACCCTTGAGAGTTCCGTAGAACCCCACCAATATCCCATGCAACCCCATCAACATTAAATTTCACAAGCTAACTAGAGGGGACCAACTAACCACCTTCCTCATATCTAGGGCTGTCAATTGTGTCGTGTCAACGAATTCGGGTTACGGATTAACGAATTTGTGTTAAAATCATATTAGTCCATACATGACCAGTTAACTTAACGGGTCAAAAAGTCCAACCCGAACACGACCCGTTAATTTAATGGGTTACACAACCCAACCCGTTAACCCGTTAAGTAATTAAGTCATTTCGAAAATTAAAAAAAAATCTATACAAAAATATATAAGGAGAAAAATATATAAGCCACACGAAACTGTAAGGATCTCGAGTGGATCGCACCTAAAATCCCACTATAAAAAAATAATTTTTAATTTATTCTCTATGAATATAAGTTAATTCTCGCTATAAAAATTTTAACGGATTAAGCAGATTGTTAATGTGTTACTGGTTTAATTTGTACACGTGTTAATGGGTTACTGGTTTAATTCGTACACAACCGTTTAACTTAATGTGTTAATAGACTTGACCAGTCAGCGACCTGAACCCATTAAAAGCCCACCTGAACCTGTAAATATCGTGTGGATTTGTGTCGTGTTAACGGGTTGAGTGGCATTTTGACAGCCCTACTCATTTCATCTAGTGAGTCCCACCACGAACACAAAACCTTAGCCACCCATCAAACCCCAAATACAAGTTCTATTCCAATCCACATCCATTAAAGAAATCATTTTTAAAATGGATGGGATTCTCACAACAATCCCATTTAAGCATCGTCGCCAACCTATTTCATTCCATTTTATGGCTTATTTAGATATTTTTTAACTAAATATAATATTTTTTAAAATATTTGACATGTTCGGGGGAGATGCTCCTCCAAGAGTAATTTATATAACATGTCTTAAAAGAAGAGTGGTATAATATAACCCTGCATAAAAAATTGATAATACCAATATCCATATGAATTCTTAATTATTTTATGCAAACAAATATGTCATATTCTTTCATATTTAAGTTCTCAATTCTAATGATATCCAAACATCCTTTTGCACCATTCTTTTACCTTGTGTCTTAAAAGAAGAGTGGTATAATATAACCCTGCATAAAAAATTGATAATACCAATATCCATATGAATTCTTAATTATTCTATGCAAACAAATATGTCATATTCTTTCATATTTAAGTTCTCAATTCTAATGATATCCAAACATCCTTTTGCACCATTCTTTTACCTTGTCCCAAATAACAATGACCAAGCACAATCACATCATAGAGTGAATAGATTGTGCAATATTCAATGCACTTTTGTGGATAACTGAAGCTATCTAGTTAGAGTGAGAAGGGCCTAGATTAAACATATGAGTAAAATTAACCACAGTCAATATGGGTTTGCTGCAAACATAGACCAACAACAATGTCCAATCCGGCACCATGATTGAGGTGATCTCTCCTAAACCCCTTGCATAAAATCAATATAACTCTTTAATCCTCTTATAAGAGTCATTGTTAGACATCAATTATGACTTGGGGCGGATTCTCCTCATTTGAATATGAATGGATTTCTAACACCAAGAATTCCACAAATTACATTTTATCTGAACTCCACTAGAGCATGATTATAAGTGGGTCCCATACTATGATTGATGACCACTCTTGGTCCATGAAGAACAATTTGACACCTTTTGTGACACCCTGTGAAGAAATAAAATCATATCAGATGTATCAATGCTCCATATATATATATATATATATATATATATATATATATAGTAACGCTACAAAACTCGCCGGGCATTTTTCACAAAAAAATGCCCATCTTTCAGTCAATAAAAGTGTGACACGTATCATCAATGGTATACTTATCCATTCTCTCTCCAGAATATTCTCCTAAAACTGTGGATATTTTATAGATTCTCTTGAATCATTGGCTAATAGATAGGGGCATAAACTCCCATATATATATATTTCATATATATATATTTCTCAAGTATATAAAATATTTTAGAAAACTCACACTCATTCACATTTAAAACAACCACAAACTCAAGACTCATGAACAGGAGGTCTGTTTTGTTAAGTATAAACTTTGAACTTCTACTCTTTTACTTGGTAAATGTCTATTTACTGCATCCATATGACCATCCAAAGCTTTCCAATATTGCAGAGCATGGCCTACTTGCATCAAATTATATTGCTAAATGCCTCACATCAAATTGTCATATTTGCCATTATGATTTATCATTAGAAAGCTTTTGAAACATATTTTAATGTAGGAGATTTACTCAATTGGCCGGTGTTTCTAACATTTCAAAATTTCATTGCCATGGGGCTCAAACCCTTTTTTTTTTTGTTTGTGTCAATATTATGATTTGTAATTAGTTTTGGATTTTTGTTCGCTTGTTATTTGAGTCGTCAATAAACATTTATGTATGTATCTTAATATGGTTTGAATTTCAATTTAAGAGTAGATACGGATTTACTAATTTTTAGTAAGTCAAAGTTGACTCAATTTGTATTTTTTTTATATAAATGTCATCGTGGATGAAAATCAAAACAATTCATCAATTCCATTTCCAAATTTGTGATACTCACTCTTATCTTCTTAGCGAAAGTTCTAGAGTCTTGCTACTTTTTGGAGACATGGCATTTCTCCTTTTCATTTTGCATGCACCCACTAACCCTCGGTTTTAATCTCAATTTATATTTATTTTGTATATAATGTCATTGTGGACAAAGTCCAATACAATTCATCAATTTCAGTTCCAAATTAGCGATGCTTGCTCTTATCTTCTTATCTAGGATTCAATATTTTTGCTACTTTTGAGAGACAATTTATTTCTTTTCGTTTTACATGCATGCACTATGCATGTTTTTTGGCTTAATCTCTATTCAGTTTATATATATACGTTGTCATTGTCATTGTGGACGAAAATCAATACAATTCATGAGCTTTGTTTCCAATTTTGTGCTTCTTGCTCTCATCTTCTCAGCTAAATTTTTAGAACGTACTTTATTACCTTCGGGAGACAATCTTTCCCTTTCATTTCACATGCATCTATGACCGCACTTTTCTAATGGATGTCATCGTGGACGAAATTCAATACAATTCATCAATTTCATTTCCATATTAGCGACGCTTGCTCTTATCTTCTTCGCAAGGATTCTAGATTTTTGCTACTTTTGCGAGACAATCCTTTTTATTTTCGTTTTACATGCATGCACTACGTATGTTTCTACGCTCAATTTCTATTTATTTTATATACGTGGTCATTGTAGGCGAAAATCAATACAAATCATGAACTTCGTCTCAAAATCTGCGCTACTTGTTCTTATCTTCGTAGCGAAGTTTTTGGAATCTTACTACTTTTGGGTGATAATCTTTCCATTTCCTTTTACATTCATCCATGACACCACTTTTCTACAAATATCCAAATTAAAAGCGGGAAATCTATGCAGCAATGGGTCAACATAACACGATGGCTAATATGTATAGACTTAATCCTAACTCGACCCTTTTACAAACTATAGGTCGAAAAACTCTAACCCAACCCAAAAGTTAATAAGGTCAACACGAACCCTTTTAATAGACGACTCGAACAAACGGGGCTAGCACATCACAGTTCGGATAGAGTTGGTGGGTTGAACAAGAAGAATAAATCAATCCGAACGATAACCACTTATTCAAGAGGGTCATAAATTTCAACTCGAACCCAACCCAACCCGAAAATGAAAGTTTGGGACCAAAAACAAATATTGGGCTGGGTCAAGAATTGTGATTTTGTACACCCATGGCCATGTTGTATATGGACCAGGCCTATCGTGTCTTCATCCCTCTCTGCCTTGTTCGGAACAAGATAAAACGAAAGCGAGAGCTCTCTCTTCGCTGCTATTTCTTCTCCGATACCCCTTTAACCACATTCTCTCTAATCTCTTTCCTCCCTTTGGAAATCCAAATCACAAGCTCTCGAACAGCACAGATGCAATGGAAGGTTAAAAACCCAATCTTTCTTCCTCCTCTATCTCATTCCCAATCCAACGATTCGATTCTTACCTCTATCTCTCTCAATTGAAGATGGCGCAGGTACTAAGAACTCGGATTCCTTTTCAAGTTTTATCCATTTTCACCTATTTTATTCATGGGGTTTTCTTTCTTCACAAGCAAGAAGCTTTTTTTTTTTTTTCTTTTGGTTGCCTTTCCTTGTTATCTTCTTCTTCTTTTTCATGTTTGTTTTAGCCGGAATTGATGATGATTGGGATGTTTGAAGATTGCAAGGGATGGGTTGTTGTGTTGTAATGCTGGGATTGCCCATTTGGATTCTGGGGTGTTGGGTAGAAGCATGATTTGGTAGCTTGGGTTGGTTTGAGTATGGTTCTGATTGAGTCTTTGGTGGTCATGATGCATGGATTATGGGGTTATAATGCTGGAATTGCTCATTTGAATTTGCTTGTGTTTGTTAGTGTTTTGGGATTTCTCTAGAATATTTGGAGGATTTGGATTTTAGGGGGGTTGGGAAGAAGCATGCTTGGGTAGTTTTTAAAGTGGGGTTGATTTGAATATGGTACTGATTGGGTTCTGGTGGTTTCAAGCCATGGATTGTTGGGTCATAATGCTGGATTTTGCCTATTAGAATCTCCCCCTGTTTCTACTTTGTGGAGATTTTCTTGAAATCTTCGGGGGTATTGGATATTGGGATGTTGGTTAGAAGCATGCTTGGTTAGTTTGCGACTTGGGATAAATTGGAGTAAGGCAGTGGTACTGTACCTTTCTTTTTCCATTACTTTTTATTCTTTTGAAATTTGCTACTTTTTAGTTTTGTTACCTATTATGCGCGGATAAGGCATGGATATGGCAAGGACACGCCATAGACATGACAAGGGACACCGATTTTGCACATAAAAGGTGAAGTATCGGATACAATACGATACAAAACGTTGCCCGTTTTGAAGTATCCGTGCATCATAGTTTATTACTCTGTTTTAGAGTTGTAATTCTGCATCAGTTATTTGAACCGGAAGTCCATTTGGTTTGTTTTGATATCAGCAATTTCTTCATATATTGAAAGCTCGGGCTGTGATCTATCCACATTTGGATCCCTCATAATAACGGTTAGGAATTAGGATTACCTTACATCTGTGCTCCGTAGACGGTTATGAATTTTCATTATGTTTTTGCTGCATGTACTGTGTATATGTTGTTTTCGAATTGGAATACCATTGACTACTTATGCTATTTTCTAGGGTAACTTGTGACTAGTTTCTTGGATTGGATTGGGTATAGCATGAATATGGAACTCATTTCCCCATCGAAGGCTTACAATCCTAACTGTTTGATTTTTCCTGCTAACGTAGGGTGACTGACCCTTTTTCTAAAAAAAATTTGTCAGTGCCACTCACCACCAATTGGCTGGTGAGGATTCTCCTGTAAATGTGATTCTTGGGTTGTGATATGTCTATGTTTGGGTCCCTGACATGGTCAGTGTGGATTATTTCAAGTTTGATCGTGATGTACTGTGTATGAGATGCCTGACATGATCAGTGATGTACTGTGTATGAGTTGCCTCCTTTTAAGAAGCTCTGGTGAATACAAACTACAATCTGCTCCTTTGGGGCAATTTGGTTACTCAATCTTCTTTTGGTATTATTTTACACAGTCACCTCAAATTATACTTATAAATAATTAATTTGAATGGCTTTCTAAGTTTATTGTTATTTACCATCAAAAGAAGTGGCACTTGCAGTTTGTGTGGGACTTGGCTATCCAAATCAAGTGGTTGGAAAGACGGAAATTTTCTTCTTTAATAGTGGAAACCATTTTTAGTCTCCTTGG
The DNA here is from genome assembly GCA_028538565.1 of Umbellularia californica. Lineage (NCBI taxonomy): Eukaryota > Viridiplantae > Streptophyta > Magnoliopsida > Laurales > Lauraceae > Umbellularia > Umbellularia californica. The sequence continues at coordinate 14,326,160 of JAPQWN010000007.1, read as the reverse complement.
AAATATTTTCTATCACATTTTGTATGTGTTCCTCCTTATCCAGACACAGCTTCAACTGATTCCCAACTTCTAGTCGATAGTTACGATGCTTTATAGTGGTCATATATTTAAAATTATTTATTAAAATTGTAGTTTTTGAAACTACGTAATATTTTAAATGCATTAGATTTTGGGTACTGTTAACATGCTAAACGAGGAGCTGCTGCTTCTAGCAATGTTTTAGAAAGATTTGTACATTGTTTTGGTCGTTCAAATGACTTGGTTGTGCTTTTGGGCATATCATTACATGCAATAATTGACAATTATAGTTCGAGTGAACTTATAATATTATGACTTTGTCAATGAAGGTCCCCGATGTGCATATTCAAGAAAAGAGATCAGGTCGGCGGCCTTTAAGATGATATAAAGCTTTGGTGGAATCTTTAGCGTTATTTTATTTTACGAGACCTGCAAAATGGCGGCTGGTCAGCAGAAAAAGCGGTTGAACTCTCCCAGTTTTGCAACTGGCAATTTTCAGGAGCAGTATCGGGTAAAAAAGAAAAAGCATCTGGAGCCATCCCAGAATGTGTTGAACATGAGAGGTCATATTTCTCTGGAATGGGATGACATTCATAAGAAAGCCGTGGCCAAGAAGGAACAGGTTGGGATAACTTGGAGGGACATGGCTCCTTTCATAGGTTCTGTTCCTCAGTCCCACATGGATTTAGCAGACGTATTTCCAATCCCTCAAGAAATATTTGAGTTGGAGAATCTGACCGAGGTCCTCTCATATGAGGTACTTTTAGTTTGACAGTATTCTCATTTGCAAGTCCTTATTTATCTTCATGTTATTGAATGCTTTGGAGGTCAAAACATCTTCTCCGTTATCTGATAAGATTTTCGCATTTTGTTTGCAACCTATGGAGCCAGGTTTGGAGGAGACATTTATCAGAAAATGAGAGAAAGGTTCTTGTTCAGTTTCTTCCTAAAGATAGAGAGATTGATGTGGATCAAACAGTACAGTCATTGCTCATGGGGGACAACCTCCACTTTGGGAACCCATTCCTTATATGGCAAGTATTGGGACCTTTTAATTCTAAACTTAGTTCTATAATTGTTTTGATATCCAGAAGTTATTACTTAAAGAAGGTTTCCCACCACAGTCTCGAGGGATTCCTTGAAGTGGATGAGCTGCCTTTAATTTGTGAAGGAATTATTTCAGAACATCCAGTGGCTGAGATGTAGGGGTGGCGAATGGGGAGGGAGGGTTTAGGTTGCAGGGAGAGAGAGAGAGGGTATGGGTTGGATTTGGGTTGCTGAGAAAGGGGAGGGGGTCTAGGTTAGGTGGAGAGAGAGAGGGAGGGTTTAGGTTGCAGAGAGAGAGAGAGAGAGAGAGAGAGAGTGGGTACCTGATGACTATGGCTGTTTTTACTTTCTCCTTCTTCTTCCTGTCCTCTTTCTTGTTTTTCCTCTCCTTTTTCTTCCTCTATTTCTGTGTTTGCAAAAAAGCTGTGAGGAATTGGATGTGATTGGGATTATATAGGCAGCTCGGTCGGGTTAGGAAGGTTAACCCTGAACTGACTGGTTTTTGTGTGGCTCAGTCGGGTCAGGAAAATCTAACCCCTGTCCAACCTGTATTCTACGCATGTAGGGTTGGATGAGTCAAATATGAGCCAGGTTAGGGTGGGCCAACTTTTGCTGGCCCTACTGAGATGTTTGTATCATTCAACTGTTTATGTATGATCATTTCTTTTTCGTGTGTTTTTTTTTTTTTTTTTTTTGGTGAATTGTTTAATTTTATTACATGCAAGAAAAAACTATCTAGGGATATATATCTTCTTTTTAACTATAACAATCACCTTTTTAGGCAATGAACATTATTGTAAGCTTAAAACATTAAAGCCATTAATAACTGCAAAAAAAAGAAAAAAATTGCAGAAACTAAATGTTTTTTCATTTTTATGGAAGTCATGATCGTGAGTTCTGTCGCTGTCATCTATGACTATCATCATTGCCATTATCAAAGCCCTAGTCCTATCTATCTAGGGCTGGCTAATTTCTATCTTTCTCATTGCTTATAATAAACATCGTATTATAATTCACATGGAGACTTTTGGTGATAATTAATGTTCATATGACCTGTATGCTACAGTGATGTTATTTTTGACAATATTGAATAGATAGTTATTAGGTTGATGAGTAAATAACTGCAAGGACTAATGCCTTTTATTTTTATTGAAGTCATCATGGTTAGCACTCCGTTGCTCGTTGCTCTCACTCATGACCATCATCATTGCCATTATCAAAGCCTTCGTCCAATCTATCTAGCTTTCCCATTGCTTAATAAATATTGTGTTAATCCACATGTCGAGTTTTAGGGACAACTAATGTTCATATGATCTGTAACTCAATGATATATTGTTTTTTATGCTTTTTTTTTGTTTAATCGGTAATTAGATGCCTAATTTTTATCTTTTCAGTAATTTTAGGTGGGTCCAGTTTATGGTGGTTTGAAATTTGAATGGATGATTTTGAACCATTCTTGTGGATCCGTTTTATTTTATTTTTAGTATAAAAATCTGATTGATAATGGGACTGAATCACCTTTTTTTTTTTTTTTTTTTTATTATGTCAAACCCAATAGGGATTATTTCAGCTAATCATGGACCTTCATCGGTAAAGATGGATGGACACATCTTTTGAATGGTTTGGATTTTCAGAATGTAGGTCCCAAATGTATGGTTTTGATTTGACCTTGACATTATAGTACAGCCAACCCTATTAATCAATCCTCATATATATCCTTTTGATTTCCTACAATGGGGCTACACATAGTTGACCAACCCAAGCGCCGATCATTATCTGTGAATTTGCAGTTACCAAATTCTACAAAGAATTGATTGTTATTAACTCACATTGATGAAATCATTTAACTTTGTGGCCATAAAATGAAGGGTTAGGACCATCAGATAGGGTGCTATGATGCTCAAATATGAATATATGGAAATGATCTCTTAAAGTGACACTTGCGTGAGACTCTGTGAGTCCCACCGTTTAGTTTGGATTTTGTGGCCTTAAATTTGATGGTAGCGAAAATGTTAAAATAGAGGGTGTCTCAATTGGTCGCGTCTGTGTGTGTGTGTTTTTTTTTTTTTTTAAGGGTTTGGGGTTTGTGGTGGGGGGGGGGGGGGGGGGGGGGGGGGGGTGGTTGTGGTCCGTGGTGAGTAGGTTTTCTTAATTGCCACTAGAGTGTATCTCATTTAGTTTATGTCAGCAACATCTCTCAAGGGATGCTTTTGTGTATATACATATTTATCTATGTATATAGGTAGACTTAGAAACATCCAATGTTTTTTTTTTATTTGGGTCCACTTGGATGATTTAGACACAAATAGCGATGGATAATTCTGAATGTGGGTTAGGAGGGGCACAAATATCAATCCGAATCAAATGATCTTAACCTTTAATTTGATAGCCTCAATGCTTATTGGGTGTTAATAATTCTATTCTCTTAAGAATAATCCAGTAGTGGATTATGGTTGGATTAGTGTCAAATTGGGGTGAGCATTAGTTCATGGGGCTAGGTGTGTGAAGGGATTGGCTTGGACACAAGTGGGCCAAAAATGGTTCGTTAAGTAAGATTGACTGGATCATTGGAACCACTGCACTTTTCTTCTTTTAATATAAAACCATTAAAACTTATGGGCCATTGATCAAGGGATTAGGATGATCACGTGGGCTTAAATTTTGCACACAGTTAGGGCCCACCCAGATCTTCCAAACCTACCCAGCCCGATCCCCAGGTGGGCCCTACAGCGAGGTGCACATGGTGATCCCATCTGCTTGCTCATGGGATCACAACACTATATACAAACGCACACACAAATGAGTTTTGCTCAGGTGCAGATGTCTCACACTGTGCGACATAACATGTGGGGCCCACCTGGGGTGTCCTATGATCAGTCCAACCATGTGACCTAATACAAACCCGATGCATTCTCAAATTGTTAAACTGGAGTTTTTTTTCCTTTTAAACATTATAAACTTGAGGGCCATGGATAAAGGGGTTAGGATAATCGAACGAACTTGAAATTTTGCACATAGGTGGGTCCTATCCATATCTTTCGAACCCCCACCTCCCCATGTTTGGTGGCGCCCAGGCAGGCCCCACAGGGTAGTCCTCACGGAATTTAGTGTGAAACACCCCCACAATAGCAGGTTCCTAAGGATTTGCATACATGTCAATTCATGGAAAGTTGGGGATTGAAAGATCTGGATGTGATCCACCCGTGTGCAAAATTTCAAGTCCATCATATCACCCTAACCCCTTGATATGTGACCCTCAAGTTTAGCAGTTTAGAATGCTTTTTTTGTTTTTTTTTTTAATTTCAATCTCAGATCTATTCTGATTTGTGTAAATTGGATGTGCGTGCTGAGGGTTGGGGTGGTTTTCGGTTGGGGAAGGGAGGGTGGTTGCGTGTGTTCCATTTGGATTGATCATAGGAGGTCCCAGATCTGATGACCCACAGCTCGTGTGTATCTAAGCTATTGGCACGCGTGCTCGCCTGAAAATTCCTCCATGTGTGTGTGCGCGTGCGTGCGTGCGTGTGTGCTATGGCAATTAAGATCATCCGGTTTAACATTTTTGCTCTTGGGAGTAGTCTTAACACAAGCTCAAAGTAGGTCCCCATGACGGAGATGTGCCCAACCAGTGGACTGTTGGTGTGTCTAGTGATACTGCTGTCTTTATATGCATTATACTACACCTGGTCCAAAATACAGTTAGTCACTTTCTACTTGAATTGGGAATGTTGGTCTTTTTTTTTTTAATCCTGAAGTTCCAAGTCTTGGCATGCATGCAGACTTCCAATATTACTCATGTTCATTCCAAAAGAGATTATTGTGAACATCTCTGTAAATCTTTTCCTTTCGATGATTATTGAAGTTGCAACTTTTGGGGTTCTTCATCTGAAATGTATATTTGCAGGGGTGCTGCGCTCTGTTCTGGTTATCTTCATCCAGATGCTGTTCTTCATAGGGAAAGGTGGTTCAGGACCAATAAGAGAACCTACTATGCAGAATTACAAACATATCATAAAGAGTATGCAATTTTTTAATCTGTATTCTTATTACTATTGTTGTTGTATTTTTTGTAGTTCTTGTTATGATCATCATTACCACCTGGCTATTGCTTTTATTTACTTTTGTGGCTTCAATTTTTGTTTCATTGTTGTTGTCGTCTTTTTTTTTTTTTTTTTGTGTGTGTGTGTTTGCGTGTGGCAGTATTTTGGAGAATTTGCAGGAGTTGAAGGATAAATGGTGGGGCTGTAAAGATCCAGAAAAGGATATCACTGTGAAAATGTGGAGGTTGGTATTCTGTCTGTTGTGCGATTAATTTTTCAGTAAAACAAGTCTTCCTTCATGTCCATTAAACAAAAAATCGTCTGCCTAGAGGCCCTAGACTATGCCCTTTAGAATGAAAGTTCAATAAATCACCACCCAAAGGCAGACTGGCCAGTCCAGAGAATGATACAGCTATACATATCAGTTATTGGAATGAAGTTTTTTTAGATGTGAAAAACAGGAAAAAATCCTGAACATTCAAAATATTTTGAAAATGGTTATATTTTCATCTTTATTTATATTCTCGGATAATGATGTGGGTACTTATTGTCAAATTATGGAGTACCATAATCTAGCAATGAAATATTCTAAATTATGATATAGAGACATGGATTTAGGATATTGGAATTGGGGGAAATAGGTTTGGGTGGGCCCCTTGGTTTTTTTATTTTTGGTGGTTGTTGTGTGTGTGTGTGTGTGTGTTGGGGGGGGGGGGGGGGGGGGGTGGTGTGTTGCCTCCATCAAGTCAAGATGACTCAGCGAGTTGCACTGAGTCAGGGTTTGGTTTAGTCGAACCGAGTCAGGGTTTGTCCCAAAATACCCACTAAACTTCATAAAAGATTATTAACAAATAAGAAAAAAAATATAAAATCCTGCCCACCTCCCTAAATTTCTCTAAATCTTTGATTTCTATGTACTTTTACGATCTAGTTGTGGTTTACGTCTAAGGGGCTATGTCATTCAATATTTTATCATTTAGACAAGAACCAAACTCCATCAGTTTGTATTGCCAGACCCAAAGCTTGGATAAAGGAGGGTTGCATTAGGTAGGTTGATAGCCGGCGTAAAACTTTTGTCACAACTTCAAACCCGAATTCCAAACAAAAAAACAACAGCCTATGGTATAGTAGAGGTGCTCAATATTGCAACCTTGAGGTTGTGGGTTCGGGTCATGTTACCGATAAAGGGAGTGATTAGGGATATATTAGAGAAAGAAGACCAATCAGCCATTTTAAATTTGAGATTTGAGCTTATAGAAATATAATTCATGAGCGATTCATTTATGTTTTTTATGATAAAAATAAACTTAAATAGTTAACACTTAGTGGTAAGAGATCAAGCATGACAATTCTCCAATTGAAAAAAGCAGAGATTTCAGAAGAAGCATAACCTCAATGATTAATCTCCATCTCCATAACAGGTAAGAGTTCCTGGTTGGCTGAGTATCATATTCGCGATCATCTTGAGCCTGCCATTATCCTTATCCATACTGAAAATTGAAGTCAAAGAAGCCCCTCCTTGTACATTGTGAGAGTTGGGTGGATACACATAAGGTGGTGGTTGCTGTCGTTCTTGTCCATAGCCATACTATTCTGGTGGTGGTTGCATCAGCATGCCCTTCCATATGTATGTTGGCCATATCCGCTCTCCCTATATGACTGATCATTTGGTCCGTATTGGTAGCCATAGGACTCATTGGAATCTGTTGGCTCGACCCTGACTCCTGAGGTTGTACTCCAGTGCGATATTCATGAGATGGTTCATTCCCTTGTAACTCCCAACCACCATCTGTGGGCTCCACCCAATCACCGTGTAAAGGGTCATAGACTTGAGATTGTTGATGTACTGTCCACCATGCTATAGGGTGGATTGTATCCGCCTCCTCTAGAGCCAGAGTTCATCCTTGTCTTGCTTGAACTCAATGATGAATAGTGCCCTTCATCGATCACTTATACTGGAGTGGTTCTTTAGCCACTTTAGCATTTTATAAAAGGTAGACAATGACTCATGGCTGTTGTGGAATGAAAACTACATAAAAATAATTTCATTTGCATACTTAAAAGAAATTACACTTGCATAGTTACATGCTTATAAGAGACTACACTACATTAATCCAATCTTTTTTCAGAATCTAGATTTCAAATTGATAAACAAAATGGTAAATAAAAACAATTTTACATGCTTAAAGTAATGTGTATGAGAAATTTGACTATTTCATGTAAATGTGCAGATCTTTGTAGGGAACCATATATATACACACTATATAATTCCCATATTGTTTCTAAATCAACATTTTAACAATTAGATATAATCATAAAAAAGAAAAAAAATGCAATTTTACACACTTATTAAAAAAGAAGAAATTTGAATGTGTATATCTTGGTGAGAAACCATAGATTTACACGCTACATAACTTTGTTTTGTTTCTAAATTGAAACTATTGAAGAAGGGAAAAACACAAAATACTTGATTTTCCTAGCAATTTTTTTTTCTCGGAGAACATTTATCATTACTTCTATTCAAAGCATTGTTTACAAATCAAAACATGAAAACATACCTCAAAACTCTCAAATCAAGAAGCCCTTTTTTGCACACTTTGAGCTTGAGAACAAGGATTTGATCTTGAAAAAACAGAAAAAGTCTAGGAATGGGGCTTCTACAGTTGGAAATAGGTTCTCCAAGGAACAAGAGATCTGTTGGAATGAGTTTGTGGGGCAAAGGGCAGAGATGCCCATATATAGGCGTTGATTTGATCACATTAAAACTCAGCCGAGTCTAGTTGGAACCGGCCAAGTCCTATAGGAATTGACTCAGACTTGGCGATTTTTAAAACCAAGTATAGATATGTTCCATATGTAATCCTTTTCCTTTTCCTTTACAGATTGTATGTGATCTCTTAGGGCCTGATTGTTTAATCAAAATTGAATCCCTAGGATTTCTAAGCAGTGGCTTCCCATAGAATGTTCTTAAAGTAAAGGATTGAAGGTAAAGATCACAAGAGGCCATCAAATAATCATTCTGATAGGACATAATTAGATGCGTATCATCCTAATAAATCAAATCTGATGTTATCGTCGTATGATCAATTTACACTAATTACTCCCCCTAAATTAGCACTGGCCCAAAGTTGAGACTCATCCGAGTCAATGTAGGCCATTTCAATTAATTATGCAAATAATTTTTCTTTTGGTAGGCCGCCACATTGGCTGCCACAACTGCTTTCCGATATTTTTGAGTAAGGTTTGAACCTTTTTACTCCCTATGAGATGGATCTTCCAAGTTCCAACCACTAAGCTATGCTTTCAGGGGTGTTAATCATGCAAATTTTGACACTATTCATCTTTATCTAATGGGTAGGATACTAGGATTTGGACAGCTTTAAAGCCTTCAAACCTCCATTGATCAGATGGATCCCATTTTTTGCACATAGGTAAGCCATAGGGAGACTTTCAGACCCTTGACCCAACCACCACCATGAAGATCAGAGGTCCCGTCATCTGTGCTCATGTGGAGTATCATAATCACCGGAGGACCATATTCATATGTGTATACCATGAACACCGTTACCATATTGTAATAATTGTAGATTATGACAGTGATTAGGATAATTGCTAATTGTCAGGAAATCAGCAATCATTGTCTTCTAACTAGGATCTAATAGCACCTCATGATGAGTGCATCCGAAAATTCCCACCAACTCTTGTCTATTTGTTTATTTTTTCCTCTCTTCCAATCTCTCTTATTCTCTCTAAGATTTCTAAGGCTATCACCGTGGGTCTTACAGGTTAGACCGTTAGACCATTCTGATCTTAGGAATGATTTGGCCATTTCTAAAAACAGCCCATCATTGTTTACATTTCTTTTAACATTTTTATGTTGTGAAATAAGAAAACTAGCAGAACTGTATAATACAGCTGACTCAGTACAGTGGCCTACAAGTATTTGTATAGTATCCCACACCAGTTCCACTATAGTTTCCTGTGGATATATATGTGTATGGATGAAAATTTTAGTAGATAACCTGATTGCAGGCTGAAAAGTAGACTAACAGAGTTGGTATAGGTAGCCAAAAGCAGACAAATAGAGTTATTGTACCATTCAAAAAAAGGAAAAAAAAGGCGACAAATAGAGTTATTGCAGATCAAAGTATCATAGATTTGACGTGTAATGGTTAGATGTGACTAAAGTTTTATGTGGGTGTCAACTGACGCAATCCTCTTATCTGGGTTTGGGACTGGCAGTAAACTGGCAGAGTTGATTTGTCTATATGTATACACTATATTAATGTTCAGAAAGTCCAAATGAAACATATTTATGAAGACCTGGAAAAAAATACTGCATATGTTCGTTGATACAGGCAACACAAACCTTTTGATCTGATACATGCAATTTATTGTAACAGCCTTGGTTGACACTCGATAAATATGAGCTGATACAGTATGTGCAGCTGATATTTTGAGCCTTTCTTTGAACACTGTTCGGACATTGCTGTAGTGGGTAATGATCCATTAGTTTTCTTTCAGATTATATGTTGAGAAGTTTTAAGAGGATCATGTGCTAAGATTAATTTGTTTTTATACTGAGCAAATTGTTTAGTTTTCTCATTAGAATTCTCTTATATATATCACATCTTGTGACAACTTATCTAATTTGAATGGACTATCCAATGTGCAAAACAGTTCCTGGAACAATGTTGGAGTCCGAAATTCCTTCTATCAAGATTATCCCTCATGTTGCTTTTACATTCACAAATCTTTTGACTTATTTTGGAGACGCTTCTGTTTACTTTCTTGTTGTCTAATTTTTTCGTTTTTATGTACTTTTCATTGCTCTATACTAGTTCTGTGCCAAAGAATGGAGGAAAAAGTTTTATATCACACGAAAATGAGTCTACAGAGCATTTTCTAGAGGAGAATCTTGCAGCCACTGCTGATTCCTCTTCTTGGGTTGTGGATGAGAAGGCTGGTATTGGTGATAAAGAAATCACTCAAGGGAAGAAGGATGGTGAACCTCAGGAAAGGTATTTGTTCTTCTGTAAATCTAAGCTCTACAACATGCCCAATGTTTTTGAATTACTTAGCAGATTGGTTACTTGTAGTTGGTTTATCTCTTATTTAGTATATCTTGAGTTTGCTTCTTTTTGCCAAGTGGTAGTATGACTCAAACCCACAACCTTTTGGTTGCAACACTGAACACCTTCCAACTGTACTATATGGGACTACTTGACAGGGTAAGGGCGGCATTTGCATTTATTTATTTTTTTTAATGTTTTTCTGCATTATGTTTGTGACGCACAGCCCATATAGGAGGCCTTCAGATTTGACCCAGGAGTAGTTCTACACTTGGGCATTACATGAAGGCACACCCACATGGACCATTCTCCAATGGTGCCAGACATCCAAGGATCCACTTGGACTAGTTAGACTATCTCTGTTTACAGTTTTTGTTTTGTTGTTTAATTAATTACATACTTTACTACGATGCTATGTGATTAATTGATAATTTTCTTTAATTGCAAGCTTCGGAATTAAAAGAAATAGAAAATGCCCTTTTTTAAAAAATAAAATAAAATAAAATTCCTGGCTGACCCCTTCTCTAGGAAAAGAATAGAATGGCTTGAGCTCTGTCTTCAGTCAAATAGAGTTGATCAAGCACTCAAACCTCAGACTTCACAAGTTTTGCTCTTTACAGCTGGTGACTTTACTTGGATTGTGATTTAGTTGAGTCAACTTAGACTTTCAAATCTTGCTGAGACGACACACTATCAATTTGATAGCTAAGAATCTAATAGGTCGAGGATGCATGTCTAATTATTCACGAGTCAATGTATTTCTTATATGTTTTTGGTTGCCAAGGTTTCTAACATTATGATATTTGCCAAGGTTTCTAACATTATGATCTTTGCATAAGCTTTGAGTTCTGATGGGCATGAATGAAAATGTTAAGATGGATTGCATCCTCTCTACGCCTTCTTAACATTGAATCTCTAGCACCACTTACTCGCCAAATCCCAGTTTATGTTTGAGATTCCCTCTCTTTTTCCTTGATTATTAACAGTAATAATTCCATTAAGAAATAAATAGGTACAGGGAGTGGTGGTATAAGAGTACTATTCCACAACCCAACAAAAATGAGCTCCAAAATAACTATGTAAGAGGACCGAAAACATAGAATCCATGTTTTTGCCTTGTTCCATTAGCTTGTCTACCACCTCATTTGCTCTACCTATATGATGAGATTCCACCTAGATAAAGACAAAGATCTAATTCCGTTTAACCAAAAATGAAGTTACCATTGACCCCCATTCTGGAGAAGAGATCCATCTAATTTCATTTGATGAGTCACTTTCCACTAAGGGATTGCTTTAGAGATTGCCCAGATATTTTTAAAGGTTCTTTAATTGCTATCACCTTGGCTTCATTAAGCCCTTCATCCTGATGATCAGGAAAATGCTAGAAGCACCTCTCCGCTAGCATTACAGGCACACCCTCGATCCCTGCTGGCCCAAGCTTGCCTCTTGAGACTCCTTGAACATTGAACTCGAGAACGCGTAAGGATGAGGAGACTGCATGATCTTCCCCTCCTTTCTGACACCACAACCTGGTGCAAGACTCCCAGTAATGCATAGTACGTGTAAGCTTGTCATTTTTAAACTTCTTTCTCAAGAGGGCCCACTTACCTTATCCTTTTTAGAAGCGATGATATAGTTGGTTGACCTAAATGATCATCCCCTATTTTTTTAGGACTTAAAGATACGCTCATTTTTCTAATTCTCTTTTCCAACAAGAACCAAATGATAGCAGAGGTAAAATGCCTCCACATGGTCGAACCATAACTTGTGAGTGGAGCTTCCAACCAATAGTTATCTGCCTTCCTAATGGGAGCCAGAGCAGACTGTGGTAAGCCATAAATCTTCTGTAAGTAGCTCCAGATGACATAGAAGAACTCAGAGAGTCAGAATGCAGAAAGAGATGAGGTGTTGTTTCATTTTAGTTACCATCATTAGATAGTTCTACTTGATTACTAAATGGTGGGATCTCCCCACTTGTTGTTTGAGGCATATCATGTGGTGAAATCCTTAAAATTGCCAAATACTTTAGTCTGTTGAACTTTGTAAAACATCACAGTTAGCTGATACAATTGGGCAATATTTTGTTAATTTATGGTCCCACTATCATTCAACCTTAGATGAGTGCCATTTTAGTTACCACCATTAGATAGTTCTACTTTGATTACTAATTGTGGGTCCCTTAGTGGTTAGTCTTTTCTCTGCTTATCTCTGCACTTGTTGTTTTAGGCATATCATGTGGTAAAATCCTTATAAATTGTCAATCACTTCAGTTTCTTCTGTTGAAATTGGTAAAACATCACAGTGAGCTGATACAATCTGGCAATATTTTGTTCTGCGCCTTATGAAAAAAAAGTGTTCTATGATGATGAAATCTGATAATATTCAAATCTGTTGGATATTATGTTCTACATGTATCTAAAGCCCCCCTTAATCTATGTAAAAAATATTCCAGACAGCAATCATCAAACAGGTCCACTTTTGTGGATATTGGTTTAACTGGTGGAGCCCCCAAGGGTTGAGTCATGCCCCAAAATTTCTCTTTGATCTAAAATCTTATCCATGTGATCAATATTCAATTTTTTTTTTACTTTCTATTATTATATCATCAACTTGATTGTTTATGAACTTTTGTCAGTGCTACTCTGTTTTGGAATTCCGTATTATGGGGATGACTGAAGCTGTGTGGCCTTAAATAGATAATTGAAAAACATCTTTTTTTAGCGTATATGGTTGAAACAAAGACATGAACATAATTGATTTACAACTGATATGTGTTCCACCAAAACTCTTAAGATTGCATCATTAAACTTGCTTCTGCTTGGGCAGTAAATGATCAATGTCATTTATCAATCATTAGCATCATCTCATGAAAAAAAATTAATTCCAGTCACTGAATGTTGCTTGTGTGCATTTTATTGTATAATTTGATGATTGTGAAATATCTGTGTGCAGGAAAGGGCCTGTGAAACGTAAGGGTGCAAACTTGTTGGTTGCTTCAGGAAAGGTCAAAGCTGTCATTAATAGCAGAAAAGAAGAACTGCCTCAAAGGCTTCAGACCCTCCCTGCAAGTTCTGCTAAATATATGTCTTATATCAAGGTAAGTCTTACTATCTTAAATGGTACCTATTTCTGAGAGAAATAATATTTATTCAACATTTTAGAACAGCAGCAATGATGATGATAATTTTTCCAATAGGAAGTGGCTTATTAGCTAGGTTGTGCAGTGACAGAAGATAGCTTCAGATGGGGATGAATGGAATAGTAAAATTTTGAAAAAATGACCTTATTTAGATCATAGATGGGATACTATTGTTTGCTGTTAGTGTTTTTTTTTTTTTTTTTTTTTTTTTTTTTTTTTTTTGTAGAAATAATCTAATCATTAAAGGAACGATTTTTTTCCCTATTTATCTCTTTTTATGATGAATGTTTTGGAGCAGATAGTTGCCTCTTATGATAAAAATTGTATGTGGGAGTGCAAATGGCATTGAATGTGTGCAATTCGATATGCAGAGGATTAACATCTTACCCAACCATGAGTGATAAGGCTGTGTTTAACCCACTCATGCTTGTACTAGACAATGGTTGATTGAATTAAGACATGTTGTTTTGGGAGTAACAGTACATGTAAGGCATAACTTTTGTTCATCTCTAACTGAACTGAAAAAGATTCATCTTTATGGTTTTTCATGATCACATGATGTATGGATACTGGGTGTTGGACTCGTGATTGCATTGATTTACCGTTAAAAGAAATGCATTGATGTGGAGTGTTCATATGTTTATAAGAGAAATTGAAGTGTCCAAGTTGTATTATTCCTCCTCATTGAGAAGTATTTTTCGTAGCCATGTTGTCTTTTCTTGTTCTTGGGTGCTGAGATTGAAAACCCTTTTTTTTTTTTTTTTATGTATGTATGTATGTATGGGCTGCTTAGTTTTCATCCTCTTCGTATAGACCTCAAGAATGATGGGGCTTTCAGAAGTAACTATTGATGATTAGGAATGTATGAGATCATTTGTCTACATGAAGACATCTTGTGGATGTAAGGAGTCTTTCTTGAGAAATAACATCCATACAGCATTTAAAAAACAAGAGAGAAATTTATTCCATAGAAGTATAAGTTCTATGGACCAAATCATAGCACTTACATCCCTTTTGTGAAATTGAGTACCCAATGGAAACGCTTGACACTCTTACGATCTAATTTCCTTTTGAAAGCGAGATTATGAGTGAAATATAAGGATCAAGACAACTAGAGAATATAAGATATGCTACTAATCGAAGTATGATACACATCCATTGATCTGGGGTTGCAATCAAACTATCTGGATATGCTGGTACCAATTTGAGGTAAATTAAAGTTCAAACTGATTCAACCCAAGATCTGAATGAGGGGCTGATGGGTTTATAGATGTCTAACCCTTCCAACATAGCCTGTTCTGAGGAGTAATAAACACTAATTAACTTATCTCCCTGTTTCTGATAAGCAATACATTGGTATAGCACCAAGCTATGTTGCCTTTCTGAATTATCAAACATGTGTTTATATGTCAACATGGTGAAAAGAAGCCACGTCTTTTAGTATGTAAAAATTCTATAACTAACCCTCTGCCTTTAAACATTTCAGATAAGCCGGAAGCAGCATCAATTGGTCAAGACATTAAAGCAATCTGATGATGGCATTCAATCAAAATCACTTAATCGTGTTTTGGGTGATATCAAAAGCTTTCATGTACAGCCATATGAAACGTTTGAGGAGGAAGAAAGGAATAAGTTGCATGAATATTGGTAAGAATTTCACAAAGAAATTTATTATTCATATAAAATTGTAACTGTCTAACATTCTTGGATCTTCGGATTGTTACCTGCGATTTATATAGGTTGCAGTTGGTGCGTAGAGATCTCCCAAAAGCTTTTGCCAATCGCAGAGAAATAAAGCATCAGCATCAAGAATTGAAGAAATCTTTGGAATATGAAATTTCCCAAAGCATGAGAAGTATAGTTGGCAAGGTTTGCTACTCTTCTTACACTTTCAATTAAGGAATTTAAAAAGTTCAAACATGGAACAAAAGGATTCAGCTTCTTGAACTCATATTAAGGGCAAAGTGTGGTTAAATTTTGGAACAATCTGGCTGTCTAATTTTTTCACTAGCCTAAAGATCATTAGAATTTTTGTGACTCGGTGACCATATTCAACACGACAAAGCCAGGATGAAGATTTTTTACCTCAAATATTTTTTTGTATCCTCACCAACCCTTCTGTGGTGCCCATGTTTCAGTGATTCATATAGTTGCTATAATTAGCCTCTCCGTAGAATGTGCCTAAAGAAATTTTGCTAAGGGATAATTCAAAACCTTTGGTTCTTCATCAATGTCTCATCACATCTATTTGGGGTTGGCCTTTTGACTTATTCTCCATTCATCCCTATTCAGTGATAAGTCCTGTGTCACTCCTAGCAATCTGATTCAATAGAATTAACTAACATTTATAAGTCTCTGCTGTCTATTTATATTTGGATTCGGCTGTTATTATTTGAGCATCTGCTGTCAAGAACATGCAAGAAAGACTCACAGCAGTCCTATGCTATTCAATTCAAAACATGATTGTTCAGTTTCCAGCATTTAGGCCGATATGACAATTTTATGTAGAATACACAGCTCAGCATATTCTTGAAAGTAGTGCATTATTCCAGTAAATTTATTGGTTCCAAGTGCCCACTAGCTCCTATGTGTGGTCAAGGCCTCAATATTACAACTCAAATGCCCAACTTTCTTTTCTTTATCTAAGGCTTGTATCATGCTAGAAAGATATTTAAATTCCTTCTACTAATGTGAGGGTAGTATCTGGGAAGAATCCACTCTTATGTAATCGCTTCAGTTTTCAATTGGAGCAGATTGTCTACAACATTAGTAAATTAAGTATAGTACTATGAGTGAATTACTAACCTGACTCAGTGGACAATAAAGGAATCGAGTAAAAGAAGACAAACCCATCTCTTGTATAATGATATTTGGACGAAGCAGGATCAAGCCAAGCCACTATCACACAAATTAGTAATGGTGCACACCTACATCTTCCATTTTCTTCATATTATATATGTTTTGGGCTAGGAAAAACTCTTTGGAATACTCCATGACTGACCAGCTCCATTCAAATCATGAAGTTCCGAAAGGATGTCTTGCAAGCTATAATACCCATATATGGATATGGGCACAAACATAGATACAGGGATTCGGGATATGACTCTGCACTTGAAAATCTAGCACGGATATGGATGTCCTGATTTTTTCTTTAAAATAGTTTTGAATTAATGAAATTATCGTTGTTTACCTTCCTTTCTAACAATTTTTATGTTAAGAAGTAAGAAAATTAAAAGAAGTATATGAAATAATAGACTTCGTAATTAGGATATGCTAAACTTGTTCCCTAGAAGTATTGGTCCAGTATCAAGTATGAACACGAGTGTCATATTGGTCCGACACGGATATGCTGAGCTTGTAAAAGTATCTAGGTATCACAACTTGCGAGTAATTCACTGGTAGGAATTTACGTTTCAAAATATTTCTCATTTCTGGACATGTTTCTAGTGGGACGATATTTTGGTATGATCTCTGTCCCTGCAAATATAAATGGATTGAAGAAAAACAAGGCATCCTTAATGGTTATGATGAAATCATACAAGACATAAATGAAGGGGCAGAGATGAGTGCAAGAACTGTGTGCGGGGCTACATTTGTCCCAATTTGAGTGGGGATTGCTAAGGGCTCACTTTGAGCCTAAACTTATTTGCCTTGGTTATGGATAATATATCAAAAGATATCCAAGAAAAAGTTCCACAGTGCAGTTGGTTGCAGATCTCATGTTTTTCATTAGTCTGATAACTGACTGATCCCAATTTGAGTGGGGATGAAAAAGTAAATGATAAGCTAGAAGTTTGGACAAATGTATTCGAGTCAAATGAGCTGGAAGCCTGAAAGTTAGCAGAAATACATTGTATATGGAGTGCAAGTTTTGTGGATATTTGGATGTTTTCTTCTTCTCTAACAATATAATTTGTTGTTACAAATAAAAAATAAGTTTTGTGGATCTGAGAAGAGATGAGTCAATCAAAATTGACAATAGATTAGTACCAGATTGCGATTGATTTCAATATCTAGGGTCAATTATAGAACAAATTTGAGGTTTTAGTTGAATATAGCGAACAAGATGACCGGGTGGGCAAAGTGGAAACAAGCTAGTGGAGTGCAATGCAATTGCTGATTATCACTCCAATTGTAGGGTCTTTGTTTTTTTATAAGACAATAGTGGACTCGCTCTCTTGCTTGGAGCTGAATGGTTGAGGTAACAATTGAAATGAGATGCCAGGGTACATGTGGTGGAGATGCTCCTCATATGATGGATGTGTGGAGTTACAAGAAAGGATGGAATTATGAAAAGTTCTAAGAGGAAGCCTATGTGTAGTTTCAATAGAAGGTCAAGGAATGACATTCAAGATGGTTTGTGCATTTAAACGCAAGGCCACAATCAACTCTTGTATCATGTGTTGAAAGGTTACAAGTTCAAGGAACTAAAAGGGGACCAATGATGACATTGGATGAAGCAGGGAAAGGCATTTTGGACTGCACAGGTACCGCCAACATGGCTTCAAATTGGGTTGATTGGAAAGCAGAAATTTGAGGCGGTGCCAAGGCTACATTCATGGTTTTTTTTGTTCGCTTACATATACACACATGCATGCACACACAAAAAACACAGTACACACTCACAGAGAGGCATGATCTGATAATTTTGATGATGGTATGATGAACTTCACAACACATGGGTCCACCTTATTACCATCATCTCTGGTAAATTTGATGATACTATGAGTACTGTCTCCTTGTTAAATTCTATCAGAATACAAAGAGCATACACATTATTTTCGTTTCTCCATTAAGCGTATTATTAATTAGTAATTCTTTTTCTTGATGATTTTCTGATTTTTCCTTATTAATACATATAGTTATTCATGTTTGTCTGTATGGTCAGGATGAAGATGAAAACAATCTAGAGTCCCCAACTCAAAAACAAGTTGAGGATACAGAAACAAAAGAGGATCCAAGGGTTGATGTAGAAAACTGCAAAGATGACTACCCTATTCCACAATCAACCACTTGTCACCCTCTGCAACGAATTCCATCACTCAACACTCGTCATGAGCTTGAACCCATGGTTCTGTACTCAGAAGATTGCAACCAAGATATCTTAAAACAGGAAACTACTGCCTCAAATGTTTCAGACTTGTTAGAAAAGAAAGAGGATGCCGAACAGGACACCAGTGCTAAAGATATCTGGCAGACAGTCACCAGTCCAGATTCCTATTTTCCACCTCCTGCAAGTCATGGATTCAATACTGCTGACTTATCACTTGGGCAACCACAGCCTGTCGAAGGACGGCCATCTCGAATGATTGATTTGGAAACTGACATACTCGAGCAAGATGATGGACAATCTTTGTTACATGGACCAACTGATGAAGCTGCTTTGCATATAGACAGCCAGGCACATATGTTCCCTTATGTGAACCGTGATCGCAGCGAACTACTGTCTGCCTTTCTCAAGGAGCATAATATGTTAGCAT
Source organism: Umbellularia californica (assembly GCA_028538565.1). Lineage (NCBI taxonomy): Eukaryota > Viridiplantae > Streptophyta > Magnoliopsida > Laurales > Lauraceae > Umbellularia > Umbellularia californica. Next base: position 14,307,367 of record JAPQWN010000007.1, on the reverse strand, counting down.
CTTATCCAAGCGACCCTATGAAGACTATGAAGCAACATGGACTAGAGTTCTTTACAGCCAATGGCTGCCCAACAGAAAATGGACAGTTTCCACAGCAGTTCCAGGAGCAGCAACAGCAGCGATTAATCGAGCAGGGGCAAGCCAGAGAGAAAGAGCTATATATGCAACAGGTCATGCAGAAAAACATGTATTCCAATGGAAGATATCCAGGCCAAGAATTCTTCCCCTCGATTGGCATACAGGACTGGCCTGCTGAATCTGTCCGCACAACAGCATTCCAGGCTCCCATCAAGACAGGGTTGCTGGGTCACAACTGGTTTTCTAGTGATCAGCGGGCTCGCAACAGCTGGTCTGGTGTTGAGGTATCTGGCTCTGCAGGTCAGTGCCTGGGACAAGGTAGTAGAAATACAGATGAAAGTCTCTTCAGTGTATTATCTCAATGCAACAGTTTACAGTCCCAACGTCCTTACAATTCGATGAACTCTGAGTCGCACATTCCAGAAAGGAACTTTGTCAGTGGGAGTGTTTCTAGCAGTGGGGATGTTTTGGCGTACTCTCATCAATTCAATTATTTGAGCTCTCATGAAGCCACTGCTACCACCGCCCCAATGAAAGAGAACAATGCATCATGGATGAACTTGCCACTGAACCCAAATTCTAGTTTACATGATTCGGTTGGGAAACCGTTTTTGCGGCCTTGGACCCAGTAGTGTCATCTCGTTACCCTTGCACAAGTGGGGCATTGCATCTGTTCTCTGTGTTGCTGCTGGTGCGATTTTTTTCCAGTTTCCTGTTTTGTGAGGGAGCTGCTGAGCAAAGCTAACAACAAGCAAAGGAATGTAAGGTTATGTACATATCTATACAAACTTTACAAAGGCATCTGAACTTCATGTAATCTCTATATATTAAAGTGGGAGAAGAGCAACTATTTCTTTGGCAGGTAAACTATTTTGTTTCTTTCAGATTTTCCTCATTGCCATTTCTGTGAAGTAAGAAGCTATGGGACAACATAATGCTGGTTGACCAGAAAGAACTATTTTCTCATTTATCAAGTGACTGCTGCAGTGGCCTCTGAATAGACACTAGTCTTTCCCCTCCATGAGAAAATATATATTTTTTATTTTTTTTGGGGGGAGAAATTGAAAATGTGGGGATATGTTAAAATTGGAGGGGTGTTTCTAGGGATTATTGGGAAAATGTTGCAGAAAAATAAAATTATGTTTAAGTAACAAAAAATGATAGGTAAATTAAAATAATATAAACAAGTCAAAAATCACTTCTTGATTGATTTTCAGATCTCCCCAATTTTATCTTGATATTATCGTATTTTGCTGTTATATTTTCGGTTTTGATGATATTTTGGTCTGAAAATAATGCAATACCATTGTTGAAAACCTGTTTCAAGCATGTGATATTGTGACTGATATTTGTGACTGCATGACACAACCTTGGGCGCAGTTGGCTGCAAAAAGTTGAATGACCTTTTGGAGAATTGGGTTTTCCTATGATCACACTTTGTAAACAATTGTATTCCATACCTATAACCGAGACTGTGTAAAGGGGCATAACCCAATGGATTATTGAATCATGCCATGAATCCATAGAAGTTTATATTTCAAGCCCATCACTGATCACAGAAGAAAGTTGGGAGACCCATGATTTCTACTTTAAATTATTTTATTTTATTTTATAATTTCCTTACTAAGCAGCTCCTATTGGACGGTGGACGATGTCTTCAGTGTGCTAATTTTTTAGGAGAGGGAGATTAGCTGATAATCTATTGCCTTGTACCTATTAGTTGAAGGGGATGTTTGTTCAATTACCCAATGTGGGTACCATCAGCTGAAAGATCCGGATCACTGAAAGCTGGGCATCCAAACAAAATTAACTAAAGTTCAGACAGTGGTGGACTGGACTGATTGAACTGTAACTGAAACGAATTATAGTAAACTGAATGTTTGTTGAATACCCTGAAGGGAGTACAGTATTCTCAGATGAACAAACCTGGATCACTGAAAAATGGGCCTCCTCATTTGTGGGGTCTTTAATAGGAATGTAAGCAGCCATAATGCTAAAGACATTAGCAATAATTTCATTGCCCAGAAATATTTGCATTACTAACAATGCCATCATCTGGTGGGAGTGAGAAAGGAACTAATTGAAATGATGGTGGAAGGTCATCAGGCAAAAAAAAGGACTTTTAGAAGCAATAAAAGTACGTGAGGCTAACTCAGAGACATTAGTTTAAACGAATTTGGGCATTCCCCTGGTAATCACCAATCCCAGGTTGGCACCCATTCGAATGGATTGGACTGTTGGATCGACTATGCAATCTTTTCAATGCGGAAAGCTTGTAGGTTGGAGCACCAGTGGCTCAGGTGAAGGGGGGACCTGGTAAATAAGATGCACACTCGCATAAGTGCTCATTTGCATGACATGTTGTAGCGTGACTTACAAGAGATAATGTGGGTTTAAACATCTACCAAAAATTAGAATATCTCACATGTCACATCTTTAACCATCGGATCCAAGACTTTAAACTTAATGATCAAAAATAAAATAAATTTAAAGCCAATAATCACCACCTTAAATTGGATGACTAAAATGCCAAAAATGAAATTGGTTTTTCAACCATGGGTGTCCGATTACATTCAACATCTCAAGAAAGAGTTTCAACTGGAATGATGCTGCTGATTACCTTCATTTTATTCATGATTGCCCCATCTGATCAGTAACTTGAAAGTATACCTGTGCGACCCACTACAACCTTATGTACTAATTATGGCCATTAGTGAGAGGGGCCACATTTGAAAATAACATGGGCACATCTAATCTAGACCATTTGATAAATTGCAAGGAATCACATGTGTTGCTTCACTGACTAATGGCCTAAAAAAAGCATGTTCTGCACATGCATCACCAATTCAAATTCTTCCCGCCAATATCAGTGGGATTCTATGTACAGAAAAAACAGATCAGTAACAGAAAGACAGAAGCAAAGAATTATGCATCATGGAAAACTGTCATTTAAAAATCAAAGTATTGGGAGCTTTTCTTGAATGCCAAGCATGAAATATATTGATTCTATATAAGAAAACCCTTTCTCTGGCCAGGACTTCTGACCCTTTTGATGCCCATTTAATCTTCTCTTGGGCTCAACAACAACAAAATTCCTTCCTCTTCTGCTGCTGCTGCTTCTTCTTCTTCTAGTGTCATTGGCTGTGACCATGGAAAACAAGAATAAAGAGGTCATCCGCATGGAGCTAGAATCAGTTGTTTCAGTTCAAAAGCCTAAGCTAATCAAGAAATTGACCGAACTCATCGGTATGGAGCTTCAATGTTCCATGCTTTTTTTTTTTTTTTTTTAAATCATTTTTAGTCATTCTCTATTGGGTCATGGGTTTCTTATGTCCAATTCCCGGGTGGTTGTGAATTAGTTTAATTTTAAATTGGTTGCTCCAGTTTTCTTATTGAACTGGGCTGCTGGTTGTGTTTGATTATGGAATTCTCTAATTTTTAGCTTCATTTCATTCTAATGGGTGAGGATTTTTGTTTTGTGTTAGAATATTAATTATGGGTTGAGTGTAATTAGCCTTTATAGTGTTAAGTACAAAGTATAACTCACATCGCAAACCCCAGGAAAGATGGAATAAGGCTTTGATTATGAGCACAGTGGAACCCTTGGACAGAGACACAAACAACATGTACACTCTAGTCTAAAAGCAATCACACACACAAAGGAAAACACATTCAGATTTACATGGTTCGCGATATGCCTACGTGCACGGAAGAGTCCCCGTTTTAGTAGTTTCACTCTCAGTGTGATAACATAAAGGTTACACTGAATGTCTTCGTCTTATATAGTGATTGACCCAATATAGAATACAAGACAATTGACTCAAAAATCTCCACCTTTGTTCAGATTCTATTTCTGCCAAGCCATCTTGGATGTAAGTATAAATGGTTTTGTCCTCCTATATCTTGCTGGAAGGTATGCTCCCACACCTTACTACCTACGTAGGACTCCTGCAGCTCCTTGACATAGGGTGCACTCATAATCTTAGTGTTGTGTAAAATGGATGAGGTCCAACTGATGCTTGAACTTCTTTGTAGTCTTCCACCAACCTCCAAGCCTCACTCTTCTAAAGTGACGTTCTCCATTTATTTGTCGTCTTTGTGCATTTCAACATCTTTGCAACCTAATGGATCTCCTCTTCCAGCTATAAGGCAAAAGAAGTTTATTCTTTTTCTGAATTTGTATCTCCCCCAGTCCAAATGACTCCATAAATTACGATTGAATCTCAGCTTTCAATCTCGTTTTTTTTTTTTTTTGGCTATCGGAGGGTTCCCAACCCTTTGGGCTGGACTAATCCCTCCAGTCCCGGAGTGAAGCCGGGTAAACACCCCAGTGGCCCCAAGGTGGTAGCACTAGTCAAACCTGACCTATTGATCTACTTATGTGTCATGCGTGATCCAGAATACAGGACATTTGATCCTACATTCCTTTCCATTTGGATCCTTCATTGGATTGTTTCATGCTCTCTTCTAATGTTTTTGTTAAAAGGGTGTTTATAACTCTGAATAATTTTAAATGGGTCAATACTAGTTTTTCTTAATTGAATTGGCATTGTGGGTAATGCTTGACTTGTCTTATTTCAACTTCAATTATTCAGTTTTTTTTTTTTTCCTCACATTTTGGCAATTTTCTTGAAATGAGATACACTATTATAAATATGGATTCTCCATGGGCTCATAAACTTTTGATTCTTTCTTATTCTGCATTTCTACTTTTGGTCACATTCATGTTCACAAATCACATCCTGTTTTATTTCATATTATTTTTCTTGCAAAATTTCATTTGGCTCCCTAACTTTGAATGCATACAGGCTCCTGAATCAGAATTTATGATTACTACTCCTGGTCTTCTCTCTAATAGTATCTTGACTTTCATGCAGAAGATAGTGCCCAGCGGTTTGAGTTTTTGAAGTTCTGTAAGAGAGTTGAATACACAATTAGAGCTTGGTATCATCTGCAATTTGAAGATCTTATGGTGGGTAACTGCATGCATCTTATATTATCATGCGCGAATGATGTTTACCATTAATCTTGGTTTTTTGTTGAGACAATTTTTCTCATTGATTCTAACTGAATTTAAGAGATCTTTTTTATTTGGCAGCAACTGTACACCATCTTCAATCCCCTGTTGGCTGATAAGAAAAGGAAGCATTCTCCAGATGAGATGATAAGGCAGCTGTCGCTTTCTCCTGATCAGATCAAACATCTAGAACAGAATTTCATGACAAGCTTGGTTGAGGTTAGCTGGATCACACATCCTCTTTCAAGCACCAAACTGTGTTTTTACCAGCAAGTTTAAGGTCTCACTGATATGGCAAAAAGATGAAGCCATTTTTGGTTTGAATTCTTCCTTGGTGGAGAGGGTATCCTTAATAACTCAATGAAATGATTTGGTCGGTCATCAACTAATTTTCAAGAGAAATGAAGTCTTCCAGAAAAGATTATTGACTTATTTCTGAGATTTCAGTCGATGTTTGGCGCGTAGGTCCTAATTCTCAAGGATTCAACTGTCATGCCTGTGGCTCCCCTTAGAAGGGCTTTGGGCCCGACGAGCATCCACCTAAAGAAAAGGTGGGGGAAACTCTAAGGTAGCGTTTGGTTCGCGTGAATGGAGGTCGAAATGGTTGGTTCGCCAAAAAGGGACGGAATGACCATTACCTTCGGAATCACATTCCTTTATGTGAGGGAATCACCATTCCATCCAAGAACGGAAGGAATCATCATTCCATTCCTTTCTAACTTTTTGTTGAGACCAAAATACCCTCGCTTGTAATATTATTATTATATCATAATAATAATAATATAATATCTTTTTCACCCAACCATTATAGGGCCCACCCAAAATATTATAATAAAATATAATAATATATTATTATATCATAATAATAATAATATAATATCTTTTTCACCCAACCATTGTGGGGGCCACCCAAAATATTATATCTATCTATCTATCTATCTATCTACTATTATAAAAGAGGCTATGTTGCATGGTTTTTTCAACCAACCATTGTGGGGCCCACCCCCAAATATTATAATATAATATAAGAATATATTATTTTGAGAAATTGTAAAATTTTTCACTACACCTTTGTGGGGCCCACCCCAAAATATTATAATGCAAACTTTTTCACTACACATTGTGGGGCCCACCCCCAAATAGTATAATATAATATAATAATATATTATTATGAGAAATTACAAACTTTTTCACTACACCTTTATGGGGCCCACCCCCAAATCATCCACCACAAACAATGCAAATGTGACAGTAGAATCTAACAAAGGTATTTTGGTCAATCTTATGTAAATTTAATTCCATTCCAGACAGCATTCCAACGTACCAAACGCAGGAATAGGAATCATAATTCCATTACTGGGTTGATTCCTCAACGTACCAAACGCTGGAATGGAATTGACTATTCCTGCCTCATTCCATTCCATTGTCATTCCGGTCTCTATTCCATTCCTGCCTAGTGCCTACAACCATTCCAGCGAACCAAACGCTACCTAAAGGCCTGGTTATTGAATATGCAGTGGTACGTAGGTCCCACATCAGAAACATGCGAGTCCTGATCATGGGTATATAAGTGTGGCCGGGCCATAACCCCGCATAAACACGATTGGGTTGAAATCCTATGAACCAAAGTGGACAATATAATGGTCAAGGAGATTTTTTTTATTCTACCACTTGTGAAAGGATTCTTACATTAAGCCTTTCTCTCCTTTTGGTTTCAAGCTTGCAATAGTGACTCTCTCTCTCTCTCTCTCTCTCTCTCTCTCTCTGTGTGTTGGTCAAATGCAGATAATAGAGAAGAGTTTCTCTCCTTTTGGTTTTTCTTCTTTTTTCAACATAGCCTAAACGTACAACCTCAAGCTTGAAATAGTGACTCTCTCTCTCTCTCTCTCTCTCTCTCTCTCTCTCTCTCTCCTTTTGGTCAAATGCAGATAATAGAAAAGAGTAATTTTAAGAGGTTGACTGATGAGGAGTATAAAGCAGCACTCTCTGTACATTACCTTGTAAATTTTCCCATCATAGTGGATAAACAAAAGGTCTGAACTCAGATCCTATGACTGTTCTAATACATTATACTTCCATTTCCTAACTTTCCATGTCTAGTATCAATCATTTTCATGCTTTTTGTGCATTTACCAAGCCTCATATTTTCTCGGATGAATGAAGCTTGACTCGGAGCTTTTCCAGAGCTACTTCAGCCAACATCCAGATCGTTACAATAACCGCCCAAAATATAATGAAGATAAGGTATACTTAATGTCTTGATTATCAATTTCTCATAATGCTGATTTGCTGTGGTATTCATTATGTGAATCTTTCTGAAAAGCAATGGCACCTGAAACTTTTAAGTTTTAATTGTTCGCTAATTTTGAGCCTTTGTGTGTGTGCGCGCACGCCTGCGTGCGTGTTTTTTTTAACTGATAAATTACACTGATCAAACTCCTTATTGTACCTTTCTAAGATGTGGTTCTACCATTTAGTGACTCAATATAAGTTTTTTAAAAATTTTGGTGTCCTGATTTAGGATTAATTAGGTACAACAGAGAATTAAGCTGTTGATTTTTTCTGTACGTCAAGTAGATAATTGGATTTTTGTGAGAGAATTTACAGAAAGGAAAAAAGATTAAACAAAAGCCGAAGAACATGCAGGACACTACACTATGATAACACAGGTGAAGCATTAATGTCTCTCTTCCCTGCTACTTGTGTCAAGGATTCAAGGTAGCATAAGCAAATTGAATACATCCACATGTGGATCTGATGTAAAACTGAAAATGTAAAAGCATATCTGTCACATGGTTTGTGGCACCTAATTCAATGCCCCAAGTAGAAGAGGCAAACTAGGAAGAAGCCAATGAAGCTGGATTACAAGATGCAGGATCATATGGGAACATACCAACTGATGAAGATGGAGCTATTCCTTCCAATGCCTGAAGTCTCTGATGAAGATTGATAATTTCATCCTTTGACTTTTATTATTCATCTTTGTTAACTGACTGCCCTAGAGTACTTGTATCAATGATTTTTTTCCCTAACTTAACTGAATAAGCAGAAGCATTGCAAGATGCCCGGCCTACAAAATCCCAGCAAGTTTCCTGTGTAAGTCTATTCTCCCCCAATGAGTACAATGGAGTTAATCTCTATAACATTCAAGGGCCCACCATGGCCTTGACAAACACCTCCTTTTAAGGCCACCATGTCCATGCCCTCCATCCTCATTAGGAACAAGTGCAAATCAATTGTGCAAAAATGATGCCTAACTTGCCTTAGACACTCTTCACCCTGAAGAAGTGCAAATACAGTTCCAAGTGGTGGATAAAGGTATTGGCTTAAAACTTGTGTCCAAACATCCAAACAGATTCGTATTTTCGGTTCACACCTCCCAAAAGTTCATATATACATATCGAGGTCCTATTTCATTCTCGTCCTGCCAGCACAAGTTTATACAAGCTAGCTCTCTTCATTTATCTGAATCTAGCAAAAATAATCTTCTAAGGACATGTCTCCTTGTTTAAATTGGGCCAAATCCCTGGTCAATTGATATGTTCTTTCATGATTCCTCTTATGCGCATAAGTTTCAAAAATTGAGTCCAATACTCCTTTGCTGATTTACAATAACAAAACCTAGCAGCAATTACATTTCCCATGATATTATGGATCTAATTCATGACTAACATATTTTCTGATTGCCAATCTAAATATTTTAGATCACCGGCGGTTCAGTTATGGTACCATCCACCTATCCAAGCCGCTTGGGCCCTCCAGGCTCCAATAACCAACTGAGCGGAATGAGACCAGTCTTGAGAACTCTTTCCATCAAGCAAATCAGTAGTACTAGCATTTTTTTATATTCCCTAATGATAAGGAACTCTCTCCCCTTGCTTAGGATTTCATTGGATACCCCAGATCTAACTGGAAAAGCCCCCTTTTTTTTATAGAAAACAATCCCTTTAGATAATTAAACAACACTATTCAACTTCTAACAAGGGAACAAATACTTGTATGGCAATCAACTCCTTTAGGTGCTTACAGAACATCAAACACAAAGGGACAGTTTTCCCTTGAAACCAGCACTCAAATCAACTTCAAAAAATAAAGAATAACTAACCTGAATACTCAGATCAATACTGCATAACTGCTGAACGTGAGATCTCAGAAACAACAGTTGGAATCAACCCAAAAATATGCTGCCTGTTCTCCAGAGGCTGTTAGCGTCGCCCTTTATCCCCCAAAAAACCAAAAAGCTTCAAGCAGGAGTTGTTGGTTGCTGTTCTCCTATGAGCCTTCATCGAGGTGAAAGGCTCTTATGCCAATTTGGAGTCTTGGATTACCAATAAAAAAAATAATTTGGTTTTAGAGATGCAAGGTCTGAAAAGTTTGAGTGAGATTGAGAACTCAGAAAATACAGGAGGACATTATGATAGTATGATCAGATGGTCATACCGATAAGGTTCAGGAGACCATCCCTATATATTCCTATGAACTACATTTCACATTCACAGAAAATCCCTACTCTCTTTCATATTTACAAATCAGTCATGAACTTTTCTGAAATCACAGAAAAGTCTTCACCCTCGCAACTATTATAATCATAAGCATCATCATCTCAAACTTCATGTTGTAGATGTGACAAAAGTTCTGACCAAAAAAAGATGTGACAAAACTTTTATCATGGCTGTCGCCTCACAACAATTATTATATGAAATATAAAAAATATATAACTCAAACCCAACTCAAGCCAAGCTCCAGCTTAGCTTGACTTGAGCTTGAGTCTAGCTTGAGCATGAGTCTAACTCAAGCCCAACTTGATCTTGACCCATTGAGCTTGATTTGAGCTCAAGCTGAGCTCTTTGCCCAGCTCAACTCACTTTAACCCTTGGACAGATCAAAGAAAGACAAAAGTCTCCCAACAATGATATACACTAGAGCCTCTTAAGTAAACTGGATCATGGAGCCAAGAAAATTGATACCCCTCTAAAAATACAATCATCCCATGAACAAAGATGGAGAACCTTTAAGCAACCTAAGGCTATCGATTAGTTTGGAAATTGAACTGCTGAACAATTATGAAACTTGATTATCATATGAAGTGGTTGTCAATCACTTCATGCATGCTCCGGAAATTCCTCATGTGGAAGCCAATCATAGAATTTTGTGGTGTTTGACATCAACTCTAGGAATAGGAGTTCTCTGTAAGTCACTTGTCAATTTAGGCTTTCTCTGATGTAAACATTGCTAGATCTCCATCAAATATATATATATATATATATGGGAGATGCTCCTATGAGAGCATATATCAGGATATTATACATTTCTTAGAGGCAATCCTCTTTCATAGAAATGCAAAACCAATCTGCTGTCATCAAAAATCAAATGCTGATGCAGAATATAAGGCCATGGCCTTCACTGCATAGATAATGTAGTTGCAATAATTTCTATTAGAACTTGGTATTCAAATCTTGAAGCCTGTACCTACTGAGATAACTAAGCAGCTATCATATTCTCTATAATATTAGCTTATGGTGAAAGTTGGCCTTTATAAAATCTACTAATTTGGCGATCCTATTATTGTACAATCTAGCATTAGAGCTTATGCATTATCAGAATTTTCCTTCATTGTCTTGCTGCTTTTTTTTTCCTTGAAAACCATATATTTGATTTAGCAACATTGTGGATGAAGTATATCATTTATCGTCGAGGCATCGGAGAGGAGTCTACTAGTGATTATTTTTACATGGAAAAATTGGATATGATCATTTCACGCCTTTGGACATGGTTCCTCAGTGTCACTGGGTAAGATGCTTCATAATAATTCCTTTGGGATTTGTCGATACATGCTCTTGCTGATATAGCATTGTCACTTTATGAGGTTAAAATGCTTTTGTGGTGTGGGTTAATGGTGGTTTCAGACTTAAATGGATCTTGCCCAAAAGTCTAGTCAGGTACAAGGAGAAAGATTCAAAGAAAACAGGTGAAACAACTGAGGATACAAAGAAAGAAGTCAAAATAAATGCAAAAATGGAGCAAGAGATCGAACGAATTCCAATTCAAAATGTTAAACTAAGGTTTTAATTAGTATTCGCATTTCACATCCTAGCAGCTATTGACATTTCCATGCATCCATTTTGATAATGTATTATGTGATATTATGCTATTATCTGACATGATTGTTCTTTGTCTCTCCAGCATACCAAATCTATTTGGAAAGATTACCATAAAAGAACCAACATTTGATAGGATGATTGTAGTCTATAGGTAGTTTCTCGTCCTTGTTTTTTTTATTCTTTTCAAATAGTTCCTTTGAAAAGACCATAAAGGGTTCCATAAGAGTGTGTTGTGTGTGTGTTTCTCTTTGAGAATAATTTCTGAGAACATAATCTATAAAATTGGGGTATGGACTAGGATATGGCACAAGGCGTGGCCAAACCAAGTTCACTCACCTGAGTTGAATGAACATTGCTTGAGATCATTCTCGTAATATAAGGTGTGGAAAAAAACTCATATTATTTATATTACAGATACTGTGATGTAAGGCTTGCTATTAAGTGTTATGCATATAGATGGAAACCAATATCTTTATATGTATATGTATATGTAGAGAGCTACTTCAGGAAATGCAAGACCATTCCCTGCTAAGACATATTCCTGCATGTGGGGCCCACTTGGAAGCATGACGAAAGTCATGGGGGTTTAGCGGTTTGAAAGATTTCTCTATGACCTACATCTATGGAAAAAATGTGAACCATCCCACCAAGAGAGGTACGGTTTTGAGGGATTCAAAGTTTTCCAAGTCCTAGCTGAGTGGTACAGGCAAGGTGCCAAAATTTGCATGATGAATTCGAATGTGTACACAACTCGGATGAGTGTCAAATTTGGGTCAATCCATAGATGGCAGTTCATAGAGGACAAGGGTGTTAATGAGTATGAAGGGTTAAAATGATCATAAGAGGGAGGCAGGTAGGCCCATAAGCTTGATTATTCCTAAACTAGGAACAGTCTGGCAGTTCCCAAAACTCCTGCATAATATGTGTGTCAGTGTGTGAGTGCAGATAATGCCAGATATAAAGACACAAGGGACATGATATAATGCAAAGGAAGTGTGGTGAGACAACTCCACCCTTGTGGCCGTGAGATGTGTACATAAGCCATGCATGGAGAATGTGAAAAGCTTCACGACATCCCTCCCATCCTATGACGTTATGACGATCATGCAAATAATCAATGGTTTAAAGAAGCTAAATTTTTAATGACTCAAGTCAACAGCCCTAGAGAGGGGGTGAATTTTCACCCAACCAGCCAACCTAATCAATGGAGTCTCCTACACAATTGACCCACCTCATGTATAGGCAACTGCTCAGGCGGATCTCATAGAAGTCATCGCCACATCTCTTCTACCCATTTATATCGGAATGACACATAAAAATATGGAGATGTTATATTTTTCCCCATTTTTGGAGTTAAAATAGTGCAATGCAACATTCAAATACTAAAAAAGAATAGATGTATGCAAATCACTTCCTGACATGCCGTTATCAATATCATCACTGTCAATATATCAAGATGCTTCCCAAGCATTCTCACTTTGAATCTTTTTGTAACTGTATCTCTACTCCAACATCCCTGCCCTCACCCACACATCAACTCTTGCAACCCACTCCCATGTTGTACATCTCAAACTTAAAATTCTTAAACAATGAATTATGACGTTTTTTTCTTAATAGGTATGGAACCATTTAGTAGTTTTGAGTTTTCATTTGGTGAAGCTTGGAAGCATTCATTGATAACTGCAACTTCTCAGGCGCAAAGAGGAGCAAGGAATATATGTACAGCATTTCAAGAACATCCCTATGGCTGATATGGAATTAGTTCTTGTAAGCCTTCTGACTACATTTCAGTGAGCATGAGAATCATCTAATTTCAGACTTTTTATTTGATTTAGTACCTGACTTTGGACTTGTGGTTTTATAGCCAGAAAAGAAAAACCCAAGTTTAACCCCAATGGACTGGGTTCAATTCCTCGGGTCTGCAGTCATTGGGCTGGTAAGTCCATGGTATTTGGTGTCCTTGAAGTTCAAAGGAACATTCCTTCTTATCACTTTCCATCTTAGCATTCCTTCTTATCACTTTCCATCTAAGCATTCTTATTGTTGCATTCTTTGCAGGCTGCCCTCGGAAGTTCCATTGAAAAGCCTAAAGCTGATATTTGGGTTTTCATAGCTTTAGTGATGGCATTGGTTGGCTACTGTGCTAAAATCTACTTCAGGTAACTTCACGTCCTTGACATATCAAAATTTGACTTGGGAATGTAAGAATGATCATCTGCTGACATGTGGACCATCCTAACCACCTGTTTGGCTAGTAGGAGCCCACATTTCCTTGATTGATCCATTCACACCAAAGGCCCTACCCTGTACAGGCACTGGCCCAAATTTCACTCTAACCAAATGATTATGCCATCGGATCAATCATAATTAAAAATATGCATATATTTCAAACATGATTAAATTCAACATTATAAATCACTACGGTTGGAGTGAAATCTGTGACAATGTCTATACAGGATGGGGTGTGTGATGTGATTGAGTTGGATCGAGCTAATGTGGCTCACCTGTAAAACAGGTCTCCAGAACAACCCTGAAATGAGAATATGATTATTTCCCGACTTGACTGTTTTGCAGACTTCTTTATTAAAAAATACTGATAAAGAATGTGATTGAAATAATTGTGGTTCTTGTTGCATCCGTGAAATAGTTGCAACTTCAATCACGTTCTTTATACGACACTTAACATCAACTAGATGGTTCTACCAAAACAAATAAATAAATTATAGTACACTTGGATGTACCCCTAGTTTCACCCGGCATAGTTTGGCAGCAATAAAAATTTGTAATCCATTCCATCGTCCATTTAAAGTAGTGGAAATTACATTCGGCATGAAACTGTTTTGCAAATTTGTATGCAAAAAAACATCTGGTCTAGGCTTTGATAATAATTTGGGGTAAAAAGTGACAGAACCAGTATCAGGCCTAATGTGGCTTTTGAGTTCTGAGCTCTCCTAGAGGCAAAAGGATAGCATTCATTTGACCAATAAAAAAAATAAAAAACTATCCATTCAGTAGAAGTATCCAATCCACTTGTAATTTGGGGCACAGCCTTACACCATGTTGGTTTTTTTGTACCATAACCATCCTTTCATGTCCATCCATATATTCGTCAATTATTATTCATATTGTTTCTTTTGGATGTCATTTGCCTTCTATACGTGACAGGAAAATGAGATTTACATATGTAAATGCTACATATGTGTATGTTGCATATTCAAATGTTACACATGTGAAACACATTACCATGTTTGCCAAAATCACCATTTTCACGAGTAAATGAGTACATCCAACGGTTTTAGATGTATTTAGATTTTTTTGACTTTTTCATAAATTTCTCAAAATCCATGAAGAATTAAGATATGAAACTAAACACCCTGATACTTACCATTAATACAAGAATATTGAAACGGCTCATATCATGAACTAGGAAACCATAGCAGTGTAGAAAATTAGATCTATAGGTTGGGACATTTTCACAAATTACTCAAAATCTATGAAGATTTAAGATAATCGGCTTCAAGGTTTCAAGGTTTAGTAGTTCAATAAACAAAAATGAACGATTTGGATTACAAATATGGGGCCCACAAGAATGAAAAAAATAAATGTAGGCCCACAAGAGAAAAATCACCATGTAAAATGTGACTAGCTCCTTTTGCAAGAGATGTTGTTTGTAAATGATTTTATCACCTTTTCAGATGCGTAAAATTTGGTGTAAATGGCCTTATTTACACCATTTTCACACCACATGCATAAATGAGGGCAAACAAACGTGATGATGCGTAACCATTACGCATAAAATCATATACATATGAAAATGACTGCAAACAAACACCTTAACTAAATGTGATTACAAATTGAGAGGTGACATGAACACAAAATTTGAGATATGGAGGGAGGCTTTAGAATCCAAAGGCTTTAAAATAAGCCGTAAAGCATAAAAGATGGATTGACAGTTCAGTGGGGATATTGTGAGAATTGAAGCTCAAGAGATACCACAAAAAAGATTCATTCCAATACCATTTCGTCTAGAGAATCAGTCCTCATGTTCCAAGTCAAACAAATAATGAGGTTCGTTAATTGTCATGTTTCGTTTGATTCTTTATGATTATATTGACTCTTGCAGGAACGTGTGTTACATCTAACCACAATTCTGGCCAAGTTTCTGGGGTTCATTCCAACAAGTTAGGGTTGATGGCTTGATGCTGATGATTCTGTTGAATTTTTTTTTTTTTTCATAAGGCCCAAAAGCCACCTTAAACTTGTACCTGTGCTAAATAGGCTGAAGAATTAAATTTCATTATCCATTATGCCTGCTTTTATCTATTTTGTCACGTGTCTTTTCATGTTTTATCAAATGAAAAATCAGATAATGCCTTTGGAACTTACCTAAGGGATGTAACAGGTCAAGACTGGATATGCGGATGATACATTTGGGACTTACATAAGTTGGGGATGTATGGGTCAGGATCGGCCTGGGTCCATGTTGGACATAGACCCAAATATGAACCTCATTAAGTTTATATACCTGGACACTGAACCAACTCTAATGAACCTGATTGGACCTGGACCTGACTGAATGTAAATGCAGTAAAATATTTGAGAGATTGGTAACAAGATTCAAATTCAAAGCAATATTAAGATGATATTTTATCAATAATGCGGAATGCAGGGAGGGCAGTAAAGAGATCAATCAATATTATATTTGATATATAATATAATTCACTTTTTATACACATTACGAAGGTACATGGGTGTGGACTAGAAAGGACACAGACCAGGAGCCGATTATCAATATGGACCACAAAGAGGGTCCATACTCGTAACTTTTGGGTCTGGTTGAAGGACCAGATAATTGTAGGTCCATTGACATCCCTAACCTAAGTTGCTCATTTTGGCTGGGACCTAATCACATAGTTTCAAGCATTGTAGCAAATATCGCAGGCATTTGAAAATCTCATAATATATTTTGTGAGACTGACAAACATAAAAAACCCAATACTGTCACAAGATGTTCAAATCGTCAAAATATGTGAATCTCAATATTTTCCGTGAGATTTCACCCAAGGTCTCTATATTGCTAAAGATATATATTTCATGCGATTTCCATACTTTATTTCTTTTTTATTTTTAAGTATTTAGTTTTACCAGAACTTCTTGATTACATTCAAATAAAAACAAAAAGTAGAAAATTTTCCCAAAGATTTTACCAAGACAAGAAATTTCCAAGAATCAGTTTTTGACAATGTTTCAATAGAAATTAATTGTTCAAACAAGTGTTCTTGATTAACTGCATTATCAATACATAATTTTTAATTTTTTTCTTAGTTAATATTTTATAAATTTTCAGCCTGTTGAACAAATGTCAATAAAATCAGGCAAATAGCAAGATATGATTCATTTCAATAAGAACCTCAACTAGTTCCTGTGCTTTTGGCTTCATTCAATAGGCAGTTTCATTTGCTCTCAGAATTGGATACAAGTTTTCTTTCTTGACTTTCTAATCACTAACCATGCAGCTTTCTATTAATTTTCTGCAGGTTTCAACAAAATATGGCAACATATCAGAATTTAATCACACAAGCAATGTACGAAAAACAATTGGACAGCGGGAAAGGCACACTTCTTCACTTGTGCGATGACGTTATTCAACAGGAAGTAGGAATAAAGCTAGAAAGTTTCTTGTTACATACTACTTTGATCAATAGAAGACAAGGTCATGTTTAATGGCTGCAAACTAGAAACTTGATTCATACATGATTTAGAACAGAGTCCAACTAAACTCAATACTGTCGAGCATCTAAGTCAGCATTCATACTTAAGATACTAATTAAATTGAGTAACACTTAGAAATTGTACCAACCCTCCAAACCTGCGACCTACGAACTTTGCATATGGATTATTACAATATAGCCATACCACTGTCATCTAGTGAACCACTAGAATCATGCTAATTAGAAGTAAAACCATTGAATTTATCACCTACTTTTGTATGGTCGAGAGTTTGGAGCAATTAACTAGGAAAATTCCAATGGATAATATTCACTACACCTAAAAACCAAAGCAAATGCCCATAGACAAGCTTCGATAGATTTTATCACCAATATCTTTTCAAATTAGTTGCACCAGATTGATCAACACATTTGCCAATCTTAGGAGTTTGGGGTTGGTAATTGGTACCACTTCCTAGGTATTTGACTAGCACAGGATCCAGCCTCTTCCCCCTGCACCTTGACACGAGTTGAGCCTTGATAGAGGTGTTGTCACAGTTAGCCCATGGTCAAATTGGTAAACTGTTTCTGAAAAAAGTGATGTTTATTCTAACTGCTGATTATTTGAATGTGTAGGTGAAAGAAGTAATAATTGCTTTCTTTATTTTAATGAAGGAGGAAAAGCTCAGTGTAAATGTATAAGTCTCAATGAATCTCAACAGCACCTTTTGTTTTAATAATTTATATTGAAAGCTGGAATATGCAGTGCCGAGAAGCTTTTCTGAATTTATGCTGCTTGATGTTGTAGGAACTTGACAAACGGTGTGAAGACTTCATCAAAAAAGAGTTTAAAGAGACATGCAATTTCGAAGTAGATGATGCAGTTGGCAAACTAGAGAAGCTCAAAATCATAGTTAGAGTGAGTTCTCCTATAAATCACCATATAAAAGATCCATAAATCGGGGTGTTTCAGAATTCAGACCATGGAAACTTTGACCAAACCAGATGATACAACCTTTGCTGATGCCAGCCTTTGCTGCAGCAAGTCAGGTATCGTATCAGTGAAGCTCTGATACCAAGTAGAAAACTCTGGTTGTATCTAGTAAGAAAGAAGTCAAGAACAGAGAAGATTCGATGATGACGAGAAAAGGATGAGAAGAAGACTTTGGGAAATAGGTCCACAGTCACTAATCTATGGCTAATTGACCTAATTAAGCTTAATGTAAAAAAAAAGGAAATTATTATAAATTAAAAAAACTCACTCGTATGTCAAGTTACAAGAATATTCCCCAGAGCAGATACAGAAATAGTGGTATGGGTTCAGTTAACAGGAAGTGTTCAAATGATCATTGCATGTTAAACACTAGACGTGGTGATACGTTAAATTATATCAAAACTATGAATAAAATTAAGTAGCAGTTGCATCTAACATGTGAAATCTCAATTTTATATTAAATTTTTTTGTGTGTTTTAACATGTGTTTCCATTGAAATCAGAACTATCAATTATAATTCCTCAAATACCGTATCATTTAGAAAATTGCACATACTTTCTAGTATCACACTAGCTTTCTACTGGAATGATGATTGATTCATTTCTCATTTCTCTAACCCTTAAGTCCTTGGTGCTCGAGTTCAAGGAAATAGAAGTTGCAATCCAAATTCTGTAGTTTCATTTTAAGTTTTTGGATGAAGAGTTTACAAAAGCAGAGTTCACTAAAAATTGGAAGCAGCAAGTATATTTATATATTTTTTCCAACCTTTAGTTAAAGCTAACAGTCCAAAGAGCTCACAAAACTTGAGTTCTAAGTGCCAAGGGATCCAAACGGAGTTCATGCATTATTCTCAATATATATATATATATATGAATGGTTACTTTCATTAATCAGAGCAAGCAGTGTATCATTCTCAATTGATTTGGGAACGTGGAAGCATGTGATAGAGAGCATGGCATATCTGTTATAATCATATCATCGATTAGATCATTTATTCTAACCAGCATGTTCATCACAGGACCCTGAAGGAAAAATTGCGAGTGTGGGGTTGAAGGCCGCCAATGAGATTATAGGCCTCACCACAGAAGAATGGGTGTTGAAGGCAAAACAGGATGTTGCACATGGAACACCATCTGGAAATTGTATGGTTTTACACTTCCATTCTTATTCTTGCTTAGATAAAGTTGAAGTTCAAACCATTGAGCTCAAAATTCTCCCCAAGGATTTTTAAGTAGTGTTAAAGAGTCCACTGTTGACTGTAAGGTGTCCTTAATGATGTATTTGCAGATAATGCTGTGCTTTTCATCTCATTGACATATGAACATCTCAAGTGCAAGAATGACTTTTATTGTTATTATTATTCTCAACCTTTTGGCTCTAAGTACTTTTTGTAATCCTATTCATCCACTCATTCATTTTGTGTTTCCATATCAGTATTTTTAAGGTTGCATGTGAATGTTACATGCACAATTACAAAAGAAATCATAGGCTAGTGTTACTAATGGAGCTTTACTTATTTCAATCTTTTATCCAAAGATACAGTTTGCAGATGATATCTTATTAAATAAATTGTCAAATTAGTAACAACTATGTTCCTTAAAAAGAATTATCATTTGTAAGGAATTGAAACAACATAGTTCCCAACATAGTTGGAACAAGGCTTTGATGATGACAGAATAAAGACAGTTGTTAGCAGTTTTATTAAGACTAATATTTTGTGCCCTTACAGCACAGTAATTTAGGGCAGTCCGGTAAAGAGCTACTTTGGAATTTAGACATTTCAACACTAAGATCAATGTAAGCCATCCATTTGGTGCCTTAAATGACTGCATGTATCATCATGAGAAAAGACTGAGTTTAAAAGAAATCCTCATTAGAATGATACTTGAAGGTCGAGCGGTCTTATTTCTTGAAAACATCCAGTTTCCATGCTGCAGATGGCATGGTAGAATTGTGGATTGTTCAGACTGAATTGAATGTTATTGTTGATCATGCATTTTATATAACAGCCATTTGACTGATGGGAAGTTAAAAATTTTGCAGGGAAAGAATGAAGATCAATCTGGAATAAAAGAAAACTAGATCAACTGCTTGGACTGTCCACGTGAACCATATGGGCCATTTCTCTTGATTATCTGGTATAGAATGTAATTACTATTATGTACGAGAAATTGAAAAATAATTCTCAGAGAAAAATCTTATTATGGCGTGTATATTTGCATGTATGGATGAATATTATAAGGGGTTGAAGTACAGAAATATTAAGCATGAATAATAAAAAAAATTCATATTGCAACATTTCACAACACAGTAATGCCTTTCAATTAAGCAGCCACCAATATGAGAAAAATTAAAATATTGGCATATTGAGGTATCGCAACTTTAAGTATTATAGTGATACAAATGCACCCTACATGAAGAAACAGATCTCCTTGACTGCAAAACACTGTATCTAAAGTTACCCAATTGAGATATTACTACATTGGTAGAATAAGAAGATCCACTGGTTGGATGTAAACTTAGCTACCGCATACAGGCAAAGTTTATTTCACTAATTTATAGAAAACAAGGCACTGAGGATTAGAAAAGGCAGAAATATCTTCACATTATTACAGTCAAGAACCTAACAAACCTCTCAGAGTTCTCTCCTGCACTGAAGTCTCCAAATATCCGCCAGCAATTACAGGATGGGTTTTTGGGTTCTTTTCTGCATCCTTCTTTTCAAAACAATATACAGGCGCTTGCCATTTTGCATCCTCCAGCACAGCACCAACCTCAAAAGTCATCACATGAGCAGATCTTCCTGCAAAGATCAAGACAATGAAATGACACATCTTGGTGAACCCAAACACACAATTGGAACCCAATCCAGGTATGCAATAAAGATAAAACATTAGACATTTTAAAAATAGACGGGGTTACAGAAAATATGGCCTTTGTATAGCATTGGGTGGAAAAAGTTGAACTCAAAAGGCAAATACCAAAAAGTCCGAAACAGAAACCGCAGAAAATGAAGTCCTCAGTTTCCGTTTTTCACAGGAAATTGAAAGCATTACAGAAATAAGATTCCACAGAAAATTGCCATGGGTGCGTGACTGTTTTCTGCGGCATTTAACTTCTGCAATGATTTCATTTTCTGCAGAAAATAAAAAACCGTATGCTTCATTTTCTACAGCTTCAGTTTTTATTAATTGGTTCAAAAAGTAATCCATTGCAAAATGTTTTTCGAATTTCTACCACTTGGTAGAAAATGGTTCTCTATCTCTTGAACCCAAATCTTCTTCAGGGAAAAGTCACAAAAATAAAGAAGAAATTTTTGAAAAAACAAAGGTTTTCACCAAAGAAAAATGCAAGCAAACCCCAAAAATGTCAACTTGTAGCAATGGAAAATGGTTTACAAGAGAGAATGATCTTTCTGTCGTTCTATATTAACCTTCTCCATAATTTTCATTTTCCAAGGTGAGTGTCAGCAATTCTTTGCAAAAGAAGGTTAACACCAAGAGAGCAAAACCATTTTGTATTGTCTCAGCTCACCCCGGAGGCAGAAACACATTTCACTGCAGAAAAACATTGATTTTCGCGCCAAACAATAGAGACAAGAACCATAAAAATGAAATCTTTGCCTTCTACTTTGAACATAAGAATGAAATTACTATGAATACAAAACTCTGCAAATAAAATGTTAGAATAAGCCCTAATAAGGGTACGTTCACCCGAAGCATTTTCCACAGAAAATGATTTCCCCCCATTTTCACCAGTGCAGATCAAGACCCAAGTGTTGAAAAGCACATTTCGTTGCAGAATTTCTTTTCCCCCAATGCACTTGCCATGGTGAAAACATTTTCCCCAATTTGCTGAGGTCCGGATTGACACACACTGGTGGAGAACACATTTCATTCCCCACTTTCCACAAAAAACATAATTACTTGAAGAAACCATACCCCAAACACAAATCACCCCACAACCCATTTCCACAATCATAAAAAATCAGAACCCCACCTGTGTAAAACACCCAATGCACAGGCCTCTTGGTGACAACATCCTCATAGTACCAAATGAAATCCACCTTCTCCCAGACATTGCAGAGGAACCCATCCACATGCTCCTGGCCCAGGTAGTTAGCCCCATCGAGCCAGTTGGGCCGTAGGATGCCCACATCAAGGTGGGCCACTCTGCACTCCTCTGTGGAATCGAGGGTGTAGAAGAAGGAGGTGCCATTGTTCCATTCAAGGTCGTATAGGAGCTTCCCGAGCTGGTGCTGGATGATGTTGAAGTTCCTGCCGTTGGGCCAGTCATACCAGAGGTCGATGATCTGGTTGGCCCCATTGTAGTTCATGATAAGGATGGAATGGAACTGGTGGGGCCATGGAGATGGTGTGGGGTCTGATGAAGATGATGGATGGATGGATGAGGAGATGAGGAGGAGGAGGAGGAAGGGTGTTTGAAGGAGGGACTTGGTGGAGGTTGCCATATCCACACTGTATGGTTTTCTTTGGATTCATTTGTTTTTTTTATGTTTCATTCACTTTTCAGTTTTGGAGGAGGTGAATTTTTTATTTTTTATTTTTTATTTTTTAAGTGTGGACTTTCCTTGACATGATTAAAATGTTCTTGACACATTATTTATTTCTTTATTATTATATATATTTTTTAGCTTTCGAAGGTTTCTAACTTTTTGGACCGAACTATAAGCCCTCTGGCCCAAAGAGAAGTCGGATAAACTCTCCTTCAGCCTCAATGTGATAGTGCAATTTCAAACTTACAACCTCCGAATGCAAACTGTGGTTCGCTAACTGAGCTACCTTTAAGATTATTTTGGACACATACGAACAATGGAAACTACATAATTAGAAACAAAATTTTTTTTTGAGGAAACAGGTAATTCTCCATGTTACTATACTTTTTGATGAAAAAGTATTAGAAAAGTTTTTCTCAGCAAAGAAAAGGAGAGGAGATTGGGGAAATGAACTTTTTCTCTAATGAAACTTCTAGTATTTTACCATCAACAATGACAATAATAAACTCAACTTGGCACAAGGCCTAAGCTCAACTCATTTTTCAAATAAACCTGTAAATAGGCTCAGCTCAAGTTTGAGGCTATAAAAAGGAAGATTAGATTTGTACTCAACCAAAAATACTTACAAGCTGCCTTAGTTCTGTGGTTGCAAATGGATACTGGATTATTATATAATTATATACAAGCTACAAATGGATACCGAATTATTATATAATTATATATAAAAGTCTCTGATTTTAAATAAAGTAGTTTTTCAATTGGCTATCTCATTCGCAACCCTGGTATTACGTGGGGCTGAATGATGGCAATTTAACTTCTTAGCATCATATTTTAAAAGTTAA
Organism: Umbellularia californica; assembly: GCA_028538565.1. Lineage (NCBI taxonomy): Eukaryota > Viridiplantae > Streptophyta > Magnoliopsida > Laurales > Lauraceae > Umbellularia > Umbellularia californica. Next base: position 14,284,111 of record JAPQWN010000007.1, on the reverse strand, counting down.
TTAGACTGACGAAGGAATTAATTTTGGTTGAGCCCAACCATTCTAGTCTAATTTTGAAAACACTTATCATGAGATTGCATTTAAGATTTTAAGAAGAGTTGCAGTTGTAATATATAGGGATGGTGAGGGAGGATTGTACAAGAGAGGAGAGAGTGAAAGCAAGGGGGAATAGAAAGAAAAAAGAAAGAGTGTTCATTAAGAATTTTAAAATTTTGTGGAAACTTGTCACTGGTCACTTTATTTTTCTAAAATAAACCTAATTACAAGCAATTTAAATAAAAGCTTAGAGTCTATTTATTTACATTAATACACATAAGAACACATGGTGATTAATAAAATAGTAAATTGTCAAAGAACACGAGGCGAGTGAAGGGTGAATTATAAAAGGTGGAGATTTGGATCCGACTTTTACTGTTATATGTAATGAATTACTAGGTTCTTATACTTGTTTTTTAAAATTAACTATGATAATCAATTTTAACCACTTATTGCATGAATCCTATGCATTCAGTCCAACAAAAAAAAAAAAAATTTTCCTGATATTGGCCTAAAATTAAAATCCAAGGACTAATTTTTTTGAAAAATTTCCTTTCCTTTCAGTTACATTCAGACGGCGGCATCAACTTCCTTTCTTCCTCTTCTCTTCCTCTTGCCGTTATTATGAAATGAAATTTCCCGCCATTTCCTCGCAACCTTCTCTTCTGCCACAACTACACATCTCACAGCTTCAGCAGCCTCTCAACTCATTCACCCTTTTCTCCAGAGAAGCTTTTCTTCAACCCTCACCCCTATTTCAAAACCCCATCTCCTCCTTCGCCCATTCCACCACAGGACCTCATTGATGCATACAGAAAACCCCTTCAGCACTGCAAGACCCCATCACCCCTGGGAAATTCTCTACCAAAATCACTTCACGGGTTTCAAAACCACTCCTCTTTCAATTCTGAGAATTACGATAACCAAATCCATCGTTTTGTGGGCTTGCTCAATCCATCCAATGCCAAACAGCTCCATGTGCATCTAGTAAAGAATGGGTTGTATGGAAATTTGTTCTTATCGAATAATCTTGTTAATTTGTATGCAAAAGCAGGTAATGTGGCTTCTGCTGCCCAGGTGTTTGGTGAAATGCCTGAAAGAAATGTTGTTACTTGGACTTGCTTGATTTCTGGTCATGTGCAGTTGGGGTGGCCCGATGATGCATGCAAACTTTTCTGTTCAATGATTCGGGCGGGATCTGTGCCGACCCATTTTACGTTTGGCAGTGTGCTCGGGGGCCCAGGCTTGCCAGGACTCAGGGGCCGACCGCCTTAAATTCGCCATGCAAGTCCATGGTCGAATTTCAAAAACACGGTATGCATCAGATGTTGTAGTGTGCAATTCGCTGATATTGATGTATGGGAGCTGCAGTGTGGATTCGGTTTGTTATTCCTGTCAAGTGTTTGACGGGATGTTGATGAGGAATTCGATAAGTTGGAATTCGATTATCTCTGTTTACTCTCAGAGGGGAGATGTTTTCTCTGCTTTTGGGTTATTCTCAGAAATGCAACAGGAGGGGGTCCGATTTAGTTTAAAACCGAATGAGCATACTTTTGGCAGTTTGATATCTGCAGCCAATGCCTTTTATTCTTCCTCTGAATGCAATGGGTCGCATCTTCTTGAGCAAATGCTCCCACGAGTTATGAAATCTAGTTTTCTGAATGATTTGCATGTTGGAAGTGCTTTGGTCAGTGCCTTTTCGAGATCTAGGTTGCTTGATACTGCTAGAGAGATTTTTGGACAGATGAGTGATAGGAATGCGGTCTCCATGAATGGCTTGATGGTGGGGTTGATGAAGCAGAAGCGCGGAGAAGAAGCATTAGATGTTTTCAGAGATACGAGAGATCTAGTAAGTATAACTTGCGATTCTTATGTAGTTCTTCTTAGTGCTTGTGCCGAATTTGTGGTACCTGAAGAAGGGAGAAGAAAGGGGAGGGAGATTCATGGGTTTGTAATTAGAAGTGGCTTGAATGATGGAAAGGTTGCAATTGGAAATGGGCTGGTTAACATGTATGCGAAGTGTGGTGTCATCAACGATGCTTGTACAATATTTGATCTCATGGGAAGTAAAGATTTGGTCTCTTGGAACTCCATGCTCGCTAGTCTTGACCAAAATGGGTGTTTCCAGGAGGCATTGTCATGTTATTGTACAATGCGTAGCAGCAGACTAATGCCATCAAATTTTGCATTGATAAGTACTTTAAGTTCATGTGCGAGCTTGGGATGCATCAAACTGGGGACACAGATTCATTCTGAAGTGATTAAATTGAATCTTGATTCAGATGTCTCTGTTTCAAACTCTCTTCTCAAATTATATGCAGAATCTGGGTATATTGTGGATTGCCAGAAAGTTTTCAATTTGATGCCAGAACATGACCAAGTTTCTTAGAATTCCATGATAGGAGCATTAGCTGATCTGGAGGCACCTATCTCTGAAGTGGTTGAGGTTTTCTTGGATATGATGAGAGCTGGGTGGAGTCTGAATAGACTAACATTCATGAACATTCTTTCAGCATTATCGTCACTTTTGATTCTTGAGTTGGGAAGGCAAGTTCATGCTTTAGTTCTGAAGCACCATGCTGTAGAGGACAGTGCTGTAGAGAATGCACTTCTTTCTTGCTATGCTAAGAGTGGAGAAATAGATGACTGTGAGCGCCTTTTTGTCAAGATGTCTGAGAGGAGGGATGAAGTTTCATGGAACTCGATGATTTCTGGATACATCCATAATGGGCTTTTGCCAAAAGCCTTAGATATATTCTGGTTAATGACACAAACGAGACAGAGAGTGGACTGCTTCACCTTTGCCACTGTTCTTAGTGCATGCGCATCTGTTGCAGCGCTGGAACGTGGGATGGAAACACACGCTCATTGCATAAGGGCTTGCTTGGGATCTGATGTTGTGGTTGAGAGTGCTCTCGTTGACATGTATTCCAAGTGTGGAAGGGTAAACTATGCAGCAAGAGTTTTTGGCTTGATGTCTTTGAGAAATGAATTTTCTTGGAACTCGATGATATCGGGTTATGCTCTACATGGACATTGTGGAAAGGCACTTAAGCTGTTTAAGGAGATGCAAAAAGAGGATCGCTCACCAGATCATGTCACCTTCGTTGGTTTATTATCTGCTTGTAGCCATGTTGGGTTGGTTGATCAAGGTGTCAAGTATTTTGAATCTATGAGCAAGACGTATGGCTTGGTTCCTAGGATGGAGCATTATTCCTGTATGGTGGATCTTCTTGGTCGAGCAGGTGAACTAAATAAGGTAGAACACTTCATTAGAAGGATGCCAATGAAACCTAATGTTCTTGTATGGATGACAGTTCTAGGTGCTTGTTGTCGAGCAAATGGTAGCAAAATGGATTTGGGAAAGCAGGCTGCAGATAAGCTTTTGGAGCTAGAGCCAAAGAACCCTGTAAATTACGTACTTATTTCAGACATGTATGCTTCTGGAGGGAGTTGAGGAGATGTTGCAAAAACTTGGGTGAGGATGGCCAATCTGCCTGCAAAGAAGGAAGCTGGGTGCAGCTGGGTCACATTAAAGGATGGCGTGCATGTCTTTCTAGCTGGTGATAAATCACACCCAGAAACAGATGCAATCTATGAAAAGCTATATATGCTGAATCAGAAGATTAGAGATGCAGGTTATGTTCCTCAAACAAAGTTTGCATTGTATGATCTGGAAGTAGAGAATAAGGAAGAACTTCTGAGTGTTCACAATGAGAAGCTAGTAGTTTGTCAGGTCTCGTCCCGAGTTAATCAAGATTAACTCTAGTTAATTGAAATTAGTGCTAGTTAACCATGTTTAACTAGTTTAATGGTAATTAATGACTAAGCTCGATGAGTTAGTCCCAAATGAATAGAATGAACGGATAATGAAAAGATTAAGTGAATTGATTATATTTAAGGCTAATTAACTGAGGTTAATTGAGCTATTAATGGTTTATGACCAAATGATATGAAATAAGCCTCAAATGAATGAATTAGGCTTAATGGAATAGTAGATAACAGAATTGCATGGTTTAAATGGAGTTTTAGACTCAAACATTGAAATGAGGGACTTTTATGTAAATACGAATTTTCGCGTATTTCGTCGAATACGGAAACTCTTGATACCAACGCGTGTATCTTGACGAGTACGTCAACTTCCGTAATAGACTCGAAGTCGTTTGACGAGAATCCGGTCAAATGACCCTTCATTTGACTCGAATTGTAATTTAGTGAAGTAGATGGGCTTGAATGCAATTTATTAGCTTATATAAGCTAAGGTCACTTAATTGAGATGAATCATCTCATTTCCAAGCATTTCAAACCCTAGACTCATTTCTTTCTTGCTTTTTCCTTTTCTTTCCTTCCAATCTCACTCAATCAAGTAGCAAACAAGGATTTCCAAGTGTTTTCAAGAAGCCTTCATCCTTCTCTTCATCTTCCCCAAGTTTGTTTTCAAATTGTGGAAGTGTGAAGCTTGAAATCGAGGTTTTCTTCTTGGAATCAAGCTCAAGAAAGAGGTTTTCATCCATTCAACCTTCACAAGAGGCAAGTACATATGTATTCTTATGATTTATAGTGTTTTAGAAAGATTGGAGTTCATTTGACTCAAATCCTGAAGTTTCACTTCAGAAAATCTGAAGCTCAGAACTGAGCTTCTGGGTCAGTGTCGGTTGACCGACGGTCAACCGACGAGTGAACCGACAGCTCTGGAAGTTGTCTCGGAGAGTTTCAGCTCTCTGGAATTCTGACCGACATTGTGTCGGTCAGCCTACATGGAAGTGTCGGTCGACCGACAGGTCAACCGACGGACTAACCGACAGATCTGAAATCTGTCTCAGTGAATTCCAGCTCTCTGGAATTCAAACCGACAATAGGTCGGTCAACCGACATGGTATCTTCGGTCAGCCGACACATGACCGATGCCTGACCGACAAATGTATCAGAGAATGGATTGGAAATCCAGCTTCTGGAACTTGAACCGACAAAGTGTCGGTTAACCGATAGGTCAACCGACGTTGTATGGTCGGTCAGCCGACAGGCCAACCGACAGCTGAGATGAACTCAGAAAAGATTATGGAAATGAAGCCTACTTTGTACAGGCTATTCCATGCTGATGTCTAAGCCTACATAGGTGTTAGCGAAGGTCGTCTCAATGTACAAATCAAATACATAAAGTGATAGTCATCAAAAATAACATGTACATTGGATAACTAACGCTTCACTCGTTTGTCTGGCTTAGAAGTATGCACAGAATTGATAAGTAGTGAATAGAATCCATGAAGTGACACAGAGGTGAACTTCGTTGACATAGTGAACGTCATTGGCATAATGCACGAAATGACCGAATACATGAATTGAATTAATGAAATGAAATGAAATGAATAGTCACTAAAGGTGACAGTAACTTGAATGAATGAATAATTCCTGCTGCAGTAGATGTGAGGGGCGTTCCGGAGCCTCGTGGAATGCCAGTGCTCTCTGATCAAGACACTGGAAAATTTCCACCATTATGAAAAGTCATGTAATGAAAAGTGAAACAATCTTGAAGCCTCGGCCATGAATGGTTTGCCCTTCCGCCTTGTGCTTAATTAATGTGACTAAATGAAAATTGAATAATCTTGAAGCCTAGGCCATGAATGGTTTGCCCTTCCGCCTTGTGCTTACACTGCTTCCGTTGGAAGACACGAAATGAACGAAATGAAAGGCTATGATTGACATAGATAGTTGTTATGGAATTGAAGTAGGTTATATAGAACTGTTAAGTTCTTTTATTGTAGAACTGTTTAAGTTCTTACCTTATTGAATTCTTGTATAGAATTGTTAAAGAATTGTTAAATAACATGAAGAATCATGAAAATGCATGTATCTTGTTGAACCTTCGTGTTCACGTGTTATTGATGATATCACAGGCCCAGATGCCCGTGCCGGTCCTGCCGAGGCCGCGCCGCCTGCGGAGGAGGCCCGTCCGTTACCTCCAGGAGGTTTAGCGGAGTGGGCGTAGTCGGAGGGCGATTGTAAATGAATAGTTTTGTAATAGAGAAGTAATACCAACTGCATTGTGTTTTAAGTGTGCAGTGTTGGTTTTAGTGGGCTGTAAATTTGTATAAGGGAACTTTACTTTTGTGTAAAGTTAATTGTAGTCAATGTATATATACATGTTTTCCGCACATTGTACATTGACAGGTATTGTGATTTGATATCCCTTGTGAGTCTTGTCTTAACTTCGGTTAATTCAGGATTTACGGGAGTAAGTATGGTTCCGCGACTCGGGGGTCCGTCCGAAGTAATCAGGTCTCGGGCCCGGGTCGTGACATACTTATTGTATGGTATCAGAGCCTAGGTTGAGAACTAGGTTAAGGAACTTTTAAAAGCCTTAGTAAGAACGAAGTGAGGAACGATATCGATAAGACGAATCCAATCTTGGATTTGTATTTATTGCTTTCACTATATGTGATATAAAGGTCATGGGAAGTGTATAGATGTTTATCTTACCTTCCATCTTGTTTACAGTATGGCTTCTGGATCAGGGAGTGATAACTTCGTAGAAGTTACTGTCAATGACGGTACTACACCACCTCCCCCAGCATTGGATAATGATGCTCGGTTTACTGCTATTCTGGAACAGTTAGCCAGAACTAACGAGCAGATTGCGAAAAGTCATGAAGCTCAGTTAGGTTTGCAAACCCAAATGACTTCGATGTTGCAAGTCATGCAAGCCCCGTCTGTTCCACTACAGCCTCATGTTGAGACTCAGCTAGTATTACAGCACAAAGAGACGGACCCTCATGCTGTTTATGAGCGGTTTCGTAAAAGAGGAGCTACAGAGTTCCATGGTACTGAAAATGCCATACAAGCTGATGAGTGGCTGGAACACATTGAAGATGTGTTTGAAACGGTTGTCTGCACTCGCAAGCAGAGAGTGTTGCTCACCTCTACGATGTTTAGAGGGGGAGCAAATACTTGGTGGAAGAGTGTCAAGGACACATTTAAAGTCATGACTGCACCGGACGTTTGGGAGACTTTCAAGAAACAGTTCCAAAGAAAGTTTATCCCCGAGCATGTGCAGCAGCAAAAGGAATCGGAATTCCTACACTTGAAGCAAGGTCAAATGACCGTAGCTGCATATGTTCATACCTTCTTACAGTTGTCCAAGTATGCTATAGACTTGGTGGATACTGAGGAGAAGAAGGTTAAGAGATTCCTCATTGGGTTGAACCCCGATTACAAAGCGGTCGTAATGGCTGGACAGAAGCCTACGACGTTTGATGATGCCGTAGACAGGGCATATACCGCTGAGGAAATTCAGAGAGAGAGAGAAAGAGAGACTGTGAACACCAAGAGAAGTGGTGACTCCTGGTTTAAGAAAGGAGGACAGTCTAGAAATAAGAAGCAAAAGCAAAGATTCATTCCTAGGAATGAGAGAAGAGAGAATCTGCCAGTCTGTGAGACTTGTGGCAAGAGTCACCGGACTGAGCTATGTTGGAGGAATACTGGAGCCTGCTTCGTCTGTGGTTCTTTGGAACACAGAATGGCACAGTGTCCAAGAGCTAGGAGAGATGATAGAGCTCCGTACCAGTATCCTGCGCAGGGTCAAGCAGCACTTCCTGCTCCCCCGCAGAGATTAGCTTTACCAGCTCCTCCTCCTAGACCACAGCAACAACAGCAACCACAGCCACAACGTCAGGGCCAGCAGCGTCAGTGGCAGAGACAACAACCGAGACAGCAGCAGCAGCCAAACAGGCCACAGATGGCTGGGATGGCTTATGCTGTCAACAGGGAACAAGCTGATGTTGCCACGAATGTGGTTGAAGGTACAATTTTTGTAGATAATAGACTTGCAATTGCATTGTTTGATCCCGGTTCCACACACTCATTTGTAGCACCCGCATTTGCTGGTGGCATGCAAGACCGGATCATGCAATTGTCTTATGATTTTACTGTGTCTACTCCTTTAGGGAGTAAAGTAGTGTGTGAATTATATATTCCACAATGCACTGTTAGAATTGGAGATGTATCAATGCCAGCTGATCTGGTGATACTACCTATGAATGATTTCGATGTGATCTTCGGTATGGATTGGCTTGCGAAGTACAGGGCTTGTCTAGACTGTTTTCGCAAAGTCATTACCTTCAGGGTTAATGAAGCCAATGCCAGTGTATTGTTTGAAGGAGTGCAGAAGAAGTATGACACCAGGCTCGTTTCAGCACTTAAGGCTGAACGTATGATGCGTAGTGGTTGTGAAGGCTACATCGCATTCGTTTCAGAGAAGAAGCCTGTACAGGAATTGCGAAACATTCCTGTAGTCTGTGAATTTCCAGACGTGTTTCCGGATGAAGTGCCAGGTCTACCTCCAGCTAGGGAAGTGGACTTTACAATTGAACTTGTGCCCGGTACTGCACCAATATCGAAGGCACCGTATCGAATGGCACCATCAGAGTTGTATGAATTGAAGAAGCAGATACAGGATTTGCTGGACAAAGGTTTTATCAGACCTAGTGTCTCACCATGGGGAGCACCTGTATTGTTTGTGAAGAAGAAAGATGGTACCCTGCGAATGTGTATCGATTATAGGCAGATAAATCAGATGACAATCAAGAACAAGTATCCTCTGCCTAGAATTGATGAGTTGTTTGATCAACTCGAGGGTGCATCCTATTTCTCTAAGATTGATCTCCGATCTGGTTATCATCAGATTCGGGTTAAGGATCAAGATGTGCAGAAGACTGCATTCAGAACTCGTTACGGTCACTACGAGTTTTTAGTTATGCCTTTTGGTCTAACCAATGCACCTGCAGTGTTTATGGCTTTAATGAATAGGGTGTTTGCTCCCTTCCTAGACCAGTTTGTGGTAATCTTCATTGATGACATCCTGGTCTATTCAGAGTCAGAGGTCGAGCATTCACGTCATTTGAGGACAGCCTTGCAGATACTGAGAGAGAATCAGTTGTATGCAAAACTCGAAAAGTGCGACTTTTGGTTGCAGCAGGTTGCATTTCTGGGTCATATCATTTCCGGAGATGGGTTAGCAGTTGACCCAGCTAAGATTGAAGCAGTTACCAATTGGCAGAGCCCGAAGAATGTGCCAGAAGTAAGAAGTTTCTTGGGATTGGCAGGCTATTATAGGAGGTTCGTCAAGGACTTCGCAAGGATAGCATCGCCATTAACGAAACTGACTCGCAAGAGCTCTTCCTTTGAATGGAATGATGCATGTGAGTCTAGTTTTCGAACCTTGAAGCAAAAGTTGATTTCAGCCCCAATCTTGTCTTTACCCGACGGAAGAGGAGGATTTGAGATATACTCAGATGCCTCGGGTATTGGCTTGGGATGTGTATTGATGCAGAATGGTAGGGTGATTGCCTACGGTTCGCGTCAGTTAAAGGAACATGAAAAGAATTATGCCACACATGATTTAGAGCTCGCGGCGGTTGTGTTTGCATGAAGCAATGGAGACATTATCTGTATGGAGAGACTTTTGAAGTCCATTGCGATCACAGGAGCCTTCAGTATCTATTCACTCAGAAAGATATTAATTCAAGGCAACGTCGTTGGTTAGAGCTAATCAAGGACTACGACTTTCCATTCAAATATGTACCTGGAAAGGGTAATGTGGTGGCTGATGCTTTGAGTCGGAAATCAGCTGACTTGGCATCGTTAGTTGGTGAGTGGGACATGATCGAAGAATTCAGAGATCTGGATGTGGCTATTGAAATGATAGACAGTAAAGTAATGCTTGCAGCAATGTCTGTCTTTGAACCAATGCTTATCACGGAGATCAAGGCTAGACAATTTCAAGACCTTGATTTGGTAAGGATTAGAGATAACCTTGCCACGAAGCCAGATTTCGTGTTAGTAGAAGGAGTTCTGTATTTTAGAGACAGATTATGTGTCCCAGCTCAAGAAGATCTTAAACAAGCTATCATGTTTGAAGCTCATCACACCAGGTATTCTATGCATCCTGGAAGTACGAAGATGTACAGAAATCTGAAGGATAGATTCTGGTGGAATAACATGAAGCGAGAGATAGCAGGTTATGTATCATCCTGCTTAACTTGCCAGCGTGTAAAAGTTGAGCACCGGAAACCACCGGGATTGCTTCATCCACTGAAAATTCCTAAATGGAAGTGGGAGCACATTACGATGGACTTTGTATCGGGTTTACCGAGGACGAGGAAGCAGCACGATGCCGTATGGGTGATCGTTGATCGTCTTACAAAGTCTGCACACTTCATTCCCATCAGAAAGGATATAGGATTCAGTGAGATGTCTAAACTGTTTGTCAAAGAAGTGACTCGATTGCATGGAACACCGGTCTCGATTGTCTCCGATCGGGATAGCAGGTTTGTGTCCACATTCTGGAAGTCATTTCAGAATTCATTTGGCACTAGACTTCAGTTTAGTACTGCTTACCATCCACAGACAGATGGGCAGTCAGAAAGGACTATACAGACTCTGGAAGATTTGCTCCGTGCCAGTGTGATTGATTTCGGGAGTGATTGGGATGACCATTTAGCTTTGTGCGAATTTGCGTACAACAATAGCTATCACTCCAGCATTGAGATGGCACCATTTGAGGCATTGTATGGTCGGAAGTGTAGGACCCCAGTTAGCTGGGAAGAAGTTGGAACTCGGAGTTTCCATGGTCCTACGATTATTGCAGAAACAGTAGAGAAAGTCCAGAGGATACAGGAAAGGCTAAAAGTTGCTAGGTCACGGCAAAAGAGCTATGCTGACAATCGTCGGCGTGATCTAGAGTTTGCAGTTGATGATTTAGTCTTTTTGAAGACTTCTCCAATGAAAGGTACTGTTCGATTCGGACAGAAAGGGAAGCTTTCCCCGAGATTTATTGGACCTTTCAAGGTCACGAGTCGAATTGGAAATGTGGCTTATCGCCTAGACCTCCCATCAGAACTCTCCGGTATTCATAATGTATTTCATGTTTCTATGCTTCGGAAGTATGTGCATGATCCTTCACATGTCATTCGTCATGAAGAGATCGAAGTGTTACCAAACACCACATATGTTGAGAAGCCAGTTCAGATCATAGATACAAAGGAGGCAGTTCTGCGTACTAGAACGATCAAGTGGGTCAAGGTCCTTTGGGATCATCATGAACCTAATGAAGCTACATGGGAACTTGAGGAGCAAATGGCTCAGAAGTATCCCGAGCTATTTGTTCAGGTAATTTTGAATTGAATTGTTTATTTTCCTTGTAATGGGATTGCATTGATTTGAATTGCATTCGGAGGACCGAATGGTTCAAAAAGTTGTGATAGTTGTCAGGTCTCGTCCCGAGTTAATCAAGATTAACTCTAGTTAATTGAAATTAGTGCTAGTTAACCATGTTTAACTAGTTTAATGGTAATTAATGACTAAGCTCGATGAGTTAGTCCCAAATGAATAGAATGAACGGATAATGAAAAGATTAAGTGAATTGATTATATTTAAGGCTAATTAACTGAGGTTAATTGAGCTATTAATGGTTTATGACCAAATGATATGAAATAAGCCTCAAATGAATGAATTAGGCTTAATGGAATAGTAGATAACAGAATTGCATGGTTTAAATGGAGTTTTAGACTCAAACATTGAAATGAGGGACTTTTATGTAAATACGAATTTTCGCGTATTTCGTCGAATACGGAAACTCTTGATACCAACGCGTGTATCTTGACGAGTACGTCAACTTCCGTAATAGACTCGAAGTCGTTTGACGAGAATCCGGTCAAATGACCCTTCATTTGACTCGAATTGTAATTTAGTGAAGTAGATGGGCTTGAATGCAATTTATTAGCTTATATAAGCTAAGGTCACTTAATTGAGATGAATCATCTCATTTCCAAGCATTTCAAACCCTAGACTCATTTCTTTCTTGCTTTTTCCTTTTCTTTCCTTCCAATCTCACTCAATCAAGTAGCAAACAAGGATTTCCAAGTGTTTTCAAGAAGCCTTCATCCTTCTCTTCATCTTCCCCAAGTTTGTTTTCAAATTGTGGAAGTGTGAAGCTTGAAATCGAGGTTTTCTTCTTGGAATCAAGCTCAAGAAAGAGGTTTTCATCCATTCAACCTTCACAAGAGGCAAGTACATATGTATTCTTATGATTTATAGTGTTTTAGAAAGATTGGAGTTCATTTGACTCAAATCCTGAAGTTTCACTTCAGAAAATCTGAAGCTCAGAACTGAGCTTCTGGGTCAGTGTCGGTTGACCGACGGTCAACCGACGAGTGAACCGACAGCTCTGGAAGTTGTCTCGGAGAGTTTCAGCTCTCTGGAATTCTGACCGACATTGTGTCGGTCAGCCTACATGGAAGTGTCGGTCGACCGACAGGTCAACCGACGGACTAACCGACAGATCTGAAATCTGTCTCAGTGAATTCCAGCTCTCTGGAATTCAAACCGACAATAGGTCGGTCAACCGACATGGTATCTTCGGTCAGCCGACACATGACCGATGCCTGACCGACAAATGTATCAGAGAATGGATTGGAAATCCAGCTTCTGGAACTTGAACCGACAAAGTGTCGGTTAACCGATAGGTCAACCGACGTTGTATGGTCGGTCAGCCGACAGGCCAACCGACAGCTGAGATGAACTCAGAAAAGATTATGGAAATGAAGCCTACTTTGTACAGGCTATTCCATGCTGATGTCTAAGCCTACATAGGTGTTAGCGAAGGTCGTCTCAATGTACAAATCAAATACATAAAGTGATAGTCATCAAAAATAACATGTACATTGGATAACTAACGCTTCACTCGTTTGTCTGGCTTAGAAGTATGCACAGAATTGATAAGTAGTGAATAGAATCCATGAAGTGACACAGAGGTGAACTTCGTTGACATAGTGAACGTCATTGGCATAATGCACGAAATGACCGAATACATGAATTGAATTAATGAAATGAAATGAAATGAATAGTCACTAAAGGTGACAGTAACTTGAATGAATGAATAATTCCTGCTGCAGTAGATGTGAGGGGCGTTCCGGAGCCTCGTGGAATGCCAGTGCTCTCTGATCAAGACACTGGAAAATTTCCACCATTATGAAAAGTCATGTAATGAAAAGTGAAACAATCTTGAAGCCTCGGCCATGAATGGTTTGCCCTTCCGCCTTGTGCTTAATTAATGTGACTAAATGAAAATTGAATAATCTTGAAGCCTAGGCCATGAATGGTTTGCCCTTCCGCCTTGTGCTTACACTGCTTCCGTTGGAAGACACGAAATGAACGAAATGAAAGGCTATGATTGACATAGATAGTTGTTATGGAATTGAAGTAGGTTATATAGAACTGTTAAGTTCTTTTATTGTAGAACTGTTTAAGTTCTTACCTTATTGAATTCTTGTATAGAATTGTTAAAGAATTGTTAAATAACATGAAGAATCATGAAAATGCATGTATCTTGTTGAACCTTCGTGTTCACGTGTTATTGATGATATCACAGGCCCAGATGCCCGTGCCGGTCCTGCCGAGGCCGCGCCGCCTGCGGAGGAGGCCCGTCCGTTACCTCCAGGAGGTTTAGCGGAGTGGGCGTAGTCGGAGGGCGATTGTAAATGAATAGTTTTGTAATAGAGAAGTAATACCAACTGCATTGTGTTTTAAGTGTGCAGTGTTGGTTTTAGTGGGCTGTAAATTTGTATAAGGGAACTTTACTTTTGTGTAAAGTTAATTGTAGTCAATGTATATATACATGTTTTCCGCACATTGTACATTGACAGGTATTGTGATTTGATATCCCTTGTGAGTCTTGTCTTAACTTCGGTTAATTCAGGATTTACGGGAGTAAGTATGGTTCCGCGACTCGGGGGTCCGTCCGAAGTAATCAGGTCTCGGGCCCGGGTCGTGACATACTTATTGTATGGTATCAGAGCCTAGGTTGAGAACTAGGTTAAGGAACTTTTAAAAGCCTTAGTAAGAACGAAGTGAGGAACGATATCGATAAGACGAATCCAATCTTGGATTTGTATTTATTGCTTTCACTATATGTGATATAAAGGTCATGGGAAGTGTATAGATGTTTATCTTACCTTCCATCTTGTTTACAGTATGGCTTCTGGATCAGGGAGTGATAACTTCGTAGAAGTTACTGTCAATGACGGTACTACACCACCTCCCCCAGCATTGGATAATGATGCTCGGTTTACTGCTATTCTGGAACAGTTAGCCAGAACTAACGAGCAGATTGCGAAAAGTCATGAAGCTCAGTTAGGTTTGCAAACCCAAATGACTTCGATGTTGCAAGTCATGCAAGCCCCGTCTGTTCCACTACAGCCTCATGTTGAGACTCAGCTAGTATTACAGCACAAAGAGACGGACCCTCATGCTGTTTATGAGCGGTTTCGTAAAAGAGGAGCTACAGAGTTCCATGGTACTGAAAATGCCATACAAGCTGATGAGTGGCTGGAACACATTGAAGATGTGTTTGAAACGGTTGTCTGCACTCGCAAGCAGAGAGTGTTGCTCACCTCTACGATGTTTAGAGGGGGAGCAAATACTTGGTGGAAGAGTGTCAAGGACACATTTAAAGTCATGACTGCACCGGACGTTTGGGAGACTTTCAAGAAACAGTTCCAAAGAAAGTTTATCCCCGAGCATGTGCAGCAGCAAAAGGAATCGGAATTCCTACACTTGAAGCAAGGTCAAATGACCGTAGCTGCCTATGTTCATACCTTCTTACAGTTGTCCAAGTATGCTATAGACTTGGTGGATACTGAGGAGAAGAAGGTTAAGAGATTCCTCATTGGGTTGAACCCCGATTACAAAGCGGTCGTAATGGCTGGACAGAAGCCTACGACGTTTGATGATGCCGTAGACAGGGCATATACCGCTGAGGAAATTCAGAGAGAGAGAGAAAGAGAGACTGTGAACACCAAGAGAAGTGGTGACTCCTGGTTTAAGAAAGGAGGACAGTCTAGAAATAAGAAGCAAAAGCAAAGATTCATTCCTAGGAATGAGAGAAGAGAGAATCTGCCAGTCTGTGAGACTTGTGGCAAGAGTCACCGGACTGAGCTATGTTGGAGGAATACTGGAGCCTGCTTCGTCTGTGGTTCTTTGGAACACAGAATGGCACAGTGTCCAAGAGCTAGGAGAGATGATAGAGCTCCGTACCAGTATCCTGCGCAGGGTCAAGCAGCACTTCCTGCTCCCCCGCAGAGATTAGCTTTACCAGCTCCTCCTCCTAGACCACAGCAACAACAGCAACCACAGCCACAACGTCAGGGCCAGCAGCGTCAGTGGCAGAGACAACAACCGAGACAGCAGCAGCAGCCAAACAGGCCACAGATGGCTGGGATGGCTTATGCTGTCAACAGGGAACAAGCTGATGTTGCCACGAATGTGGTTGAAGGTACAATTTTTGTAGATAATAGACTTGCAATTGCATTGTTTGATCCCGGTTCCACACACTCATTTGTAGCACCCGCATTTGCTGGTGGCATGCAAGACCGGATCATGCAATTGTCTTATGATTTTACTGTGTCTACTCCTTTAGGGAGTAAAGTAGTGTGTGAATTATATATTCCACAATGCACTGTTAGAATTGGAGATGTATCAATGCCAGCTGATCTGGTGATACTACCTATGAATGATTTCGATGTGATCTTCGGTATGGATTGGCTTGCGAAGTACAGGGCTTGTCTAGACTGTTTTCGCAAAGTCATTACCTTCAGGGTTAATGAAGCCAATGCCAGTGTATTGTTTGAAGGAGTGCAGAAGAAGTATGACACCAGGCTCGTTTCAGCACTTAAGGCTGAACGTATGATGCGTAGTGGTTGTGAAGGCTACATCGCATTCGTTTCAGAGAAGAAGCCTGTACAGGAATTGCGAAACATTCCTGTAGTCTGTGAATTTCCAGACGTGTTTCCGGATGAAGTGCCAGGTCTACCTCCAGCTAGGGAAGTGGACTTTACAATTGAACTTGTGCCCGGTACTGCACCAATATCGAAGGCACCGTATCGAATGGCACCATCAGAGTTGTATGAATTGAAGAAGCAGATACAGGATTTGCTGGACAAAGGTTTTATCAGACCTAGTGTCTCACCATGGGGAGCACCTGTATTGTTTGTGAAGAAGAAAGATGGTACCCTGCGAATGTGTATCGATTATAGGCAGATAAATCAGATGACAATCAAGAACAAGTATCCTCTGCCTAGAATTGATGAGTTGTTTGATCAACTCGAGGGTGCATCCTATTTCTCTAAGATTGATCTCCGATCTGGTTATCATCAGATTCGGGTTAAGGATCAAGATGTGCAGAAGACTGCATTCAGAACTCGTTACGGTCACTACGAGTTTTTAGTTATGCCTTTTGGTCTAACCAATGCACCTGCAGTGTTTATGGCTTTAATGAATAGGGTGTTTGCTCCCTTCCTAGACCAGTTTGTGGTAATCTTCATTGATGACATCCTGGTCTATTCAGAGTCAGAGGTCGAGCATTCACGTCATTTGAGGACAGCCTTGCAGATACTGAGAGAGAATCAGTTGTATGCAAAACTCGAAAAGTGCGACTTTTGGTTGCAGCAGGTTGCATTTCTGGGTCATATCATTTCCGGAGATGGGTTAGCAGTTGACCCAGCTAAGATTGAAGCAGTTACCAATTGGCAGAGCCCGAAGAATGTGCCAGAAGTAAGAAGTTTCTTGGGATTGGCAGGCTATTATAGGAGGTTCGTCAAGGACTTCGCAAGGATAGCATCGCCATTAACGAAACTGACTCGCAAGAGCTCTTCCTTTGAATGGAATGATGCATGTGAGTCTAGTTTTCGAACCTTGAAGCAAAAGTTGATTTCAGCCCCAATCTTGTCTTTACCCGACGGAAGAGGAGGATTTGAGATATACTCAGATGCCTCGGGTATTGGCTTGGGATGTGTATTGATGCAGAATGGTAGGGTGATTGCCTACGGTTCGCGTCAGTTAAAGGAA
The DNA here is from genome assembly GCA_028538565.1 of Umbellularia californica. NCBI lineage: Eukaryota > Viridiplantae > Streptophyta > Magnoliopsida > Laurales > Lauraceae > Umbellularia > Umbellularia californica. The sequence goes on along the minus strand of JAPQWN010000007.1, from coordinate 14,267,179 downwards.
CATGAAAAGAATTATGCCACACATGATTTAGAGCTCGCGGCGGTTGTGTTTGCATGAAGCAATGGAGACATTATCTGTATGGAGAGACTTTTGAAGTCCATTGCGATCACAGGAGCCTTCAGTATCTATTCACTCAGAAAGATATTAATTCAAGGCAACGTCGTTGGTTAGAGCTAATCAAGGACTACGACTTTCCATTCAAATATGTACCTGGAAAGGGTAATGTGGTGGCTGATGCTTTGAGTCGGAAATCAGCTGACTTGGCATCGTTAGTTGGTGAGTGGGACATGATCGAAGAATTCAGAGATCTGGATGTGGCTATTGAAATGATAGACAGTAAAGTAATGCTTGCAGCAATGTCTGTCTTTGAACCAATGCTTATCACGGAGATCAAGGCTAGACAATTTCAAGACCTTGATTTGGTAAGGATTAGAGATAACCTTGCCACGAAGCCAGATTTCGTGTTAGTAGAAGGAGTTCTGTATTTTAGAGACAGATTATGTGTCCCAGCTCAAGAAGATCTTAAACAAGCTATCATGTTTGAAGCTCATCACACCAGGTATTCTATGCATCCTGGAAGTACGAAGATGTACAGAAATCTGAAGGATAGATTCTGGTGGAATAACATGAAGCGAGAGATAGCAGGTTATGTATCATCCTGCTTAACTTGCCAGCGTGTAAAAGTTGAGCACCGGAAACCACCGGGATTGCTTCATCCACTGAAAATTCCTAAATGGAAGTGGGAGCACATTACGATGGACTTTGTATCGGGTTTACCGAGGACGAGGAAGCAGCACGATGCCGTATGGGTGATCGTTGATCGTCTTACAAAGTCTGCACACTTCATTCCCATCAGAAAGGATATAGGATTCAGTGAGATGTCTAAACTGTTTGTCAAAGAAGTGACTCGATTGCATGGAACACCGGTCTCGATTGTCTCCGATCGGGATAGCAGGTTTGTGTCCACATTCTGGAAGTCATTTCAGAATTCATTTGGCACTAGACTTCAGTTTAGTACTGCTTACCATCCACAGACAGATGGGCAGTCAGAAAGGACTATACAGACTCTGGAAGATTTGCTCCGTGCCAGTGTGATTGATTTCGGGAGTGATTGGGATGACCATTTAGCTTTGTGCGAATTTGCGTACAACAATAGCTATCACTCCAGCATTGAGATGGCACCATTTGAGGCATTGTATGGTCGGAAGTGTAGGACCCCAGTTAGCTGGGAAGAAGTTGGAACTCGGAGTTTCCATGGTCCTACGATTATTGCAGAAACAGTAGAGAAAGTCCAGAGGATACAGGAAAGGCTAAAAGTTGCTAGGTCACGGCAAAAGAGCTATGCTGACAATCGTCGGCGTGATCTAGAGTTTGCAGTTGATGATTTAGTCTTTTTGAAGACTTCTCCAATGAAAGGTACTGTTCGATTCGGACAGAAAGGGAAGCTTTCCCCGAGATTTATTGGACCTTTCAAGGTCACGAGTCGAATTGGAAATGTGGCTTATCGCCTAGACCTCCCATCAGAACTCTCCGGTATTCATAATGTATTTCATGTTTCTATGCTTCGGAAGTATGTGCATGATCCTTCACATGTCATTCGTCATGAAGAGATCGAAGTGTTACCAAACACCACATATGTTGAGAAGCCAGTTCAGATCATAGATACAAAGGAGGCAGTTCTGCGTACTAGAACGATCAAGTGGGTCAAGGTCCTTTGGGATCATCATGAACCTAATGAAGCTACATGGGAACTTGAGGAGCAAATGGCTCAGAAGTATCCCGAGCTATTTGTTCAGGTAATTTTGAATTGAATTGTTTATTTTCCTTGTAATGGGATTGCATTGATTTGAATTGCATTCGGAGGACCGAATGGTTCAAAAAGTTGTGATAGTTGTCAGGTCTCGTCCCGAGTTAATCAAGATTAACTCTAGTTAATTGAAATTAGTGCTAGTTAACCATGTTTAACTAGTTTAATGGTAATTAATGACTAAGCTCGATGAGTTAGTCCCAAATGAATAGAATGAACGGATAATGAAAAGATTAAGTGAATTGATTATATTTAAGGCTAATTAACTGAGGTTAATTGAGCTATTAATGGTTTATGACCAAATGATATGAAATAAGCCTCAAATGAATGAATTAGGCTTAATGGAATAGTAGATAACAGAATTGCATGGTTTAAATGGAGTTTTAGACTCAAACATTGAAATGAGGGACTTTTATGTAAATACGAATTTTCGCGTATTTCGTCGAATACGGAAACTCTTGATACCAACGCGTGTATCTTGACGAGTACGTCAACTTCCGTAATAGACTCGAAGTCGTTTGACGAGAATCCGGTCAAATGACCCTTCATTTGACTCGAATTGTAATTTAGTGAAGTAGATGGGCTTGAATGCAATTTATTAGCTTATATAAGCTAAGGTCACTTAATTGAGATGAATCATCTCATTTCCAAGCATTTCAAACCCTAGACTCATTTCTTTCTTGCTTTTTCCTTTTCTTTCCTTCCAATCTCACTCAATCAAGTAGCAAACAAGGATTTCCAAGTGTTTTCAAGAAGCCTTCATCCTTCTCTTCATCTTCCCCAAGTTTGTTTTCAAATTGTGGAAGTGTGAAGCTTGAAATCGAGGTTTTCTTCTTGGAATCAAGCTCAAGAAAGAGGTTTTCATCCATTCAACCTTCACAAGAGGCAAGTACATATGTATTCTTATGATTTATAGTGTTTTAGAAAGATTGGAGTTCATTTGACTCAAATCCTGAAGTTTCACTTCAGAAAATCTGAAGCTCAGAACTGAGCTTCTGGGTCAGTGTCGGTTGACCGACGGTCAACCGACGAGTGAACCGACAGCTCTGGAAGTTGTCTCGGAGAGTTTCAGCTCTCTGGAATTCTGACCGACATTGTGTCGGTCAGCCTACATGGAAGTGTCGGTCGACCGACAGGTCAACCGACGGACTAACCGACAGATCTGAAATCTGTCTCAGTGAATTCCAGCTCTCTGGAATTCAAACCGACAATAGGTCGGTCAACCGACATGGTATCTTCGGTCAGCCGACACATGACCGATGCCTGACCGACAA